>OZ022581.1:11257996-11610496 GCA_963669155.1 Arbacia lixula | reverse complement strand
CCCTTTCCAACGTAGATGCCCTGTGTTCATCTTACATACCGGAGAAAGCGGCGAGCCGTATTTCCTCCCCCTGCACGGCAACAGCGGATTCAAGATTGGGCTCGACGTCGGTGGTCCCGTAGTCACTGCCCACACCAGGAACTACACCCCTGATGCGAGAAGGCAGGAGAAGGAGAGGGCCTACATCGCGGAGATCGTCCCCAAGGTTGGATCCTGGACCGGTATTCTGTAGCGTAGACAGAGAGGTGGGGTGGGGGGGGGGGGAGGCATTCTGTCAACACATCCACAAAATAAGACAAAAAACAGAAGTTTGTTTCCGTTACCCGATTTTTGTTTTTGTTGTGGGGGGGGGGGTGGCAAAAGGATATATTGAATTGTCAAAGTTGAGAAAAACTAATTCTTTGTCATCAGTCGAGATGAATGTTTTCTCATTTTTACTAATCAAGCGCATATGGACTGTAAGGTGATGCGCTACATAAGCATAGTTCATGACCATTATCATTAAGTTTGATATTATGACTAAAACAATAACTGGGAAGGAAGTACATTTTTAGTCGGGCTCCTTATGTAAGTTCGGTCAAAATTGTGAGTGATTTTCAATAATATAGATTTTTGGAAGCTTTGAAATTAGCCAAATCCAAAAATTCATGTTGGCATTTTTGCCGAAGCCGCTATGGTGGCCATCTTGGATGCCGCCATATTCAATCAGTTTTGGTATAAAAATCCGCCTTAATAATTCTACACCACTGAAGTGTGTAGGTTTTACCTAATTTCCAAGGAGACAGGTGCCATTCAGACCCCTTTTAACATGTAGAGCAGTGGCATAGTAAGGGATAAGGGGTGAAAGTAGAAATGGGGGTGGGGAGTCGGGGAGGGTAGGGTACGTGGACATTTTTTTTCACCATAGGGACATACAAACTGTACATGCATACTCAGAATTGCTATTTAACAAAACATTGACGGTAGACTTCAGGATGTAGGGACTGCAGGGGGTAACATATATAAAACATAAACAAACATGTCCTGTCTGAAGAACAACAAAATATTGTCAATGCAATACTGCGCTATTGGTAACGTACTATTCCGATATTATATCTGGTAGGTAATGTAATATTTGATATGTAGAATATCTGTATTTGATCTTAAAAAGTCATGCGTACTGAGTAAAATAAGAATCATAAAGAATACCAGTTTATGAAAATAAAATGGTTGTAAGAAATAATGATGAATAATGTTAACATGACAGAATATGGTGGGTTTTTTTTATGTTTGTATTCAGATAACCAATGTGTGTGTGTTATGTGTACATGCGCATTCGAGTGAGTGACATTCAGGGTCACACGCAATTATTGTGTGAAGGTCAAATACAACAAAAGGGTGCAAGCTGGGCAGACATAGACATGTTTAGATGTATGAAATAAATTATGTTTTATATAAAATTATGTTACCCCATACAGTCCCTGCATCCTGAAGCGTTCCTATGGTGAAATAAAAAGTACCCCTACTCCCCCACCCTCATTTCTGCTTACACCCCTTATCCCTAACTATGCCACTGCACTAAATGTTAAAAGAGGTCTGTATGGCACCTGGCTCCTTGGAAATTAAGTAAAACCTACACACTTCAGTGGGGTAGAATATTATTATTAAGGCGGATTTTTATACCAAAACCAATTGAATATATGGCGCCCATTTTGAAAATCCAAGATGGCCACCAAAGTGGCTTCGGAAAAAATGGCAACATTAATTTTTAGATTTAGTGTACGTTACTGTCTCCAAAAATGTGTAGAACGAATTTTATATATATTATATATATATATATATATATATATATAGACATAGTGGACTTGACTAAATGTTACTTCTTCGATATTTTGGCAATGAATCGATCTTTCTCGTTCACAACTACACAGGCCCTGGGACCGATCCTGTACACTAAAACGTGTCTGTACGCATTGACGCCAGATCGGAACTTTGTGATCGATAACTGTCGAGATGCAGGGCATTCTGACGTCATCGTCTGCTGTGGGGCTGGTCACGCCTACAAGTAAGATGCGAAATATGATTCATAAATGGAGTATCCGCTATATGCGTGATTTATTCTTATATTTATAACTGGTGGAACAGACTGTGCTGACACAATTTTTTTTCAAATGTTGAGCGGGACATTATCTTGATAGCGAATGAGATTAGTCCGGGAGCCCAGAAGATTTATTCATGTGAAAAGGGCCGGAACAACTGACCCCATAGGTCGAAAGGATATACCCTGGACATCACAAAAATGTTTTGCTGGCAAGGTGTACCCGATGCTTTTCCCCCCAAATCACCACAAATATGACGTCACTACCGGAAAGCCTTTTTTCAAAAATGGTCGAAATATAATACATGGTACCATCATAACAAAGGTGTTAACACACATTTTTTATGCCCAATTATCAAACTTGATTGGTATAGTTTGGTTGCCTAGTAAATGTGCAACATCATCATTGACTTGTTTTGGCAATGGCAGCTCTGTGGGCGACGTCGACGACGACGACATGTCGCGACGACGTCAGCAAAATGCAACACTTTTGTACGTTTTTTGTGCTCTTTTTCGGTTAAAACTTTTTCAATTCTTGTAGTTCACAAACCATTCCAAATATTTATTTCAAACTTAATTTGCTGTGTTTGGCATCTCTCAAGCTTTTCAAAACATATAAGAATGTGACATTTGGTCACGCTAATGGCCATCTCCTGATCAATAATAGAGCGTAGTGTTTTGAAAGAATGCACGTAAAGTTGTACAAAATACTGCCTACGTCCTGTACACGCGTATATTCTGGATACGTGCTACTTTTTGGTTGACACTTTTTAAATCCTTGTAATCCAAGAACCATACCCCATATTTCCTTTTGATTTAGCCTTATGTTTTTGGCATTTCTTCCACTTTTCAAAACATATATGGATGTTACATATTGTCACACCTATGGTTATCTCCTGACCAATAATGTAACGGAGCATTTTGGAACAACTGCGTGAAATTGGACAAAATGTTGCGTATTAACTGCACATGTGTATATTCTGTATGCGTGTTACTTTCTGCTTAAAACTGTTTAGATCCTTGTACTTCAAGAACCATACAACATATTACTTTCCGACATGTTCTGGTGATTTCGGCATTCCTTCCACCTTTCAAAACATATATTGATGTTAGATATTATCACGCTGATAGTCATCTACTGACCAATAACATAATGTCACATTTTGGAAGAACGAGCGTAAAATCCGACAAAATACTGCATACGTTCTATAAACGCGGATATTTTGATGCGTGTTACTCTTCGCTGGAAACTTTTTAAAATCATTGTAATCCAAGAACCGTACCACACATTTCCTTTTAATTTAGCCTTATGTTTTTGGCATTTCTTCCACTTTTCAAGACATATATGGATGTTACATATTGTCACACCTATAGTCATCTCCTGACCAATAATGTAACGGAGCATTTTGGAACAACTGCGTAAAATCGGACAAAATTCTGCGTATTATACGTGTATACTCTGTATGCGTGTTACTTTTGGATTGGAACTTGTTAGATCCTTGTACTCCAAGAACCATACAACATATTACTTTCCGACATATTCTGGTGATTTCGGCATCCCTTCCACCTTTCAAAACGTATATGGATGTTACATATTGTCACGCTAAATTTCATCCACTGACCAATAACATAACGTAATTTTTTTTAAAGTAAAATCGGACAAATCACTGCGTATACGTTTTATATTTGTCCATTCTAGACAAAATTATGCTCGATGCGCGTTACATTTTGGTTGATTTTTTTTTATATATCCATATGATTAAAAACAAAACATTCCACAATATACCTTCCGGACTTGTTCTAGTGTTTATGCATGGATGTTGCGTATTGAAACCCTAGCCTTATGGTCATCTCCTGGCCAATAATGAAACGCAACACTTTGGAAGAATCCGCTTAAATTGTTTAAGATGTGGCGTTTATTTTATAATCCTTCCCTCGATTGAGAGTCATTTGCTTGATATATCATTCTCTGTATTATAAACTTCACGATATTTGTTTAAAACTTCACTTGTCGTCGTCTCTATGAGCGTATAACGATATTTGTGATCAAGTTTGTGTTCACCTCCGGGTCATCGTATCAATTTATTAAAAATAATGTGTACAAATAAAACAACCTACACTCTAGTATGTTGCTCATTATACGAGATCTAGCTCAATAAATGATTCATCTAGAGTTTTACATCGACAGCCCTGACGGTTTAGGTTGGGTTGGAGTGTGTCAACCAATATGTCGATAAGGAAATTACATCAATTTATAGCGGAGATCTCGTAGATTACCCTCCAAAATGACCACATTTTTATTTGTGGCATCACTACCGGAAAGACCGGTGGAGGGTCTATGAAATGACATTATATTAAGTAAGGTACTCAAATCAAAACATTTACAAGTTACAATATCTAATTTTGTTTTTGTCTTTTCATGGGCTGTATCGACATTCAGTTTTTTTCCTGGCGATGGATGGGCACTGTTCGATGTTAACGACGGCAGCCGGCTGCCGTACCCTCGGCGAAAAGCATTTTTTTTCTCATGTTCACGGGATTTTGGTGTAAGCTGTGCCAAAATATTGCATCTAAAAAGCATTCAAAGCTTCTATGAAGTTTTGGCTGGTAGCAATTAGAAAGAGAATATTACTTTGGTAAAACCTAAGTTGGATAGGATTTGACACCGACGGCTGAATAATGCCAAAGCATATTCTATTTTGTCGATGAGTTTCACAAAACTGAGTTGCTACATAGCGGGTCGTGCATACAACCGTGGCCTCCCCGCCAAAATGAACTATACGGACATCACTTTTTTATTTGCGCAATAAAGTAAAATTGTTCATATACATAGTAACACCATACAATATGTTACATTGTACAATTTCGTTAGATTACTCAGTTTAGATTAACTCTGCCATGTCGGTCGCCTGGTGTATGGGTGCAACTACCCAAGTGTGTTGGCCTTGGCGACGCTTACATGGCTTAGGGTGATAATGGCGACGGAAACATGAAATAGCGACGCCTGCGAAATGTAATCATATTTGAAATACCCTTTTGAGCTGGTAGTTAAATTTGGCAAGTATTTGTCTGACAGATTACTTTCCCAAACACATTAAACATGTTAGATGTGAGCCTCCAGTAGATATTTGCTTTCACGAGCATAATTGCCAAACTGACGCAAACCAAGAGTGTTTTGGTAAGATTCCGGAAATCTTTCGAAAAGTCACTTTTACATTCTTCAAAAGTGCTGTAAATCTATTTAAGTGTGACAATGTGTGTGGTGGCTAAACTATCCTTCCGGCTCCAGCTTATGTTTATAATCGTAAAACACAGATACATCATTATTCATCATCGATCAAGCATTTCGTTTAAGAGTTGGAATATTTGTTTACTTAAAACCCCGCTTTATGTTATAATGCATATTAATGGATTTCGGGTCGTCGATTTGATATAAATCCTATAACCCCCTTGATCACAAACTCAAAATCATGCATTGAAGAAGGCTCACCCCGCACCCTATTATATGCTAGTTAAGAAATCATAAACGAATCATGACTGAACCGTTTTGTATCATAACGGGTTTGATCTTAACTATTTCATAATTTCAAAACAAGTTAAAGCAGTCATGAAATCTAACAATGATTTGGAATGTAGTCACGGTCCCGTAATGTGGCCCTGTAATCCTTACCACAATCAGGATTAGCAGGGCACCCACATGTGGTCCATACTTAATTATAGTGTGTATGGAGCATGTCAAACGGATTATGATACATGTGCATGCAAAATTTCAACACCAAAACAGACATGGCCGCTGCATGCCTTCGTCGTCGATGTCGCCGGCAAACACATGAGCTATTGCGCCCATACCATGCAGGCAACTGAGTTATAAATTGGGGTTACTGTCATTACGGGCCGTTATCATGGTGGAACCATTCTGCCGTGACTGGGTCTGGTCATATACTTTGGTACTTTCGGGGGGAAGGACATGGCTATGTTCACAATCTGCCATGTATCAACAATTAATATACACAGTGCACCTCATCGACAAAGTAGAATCAAACATACTTCGGCGTTATTCGGCCATCGTTCTTGAATTGTAAGCAACCTTGACATTTCGTAATTTAAAGTGGGTTTCATCCCCCACCCCCACCCCTCCCCCCCCCCCCCCAAAAAAAAAAAGAAAATAAATAAATAAAAATCCAAAAGTTCAAAGAAACTTGGAAAACAATCTGTCGAACGCAATATTTTCACTTAATTCTCATCAAAACCAGTAATACTTCAAAATGGAAAAAAGGCCGCTTTCACAGACGGCACCGTGACAAGCTGTCATCTTTGTCGTAGCCCAGGGTGCTTCAATCGCCAGAAAAAAAGATTGATGTTGATATTGCCCATGTACAAGGAAAGCAAGATTAACATAATGTGTGTTTTAATGTTAACACCTTATTTACAATTATATCCTTACTAAATATTACAATAGGCATAATATTCTAAAAAGCAGACAATAAGCCAAAAATATAAGTACAAGTTTCGAAGAAATATGTTGGATGATTTTTTTTAACAACAATAAGTTTAATGGTTTCGTGCAAACGGGAAAACGGGCATAACTCATACACGTATGTAGAATCTACATACTATTTTGTCCAATTTTACGCGCATTCTTGAATAATGTTTCTGTATATTATTGGACATTAGAGATGTTAGATGGCCATAAGTGTAACAATATGTGAAATCCATACATTTACTGAAAGGCGGAACAGATGCCAATACATTAGAGCAAGTCTGAAAGAAATAAGTTCTAACTGATTGTCAGCAATTGTGATATAAAAAGTTTCAAACAAAAAGTATCAGGCATCCAGAACACGTATACCGAACACAGAAGGTATATACGCAATATTTTGTCGGATTTTACGCTCGTTCTTCCAAAATGTGACATTATGTTATTGGTCAGTAGATGACTATTAGCGTGATAATATCTAACATCAATATATGTTTTGAAAGGTGGAAGGGATGCCGAAATCACCAGAACATGTCGGAAAGTAATATGATGTATGGTTCTTGAAGTACAAGGATCTAAACAGTTTTAAGCAGAAAGTAACACGCATACAGAATATACACATGTGCAGTTAATACGCAGAATTTTGTCCGATTTTACGCAGTTGTTCCAAAATGCTCCGTTACATTATTGGTCAGGAGATAACCATAGGTGTGACAATATGTAACATCCATATATGTTTTGAAAAGTGGACGAAATGCCAAAAACATAAGGCTAAATTAAAAGGAAATGTGTGGTACGGTTCTTGGATTACAATGATTTTAAAAAGTTTCCAGCGAAGAGTAACACGCATCAAAATATCCGCGTGTATAGAACGTAGCAGTATTTTGTCGGATTTTACGCTCGTTCTTCCAAAATGTGACATTATGTTATTGGTCAGTAGATGACTATCAGCATAATAATATCTAACATCAATATATGTTTTGAAAGGTGGAAGGAATGCCGAAATCACCAGACCATGTTGGAAAGTAATATGTTGTATGGTTCTTGAAGTACAAGGATCTAAACTGTTTTAAGCAGAAAGTAACACGCATACAGAATATACACATGTTCAGTTAATATGCAGAAATTTGTCCGATTTTACGCAGTTGTTCCAAAATGCTCTGTTACATTATTGGTCAGGAGATAACCATAGGTGTAACAATATGTAACATCCATATATGTTTTGAAAAATGGAAGAAATGCCAAAAACATAAGGCTAAATCAAAAGGAAATTTGTGGTACGGTTCTTGGATTAAAATGATTTTAAAAAGTTTCCAGCGAAGAGTAACACGCATCAAAATATCCGCGTTTATAGAACGTATGCAGTATTTTGTCAGATTTTACGCTCGTTCTTCCAAAATGTGACATTATGTTATTGGTCAGTAGATGACTATCAGCGTAATAATATCTAACATCAATATATGTTTTGAAAGGTGGAAGGAATGCCAAAATCACCAGAACATGTCGGAAAGTAATATGTTGTATGGTTCTTGAAGTACAAGGATCTAAACAGTTTTAAGCAGAAAGTAACACGCATACAGAATATACACATGTGCAGTTATGCAACATTTTGTCCAATTTCACGCAGTTGTTCCAAAATGCTCCGTTACATTATTGATCAGGAGATAACCATAGGTGTGACAATATGTAACATCCATATATGTTTTGAAAAGTGGAAGAAATGCCAAAAACATAAGGCTAAATTAAAAGGAAATATGGGGTATGGTTCTTGGATTACAAGGATTTAAAAAGTGTCAACCAAAAAGTAGCACGTATCCAGAATATACGCGTGTACAGGACGTAGGCAGTATTTTGTACAACTTTACGTGCATTCTTTCAAAACACTACGCTCTATTATTGATCAGGAGATGGCCATTAGCGTGACCAAATGTCACATTCTTATATGTTTTGAAAAGCTTGAGAGATGCCAAACACAGCAAATTAAGTTTGAAATAAATATTTGGAATGGTTTGTGAACTACAAGAATTGAAAAAGTTTTAACCGAAAAAGAGCACAAAAAACGAACAAAAGTGTTGCATTTTGCTGACGTCGTCGCGACATGTCGTCGTCGTCGACGTCGCCCACAGAGCTGCCATTGCCAAAACAAGTCAATGATGATGTTGCACATTTACTAGGCAACCAAACTATACCAATCAAGTTTGATAATTGGGCATAAAAAATGTGTGTTAACACCTTTGTTATGATGGTACCATGTATTATATTTCGACCATTTTTGAAAAAAGGCTTTCCGGTAGTGACGTCATATTTGTGGTGATTTGGGGGGAAAAGCATCGGGTACACCTTGCCAGCAAAACATTTTTGTGATGTCCAGGGTATATCCTTTCGACCTATGGGGTCAGTTGTTCCG
Organism: Arbacia lixula; assembly: GCA_963669155.1. Lineage (NCBI taxonomy): Eukaryota > Metazoa > Echinodermata > Echinoidea > Arbacioida > Arbaciidae > Arbacia > Arbacia lixula. Next base: position 11,601,535 of record OZ022581.1, on the reverse strand, counting down.
GCCCTTTTCACATGAATAAATCTTCTGGGCTCCCGGACTAGATGTATTCGATCCTGTTATTACAATTACAATTACAATTACCACGGCTCTTACATTGGCTGGCGTCTACTCTTAAAATGCATACGCGATTGTATCACGTCCACTATATTACAATCATTCATTTATGTCATTAGATTCCACGTTACAGTCACATTCACAGTCTTGTCAATATAAAACTCTATTTAAACAACTATAACACCATCCATGTATCATCAGGGATGCCAGGACTACTCGTCTTATATTGACATTTTAGGGTGTTTACCAATTTGTAAACGATCGCTGTGCCTTTATCTTCCGTTTTAGATTTGCAGGTGTTTTGGGCAAGATTCTCAGTCAACTTGCTATCGACGGAAGGACAACCTTTGACATTTCTTCCTTCAACATGCACAGACCTGCCATTAGTGACCCAAACTATCCCGTCTCGTTTCAACTTGGTGTCGATGTAGGGGACAACATCTTCTCCAAATTGTAAAACCATAAAGAAATCGGTTCCTTGAAGAAAAAAAAAAGAATTTTGGGACATCAAAAATTAAGAATAAAAGCAAAAAAAAATAATGTACAGGGTGTCTCTAAAAAAGTAAACCCAAATTCAACGGCGAATTTTCAGAAAACTATAAAATATTTACACATTTTTTTTTCATGGTTAGATAGTCCAATAAGACTTCTATTCAATGCACTTAGGTCATCTACTCTCATGCATGACTGAGCATGATGCGAAATCATCACTGTGGCAGTTATTTCTTGCTATTGCCATGCATTCAGGGCGTGGTATTCCAGTATCATTTCTCCTGGTGCTAATGCGTGGGTTGGCTTGGATGGCCTCGAGTTCTTGCCACTTGGATGTTTTCAGCAGACCTCCCAGTTCATCTGTAGCCATAGTGTCCTTTATTCCTGTTTAAATTGGTACCGTGATCAGCATACTTTCTCACATTGTACCAGACATGCAGATGGCTCTTTTTGTTGGAAGCTGCCTCTCGGAAAACTGCACCACAAAAGCGTCTTGAACTTCCACGAAACTTCTTGTTTCCTGGTATCGAGTTATCAGGAATACTCTCTGCTCAATTGTCAACTGTGCCATGTTTGGAAAGCATGTAAAGTGTGCCTGTGTTAGGAACAAACTTTGCTGAATTTGTTAAGTAATCATAGGCCTAACAAGTGACAAAAATTCAACTTCAAATAGGCCCTAAATGCATGACAATAGCAAGAAATAACTTGCCACAGTTATGATTTCACACCCATTCACTAAGTTGAATCATGCTGAAGTCATGCATGAGAGTTAGATGACCTAAGCGTTATCTTTGCAGAGGACTTATTGGACTATCTAACCAGGAAAAGTAATGTGTAAATATTTTATAGTTTTCTGAAAATTCGCCGTTGAAGTTGGGTTTACTTTTTTTAGAGACACCCAGTATAATATCACTACCCCTTACCCGAGTTGCCTTCAAGAATAGCGATCTTATCTTTGTATCATTAAAGAACAATCGTACTGATTGTGCGACTTCCCTCAAACATGTTTTGCTCTATTCTTAGATTTTTCCTGTTTTGTTGAGAAGACTAAAGTCCGGAATATTCATTTAAACGTCTTTTCACATTTGTACCAAGATTATGTGAATAACTGAATGGAACTACAATTGCTTAGTGTTGTGACGTTTAAAATAGGAAGAACGTGAAGGGTAGATGAAAGCAAGATGGGTGAGTTTGAAGACAGAGGAAGAGGGAAAGGGATCATAAGGTATAGCAACAAATATAACCATTGAACAAAAAAAACAACAACATGTACTTTAATTATAATAACGAACGAAACGAATTACTCGGCACGTTTATTGCTTCAACGGATAGTTTTCTCCTGTGATTTAAAGTAATTAATTGCTTATGATATTCTTACAGAAGCCGGAGTGCATGTTTAGCATATAATAAATCCCGGTGCATAAATAAGGTAGTTTGTGTGTTCGATGTATAACAGAAATCGTGGACATTGCGCAGGAAAATGAATATTTATTATGAGTGAGAAGGGGATGTTACATACAAATTTCCTTTTAATGACACAACAGCCCAAAGTTTTAAACGAGAATAATTTCACGAGACGAAACCGAATATTTTTATCAAAGGATAGGAAGGTATATCAACTGATTTATATCCAAGGATGTTATGCATTAGTGAGATAAGAAGATGAAACGAACGAAACGGTATGAACAGCCACACCGTAGTTACATGCCTTGCATTATTATTAACCGATGAATAAACATGATCAGTACATCATGTTAATATGTAAATAAGTATCATTTTGATATTGAAAACGTGTATCTGTGTACATGCGTATTTTATATGCGTAAAGATGAATGTGAGTGTGTAATGTGTAAGTGTGGGTTATATAACAAGTCATTCTCAAACTCATTTGCTTCATTGTTTAACTATAATTGTATATTCAATTATATTGTAGTGGAAACATTCTTAAGACGCATTAATAACTCATTAAGATTGTTTTATAAACGTAATCCTTTCTATTTTATGATATTGTGAATTACATTGTACATGTATCTTTGTTTTTTTGTTTTTTTGTTTTTTGTTTGTTTGTTTGTTTGTTTTTTTTAGTAATTTTAAGGATCTATGATACTAGAAGCCCTGACTCAGACTGAACTAAACCTCAAGCATTCCCAGCTATAACAATCTACAAACATTCTACAAACATTCTGAACTGCACAGACTATCATTGTCTTTACCTTTGTATTTTGTTACTTTGTTACTTTGTTTCTTCCAATAATGTGTGATTATAAATGTGTGTGTGAAAGTGTATGTATGAGGATTTTTTCTGAATTTTGCAACTTTGATTATACATGTACATTTAAACATGTAGATTCATTGATTTACCTGAACTTATTAGTGGTAACTTATCAACTGAGCTTGCTTATTTACCACATACGTATTTTTAGCTCTATACAACTAGCCACTATTTGTTTTCTTCTTCGAAGAATTCCATAATGAACAGATACTCCCATTTTATTCTATTAGTGACACTGAATTTCATGATGTATTCCATAACTATGTATGCAGCAATAGCAACATTGGTACCTCTGAAATAGATGATACATTCTTTACAGCCTCTGCGCAAATGGGTGTTGGGGAAGATTTATCCAGTGATTTTGATTTTGTCAATGACATAGACCCAGATTTAAACTTTGCTCAAAGTGGCAGTTCCTGTAACTACTTCCTGTCAAATGAATTTAAAAGTAGATACATGTTTAAAGAAAATGAAGGTTTTAGTTTATTGCATTTGAACTCTAGAAGTTTATCCAAAAACTTTGATTCCATTAGTCATTTTATTTCTGATCTTGATGCACCCTTTTCAATATATGGCTTTAGTGAAACCTGGATTCATGATAACACACCTCTTCTTTTTGATATCAGTGGATATGATTTTTATCACAATGATAGGAACAATGGTAGAGGAGGTGGAGTAGCTCTCTTTGTCCGTGATAATTTGGATGTATCTATTAGAACTGATGTTCATTTACCTATGGAGTTATGTGAGTCCCTATTTATTGAAATCAACCATCTGTACAAGAAAAATATTATTGTGGGTGTAATCTACAGAGATCCTAAAACTAATATATCCCATTTTAATGACTGTTTGAATATTTGTCTTGAAAAACTGCAGAAAGAGAATAAGGAAGTTTATATCATGGGTGATTGGAATATTAATGTTCTCAATTATTCTTCTGTAAAATGTATTAATGACTTTGTTAATGTATTGTATGACAATTCGTTTCACCCTTTGATTGATAAACCAACTCGTATATCCCTGTCATCAGCAACATTAATAGACAATATTGTAACGAATGTGCTTTGCAAAGAAACAAATTCAGGTATATTCTATAATTGTATCACAGATCATTTACCTATTTTTACAGTTGTCCCAACTTCTAGTATCTCTCACAACTCTAAGGAAACTATTAACACTCCTGTATATCGACTAATAAATGAGACGACTATTCAACATTTCAAAAATGACTTGTCAAAAATAGATTGGTCGGAAGTACAAAACAACAGTGATGCTAATTCAGCATACAATACTTTTCTCTCTAAATTCCAAGAAATATATAACTCTAATTTCATCTTTAAAAAATGTAAGAAACGCAAGGCCCCTCGGAAACCATGGATAACAAGGTCCTTCTTGAAATCTATGAGTACTAGAGATAAGCTATTTAAATGTTTTTGTAATAAACGTTCACGTGGAAATGAACGCAAATTTAAATCTTATCGAAACAAACTTAATAAAATATTACTAGTTGCCCGTAAAAATTATTATGCTGATCTGCTTCTAAAACATAAACATGACATGAAAAAAAACTTGGCAAGTCATTAATGCTATCATTAATAAGACAAAGAGAAAGTCACTTCCTGAGTATTTTCTTAAAAATGGTGTTAGACTAACAGACTACCAGAATATAGTTAATGAATTTAATGCATACTTTTCAAACATTGCCAGTACCATATATAATAATACTGTCCACAATTCTGACCATAACACCTTTGCTTCGTACTTGCCTACTGCTTGCCAAAACACAATTTTTTTCTATCCTACAAATGAGCATGAAATACTAGAAATTGTTAGAAATCTCAAAATGAAAAACTCAACAGGTTTTGATGATATAAGTCCAAGAATTTTAAAAACAGTTATCCATTATATCAAAGCACCGCTCATTGCTATTTTTAATAATTCACTTAGCACCGGAGTAGTACCTACTCAACTCAAAATTGGTAAAATAACACCAGTATATAAGACGGGTGATGAACATATATTTGAAAACTATCGTCCCATAACTATTTTACCATGCTTTTCAAAGATTTTAGAAAGGATTGTTGCCAATAGATTACTTGTACACCTCGATAAATATAACTTACTCAGTGATTGTCAATATGGCTTTAGAGCAAACCACTCATGTGAACTCGCTTTGATTGATGTACATGATTATTTAATGTCAAATGTTCAAAAAAAGCTTCATTCATATGGTATCTTTATTGATTTAACCAAGGCGTTTGACCTAATTGATCATAAAATTCTTCTATATAAATTGACTAACTTTGGTGTGCGTGGCATCTCGCATAAATGGTTTACTGAATATTTGTGTAATCGTTATCAATTTGTTTCATATAATTCTTTTAGATCGCCAAATGCAAAGATGACTTGTGGTGTGCCCCAAGGCTCTATTCTAGGACCATTATTATTTTTGTTATATATTAATGATTTGTGTAAATCTTCATCATTCTTCCATTTTACTCTATTTGCTGATGATACTACAATCATAGCATCTCATGAAAATATTGATAGACTATCTGAAATAACTAATAATGAATTGTCAAAAGTTACTGAGTGGTTTAAAGCAAATAGATTGACTATTAATACTGAAAAAACCAAGCTTTTGTACTTTGGAAATAGTAAATCATATGATGTTTCCAATATTGAAATCTTTATAGATCACGTCAAATTGTCATTCCCACCTTCAGTAAGATTCTTGGGTATACTATTCGATAACAAATTAAGTTTTGATGATTATAGAAGAGAAGTTAGTAACAAGATATCAAAGAATGTTGGACTTTTATTCAGACTGCAATCCGTGTTACCTGAAACTCATCTTTTTATGCTGTACAATTCATTGGTTTTGTCTTATATTCAATATTGCAATGTTGTTTGGGCTAGTACAGCAACTACTAAGTTAGATACCATATATAAGTTACAGAAAAAGGCTCTACGAATTTGCACATCATCTTCTTATATTTCTCCATCCAAGCCACTTTTTCTTCGCTTAAAGACTTTGAATATTTTTGACCTCACCAAGTTTAAGATAGCACAGCTAATGTATCGTAATGAAAATAACTTACTTCCTGTTAATATCGCAAATTTCTTTTCGTATAATACCCAATTTCATAATCATAATACACGTTCTAGTTCAAAATTGCATTACCATCAGGTTAAAACAACTAAAATACTTCAATTATTTAGACATCAAGGTCCTATAATTTGGAATTCTCTCAATTCAAATATAACTTCTTCCAGTACTATAAGTTCTTTTAAAGTTAAACTGAAAAATACCTTTTTATCTAAATATTCTACGTAACCGAACGTAAATTGTCCAAACGATTTAATATCATTGTACATGTATGTATTATAGGGTGTACGTGTGGGTGTGCTGTTGTATGACTGTGTGTATGTCTGCTATTATTTATAGGTTGTTTGTTGTCTCTTATATGTAATCAATTAGGAAAATTACATTTTTTTAACAATTGTGCATTTATTTATATTTTATATGTAAGGCAGCTGCACCCTCAAACCTGTAAAGTTTTTTGCAGCTTCCATTTTCATTTTCTCTTTACTTATATGTACAGTTAATGTTTATACATGTATTTTATGATTATGAAATAAAACCCATTTTGAATTGAATTGAATTGAATTGAATTGTAAACCGTCATCATTATGCTGTATTTCGTATTTATTTGTGCTGATGTATTGAGAGAATGTGAAAAGGAATATTGAATCTTAATTCTTGGATGTCGCGTGTGTGTGTGCGTGTGTATGTGCGTGTGTGTATGCGTGTGTGCGTGTGGGTGTATAAAACAAAATGTATATATTTTATACATTTGTGTGTATCAGATAATTAGTTCAGGACACAAGAATGGCCATTGTGCTTCACGAACACATGTCAGCCCACAACTTTTTGTTCTGTCAGAAGCATCATGTTTATTATAAATAACACTGAGATGGCAGTGCTCGCTGATTGACAGGAGTGATACATACTGGTCATTGTTGTGTTCTGAATCAATTATCGTTTGCCTTTTGTGAACCCGGAATACTTCAAATCTGACACATACCATTTTACGTAAACCCTGAGCTAAACGACCATTCATTACAGAATCCAGAACGTGTGAATGAATTGATAAAAGGGCTTAACAAAAACTCAGATTTCGTGATTGCTTGACCACCTTCCTATTAAATTATTACTCAAGAATTCTCCGAAACTAGGCATTTGGACGGACGTCACATCCTTGGTAGAAGTGTGTGTTTACGTGTTTGTGTTTGTGGCCAGAGGTGTAAGGAATGGAGTCAGCACGAAGTGTGATTTATTCCTACAACAGTCGCGTGCATCAATATCACAATGGAATATTTTACACGTTTGGCTCTTTGATCGAGGGAGATCCGCCGCCAAACAAGCAAGACAAACATGAGAAAATGATGCATTTTGAGGAATATATATTCTGTATGCGCAGATTTCAGAACTACATCATGTACTGAAGTGCATAGTAAAACATCATACAATAATACGATTCTGTGAATTTCAGATTATATTGTCGCTTCTTTGTTGTTGTTTTTTTTTTGTTATATAAATCGAGAATGTTGCCGAAAACATCGCACATTGGGCAAGTATTCCCTTACAAATATCTTGTAAATCGTTTATTAAGTGTTTCACTTTCCATGGAAATAACCTCGATTTCATGTGCGGAGATGTCAGAAAAAGTTACGGACCAAATTCTTTCTGTAATTTAATCAAAATTTCACTTCGCTCACCCCTAATTTCCAGTGTGTGTACTGAGATCAGCTATATGAACTCCCAGCGAAGGCTGAACGGTTGACATATTTCTCAAACCAGATTTTCTTTTGTTATTCAGAGGAAGGCACTGCCTAATTATAAATAAAGCGTATTGTTTGAAACACCTGCATGCATTTTTATGAGGCGGCGGTCATCATAGATCAAAGGAAGTCTATCTGAGCGCAGTCCATCCATGATAGGTCCATACCGTCCATGAGGGAAACTGAAAAAGGCGGAAAAAGAGGGTAACACCTGTGCAGGGATACTAATAATGTGTGTATAAAATGTGTGTGTGTGTGTGTGTGTGTGTGTGTGTGTGTGTGTGTGTGTGTGTGTGTGTGTGTGTGTGTGTGTCTGTCTGTCTGTCTGTCTGTCTGTCTGTCTGTCTGTCTGTCCATGTCTATGAAGGGTAAATTACAAAAGGAGGAAGGGAGGGATACAGCCAGAAAACAAAACCTCGAAATATAGCGATCAATATGATGTATTACATAATCGTATAATTTATTATTCATGTAATAATATGATAATAATCTCTCCCCACAGTCACTTTGTGTCATTGTTAGGTTAAGTTCTCATTCATATTTTTTTCTTTTATTTTGCGGGGCCTTTGAAAAATCTAATTTGTTGACTTTCAAATGTCTACCTTTGTGTGTGTGTGTGTGTGTGTGTGTGTGTGTGTGTGTGTGTGTTCTGTGTGTGTGTCTGTGTGTGTCTGGTAGAATATGGCACATATATATTGTGTTTATATACAAGTGGTATATCATACTTTATTGTGTTTATTGAATCAATAGAAATATTACGTTTATGGATTTGTAATTCTGTTATAAAGTGAAATTGTTTATTTCATTATGTGAATGAAATCAAATAAAGAATATGGAAAAAAAAAAAAGTGTGTCTGTGTGTCTGTGGGAAAGTAATGGGAAATTACTGCCGAGCAGTAGACTTCTGTAATTTACACTCTTTCAACACACATTTCTCTCTCTCTCTCTCTCTCTCTCTCTCTCTCTCTCTCTCTCTCTCTTTCTCCATTTGCCCTCAACTCCCTTCTCGTGATCTTTTTACAATTTACAGTCTACTCTATCTCAACCCTATCTCAACTTAATATTTTTCTACACCCTCTTCCTTCTCTCTCTCTCTCTCTCTCTCTCTCTCTCTGAGAGTGATACAATATAGAGAAATGGGACTTTCACATGGCAAATATAAATCGTTCATGGAGTCATATTCATATCAGTTACATATGGAATGCATTGCCTCCCTAGTTACGCAATATTCAATTTGGAAACTACATGTACTTCAAAAATAAATACAAGCACCATAATATTGTCGCAAGTATGAAACCGTCCGCCATCTAAATTCTTGACGTTTTTTTCTTGACACCTTATATCACCAGGAAGATGCGAATGTTGTATTTTCAATTGTCTCTCTGATGTCACTCCCCCCCTCCCCCCCCCCCCACCCCCCGGGCCCCCACCACCCATTACGCAATTTGTATTGGAGCTTACTCATCCAGTGCGATCAGAGCGTATGCGGATATCGCACACGTTACATTCTTGTACCGTGCCCACGTTGCGACACTGTGACTCTTGCCGGAGAGGAGCTCTCTTTTTCAAGCTGTAAGTAAAAAGCAGTATTTCTATCAAAATTCAATTCAAGTTTCCAGACATCTGGTAGATCAAATTAACAGTTTAAACTGGTCGCTGATAACATATCTCAGAGGAGAAAATGGATTTTTCGCAACTTCTCCCTCACGAATGCAATTTGGCTGAGGCAGTTGGAAATGGAAGCGCTCTCTTCAACTTGGCGTCGCCAGCGGTCCCGGCTACTCGTTGACCGCAGAACTGATGGGGTCTGCAGAATTAATGACCGTGCAATTGTGTTTTTTATGGGCCTAGCTAGGCCGAGGGTGGTATTGAAGAATTATCTCAAGTTTTCTCCTAAGTCTCCAACTTAAGAGGTGCCTAAGACTAGTAAGAGAGCAAGAAATTGGTATTCCAGAGCTCCGTAACAAAGCTTTGCAGTCAATTGCAAATTTGAAAGACAAATTCTGATTGGTTGCTGGTCTTTTGAACAAAGAGCTCATGCAACACAGTGATGTTGATTATTTTGCGATTATTTTGCGATTTTGCGATTAATCGCAAACCTTTATGTTACGGGGCCCAGAACGTCCTCTTAGGACTCTCTTAATGCAAATTAGGGAGGGTTTGACCACGCCCATGCAGTGTGCATTTTTAGCCAATGGAGGGAAGTGTTTCATTTATGAACAGCCAATCACAATCACAGCATCTCGTCAGGACCTTCCCCTAGGATTGATCCCAACTTTGTGGTTGCGCAACTATGTGCGCGCACATCAATCATGTACGCGCCTACGCAAATAAATGCTGCTCTTTTTTATTGCGTGTGTTATGAATGGCTAAGACAGGGGGAGGCTCTCGATCCTTAGTTTTCTCCTAAATATTCTCCTAAGTTCTATTTCTGGAATACCAATCCTCCTAACTTTATGATTTGCATAAATTTGCATAAAGATAAGAGAAAACGTAGGAGCAGACTTAAGAGAGTTCTGGAATATGCCTCTTAGGAGAATCTTAGATTTAGGATAAGATTTCTCATAAGTGAGCACTTAGGATCGTTCTGGAATACTACCCTTAGTTTATTACCTTGGACTGGAGCTCTGAATTTCTACCTTGATCAGAACTGCATCAATCTGAAGAGATTACATTGCATAGATATATTAAATCCATGTATATATTTAGGAATATTGTTGGATAATGGTGTGGTATGTGGTGTAGATTGTGCAAGGTGTAGAATAGGTCCAGACTAACAAAATTATAATGTGATTTCTACCATGTCAAAATTTAGGATTCTACTACTAGTCTACTGTTGACTAACAACTTGGTCAAACAGACTTTGTTAGTTGTTTTTAGATGTTTTATGGTTCAAAAGTGTGTGGCCATACACTAAGACGGGGGCTTTCCGTCCACATGATGCACTATGTAGTCTCTTTAGTTGTTACTAATTCAGATCCAGTGAATTGTAGTAAATCTTGTTGACCTCAAGCAAGACTAGCATTTAATTCATTCAGCCCAGTGAATTACGTAAATATCTTTTTTCCCAACTGCTCTTGCCATGCCATTTGACAATGATCTGAAGCTTTGGTATCTTACGGTTTAAATGGTACTAGGATCAGAACATATTTTACAGCATTTTAGACCTTGTTCAGTGTGAATCTTGAGTGTAAGGCCAAGGTATTGCAGTCGTGTGTTGTATGTTAATGATATTAGATAGTGTCGCCCTTTTTCAGGTAAAAAATTATGGTTGTGTACATGTAGATACCATGAGTAATATAAGAACAGGAACTCCCCTCACAATGCTACACCTGGAAATTTACTTTAAGGGGAATTACAAATGTGCTCACTCTTTCTCTCTCTCTCTCTCTCTCTCTCTCTCTCTCTCTCTCTCTCTCTTTCTCTTTCTCTGTCAACTGTGCCCTAGTCGACTTAATGACTACCCCTAGTACACTTTCCACCCCTCAAACTCCCTATATCCAAGTGCTAACCCCTCACTTTTTTGCTCCTTATCTCTCCTACACCCAACACACTGATGACCCTGGATAAACAAAGATCAGACATGTTCATGTGTGTAGATAAACGCATGTCCAAAGGTCATAAAATATGTTTTATTTTTACATTTTCTCATTTAGCCTTGTGTTGGGAGAGCTGAATGTTATTTTGTCATATGAATTCATTCTCTTAGTGAGATATGGCCTGCGTTTCAGGTTGTGGAATCTGTTGCTGTCTGATGCATTTTGCAATCACAAGTTTAAACCATATCGGGACACTTATATCTGTATGTAGACTTTGTACCATTCGTCTGAGAGAAGAGTAAATGGGGAAGACAGAGTAGTCTACATGACCAGACTTAGTTGTGGCTCTAGCAGTGATTTATTAAAAAGAAAAGAAGAAATAAATTCCACAGCCTGGAACCTAGGCCATATATCTCACTGAGAGTGACAAAATGACATTCAGTTCTCCCGACAAAAAGATGTTTATGTGATTGTTGACATGTTAAAATCACAAGTTACATTCTTTTGATTAGATAATGCAGAGCACTGAGTATCTTTATATTCCTTCTTTTCATGTGTCCTTCCAAGCTTGCACTACCATGAAGCCTCTTATTTGCTGTGATATAAATTGATTGTCTTTGTACCTTGGTACCAAGAGGGTAAAACTTCTACCTAAAAGATATTCCCCTGAAATATGACTAGTATGCGCACACATACACATAAAAATTGTGTATTGCCTGTCCTGCATTGGAAGAGAATGGCTGTGGCTTAGCCGTAGAATTCAAGAAATATATGCAATGTCTGTTTATAGTTTGGATAGCGGGAAGACATGTCTATTTCACCTAGGAATGTGTAGTGATTGCAAGTCCGAGGCATCAAAGCACATATATACTGTATACGCCACATATTTTGCAAGTCTAATTTTCTGTGAATCAGGACTTCTCGCCAATTTCGCGAATGGCTAAATTGGCAATCACGGAGTACTAGTATTAGTAATGCATGTGCTCGAGCACGTCATATTCATAACTGAACTTTGGGTGAATTAACTCCCCCATTTGAACTCACTATTACAGTATTATGTTCAGCAGGAATTCTAGTTGAAATTGTTGATATTCCCCTCATCATATCATTTAGCAGTTATGAAAAACAAGCTAGATATTTTCTTTGTTAAAATGAACCACCATGATCAAGATTTTTTTTCCAAATTATGATTCAATTTTTGTTAACTTACCATTTTGCTGAAGTTGCTATTTTATGTTTGATTAGCAATTGGCATGTCCATTAATAATCCTTTAATCAAGTACATTTTGATAGTGATGATTTATTTCTTTGAGGTGGAAATATGCCCTCTGCCAGCTGTGCCAGTTCTAAATTCCAAGTGTATACAATGCACTTGGGAGTTGCTGTGTCAAGGACTTTCCTGAACTCTGTCCAAAATGATGTAGACTGTACATGTACCATACACATTGGTTACTGAAAACGATGTTTAGTACAAGCATGTGTCTGCCGTATGTAGATACTATTTCCTCATGAAAGGGACATGAATATCATTTTAATGTCTCTTTATTAATCTAGATTTATGTTTGTGCATGATAGCTGTCTTAAATTTCCAGCGTATTATGAAGAAATTGTTTAGAAACCAAACCCCAGATCTCTCTTTAGCAGATTACTTGTCAGATAAAGATATGTGTGTGCAGAATAGTGAACAGAAAGAACACAGTAATTTAAAGGGATTATGTGTTAATGGTACTTAATCATCCTGAAATTAATTAAGGATTATTCATACAGGAGGTATTAATCAGGTAATGTAGCAGTACTTCTACTCAAGTTTATTTGCTGTTATTGTTTGGACTATTTTATAGTGTATGAAGTGGAGTGTAGTAACATATTTCTAAACTTGGCAAATGGGAGCTTCTGTTATTACCCATGAGTTGTATAATATTAGATTGTGACAAGAACATGCAGACTTTTGCACTCAAGTACGGTAACACATTTTGAAATAGAATGTTGGAATTGTGTTGTTTAAATCCAGTGAAATCTGTTTTTAAAGCAACCTCCTATTTTGAGGAAGACCAACTCTATATTAAGACCATGTCTGTTGTTTCTCTTTACTGTTTATCATTTCTGACAGGTATTATCTGCATTCCTTGTCTTCATATATAAGTTTCACTAATGTATGAATTCTAAAATCAGCAATTATGTGCGGGGGGGGGGGGGGATATTCATGTTTCTTTTCACAAAATAGGATTTCGCCTGTGAAATAAAATCAGGGGCAATGGTTAGCATATTTGAACATGTTGTTGTCATTACACCATTGCAGGAATTTTGGAAGTTGGTGAGACAGACTGGAGACAGCAGCGATGCCAGGAAAGTTAGCAGGGAAGATCTGCCTCGTGACAGGGGCCACCAGGGGGATCGGCAAAGGCATCGCCCTACAACTGGGAGAGGCAGGGGCTACCGTCTACATCACAGGTGGGCAGTGGGGAAAATATGCATTTACACAACAGCTCAAAGGAATTGGCATAGGGAAATGGAAGAAATGTAAGGATCCGCATTTTTAATCTGCAGTTTATTTTCTCCAGTTCATCATAAAACATGGTGCTTTAGCCTGAAAAGCATCATGTTTCACACTGATCTGGACAAAATATACCGCTTTTTAAAACTGCGGGTCCTTCCCTTTCTTCCCTTTCCCTTTCCCGATTCCAATTCCTTTGAGCTGTAGTATAATTCAAAGTTGAAATTTAGTTAAAAACTTGGAAGGAACTGATGTTTCATGAATACAAAATATTAATGACTGTCATTTGGGTAATTAACTAGAAATGTTAGTGTTGCTAATAAATTGTCATGAATTTTACAAATATTATCCAATTTGGCTTAATAAGCAGTGACATGCCTGTGCAGAAACATACTAGCCTCAGTAAGTTCCATGAATATGGTCCCAGATTTTTATGTTTGTTCTGTTGTTAATAGACTTTATGTTGTGTGTGTGTAACGGACAATTTCATAGCTGTATGTTGTCTATCATATTTGTTTGGCACATCGGTAATATTTTTACCTCTATAGGATGACACATAGTTTTGAAAGGTTGTTGATCAGTCTTATCGTAAGTTCGAACTATTGACGGAAAATATGAGAAAGTGCAGTCTGTGGTGGTCAGCTAGGTGGTGGTTATTGATTGAAATTGCAATTTGTTTGTTATTCCACTTTCTCAGGGAGGACACTGAAACCTACAGGGGAACGTGTTGGTGGATCTCTGGAAGAGACAGTCAAAGAGGTGATTTATCCGCAAAATAAGTGCAAGATTTGCAGCAATTTCAGTGATGCATACCGATACCGATACCGATACCGATAGCTGCATATATGAACAGGAGTCTCTTAAGCTGCACGATGGTGTCTTAAATGAGGGTTATTTGCTTCCTCTTTTTTTCCGCGTATTTGGCGGATTGGCACGTAAGAAACATACTCAATATTGCAGTACACAAATCTTACAACCTGCACCTACAAAATAGCCTTAAATGTTGCTGCTTTGCATCACGCTCTAGCATGTGAATTGCCAATCACAACACTCGTTATTGCTAAGCAGAATATATCGCCATCGCTTGTTTGCTTTAGCTAAGGATGTGGGGAGGGTCCACCGTGCTCAAAATATCTCAGTATTAAGGCTTTTTCAGTGTTTAAGAACAGTGTTTTCTTCCCAACAATCATTGGTCATGTAGCAGTATTATCTGGAGTAATGATGCATGACCCTCTTTAAAAGAAGAGTTCTCACTGATGACGCCATCCTTGGTACATAAGACCATATTGATATTATTATTTTATTATTAAGGGTTGATAAACATTGCAGAGAGAGGCATGTATGGCAAACAAAACTTCACCTAGAAATATCAATGTTGTATTATTAGGCCAGAAGCTAATATAGTAACTATTAGTCTCTATTATCGTCATATAACCCCGCCCCCCCCCCCCCCCCCCGCCCCCGTCACCCGTGCCATAGATCGAGGAGAGGGGAGGCAAGTGTATCCCCGTGCAGTGCGACCACACGAAGGATGACCAGGTCATAGCTCTGTTTGACCGCATCGAGAAAGAGCAGAAAGGACGGCTGGACATACTGGTTAACAATGCCTATGCAGCTGTTCTGGTGAGATAACTCTCTCTTACACTGGTCTTGATAGATTACAAGGATCAGTCCTGCTGAAAGGGCATATGATAAAGGGCATGTAATGGGAAGACAAAAATAGCCTTCAAAAAGGCGATCATGAGCAATCTCCTTGCCAATAGTCTTAAATTCATGTATTGTCCATTTTAGAAACTTGCTGAAAGTCTTTTGCCCTCAAATGATCCACATTTGGAGTATTGAGTGATTAAATCACAAATCCTCAAAATGTTTGTCCCGAACATATTGAACAAATGGACAATACATGAATTTAAGACCATTGGAAAGAAGATTGCTCATGATCACCCTTTTGAAGGCTTTTTTGTCTTCCCAGAGAGGCAGCAAAGAGCAGCCTAGAGATTTTACTCTTTAATGCAAAATTCTTCTAAAATACTTATTCGATCAACTGAGTGACCATTTTAACAGTCCTGCAGAGATCTACTCTGTGCCTTTGGTGTGTTCTGATGCTCTTGGCAGCTCCTTTGCTGATTTTGGCTACTCATGCTTGCTCTTCAAGACTCATGGCGGCTCTGTAGAGTTGTCCCTGTGAAATAGACTTCCTTGTATATTACAAGGTCCTTGAATATTTGTCTTTAATTAAGGGCTAAGAAAACTACAACAACTTTGACTAAGAACACAAGTGAAAGCATACGTCTGCAGAAATATTCTTCTTTTGTTTCTCTCATGTGTGTTTGTGTGTATGAACCTCATTTCTCATGATAGATGTTTGGCTGCTTGTAATTTGTAGGCAGAACATATAGTATAAATCAAGCTCTCTTTACAAGGCAGATTTCAATTTTTCAGTATGAATGTTTTGTTTTTGCAATCATAGTTCATTCGTATTACATTGTGTTTGTGCTGGTCCCCTTTTCTAGAGCATAAAGAAGGCGATAAAAGTGCCATTTTGGGAGCAGCCCACCAGCATATGGGATGACAGCAACAATGTTGGACTCAGGTACAGAATTCAGTCACTCAGGATGTCAGAATGATATTTTGTCTATATAATGACTTTATTAACATCTAAAGGCCACTGCAGATGACAAGACTCAGTCAGTTGTACAATTGCATGACTGGCTGAATCAAAGGACCCGGCCATTGGATATGTGTGAGAAGGTGACATCAAATTTCCAGTCGTAGGGCCTTACAACTGCAGAATTGTGGCAAAATCGTTTCATCTGAGGTGGCTTTTAAACTTTTATTTATAAAGCAAGTTTTCTCCAAATATTTTTCCCATTATGGCCCAATTTGGGCAAAATGAAAAGAAAAAAAAAAAACATTGAGAAAACGGTTTCAATCAAACATGGTACAAAAATGGATCACCTCTTGGAGATGGACTAATGGAATTTGATGTTAAATCCCCTAGAGGTCACATGTCACTTTCTTGTCATTTGTCTGATATGCTTTGATTTTTGTGCTTCCGCCATGGCCAGTAATGATATGATTCAGGGCTGTCCATCCATCTAGATCTCAAGTATACAATATGACATTAACATGACGACTGAGAAATGTTTGATAAATATTCACAAAACTAGTATGATGATATATGACAGGTTAATAAACATATTTGATATTTAGCATTATATTTGATATGTGTTCAAATAAGTGAAAGATCATAGGTACAGATCAGGTCCCCAAATGTCATTGTTTACCTGGTAATAACAAAAAAAAAATCATCAAACTTAGTATAGTGACAACATATGACATGACTAATAATGGATTTGAATATGGATAAGAAAGAACAAAGTTCAAAGGACGAATCTGCAAATTCTATTGTTAATGCAATTTCCCAAGAAATATTTGTCACTTCTTTTTCATCCTTGGTGCAATGACATCAACGTCAAAGTCTCATCCCAGAATGTCACTTTGTGCAATGACTCATAGTTATATTTGAGCAACTTCAGCCAAGGCAGTTGCATTTTTGCCAGTTCTTTTTTTTCTAAATGGACAAAGGACAAGATAAGTATTAGAAAAAGAAATTCTACGTAGGGATTATGGCAATACAGTACAGAGTTTTCTACTGAGGTGCGAATGCCTACCAGCGACTGCACAGTCAATTCAATTCATTGCAATTCAGATGGGCTTTCATTCAGAATCATTCAATTTCACAACCACTGAACCAGTTACTATATAGAGTATAAGAAAAAGGCAGTTTGCGGGTGCAGCTCTCATACATATCAAATACACATTGTGAAATGTATATTTTTCTGATCTTATTTGAATTGACTTGATTGGGATTATATATATACTGTATATACATATATATACATATATACATTTCCCCTCTGTCCGGCAGGAATCACTACCTGTGTTCGGTGTATGCCTCTAAGCTGATGGTCCCGGCCAAACAGGGGCTGATTGTGAACGTGTCATCAGCAGGAGGCCTCAGGTACCTCTTCAATGTGGCCTACGGTGTCGGCAAGGCGGCGGTGAGTCAGAAGAAAAGGCCTGGGATTCTTCATCCATTCAGGACCAGCCACCGCAATTATGTGGTGCTGGGTAGCCAAGTATTAATGATAAATAATGCATAAATGTGCTTATACAAATGTTTATATAGTTATAGGAATAATTGTCTTTTGAAAGTAAGATAGATAATAAATGATCATTAAATCTTCAAATTGGCAACACGCTGGAAATGTTTATATCATGCTTTTGCTCTTCAAATTTATATTTGTTATTTTCTTTTTTACATTACTTTGCTTTACAATTTAGTGCTTGTATATTGCTGGATAACAATCTGAGTTTTCAAAAAAAAAATTTGTAGTAAAATAGCAAGATCATTAGAGTTGTGGGGTCACAGCCATAGGTGTCACAATATCAAGGCTCAACATCTAAGGTAAAAAAAGAAATGGACTTTTACCATCATTGCATAAAATTGTTTTTTATGCCTCCGCCACGAAGTGGCCGGAGGCATTGTTTTCGGGTTGTCCGTCCGTCCCGAAATAGTTAAGGCAATATCTTGCCTTAAAATTGTGGGTCAAATCTGATTGAGGTCAAAGGTCAATGAACTTTGTGAAAAATGAACTTTATGAAAAATTGCTTAAAATTGACCTTTTTTTACATAAAATCCAAATCCAAACATGCAATTCTCATCAAACATGGTACAAAGATGGGTCAATACTTGGAGGTAGACTGGTGACATTTTGGATGAAATTCGTGAAAGGTCAGACGTCAAAGGTCAATGAACTTTGCCAAAATTGGCTAAAAACTGCCCCAAACTTTATATTTTTCACAATAAATCCAAATCCAACAGCACATTTCCAACCAAATATGGTAAAAAGATGGATCACTACTTGGAGGTAGACTGGTGACATTTTGGATAAATTTCCTGAAAGGTCAAGGAACATTGTGAAAATTGCAAAAAAAAATTCACAATAAATCCTAGTCCAAGGATGCAGTTCTCAATAAACATGCTACACAGATGGATCACTACTTGGGGATAGACTAGGGAATTTTTTGGTAAAATTCCTAAAATGTCAGGGGGCAAAGGTCAATGAACTTAGCCAAAATTGGCTAAGAACTGCCCCAAACTTTATATAATTTATATACTTTATATTTTTCACAATCCAAAAGCGCATTTCCAACCAAACAGAGTGCAAAGATGGATCACTACTTGGGGCTAGACTTGTAAAATTTTGGGTGAAGTTACTGAAAGGTCAGAGGTCAAGAATTACCTAAATATTGCCCCCAAACTGATATTTTTCAAAATAAATCCAAATCCAATTGTGCATTACCAACCAAACATGGTGCAAAGATGGATTACTTCTTGGGGGTAGACTGATAACAAATTTGGTGAAATTTCTCAAAGGTCAGAGGTCAAAGGTCAATGAAATTTTCCAAAATTGGCTATTTTTCACATTCAGTCCAAATCTAATGATTAAATTCAAGCAAGACATGGTACAGAGATGTGTCACTTCATGGAGGTAGACTTGTGAAAGTTTAGGTAAAATTCCTGAAAGGTCAAATGTCAAAAGGGTTATGAACTTTTTATGCCTCCGCCACGAAGTGGCCGGAGGCATTATGTTTTCGGGTTGTCCGTCCGTCCGTCCGTCCGTCCCGAATCCGTTTAGGCAATATCTTGAGAACCGTCAAGCAGATTTGCTTCAAACTTGGTACATGTATGTATTGCATAAAACTAATGAAGTGTGTAAAATTAGGGTCAAATCTGATTGAGGTCAAAGGTCAATGAACTTTGTAAAAAT
This sequence comes from Arbacia lixula, assembly GCA_963669155.1. Lineage (NCBI taxonomy): Eukaryota > Metazoa > Echinodermata > Echinoidea > Arbacioida > Arbaciidae > Arbacia > Arbacia lixula. The sequence continues at coordinate 11,582,002 of OZ022581.1, read as the reverse complement.
TGCCCAAAAAATGACCTTTTCCACAATAAATCCAGATCCAAGGATGCAATTCTCATTAAACATGATACAAATATGGATCACTTCTTGAGAATAGACTGGTGATATTTTTAGTAAAATTCCTGAAAGGTCAGAGGTCAAAGGTCAATGAAATTTGTGAAAAATTGTAAAAAATTGACCTTTTTCACAGTGAATCCAAATCCAAGGATGCAATTCTCATTAAACATGGTACAATGATAGATCACTACTTGGGGATAGACTGGTGACATTTTTGGTAAAATTCCTGAAAGTTCAGAGGTCAAAGGTTAATGAACTTTGCCAAAATTGGCTAGAAATTGCCCCAAACTTTAAATTTTTCACAATAAATCCAAATCCAATGGTGCAATTCCAATCAAACATAGTGAAACGATGGATCATTACTTGGGGGTAGACTGGTGACATTGTTTGGTGAAATTCCTGGAAGGTCAGAGGTCAAAGGTCAATGAACTTTGCAAAAATTTATATTTTTTACAATAAACCGAAATCCAAATCCAATGTCGCAATTCTAACTAAACATGGTACAGAGATGTATCACTTCATGGAGGTAGACTGGTGAAAGTTTAGGTAAAACTCCTGAGAGTTCAAAGGTCAAAGGTCAATGAACTTTGCCAAAAATTAGCTAAAAATTGCCCCCAAAGTGATAATTTTCAAAATATATCCAAATCCAATGGAGCAATACCAACCAAACATGGTGCAAAGATGGATCACTACTAGACTGATGACATTTTGGTGAAATTTCTCAAAGGTCAGGGATCAAAGGTCAATGAACTTTGCCAAAATTGGCTAAAAATTGCCCCCAAATAGATATTTTTCACATTGAATCCAATACTAATGATTCAATTCAAACCAAACATAGTATAGAGATGTATCACTTCATGGAGGTAGACTGGTAAAGTTTGGGTAAAATTCCTGAAAGGTCAAAGGTCAATAAACTTCACCCAAAATTGGCTAATTTTAAACAAACTTGATGCAAGGATGGATTTAGACAGACTGGCTAGATTGGAAGTCAAAGAAGTAAGAAGTCAAAGGTCAATGAACATTGCCAAACTTAGCTAAACTTGAAAAAAGAAAATGTGATACTTTCATTTCACATAGGAGCAATGGTACATTGCCCACCAAACATACACATTTTCTGAGAATAGCAAAGAGGCGGAGGCATATTTATCGACTGCATGGCAGTCGAATTGCTCTAGTTCACAATTAAACCAAATCCAAAATTTGCTGAGAATTGCCCCTAAATTAATATTTTTCAAAATAAATCTCAATCCAATTGTGCATTTCAAGAAAATATGGTACACAGATGAATCACAATGATACAAGGATGGATTTAGACTGACTGGTTAGATTGGAAGTCAAAGAAGTAAGAGGTCAAAGGTCAAATGAACATTGCCCAACTTTGCTAAATATGGAAAAACAATATGATATTTTAATTTCACATAGAAATTCACTGGAACATTCCCAACCAAACAAACAGATTTTCTGAGAATAATCTAAATAGAGCTAGGAAAGAGGCGGAGGCATATTTATCGACCGCGTGGCAGTCGAATTGCTCTAGTTGTTTGGAGAGATGAAAGGTCGCAATCAATAGATTTGACTTGAATATTTGTGTACGGATATCGGGCATCTTAACAACATTTTAATGTGGTGCAAAGTTGCATCACCATTTAAAACAGCTAGCTGTTGTATAGAAAAGCTCACTAGCTTAGGTTAAAATGGACATTTGAATAAACATATGGGGTCATTTTTGTGCAGTGGAAGCATCTTTACGACACGCTGTAGTATTTCATTCATCCACTCTTATTTTGCATAATTCTCCATGACAGTTGGATCGAATGGCAGGTGACTGTGCTCTTGAGTTGAAGGAGCACGGCGTTGCATTCGTCTCCCTCTGGCCTGGGTGTGTTCAGACTGAGCACGTCATGGACATGTTTGAGGAGCCTGGCCTTATCTTCGACATTGGCGACTTCCATGCCGACGTAAGGAAAGATGCTGGTTTAAACTCACTCCTAACTTTTTAAGTTTTTTCCTAACTCCCCAAGTTAGGAGGTGCCTAGGAGAGGCCAAATTGGTACTTCAGAATGTCTTCCTAGGATGTTCCTAATTCAAATGAGAGGGGGTTTGACCATGCCCAGTGCACATATCCTAACCAGTGGAAGGAAGGAAGAGTTTTATTTATGCAGAGACGATCACAATCAAGAACTCTCATCGGGACTTTTCCCTATACTAGGTTTTTTCCTAACTAAACACAACCAAAAAAGTAAGTCCCTCCTTTTTCTCTACCGCATAACTTTTTAACCAGGAGGTTATGGACATAATAATTTGGCAGGGGTGTTGCTGCACTCGTTGGCTAACTTTCGTGTGAAAATGATATTGATCGGTCCAGTCATGCATGAGTGCGCAAATGCTAAAGGTAAAAATGTAACTTTCCAAAAGTCAAAAGTGTGATTGTTTATGCTGTTTTAACAGTACATTTTGGCATTTCTTGTGCGATTTTTAAAGTGTATTCACTCAACCATGACATGAAAATGACTTCTTATGTTCATCTAACAGGTCATATTACATCTTTATCAAAATATCCAGTTTGATTTTTTCACAAAAATAAAGGGTTTTTAAAATTTTCAAACTTAAGAGGGATGAGTATTTTTTAAATGGTGCTCACTCAAACAGAACAATGGTTTAAGTATCGGGATAGATATTAGTGTGTCCAGAGATGAATGATAAACAATGAAAGGACATTAACAATGCACCAGAAATGGAATTCATGAAAAAAAATTATATGACAGAATCCAAAAATTACCCTTGTGGCTTTTGAAAAGTGACAATTTTGCCTTCAATTTGTGCTTACTCATGCATGACTGATTGAATTAATGTGATTTTCACACAGAAGTTAGTCAATAAGTGAAGAAACAATCCTGCCAAGTAATGTTGCCCAAAACCTCTTCAATAAAAAGTTATGCTATTTTGCTTAGGGTGGGACTTACTTTTTTTGTTGCATTTATGTGGATGTGCAGATATGTGGGCACACATGAATCCTATATGTGCGCCTGCACATTGATTGATGCTCACTTATTAGTGTGTTATGAATGGCTATGGCTAGGAGGTGGATTGAAGATATTAGAGAATATGGTAGTGTGACAAGGAAACGAACAGCACAAGATAGATCAAGATGGAAAAATGATGAGGAGGCCTTCCTTCAGCAGTGGAGAGAAATAGGCTAAATAGAATAGAATAGAATAGAATGGCTTTGACAGGTTGTTCTCTTAGATCTTCTCATGCGCGCATTGTGGAATACCAATTTTCTTCATATAGTAATTTTGTGATTTCAATAAAATTTAGAGAAAACTTTGGAGGGGACTTTGGAAAAATTCTGGAATACCATTAAGGAGAAAACATTAGGATAAAATTTCTCCTAAGTGAGCATTTTGAAATATCACTCCTAGGGGGTGTTTCACCAAGCTGTTCGTAGGTTACGAACGACTTTACGAACGACTGGTGATCCCTTCTTGTGCTAAATCAGATTCTCAATGAACAAAGTGTGATATCACATTTAGCACAAGAAGGTTTAATAACCCCCACTTTTCCTGTTTTAACATAGAAGTAGTTTGTTTCCAACTACTTCCAACTACTTCCAACTATTTTCAAATTTGACAAATCATAAACTTATTATTCCGACACTTGTTAACAACAAGAATTTTAATTGACAAAGATCAGATTTCAACTTCAGCTGATGTGAATCAAAACCATTGAGAATCTGATTTTAGCACAAGAATAGGTAACCAGTCGTACTTAAAATCGTTTGTAGCTTACGAACAGCTTGGTGACTCACTCCATTTCTACCTGCAATGTGCATTGAAACAGTGTCTATTATAGAAAGACAAACTAGCATATCCAAGATATGGGTATACCAATCTATTCTATCCATGTTTTGATCATTCATATTACTTGTCTTTGCCGTCACAATGTTGCTCATTATGTACATTTTTTATAATGATAAGGATACTTCAAACAGTTGTAACTTTACTGTTACTTGTCTAATAGTTTCAAAAGTTAACCGAAAAATTTCTCTGATTTTTGTGAGACTAATGAATTCAAGTTATGGTGGGTGCGGACTGCCCCATTTATAAAATATTTTATGAATCAAGCTTTAGTAATCATTAGTAAGAATGTTTGTGCTTACGCCTGATTACCCCTCTGACTTCTTGCTTGTTTGCCACAGAAAAGTGCCATCCTACGATACGGCGAGACTCCAGAGTTCTCTGGTAAAAGCATCGTTGGACTCGCTACAGACAAGGACATCATGAGGAAGACTGGGCGTGTGCTTTTCACCGCGGAGCTGGCGGATGAGTATGGATTCATCGATGTGAATGGACAGAAGCCGCCTAACTTCAGGCAGCTGAAGTCGTTGGCTCTGATGGGGGGGCACCCCTGGATCGCTGCTCTCATCCCAGGTTTCGTAAAGATCCCTTTCTGGGTGCTGTCCTTGGTGGGGCACAAGTTCTAATAATTTCTTTGTCTTTCTCGCAATTTTTGCCTTCTTTTTATCTTCTTGATCTTTCTGTTTGTCTTTGTTTCTTTTGTACTGTCTCTTCTCTGTTTTAATCTTTACTGTTTCTATTTGTCTTTGTCTTTTTTTCTCATAATTGTTGCCTCTTTATATCCTCTTGATTTACCTCTCTTTTTCTGTGTTTCTTTTTTTCTGTGCTTCTCCTATTTGTGTTGAAGGATGGAGGGTGAAGAAAACCCTTGTGTGCACCATGGCTTTTGGTAGAGCAAGTGCTTTTCTTTTCAACTCATGTCTAGGCGGCAGCACACAATACTGGCAGGTTCTTGCATAACATCTGTTCATAGATAAGGAGTGGTGGGAGGTGGCAGTGAGATGGATTAGGGGTGACTAGCCTGACTTGACTCGGTATGCAGCATGACTGAGGAAACCAGACACGGTGTCTGCACGTGTGCATGAGATGGGGAAATGAGAGGAAGAGAGAGAAAGAGAGAGAGAGAGAGAGAGAGAGAGTGAGACAGTAGCAATGGAGGTGAATGGCATGATGTATGAAATGGTACAATTTTGCTGTGCACCTGTGTGTTTTCAACATCATACATTATTACAGTGTGCACAGGCACAATACTCCCCACCTATGTGGTTTAAAATGTAAGTGTAGAGAAGTGATCAAAACTTCAAACATTCTCGAGTACTGCCTAGAAGAACTTGTCTGATTTTTACATAACATTTCTCTTATTCTGCTTTTTACAGTAAACAAGTTTTGTTTTAAGTGGAGAGCTCTTTCTCACCACTTCCACCTGTGATTTTAATATTTCGTGTGGTAACATTTTTTGTAAAATGTTTTATTCCTACACAATCTGTCTTCCCCATAGTTAGTGTAAATATCAAAGTTATAACCACTGATTTTGACTTCTGCTTTGTGTACAAATAAAGCTAGTGAAATATGTGACTTAATCTCTTATATATTTTTAAAGAAAATGCAATATGTGAAATGATAAAGAAATATCATTTGAAATTGAAGTGGGTATTGTTTTGTTTCTACATTATATTTTGTACAATGAAGGTTTTGAGGGTCTACATGAGAACATCAGGGTTTTCCTGAGTACTGGGTAGTATAGAGACTTCCTGGAAAGTTTTGAGTGAAAAAAAATGTATACATAAATAGTGTTAAAATGATTAAGCAGTGAATTCATTTTAGATGCTGAAAGTCCATTTATGAATTTGTGTTGGTCATTTTTAAAACTCTATGATTTAAACATTTTAAATCAAAGTGCCTAAATAGTAATCGATGACATAGTTCAAATTTTGTCAGTTTTCGGTGACCCCCCCCCCACACACACACACACACACACACACACATACATTTTTTTAAAAATGACTGATATCAATCTTCACAAAATATTGATGTTAATGGGAAGTTCTTTTTAATTTTAAAGACAACAATTTTATATAATATATGGTGAATAATTTTGTCTCTTGTAAAATCATGAAATGCGAGTGAATGAAATATACCCTATGAGTGAATGAAAGTGGTAAACTTTGAATTTTAATTAAATCAGACCTAGGGCCAAACAAATGTTGGCCTTCGATCATTATGCACAATAAAATGTTTTGCAATACAGCTGATTTGCAGTGTGGTGCTGAGATATTGCTTGTGGTACATTTTCAATGTAGTCAATTGCCAGATATATACTACACAAATATTGTATGTAGAGTTAGCAAACTCTTATTGTCTCATTTCTTTGTTAGTGAATATAATGATGCCAAAGATGTAAGATATAGCAATGTGTCTTCTGTATTAAACAGTATTTTTTTTCCTTGATATAGTGCTCTTAATTGTAATACATGTATAAACATTCCATTGATTTCAAACAGCTCGTGAACAGTGTTCAAATTATGTGTAGGTTTTCAGAAGGCACGTAAGCCCAGTAGTAAGCAGGCTTCCCCAAAGCTTCTTTGCAATTAAGTTTTGACTGATACATTTGGAAGTTATCGATGGGGTCTACTGCTGATTCCTGCCAAGTTTCATAACTTTCGCAAATGGGACACCCTGTCTTTAAGATGAATATACTGATACATTTGATACAAGAAAGCTATAGACATGTATATCTGAACTTAAAATTTGTTTTTGTTTTTAATACAGTATGTGTGGCCCTGTGGAAAATACTCTCATTATAATGAGTATGAACACAAGAAGATTTCTTAACAAAATTATAATTCTCTTTGTCCTACCGCTAATTTCAAACAATGCATGTTCAAATCTATGTATTCCATAAGCGTAAAACAAGATTTCTATGTAACAAGTTGCTTGCATATGAAGCTAGTTTAGAGCTGTTTGAGTGGAGTGAATTGTTTGATGTTTAGTAATACATGTACATTCCAGGATTAATGCTTGCCAGTGATGATATTGGATTAAACAGCATGTACCTTCATTATACGTTTGCGCTTTGTGTATCACAAGCTTAAAACTGAGCGTGTATTATAAAATCTGTATTCTCGTCATAGCAAAGAAAGTATGTACCATATACTGAAGGATGTAATTTTTCTAAAGCAGGGTTAATTGGGAAGGCTGATAATAAGCATGTATACAAGTGACAATAGACATTAAAAAAATGTCATTTGTTTCAATGGTCTACATTTGGTTACTAAATATTCTGTGTGCAAATTGAAATCCATGTAGATGGTCGTATATGTAATAAGCATGCGTTTAAGTAGGCATGTTCGCATTTTGATCTTCTTATAAGTGAAAACAAATGCAATATCATATTATTATCATCACTTTTGCTGTGTTGTATGCACCTGACAGGTATCATACATTGTGAATTATGGGAATTTTATTTTGTAGCGCTTAAACCCCAGTGATGGGCATAAGTCATTTTGTGCAGCATCTCCTTTGGGAGGGAGATAGTCAACGTGTGCCTTCACCTTGCAGAATAAATTTATATTTTGATCATGAAATACATGTATAAAGCACATTGACTTATAATGCACATGTATGTACAGTTGAGGCCAAAAGTTTACATACACCCATGGAATTCAGTGAAATTTGTTCGCTTGACAAACATTTACTATATCTTAAGGACGAGAACCCTGTTATTACGAGGACATTTCTTGGGGCCCGATGTTTCTTCCATAGACCTCCGTGTATTCTGTTTTCATATAACGAGATCGGCTATAGCGAAATTTCTGCTATAACGAGGCAAATTCCCAGCCCAAGAATAAGGAAAAAGAAAAGAAATCAACCCCGTTATTACGAGCACTCCGTTACAGCCACGCCGCGCAGCGAGGGAAATGCAACAACAGCACATAGTCAAGCAATATTCTTTGCGCCGTTAAACACTGATCACACACACCGTGCAAGAATCTACACACACACACAGCCACACATGCATACATCTATGATACATGTCCACATTACGTGCGTGCGGTACTGTCTCTGCCAGAGCCGTATCTCTATACAGCTAGCTCTGGGTACTGCATGCCCCACTGAACTATACCACTACGTAGTGGTATACTGTAGTTCAGTGGCATGCCCCCGTGAAGTCACGCATGCACATGGCGCCTCTACACACATGTGACACCGCGCGTGTACGACCGGCCGTGCCTGGAGATTGCATTCAATGATCATTCATTGCATACATGCGATCATGCCAGCAGGCACGGCCGGGTAAATGAGCCTCCCCGCTGCTTCATTTGTCGGTAAACGGAGGCGTTGGAAATATCATTTTTTACGTTTCCAACAGTGCTGTAAGATATTTTAGTGAATTGTTAGCTAGTGAATTCAATTTAGAATGCTTGCAAAGCCATTAAAAGATTACAGTACTAACGGTAAATATGTTATTATTTGTGTAGTCCTATATATGCATTTTTTCTGTATGTATTGATCACGTACTGGTATAGCGAGCAATCGGCTATAGCGAGGAAAAAGTGTGGGTCCCGATCCCCTCGTTATAACGGGGTTTCCCTGTACCATGAAAAATTTGGTATCGAAAGAAAGAGCATATTAAGCTCGTTCACATGATTGGAATATCGTTGGGAATAAGTTATATTTCAGGTGGAATTCTCTGAAGAAAAAAAAAGTAATATTCGTGCCAAATATATTCTATTGTTAATTATATTTTCAAACATCATGTCATAGAAATATAAATCTCAAATCTATGATTTATATTACATTTATAATCATGATATGTCACCACTGAACAAAAAAGTGTAATCTGAAATGTTTGTGTTGAGAAGTAACCAGCACAAGTATAAAATGTTTTGTCAAGTTTTCATTCTTCATTTGAAGCTTTGGGGATGATCGAGGGGGGGGGGGGGGGGGTGGGAATGACACCTAAATATTTTACAGCTCCTGATGACAAAGCAATGTGATGAAGGGGCATGACATACCAATATGTCATGATAGCACAAATATTTTGTAAGATACGGTAGATATTATATGATGTTTGGCGAGTGTCAACTTTTCCTTGAATTTCCTGGCTGTATGTAAACTTCTGGCTTCAACTGTATAAAATGTAAGCAAAGGCCGGGTGCCTGTATAAACAAAGCAAATATCTTTAAAACCCCAAACATTCATTTTCACATATCCATAACATCATACTACCAGACAGCTGTGATGTAAATGATGCCATTGTACATGTATTCACAAACAATTATAAATGACTTGTTTGTTTGATTAAACATCAATTATAATCGCACATATTGTGTGTATAATGCTTTATTTTTTGGAGTTGTACCTACCATTGTGAATATATTTCTCAGAATCAGATAAAGCATATCTATAAATGTAAACGATCTGGCGTGTGAACTTGACGTGTGGTGTATTGGTGTTAGCTTGGTGTGTTGGCTTGTTTGACAATGGCCCAACAAACGGTATACTAAACCTGGACCAACTTTATGTGAAGCCAAGTAGAACAACATGAAACATTATTGATTCAATATAATTGATGTTACCATCGGAATCAGTATGGTATATTGAGTTTGTCCTTGTGATATTATAGTTGCAACCAATAATTTTGTGATGATTCTGTGATGAAAATCAATGATTTTGAGATAGCATCGAATGAATAATTTTACGCCGTTGTAAATACGGGCCATTGTTATGGGGGGGGGGGGGGGTTCTTTTAGCGTCTGACTTTCATGATGTTTTAAAAGTACATGTATTGTAGGCCTATTGTCACTTTCAATTTATGCATGTCTAGTGAAACATTTCAAAAAGGGGGGTCATAATTGACATCTTAAATCATCCCACTATGTACAGAACATACCAACTTTGGTCGGAAAAACAATCGTCCATGAAATTATCTGCGGCAGGTCTAACGCGTTTTATATACTTTTCGATACTCATTAAAGCACCAAAACGGCAAATAAACTTTATATGCCTACAAGGGGGAGGGGTATAAATAATTATATGGTGTTCTTCAAATGTATGCTTGTTTAATAGCTCCTTATCCTATAAGGCTAGAACAGAAGCCGATTTCATGAAATAATGAGCTTCAGATTGTGCCCCGCGAATTCCTACCAGGGAGCTACCGGTATTACATAGTAGCTCTCTGGTAGGCAATACAGCAAAATCACTATAGGAAAATATCTATTAATTAAATAAGAAAATCATTATTTAAAAAAAAAAAATCGCAATGATATAGAGCAATATCATTATACATCTTCAACAAAAAAACAGGATCTCGAGAAATCGAAGCAGCACCACAGAAAAGGATAGGCCTATTCATTAAAGCCACTCCTTTTTTAAGGGTTGTTTGTGTTATCTCGAGGGTGCAGGCCCTTGTATTCTTACAAGAGGAGCTACTCCATCTTGAGATCCATGTCACATGTGCCGTTACGATAAGGTCAATAATATCACGGCTCGTGTTCGTGTTATCGTTTTTTTTTTTTAATGGGTGCTCGTGTTTTTGAGTCGGACGGTTCCATTTACTAGTACATGTAGTACAGATGCCAGCGGGCACTAGTTTTGGTTGAGATATGTACTTAAAACAGGTTTCACTCAAAACTACTTAACCCCTGATTTTGAAGTAAGAATATGTTCACAAGGAAGCTATAAGCACTCTTGACTTTGGGTCAGGTGAACATTTGCCTTTCGAGGTCGGGCATGGCCATTATAATTACATGTTCAATGTAGTTTGTAACTTTTTTAAACCTTTGTGTTTTAGATAGACTGTTCCTCTATGGGAGTCGTGTGTATTACTTCTGCCAAAACGCGACAGTGGCACATTATAAATGACCAAAATTATCTGGCAATGCGCCCGCTCCGCTTCTTGATTGGGGGGGGGGGGGGGGGGGGGGGGGGGTAGCAATGTAGGCCAAGACAGAAGTTGAGCTTCAAATGCAATTCAAGCTGGTTCGTTTGCCTGGGGTATGATGACAACATGTCAAATGTACTTGTTTCATTCAATTTATCAATCTTGCTTTTAAAAATGCGATAAAAACAATGCTACGTTTTAGTCCGTTCATCCAACGGAAGTACATTACTGAGGTACCTGGCCCTTCAAATTAACGACGATCAAAGTTCAAGATCCGCGCGCCTTTTTCCAACAAGCTATGATGTGCGCATGCGTAGCAGTTGATTAACACGCTGTCATCGCGCATGCGCTTTAAAACAGCGCCATCTTGCTTTCGGCTTTCGCCATTCGCGAGAGTTTTGTTAAAAAGTCACTTTTTTTACCATCAATTTGCAGAAATACATCCATTTCGTGCTTAAGATTGCGAAATTCAAGTATTGGCATCAATTCTGTGGCAAAGGTGAGCAAATTTGATTGTTTCTGAAGTTGCAATTTTCGTACTGAGAGCGCGCCCCCAAACGATCTCCGCAGTCACTCCGTCATGAGTTCCAGTTCTCCTAAGCTCAGTTTGCTCAAAAACACTCGTAGCAAACCGTCACTTTCAAATATTTCTAGCCATGTCCCCTCTACATTAATCATTCAGTGTGCTCAATAGAATATTTTCCACGGATTTATTGCATTCGAAATTGAATTCAACCTTATCTTCTGACTTAAATATAAATTATAATGCATGAGTGCTGACAAATTAATACGACGAGTATATTTCTTTATGCTGCTTGCCCTACGTGTAAACTTGTTACTGCATCGCGGAGTTTCCCCGACCGCTATAGCTAGAAATTGACAAGGAAGGCGAGCGCCACTCCTCGGTAAAACTCTTGTAAGTTTTTTGTAAACATCATCTATGAAAATATTAGCATCTGAAGATGTGTGTGAAAGTTGTAAGTCTGGTATGGGAAGGTTACTGTTATAACTTCGGAAGCAGGGAGCCAACAATTTTGCAAAATATAATGGGCTTCCGCAAGAGACCGTGGTCGGGTGAGTCTGTGAATGCTTTGTGTTGGTGTGCGTTATATTACGGTGTTTCTTCGCGGGTACAGCGTCGCGTCTCTCGACAGCAAACAAAGCCGTGAGTTTCGGCCGTGTCTAGTTTTAAGGGTCCGTTGAGGTTGTAGCGCTTAGTCAATCTAATGCAGTGTGTAGCGTGCCTGCTGCTAGCTGCTCGAGCCTTGGCCGTGGTCACTTGCCTGCATAAAGCAGAACATGGACCTTGCTAAATGCTACTTAGGAAGAATTTATACTTCATCAGACACATTGATTGAGTATGGCTTGCATACGGAAACCTGTGTTGTAGAACTTGTAGCTCAGATTCAGCCAGTTTGACTCTGAGTCTGAGTCTGAGTTGCAGCACAGGGCCAGGGCAGGGGAGTAGGAAATTTCACAATCACAATTGTTACCTTCCTTTCTTAATGAAGATAAAATCATTGGTATTACAAAATACATCTTAGTAAATTGTTAACCAACATTAAAGGTAGGATGGCCCTTTCTAGAGTAGAGGCATAAAAATGCATGGCTCAGTCCCTAACAAATTACAATGGCATGCCTTTGTGAAAAACCAAAGTCTTCTCTTTTCACTTTAAACTGAAAACTTTTTGAAGTTTTTCAGGAAAAGTAAAAAAAAAAAGAAAAAAAAAAAAGACTTGTTTACCTAGCAATCTAATTCCACTCAAAGTCAGTTTGCAATGCTATTATTGTGAGGGAAGCTGTGCAATATTTCTCCTTTTTTTTAAACAAAATTATATTTTTTTGGACCTGCAAAAGGGCTACCAGGTCTTTTAGTGAGCGCATACAGCTGAAGATTTGACGTCCATCATTGCATTGCATTTAGTGTGCTTATTCAAGAAAAAGTTTGATTAATTTATATGAAACTTGTAGGGCTATTTATGTGTACCACACCTGTATGTGACATACTGTATGGGGATGAATATGTTTTGGGGCAGTTTTATATTTCATCCAAACTATTTTTCCAAGTGCAATATAGATTGGCTAGTCAACATGAATACATGTACGGTATGTGAATAAAAATCTTGTCATTGCTCGGCTTTTTGGAACACCAAAGGTTGCAATTATTCCCAACTCCCCAAGCTGATACAATTAAACTTTTTCTTCAATTCATTTGCAGAAAACTAGCCTCCCCCTCCCCACCCCCACTCACTTACCCCTCTTACCCCTGCTCAGAAATTTGTCACAATCCCAAAATGCACAAATAATGCCAACTGCTGTTATTTCAAGTTTTGGCACTTTTGCCTACAGGTCTCTCTTTTTGTAGTGTGTAAAATGTATTGAAGCTTCTCATTTTAGAAATTATGTACATGATGCCTTCTAATCTTGGCTTAGTTTGGCTTGCAAGGCTTGGGTCAAGGAATCATTTTCAGTTACATTCCTGTTCAACGTTTTATCTTCTGACTTTACTTGGTTTTGTCACCATTGCTTAGATTGTTACAGATTGCAAGCCTCCTAGCTGGTCACAATTCTATTACTTTTAACATTTTCACAGGTACTTTCTTGTTTTTACAAGGTGACTCTGAGCCCCTACATGCATGTAATTGTTCTTACTGTCTCCAGCTTTTTCATTGATCTTTGCCATCCAAAGGGTGTACATGTACATGTCACTTGAAATACAGTATATAATGTACCAGCAAGTCAGTCAAAATTATTTTTTCCTCATTCACTAGCAGTTGCTAACAGCCCAGCTTTATCATGGAGACCAGTGTGGACCAGCCAGGTGACCAGCCAGAGGAGCCCACCAGCCAAGCGGCCCAGGAGGACACCGCAGGAGGAGCCGGTGGGGAGGGAGAGGAGGGAGAAGGCCCTTCCATGAATGTCCTGGAGACCTACCTCCAGAACTTTAATGAAGAGCTTTCGTCTGGGCCTGCTACTACTGCGGCCCAGGGGGCTGCTCAGCAAGCACCAGGTACAGTGTCTGGCTTTATTTTCTAACATAATCAATCTGACAGTAAGGCATGCAACTACATCAAACAATTCTCTTCTAAATGGGTTAATTTCACTTGTTAGTCAAAAAGAGAATTCTAGCTGATCCTTCAAAATATTTTACTACGATTTGGAATATAGTGCCATGTATAAGAATGTTATGAAAATGTTGTGAAAACAATGAGAATATGTTTCCTTTGCAAATGTAACGATCATGCTTTCTATATTCACAACACAAGTTACACAGTTGTTGTTGTTTTTTTTTTTTGGCAATCAACTTGTGATCATTTGGTGGCGAATGGGATTCATAAGCCCCCTCTTAAGGATATTCGCCGCATTAAGTATATTTGCTCATACCATCATACCTGTCTACCAAGATAACTCTTTGTAAAAACCGTTCAAGTTAAATCCCTTCAAAGCAGTTTGCATGTCAATGCAACTGACGCCATGCCACCCAGACAAAATCAGCTGTATGGATATTTTATTGGGTTTATTTACCTTGCGTCATGGCCCCAGCTGAAGGTTGCCTAACACACCCATGAAGTCCCTCCCCTCTGCTGTTTGAAAAGTGCTCAGAGCTTAGGCATATGCTGAAGTCAGCTTATAGTCAATTGGTGGTTCACTTTAAACCTTCACCCTATGTCAGTGTTTTATCATTAATACTATAAACCAGTAATTTTCATGTGAAATTTATTTCCACACGTTTCGCGCAACACAGAAAAAACTTCACCACATGTTAGTGCTGTATCATGAATCATTAATGTATACTGTAAAACTGGTTATTTTCATATTAAATTTATTTTCACACGTTTTGCGCAACACAGAGCAAGCACAAATTTAACACCACCACGATTATAAAACCAGAATACTTCTTTTTAGCAGGCGTTAAAAACGTTCATGCCAGTGCTTTGTTAATTATTTTAATGTATCGGGTGGACTTTTTTGGGTGAAAAAAATTCATGTGTGTGAAAATATCCGGCGAATATGTTGTAGGTGTGCTGCCAAACTTAACCCCTGCAAAAATTACCGGTTTTACAGTATTCTAACATGCTAAATGTATGTTTGTAGAGCATTTATAACAATAGCACTAACCCTTGAGGATTTATTACCAGTATAAGAACTTCTTCCTGTCCTCATTGTGACATGTAGCTGCTGGAGTGAGTGAATCAGAAGCAGCAACAACAGAAGCAGCAGCAGACGGGGAGGGGGAGACTCCAGCAGAGGAAGCAAATGAGGAGAACGTACCAGTCACAGATGGGGAAGAACATATATCTGGTAAGGCTGCATAAAAACAATTCATGAATATTACTTAAAAGAGGACATAACCCTAGTACATGTAGTATACCAGAAGCAAAAAAGGGATAGCAAGGTAATTGTTACTAGTATGTAAGTGTTTGAGAGATAATATAATCAGTAAACCTGATATGTTGCATTGGGGTTTTTTTTAATCCTTTTATTCAAATACATAGATATATAGAACACAAGGTAACACAGAGCCCAGGATACATGTTTTTCAACAAAATACAGGGCATAATTCACAAAGTACATTTACAAAAGAAAATTAACAATTTGATTTACTGGATATATAATGATAATGAACAGTCTGCACTTAATGTTAACACAGGCAGTTATTGTTACAATGCGCAATGTGCAAAATACTCCTTGTTCGTGCTTTATCTGATGCATGCACATGTATAAAGATGTATAAATTGCCTGCTATAATTGTGATGTCAATCAGTATATCATGCAGAACTCAACATTCACAACAGTGCAGTTCACTGTATCTTAAGGCTAAAGTCAATATTGATAATGACTATTCTTTTTTACTATTTCTCCATGTTTTGTCCATCAGCCATTGTGAAAGAAGAGACAGAGGAGGTGGAAGGGGAGGGGGTGGAGCCGCCAGAACAAGTGCCTGACCAAGCCACCATTGACATCACCCACACTCTGCAGCTGCTTGCCAATGCCTCAGCCAATATCAACAACCAGAACGCCCCACAGGTCACCCAAGAGGTTAGTGTCATACAGCGATACACAGCAATACAGTAAAACCTGTGTATAAAGACCACTGAGGTTGGTAAAAAAATGTGGTCTTTATAGACAGATGATCTTTCTATACAGGTGATTGCTAAAGAAGAGTTTACCATACATATATAAATAGCCAATAGCTTGTCTCTGTTTTGTGGTTGACCCCATACATACATGTATTTATGAGTGAACAAACTGCATTAAGTAAATAAAATGACAGCAAACAGATTTGAATGTTTACAAGTGTATTGTGCATGGGCATGATAATGTTTATTTGTAAATGATCAGACTCTGTAGATCATATGTTGCTTCTCCCAAAATGTTTGTGAAATGGAACGCTGAATTTGAAAGGAAAAAGTTTCTGATATACATGTAGCTGTGGCAACTAAATGACTATGTACAATTATTAGAAGCAAAGATTGTTGGAAAAGGTACCATGAGTTTAAAGACAAAATAATCAAATGAATGAATTATTTCTTTATAGATTAATTTACTTATCAGTAGAAGGCATGTCAATGATTCAGGAAAGAGTATGATTCTGACACTGTCATTTGTTTTGTGCTTCATTGTTTGTGTGTGCAGGGTGAAATCAGTGCAGAATCTCAATTATTACAACATCTGGATACCGCAAACTTGGTTGATGAGAATGGAGCCAAGGTGGATCCTAGCCGTAAGTATTCATTTCATCCATCTTAAATCTCAAATGAACACTGGTATTCTGGAAATTGTCTTTTATCTTTTGTTGTATCTTTCTTATACTATATAATAGGCCTACTATATAATAGAGTGCTAATATTGTTGTAAGTTTTCACTTTTTCACTGTGCTCTATATGAAGCTCTTTGCCTTGTGCACTGGAACATATCACTGTATGATACTTCCAATATGCAAAGGCTTTCAATCAAACCTGTATACTAAAAAAAAATGGAAAAATATCTTAATGGAAATGTGGTGCGTGTATAAATGCCATTACATTCAGACTCCTCTGAAGGGATATAATTTTCGTGGTCTTTATAGACAGGTGAGCTTCATGGCAGTAGCCTTTGTAGTCAGGTTTGACTGAACAAAGAGAACTCTGGTTATTTATTGATTTTTTTTTTGTCTTCCCTTAAATGACAGGCATCGCTGGGATCCAGACGGTGAACGGAGAGCAGGTGGTGATGGTTCACAATATGGAAGATGGCGGTCAGCAACAACAGGTAAGTGCATTCTCATTTGGTTGAGCACTTTTGCAGAATTGATTTCAGTCCACCTGTTTGTATATCAAAATATATTGTGGAAAGTTTCAAACAGATACGAATTAGGTTTTTCATTGTTCTATTGTAAGCAAAGGCCGTAGAGCGCTGCAAAGCAGCGCAAGACTAATTACTCTCTCGCATTTGCACACAAGAAAGTGAAGTATGCCATGGGGCGATACCGCTGCCATTTTAGACTGCAAAGCAGCACGCTGGCAGCATGCACTGCGATTATAATTTGTTTTAGAGAATAACAAAAAAATGATGGGTGAATCCAGGAATATTTCTAGAAATGTATACTACCATATATAAACTGATCCCCCACCCCCATCTCTCATCCCCCCCCCCCCTCTTTTGCTCTCACACATCCAGGCCCATACTTACTTACTCCTGCAAACTAGTAAAAAACAGACGACATAGCCAAAATTGCCTGCGTTGATATTTGTTATGCCTCCGCCACGAAGTGGCCGGAGGCATTATGTTTTCGGGTTGTCCGTCCGTCCGTCCGTCCGTCCGTCCGTCCCGAATCCGTTTTGGCAATATCTTGAGAACCGTTAAGCAGATTTGCTTCAAACTTGGTACATGTATGTATTGCATAAAACTAATGAAGTGTGTAAAATTGGGGTCAAATCTGATCGAGGTCAAAGGTCAAAGGTCAATGAACTCTGTAAAAATTGCCCAAAATTGACCTTTTTCACAATAAATCCAAATCCAAGGATGCAGTTCTCATTAAACATGGTACAAAGATGGATCACTACTTGGGGATAGACTGGTAACATTATTGGTAAAATTCCTGAAAGGTCAGAGGTCAAAGGTCAATGAAATTTGTGAAAATTTGCCAAAAATTCACCTTTTTCACAATAAATCTAATTCCAAGGATGCAATTCTCATTAAACATGGTACAAAGATAGATCACTACTTGGGGATAGACTGGTGACATTTTTGGTAAATTCCTGAAAGTTCAGAGGTCAAAGGTCAATGAACTTTGCCAAAATTGGCTAGAAATTGCCCCAAACTTTAAAATTTTCACAATAAATCCAAATCCAATGGTGTAATTCCAACCAAATAGTGAAACGATGGATCACTTCTTGAGGTTGGACTGGTGACATTGTTGGTGAAATTGCTGGAATGTCAAAGGTCAATGAACTTTGCAAAAATTGATATTTTTCACAATGAACCCAAATCCAAATCCAATGGCGCAATTCTAACCAAACATGGTACAGAGATGCATCACTTCATGGAGGTAGACTGGTGAAAGTTTGGGTAAAATTCCTGAGAGTTCAAAGGTCAAAGGTCAATGAACTTTGCCAAAAATTAGCTAAAATTGCCCCCAAACAGCCAAATGGCAGGCACCGGAAAATACGCTTATTTTATTTTCAGCGAGGTAGTCGTGACCCTCACTTGACCTCTCAAACCGCGGGAAACGTCTCCTTTTCAAACTGCGATATCTTCATGAATATGCCATATTTTCGTACGCTTCCTTTTGTAACTGTATGTTGGAGGTCGAAATTTACCAAGTGTGAAAAAACATTTCACTAAAACAGGCAGAAAAATATTGCAAATTCGAGATAAATATGTGGTTCTAATAAAAATTTAAAAAATGAAAATAAACTCTATATTTCAATGTCAATCGCTTTTGAGCCCCTAACATTTAGAGGTCATCTGAACCGGAATTTATTGTACTTTATGGAGATACCATTATTTTTCACTCTCCCCCCATAGAAGGGTCAGGATCCAGCAAAACATCAACCATGTTCAAATCCAAAATGAGCGAGATGTGACGAAGTTGTGAACGATCCTAATCAGCCAATCATAGTCCACGATAATAGCGAAATGCTACCGGCGATCCAAGGGTCGCGGACTATGATTGGCTGGTTAGAATCGCTCACAACATCGCCATGTCTCATGCAGTGTGGATTTGAACATGGTGGATATTTTGCTGGATCCTGACCCTTCTACAAGGAGAGGTTGAATAAAAATGGTATGATCACAAAGTACAATAAATTTCGCTTCAGATGATCTATAAGTGTTGGGGGCTCAAAAGCGATTGACATTGAAATATAGAGTTTATTTTCATTTTTCTTTATTTAATTAGTACCACATATTTATCTCGATTTTGCAATATTTTTCTTCCTGTTTTAATTGAATGTTTTTTCATACTTGGTAAATTTGAACCTCCAACATACAGTTGCAAAAGAAAGTGTACAAAAATATGGTTTATTCATAGAGATATCGCAGTTTGAAAAGGAGACCCTTTTCGCGGCTCGAGAGGTCAAGTGAACTAGGTCACGACTACCGAGCTGAAAATAAAATCGCGTGTTTTCTGCTGCCTGCGGACGAATATCGGTTGCGCAGTCCGTATGATTTCTGAAAATTCTCGTCACTTTGAAGACGAATAGCACAAATTTTTTATTCTTTAGACCAAACAAAACTGGAATCAAATTCTCCGCTAGAGTACTGGCTTTCCAAAGCTGTAACTGGTGTTGCCGTCCAATTTGTAGAAGGGTCAGGATCCAGCAAAGTCTGAGAGCTTACCTATATATCGGTTGCGAAGTCCGTACGATTTCTGAAATCTCGCGTCACTTTGAAGACGAATAGCACAAATGTTTTATTTTTGAGCCCAAACAATATTGGAATCCATATCTCCGCTGAAGTATTGGCTTTTTAGAGCCGTAACTGTCGTTGCCGTACAATCCATAGAAGGGTCAGGATCCAGCAAGGTCTGAGAGCTTACATATTTCAAAAAAAAATTGAGGCCTGTTTTTGAAAACAAATAACATAAAAACTCCTTTGCGGATTTCGAAAAAAAATGAACATATTTATTAAGAAACATATAATCTCAATCCCTGTCTAAAAAATTCCTGATTAGTATGCTTACAGAAGACACCAGCAAAAGATCTTGCGAGCATGTCGAATTCCTTCATAATCTAGGCGCAGCAAAATCCGCGCGTGAGATTTCGCGAGACGAAAAATAAAACGCTCACGATTTCTATAGAACGAGCGAGCGCTGCCGATTGACTGCAAAGTGATAATTTTCAAGGTGTATCAAAATCCAATGATGCAATACCAACCAAACATGGTGCAAAGATGGATCACTACTTGGGGGTAGACTGCATGACATTTTTGATGAAATTTCTCAAAGGTCAGAGATCAAAGGTCAATGAACTTTGCCAGAATTGGCGAAAAATTGCCCCCAAATAGATATTTTTCACATTGAATCCAATACTAATGATCCAATTCAAACCAAACATAGTAGTACAGAGATGTATTACTTCATGGAGGTAGACTGGTGAAGTATGGGTAAAATTCCTGAAAGGTCAAAGGTCAATGAACTTCACCCCAAAATTGGCTAATTTTAAACAAACTTGATACAAGGATGGATTTAGACAGACTGGTTAGATTGGAAGTCAAAGAAGTAAGAGGTCAAAAGTCATTGAACATTGCCAAACTTGGCTAAACTTGGAAAAACATAATGTGATATTTTCATTTCACATAGAAGCAATGGTACATTGCCCACCAAACATACACATTTTCTGAGAATAGCAAAGAGGCGGAGGCATATTTATCGACTGCGTGGCAGTCGCATTGCTCTAGTTTTCATCTTGTTTTCTTTTCTTTTCCTTAACTCATAGCCTGCCATGGTCTTGCATGCGAGCCGACTCTCCACTGCTTCATGCAGGCAAGCGCGCGATCAATCAACTGCTTCATACATGACTGCGCACAAACGGAAGGTTGCTCATTGTTCACACAGATTGCATTGTATTGTGAATCGCACATGCACGGAAATAGCTTTTATTGTACGGCGTTTGAATTGAGCTATCACAACATTGCGTTTGCTACTACGACGTACATTGAAATTTTTCGAGTATTTGCCGGATTTTATTAGTATCATGGCGCCACCACAGAGGAAGAGGCAAAGATTTTATGATCCAGACGAAGCCAGGGCAGTGGTGTTAAGGGATGTACAGCCACAGGTCTCCCCCCATCTTCATAACAATCTGTGAAGTGAGAATGTACTACAATATTGATGAAATAATGATTTATTGTAATGCAATAGTTGTAAATGTGATCATTACTAGGCAGGAATTCTAAAGTGCTATATGTGTGCATAAACAAGGAATCAGACACCACAAGTGACTAGGAAAATCACTGCAAAAATCAATACATTGTTTTGGGAATTAGGATGCTCTGTCACCTCTTTTTAGGGGGAGGTGTCTAAATTGAACAATGGAGAGAAAGTGATAAAGAAGTCAGGGGATTACAGGAGATTACTAGCTTTTCCGTGAAATATCTAGGGTCAGGATAACCCAATGAAATATAGGCCTACAGGATGAGAAAAATCAATAAAACCACCATTTCAGTACTACATGCCTTTAGTGTACATTAATTATAGGACTGTACATAGACACAGCACATACACAAAACTTTGCAGGCCAACAGCCAGTGGACTATACATGTGAATATTGCTAATTTGCAGCTGTAAAGATAGAAAGTCATCAACTGATGTGGTATCAATAGAGAGATTATAAAATTCCCGACAACTTTCATGTACAACATATTTTCATGTAACCTACTAATGGAGAGTTATGGTGGCTCAAACATAGAGAGTAATAGACACCCTAATGATCAGTACCCAAAATAAACTTGGCAATGGGGAGATTGGTGGCTGGCAGTTAAGGGTTGAGTGCACTGGCACTTGTGTGTTGCAGGAGGAGCAGCTTAAGAGTTAAAGAAAACATATGTGTGTATTATAAACTTTATTTTACAATTAATTATGTATTTCTCATACCTCGAAAGGGGTCGAAAGAAATAATAAATAAACTTTAAACTTCATCCGGGAACTTGCTTCCTAAAATGGCGCCCATATCGTACTACAGCTCTTTCGAAGAGTAAGCTGTCTTACTGCTTTGGAGGAATTCAAGAAGAGTGGTCTTAATGGACATGTTTAAGCCTCCCACTACCATGTCATAAAAAGCATATTGAGTAATCATACATCATACATAATGAGAGGGTTAACTATATTCACATTCCTTGCTGTCCTAGGTGCTGATGGTTGCTATGCCAGATAACAACCAGCTCCCCATGGACCAGGGCGTGGCACAGATCTCCTTCTCAGGGGCGCCCGTCAGCATGGTAGGAGATAACATCGTCTACCAGACCAACCAGAACGCCCAGCTCATACCCGTCTCACACAACGGCACCACACAGCTGGCAATGTCGCAGGTAAGAGGATGTGGACTATCTCACATCTAGGGGAAATGGGAAGGGTTTGCCTATAATATTAATGACAATGAGGCAATACTCCTCGTACCATCATTAATTGTGTAGAATTTTTAAAATATAAAATAGATTTATTCAACTAATATCAGATATATTCATATTTATAATGAAGCTGTGGGCGTTTTAACTCTTTTCAGGGTATGTTCCCTAGTGTATTGATGTTAGATTTTCAGGACATATTAGCCTGCTTAATAGGTAAGATATTGAAAGCCATGTTAAGCGCCTGTCACACATAGACCATTTGTAGATGTGTGGTTCTCCGTAGCATAAATGATTTTAAATATTTTTAGGGTCATTCATTTGTGTGTAGTATTCATGGTATGGTGTTTTACATGTGTTATTTTGCATAACTCTGTAACTGAATCTTATTCTCCACAGCCTGGTACAGAACCCGGAACGGAGGTATTCACCATCCTGCAGACTGTCAATGGATCTGACTCAACTCCCACGACAGTAGTAGTGTCTGAGGCCCAGGGTGACCAGCCACAGGTGATCTCCACCTCCACAGCCGAGGCAGGGTCGTCTGGGGACCAGTCTGCTTATGCAGAGTTACACCAGGTGGAGGGGGAGGCAGGCCAGCAAGAAGAGGGCGCTCTTCAGATGGCGGCCGCTGAGAGTGAAGAGTTGGCCGTGGTGGTGCAAAAGCCTGTCCGTCGAAAGCGTGGCCGGCCACGCAAGGACGAGGCAGCTAAGATGCAGACGCAGATCGTCATCGTCCGTGAAGTGGTGGATGGAGAGGATGGCCACGACCCATCAGTGTACGACTTCTACGCCGGCGAGGATGACACAACACCTGTGGCTGTCGGGGGCGACGAGAAGGTCCCAGTGGAGGCTGCAGTGACCAAGAAGAGGACCAGATACGTGGTGCCCAAATTCGACGATGGTCGTCTCCTGGATCAGGTTCTGAATCGCGCTAAGAAGGGAGGGCCCGGGAGGAGACCCAAGGTGCACGAATGCCAGCTGTGTGGACGGATATTCCGCACGTCCACGCTGCTCCGCAACCACGAGAACACCCATTCCGGAACCAAGCCTTACAAGTGCGAGCTGTGCCCAAAGGCCTTTGGGACGTCCGGGGAGCTGGGCCGCCACATGAAGTACATGCACACTCACGAGAAGCCGCACAAGTGCCCCCTCTGCGACTATCTAAGTGTGGAGGCCTCCAAGATCAAGAGGCACATGCGCTCCCATACAGGAGAGAAGCCCTACAAATGCACCCTGTGTGAGTATGCCAGTACTGACAACTACAAGCTGAAGCGTCACATGAGAGTTCACACGGGGGAGCGGCCGTTCAATTGCTCCCAGTGTGACCAGTCCTTCTCACAGAAGAGCAGCCTCAAGGAGCATGAGTGGAAGCACGTAGGCAACCGCCCCTCCCACAAGTGCGACCACTGCGACACCACTTTTGGACGGTTCGCAGACATGAAGACCCACGTCCGTAAGATGCACACAGCAGGTGAGCCTCTCGTGTGCAAGATCTGCGAGAATGCCTTCACCGACCGCTTCTCCTACATGCAACATGTCCGGGGCCACAGAGGGGAGAAGATCTATAAGTGTGGGGAGTGCGGCTACTCCGCACCTCAGAAGCGCCATCTGGTGATTCACATGAGGGTGCATACGGGCGAGAGGCCATATGAATGCGAGGAATGCCATGAGACCTTCAAACACAAGCAGACCCTGATCAACCACCAGCGCAGTAAGCACAACCTAATCCAGGAGACTGATGGCAGTGGCAAGAAGCGCAAGGCATCGGAGGAGATCAGCAGCCCCAACAAGCGGATCACCCGCCGGCAGCGCATGCAGATGCAGGAGCAGGCTGCTGCTGAAGAAGTGGTAGTAAGCGAGGCGCAAACCCTGACCACGGCTGACGGCAGCACCATTCAGGTGGCGGTCCAGCAGGGCACGGAGGGCACCGTGCAGCTGGTGCAGACCAGTGACGGCACCATGCCCGTCATCCTGACCGTGGGCGGCGACGGCCAGAACGTGGACGAGGCCCTGCAGATGATGAACGGCAGCCTGGCCGCCGTCCAGGGAGGTCAGGACGGCCAAATGATGATGTCAGTCCAGCAGGGGCAGGGGGACCAGCTCCAGATCGCCGCCGAGGCAGCGGAAGAACCTCAGCCACCCGTCCTGGAGCAGGAGGGCCAGATCCAGGAGACCCCTGCACCACACGAAACCCAGACCATCACCCAGGAGCAGGCTGTGGCACTCCAACAGCAGATGGTCAACCAAGGAATCATCTCAGAGGGATCAGTCATCGCAGCCATGGAGGAGGATGATGATGGCACGGGAGATGGCACGATATATCTCTTCGTTGAGGAGCAATAGGCACAACCTACACTTTTTAGATATACCTGTATAATGCAATGGCGTCCTTTATCTCGTCTAACATGCATATCTCTCAAAAGGATAATGGCCATGACTTTGTTTTAAATGTGATTTGTAGATATATTTTTGGAACGTTGAGGAATGCCTGTTAAACATAATGTACTCTAGTGGTTAGGCTTTTATGTATGGTGTTTTGGATAGTGGGGATATAATGAATTGTTTATTAAGAATAACCCACAAGGCAAAATTTACATGGTTCAACAACCAGTTACCGGTATGCATACTATAATCTTCAGCAACCATTAGAGAGACGTTCAAAAAGTTAACAATCATTTCCTTTGTAAGAATGGAATATCGCAATGTCTAGAAAGTGGATCAATCTTTTTCCAAAAAAGTAATTCTTATCTACTGGAGTATTTGCTTTATTGACGGTACCTGAAACATATCATCTTATGAAAAGTTCCATTACTTTATATCAGTTTTTCATGACACAATGTATGACTCGGGAGAAAGAGAAGTTCATGTTATTCTGCTTATTTGTTATTTTGAGGCTTGTTTAATTGATATAAAAAGATGTATATTTTGTAACATATTTTGGTGACCCATTTCTCTGCTCTTCACTGAAAGTTGATGTCATAGCCAGCCGAAGACATCTGCAAGGTCCCCCCCCCCCTCTATTTTTGTATGTAACCTTATGTAAAACTGCAGTATCCATGGCCATGGGGTTCTCTTTGAAATAGTAATGGTCATAACATCCTGCTGTTTTTAAGAACTACCAGTGATATCAAGTATTGCTTCCATTTGTTATGTTTTGTCTTGCTTCTATTTGCTTTTTTACTTTAATGGATGTATTTACTGTTATCTCACAAAGCTTCCTTATTATTAGTCCTCTGAGTGAAATTTAGTTACATATTCAGGAGGTGTTAGTAGTGTAAATATGGATACTGCAGAGTAAACTCTTTACATTCAAGACACCAGAGAATATTCAGATGAAGTATATATTGTAACCAATGTGTGAAGTGGAGATGAAGATACAACAAATCTTTATTGTTCTTGCCTTGAAATGATGCATGCATTGAGAAATAGTTTCCTCTTGCTTCTCATATGCAGTACAGAATACATGTAGGTACTACATGTACAGTACATGTATATTCACTACCTGATTTGATCTCGCTTTTTATGGACTGCTCAGTCTGCAAGATAACATCAGATCACATCAGTGAACTTCACAGATTGTAACCCCCCCCCCCCCCTCCACTTAAAAGTGTATGACAGAGACTAAATAGAAGTACTGTTTGTTTCTTCATCCCATGTTCACGTACACTTGTATACCGGTACATTCTTTGTTTCTGAAGAAATATACATGTTTTGCAATGTCAAGTATAAAAAGGGGTCAAATTATATTTTTTGCCAGGAGTTGGTTGCGCACCTAGCTTTACAGCGAGTTTTCTAAATCGTAATCAACTAACTTGCATTTATATGTTAATTACAAGTACACTGTTGTTTGTTTTTACATGTAACGCCTCAGTTCCTTACAATATTGCCACGTGGCGTTTCAGAAGTGAAAGTTTGAATGTCTACAACTCAGTTTATGTGTTGTTCTCAATTAGGACGAGGCGTAGTATACTCACTTGAGTGACGAGTAGTATAGTACATGGAGATTCTTTATTTTTATGTGAATTAATCCCTTCTGCAAATTGAAATTGATGAGGTTATTAAAGCCAAGGCAATGCAATGTAAGGACTTGGCTGGAACAATGTGAAAAGCAAGATGTAGCTATATACAATGACGAGCTTGAATGAATTTAAAGTATCCAGTCATGTGTAGAGTACAGTATGGAAATGCTTTCAGAGGTAATCTCCCTTTAATCATTTGTGTACAGTAACAAGTATGACCAGGTATATGAACTTTGATGTGTACATGTACGTGTAACACTCCATATTGTAAGCTCACTTGGCTCTGTAACAATATTTGTAAGATAGAAATTGTGTATATTTTGTAAGCGCAGACATTCAAATTGTTTTTGTGTGTAACCTTAAAACACTATGTAAAGCCCTACATCATCCATTCCTATGTGTTGATTTTTAGCAAGTAACTTTATAGCTTGTGCACATTGGAGAATTTTAGAAAAATGGGTTATTTCTGCCAATTGGCACATTCTGAATTTTACTGACCGATTTTTTTACATTTTCAAAGCTCGAGAAGACTGGATAAAAAGTTGTGCTCGATATCTTTCTGATCTGTAACACGGCAGTTTTCTATTCACAGTTCAATGTAGATTTCCAATTCTTGTAAACTTACCACCATTGGAAGCTGCCAGAGAAACTTAGTCTTAAGTTACAGCTACATGTATTACTGTAGTAGTTGCCCAGAGAGAAAGTTTCTATTATAGAACATCCAATGTGTGCCATTGCCCAGCTCAGTAATAGTTATGTCCTCACAAAAATGAGAAGAATGCAAAAATATGATGTGAGACTACACAAAATCAGAACTATAAATGCTTGCTGTGGAATTTTAGATGAATAAACATGGCAAATCCTTACAAAACTTTACTTTCTTCTGTTGGTGTGAGAGGGTGGGCGTTGTTAACATGTTTTTCTGGTGTACGTATGTGTGCCTGTGAGGGTATGTGGTACATGTATATGTGCATTTATTTGATTTGTATTTGTGGGGAGGAGGGGTGGGGGTGGATTGTCTATGTGCCTGTGTTATTGTGAGGGCGTGTATTTAAAAGCTTTGTATTTGAAGGATTTGAAGGTGTTTTGTGTGTATACACATATATGTCTTGATTGATTGATTGATTGCATTTATCTTGTAGTCAACTTCAGCAGTCAAATTTGGTAATTTATGCGATATGTCACCAGTTGGGGGTCATGATTGTAGGTCATAGTGAACCGGGAGGTCCTGTCACAGCACAATGGAAAATTGTGTTTTTATGTGTATGAGGAAGTGTGGTGTGTGTGTCTGTCCATCTTTGTATTAGTGATGGTGTGTGTTTGTGTGTGTATAGGCGTCAATGCAACACACCAATATGTTCCCACACTCCCTGTAGTACTGAATGTTCAACACACTTGACTGCCTAACATAAATACACTTCACCTCATACACTTCAAACATTCAAATACATGTAGTAAGGATCACTCAATGACTTCATGGCTAGGGGAAAAATCCCTCTGATTTTATTCAACAAATGTGTCTTATTTTCACAAATTATTGAATGTGTAATAAATATATAAGTACATAGGCTAGTCACCTATCAAATCAAATCTTGGTGTAAACAATAATAGATTTTATATATAATCAACACATCAAACTAAGAACTTATTTTACATCTTCTAAACAAAGGAAGACCATAAACTAATGATATGCTTGAATTAAAGGCAAGACACTATTTAACTTATACACGATTTAAAAGTTTTGTTGAGCTGTATTCATGTTTCAATCTGCTCGAATATATCATAAAGTTTGGAAGACAAAACTTAATCAATTCAAACAGTGATTGCACTCATTTTTAAACTACCTATATATTCAAGCAACAAACCTAGTACATGTACATGCAACAACAATAATTCATTCATTTGATTGACCACTTGTTTGTGAAAAATCTTAATTTTCTCTAAATATATGTTTCTTTTGCAATGAAAAGTGACTTTCAAATAAAACACTCTAAAATATAAAGATTTACTATCTACAGTACAAAATAATTTAAAATTACACATATCAGTGACTATCGTTATTGCAGCTATTGAATATTTTGTCTAATTGTAAATCAATTTTACAAATTTGACTGTGACTGACTTATAATAAAGATATTTTATGTATTGCTTGCACCTTGCATCTGTTCTTGATAGTAGTACTGTATGTTTCCATATACATGTACACTTAATATATTCCAAAGCTCTATATTTTCCAGGTATTTAACATGCATCAAACGTCACAAATTTTCTTATAAATACTGATTGAGGTCGAACTTTGTCACTTTATCAATGTGATTCATGATCAGTATTCTATAAGTATCAATATTCAATGATAAGTAACAAACCTGTTTTAGATCTTTAAATGTTTTTGACAATGAACTTTCCACCTTTTTGATTGAAACGTTCAACAATGATTCTTCCCATTGGCTAACCTTTACACAAGAATATTCACATCTCTGCTCTTGTCTTTAGCCTATACTCCACCTCCTTTTCCTTCCCCATTTTGCTCACTGAGTGGCTTTTCAGAATTATTCACAACATAATAACAGTTCTTTTCTGAATCACTCGTGGTGCACAATGGAACCTTATTTTAAATGTAAACCTGACTGATTCTCACAATATAGGATCTTTCCTATAACCTTGTTCTCCCTTTGTTCCTCCTTTTGTCAATCAACTATTCAAATAGTTGGCTCCCAGCATTTAAACTATTTTCTAACTTGTTTTTTTACCTCTTTACCTGCTTGAAAGTAAATGTATGGTTTGCACAGGCTCTTGTCATCATCTATACAAAGTGGCATGAATTATCATGTGATGATTATAATATACATTACTGCGTGTGTGTATGAATACAAAGCCATATATTTTTTTACAAAATATATTTTTAATGAGAGTTGATAGTCAACCCTGATAGACTAAAAGAAAATAAAATATATTATCATTTCAATGTTAATATCATAATAAATCTGCCAAACTCAACTGTTTAGCATCTCTGGATTAGCATGATAAACCTTCCATATTATGCAACATTTGGATGTTTGCACAAGCAAAGTCAATTCATAGATACAGTACATAGAACCTCAATAAGTTGCATTTAACTGTCTTTTTTCAAGTACATATATATTATGAATTTTTTATGGATTGACTTTGTTTGCAAATGTAACATGAAAGATAATATTAAACATCAATATTCACAAGTATCCATGCATTATCAGAATAATTACACCATAAATGGCAGCTCTTTGCACATTTTTGAACTGTGATATTGCTTTGCATGAAAGGTTGGCATAGAACATTCAACTTCAAAAAAGTGTTTTCACTACAAATCAAACACATCAACCATTTTAGCGACATAAAAATGAATTCACCATTCACTTTGATTATGAAATAGCAGCCAAGATAGTATTCTTTGATTCAACAAGGCACATTGTAACAAATACACTGTGGTGATTAGAAAATGCAGCACAATGTGTTAGAAAGCTTAGATGCACTAAAATATATGGCTACAAGAAACCTCATTCACTGAAAGTCACTCACCAGAAAGCTAAGAAAGTCATCCAACCATCAGAATTTTCAATGTAGTACTTTCTGAAAGAGTACATGGGTAATACAAAATTGGTTTGCGGATAATGCTTGCCTTAGAAATTGAATTCCTATAGGACATTTAAAACGGTTTCTCTACTCTGGCTGAAACTCCTATTTGTCTATAATAGTCTAATTATTAATTCATAACACAGATATTTTAAGGCATTTATTACACAGACTTAACGAATATATGACAGAAACAAATCAATGTTCTTAACTTTTCAGTATAAATCTGCAAGGCTTTTTATGCAACGTTTAAAAATTCAAAACAAAGTTGAAATCCTTAGGTTAATATATGTATGTTCTATTTTCTCCATGATGTTTGAGCAGTCTCAGAGTAAATCCTATAGGTCATATAATAAGCAATGTGTTGGTGATTGGGTTTAGCTTTCAGTGATGAGATGCAATATCCTCTTAGAAGCTTGGTTCTTGGACAAGTCGGATCCTGTCACCACGGGCACCTATAATCATCTGCAGGAGGAGAGAAATGAAGAAACGCGAATGAAGTTGGGATACATATAATTTATTCTTCTGAATTAGAAACAAAATTCACACTAAAGAAAAACAGATTCAATATGATTTTTACTATGATATTGTAACTTATCAGTACTGGGGGTGTTTCACCTAGCTGTTCGTAAGCTACATATGACTGGTGACCCTTTCTTGTGCTAAATGAGATACCCCCAACGTGTTCCTAATTTAATATAGTGGGAGTTAATTTCCAAGAATCCCAATCAAATTTGAAAAATCATGAGCTGAGCATTTAGACACTTCTTAACAAGAATTTTAATTTATAAAGATCAAACTTCAACTTTAGCCGATGGGAATCAAAATCATTGAGAATCTGCTTTAGCACAAGGACAGGTCACCAGTCATGCGTAAAATAATTCGTACCTTATTAACAGCTTGGAGAAACACCCCCCTGGGTAGTATGACAGATATCCAGTCAAACATCAAAAGACCATTCCAAGAACAACATTTTTTTTAGACATGAAACTTGCTCTACGGGGATTCACATTTAGTTTTTACAGACAGGTGGCCTTTGAAGACAAATTTGGCTTCAACATGCATGGAGCTCAATTTCCTCTGTGAAAATTTAAATTATTCATTGTATTTAAGCATTTTCAAATATGTCTCATCAAATTTATAAATTCAACTTCTTTTGGTTATCAAGTAAAACTAATTGTAAATAGAAATTTTAAATCAATCATGACTTTTATAGAAATTCATTGCATGTAGAAATAAAGATCAGATGGTGGAGGATGAAATGTATTTTAAGATAATCAATTGGTCTGCTGCAATTAATGGCCTTCCCATTTCTATTCCTTTTCATGAATTGGTGAAGTAATAAGCAAGAAGCTGCAAGTGTGAGTGAAAGGACTCCCCCCCCCCCCCCCCTTGATGCTGTATACACTACAGTCCAATGTGTGTGAATTCAAAGTGTGTGATCATTCACTGATCAGTCAGAATATAATTGGTTTGTGCCGTTTGCATTGTTCATCTCACATGATAAAGAAGCTTGATATTCGATAACCTTCCCATTTCTTTTAATGTGCTACTTACTGTCCAAAAGTTTATCAATTTTGATGACTGATTTAGAGATCTTCCTTCATTTAGGAACAAATACAGAGGTATTGGAAAGGACAGTGGTATTGAGAATGAGAGGGACAGATCAAGGTAAGAGATAGAGACATAAGATTTTTTTACTGACCTATAATGATTGCATTCCTTTCTACCCCAATTACAATTATTGTCAAGTAATTTTAACAGGCCAAGTGATTGATGAATTTTTCTCAATGAATGAAAAAGATGTAAAAAGATAAGTGGCATAGAGGAATGCTGATCATTGAGAGAGACAGGTCAAGGTAAAAGATGAGAGATAAAACAAAGATCTTTTACCGGCCTGACATGACAGTATTCCTGGCTGCCCTACCCACGAATACCCTCTGCATCTCGTTGAAGTCGTCCTCCGTCTTGAGGGTATAGTTCACCAGGTCTGGCTTGAGCGTCTTGATTTTCTCAATGGTGTCTGGGTCCAGCCCACAGAAGCAGTGGAGCACACGGAGCTTGGGCGCCGACGACACCAGCCGCATCAGCTGCTCCTTGAAGAGATCAGAACCCTTGGTAACCACGACAAAGTTCTCCAGCGTCTGGGAGTAGAAGGTGGCCACAATGCCCACCTCGTGGTGCAGCTCCGACATGGTGCGCATGCCGAGCTCCGTGATCGGGATCTGTGGGTGCAGGATGTGCTGGATCTGGTGGCGCTCAATCGTGTGGTCGAACTGGAGCGTCACCCGGAGTTTGGGAGCCGACGCCACCAGGATATCCCATGACTCCGACGACAGTGGCTTGTGGTATTTCTCCTCCCGCCGACAGGCCAGGGAGAGGTATTCCAGCGGCGCATGGTCCTTGCTGGCGAAGGCTCGGAAGACATCTTCTGAGACGGACTTGTAGAACGTGCTGAGTTCTTTGAGCTTCTTGCACTTCTGCACCAGCTCTAGCAAGTTATGGGCGCTGATGTGACACATGAGAGAGAGGTTCTGGATGTTGAGGCTCTCTAACGTTGGGTGATTGTTGGCGAGGAGAGAAAGGAGGAGATCATTAATCGATACTGACAACCGGCTGAGGTCAACCTTGCGGAGGTGGTGGTACATGGTAACGCTGGGCGCCGGTGGGCCGAACAGGAGTGCCAGACTGTTGAGAAACTCGCCCCCCTTGAAAAACAGTGGGTTGTCTGTTGTGAACTGGACACTGATATCCTGCAGTCTCCTCTCTCCGCATTCCGCCAAACATTTGATGACCTCGTAAGTATTGTTGCGGTTGACCTCTTCCTTCTGATTCAGGATCACGGACACATCCCTGAGCTGATTGCCGTAGAGTTCAATACACTTCAGCTGGCACGAGTCCGCTTCGGAGAAGAAGGTGAACTTAAACTTCCTCCAGAGCGTTGGAGTAAGAAAGTTCTCGTACCAAACACTGCACGAGAGCGCGGCTTGGAAACGATCCTTCAGTTCAAGGTATGAGAAGATATGCACCACAATGTGATCTGGTAAGCTAGTCCACATATCCTCTGGAACAAGGCAATTTGACTCCATGATGAATATATAAAGTTATCCAGTCATCTGAACAAAATGCAAACAATTGATAATAACACATTACATATTTGTGATGCTACATTTGATGGAATTTATCACAAAGATCTAACTAGCCATGATAAATATTTACATGTTGATTGTCAATATCTTGTCTTCCATGCATGTCAAGTTTGTAATTTCATAGTTTTTAGAACAGACATGATGCATTGAAATATCAGCCAACATGACAAATTCAATCATTTCTGGACTGGCTGAACAATTCTCCAGTATCAGATCATGTTTATTCCTGTCTAAAGATCTGCCTGCATGCCTCCGTTATTAGTGTTTAAACATGTCGCAAGTCAAACACACATAGGAGTCATGCATGCAGTGAGATTCACACTTATTTAAGTTAAATAGCATTGACATGTCATTGACATTGTAACAATAGTCGTGTTGAAAGTCAACACTACAGTCATTAACTTGTCTTGTCATTAGCAAAACAATGGCGAATTCAACAAATGAAACGTGAAAAATCCGTACCGGATTTCCCTATCTTAATCACTCACTGTTCAAGCTTCATCACGAGGACCTGCTGGAAGAGTGCTACTGAGTACTGCTACCGGCATGTTATGGGGTCAAGGCAGGAGAAATGCTCAGTCATGACTCATAATATCGAACTTACAAGTTGCACTTCGACATACAGCTGAGTGCTACGGTCGGATGCTTGTTGCATTCTTTCCGAGGCCCAATCTGTAACCTGTTATCCAGGTAACAATATCATTATAATTATTCTGTTTAGTCCTAAATAGCTCAAAAGATAATAAACTAACTAATATTGTTAATTTTTGTGCCATGAAAAAATTGATATTTCAATTATATGCACGTTTATACTTTCTAGCTGAATTATGTTGATAAATATTTCTATTAATTCAGAGTAATACACACATCACGATAGGAATAAGACTATGCAGCTGACCCCTTTTTGTATACAGTACATCTCGTATTCACCGTACTAGTACACAAGCTCGACATGTCACTTGAGCTGAAAAGATGCGTGCTAGGCCAAGGCAAGGGAAGGGGCATCCAAAGAGAATCATCCAAACAAGTTTAATCAATACCGAGCTCACTCTTATTTAATCAAATCAACGATCAACGGCACCATATAGCATGGACAGTGCATAAGAGGTGAGAACAGCAAACACTTGTGCTTTGATTTGTGAAATATAATCTAGTCTAGTCTGCAGGACAACGGTCACTGATGACTGATGTGTGATGATGATGATCATGATGATGATCGTTGTTGACGAGGTGAAAGGTGTGAAACTGCGACGGTGAGCTAGTAATGGTGAGCTATCAGTTTTGTGTCACGACTCTCAAGCGTTTTTGCTGTTTTTTCCTAGCCAAGGCCAAACTTTACAAGCAAGACAATTTCTGCAATCATACTATTATAAAAGTGCATACTGTATGCATTATCATAGGCTGAAAAATCAGTCTCTGTAGGACGTTGGATCCGCTGAGCTGAGATTGCATCTGGCTCCTCTAAACGCCGTATCTATTTGGGGATATGTCCAAAAATGTAATTTTGATTAAAGAATGCCTTGAAATAGACGGTTATTCCTGTCTAGCATATTCACGTCCCTGTGTGATTGCTTAAGTATCAGTGCTTTTCACATTGACAACAATTACAGGATTGATTTATGATTATTCTTTAGATTTTAGTCCTTGATTCTGCAATTGTAGACACGATGGTCAAAATGGTTTGCAATAATTTGAGCCTTGGCTTGATAACTGGTATTGAGTACCTGGTTGCCTCACAAGCCAGCGGCCCCTTCCCATGAAACCAGCCCCCTTAGACTTCTATTTCTGCTTCAAATGCACATTATTAAACATTGGATGAGCTTGAGTCCACGAAAAATGTTGTGTTTTCATGCAATCATAAAAAATGCTAGATTTTCAGAAAAAAAAAATAGGCAAATACTTAGATTGACAAAATCAAATTGATTTTTTGGACACATTCTCATCAAAATTTTTGTTTTCAAACTTAACATAAAATTCTTTCCCCCGGGAGGGGCACTCACATACATTGGTGGTACGGGGACGTGCCGCTTTGAAGACCCCCTTTTTGAGACCTCGATATCAGTTCTTTAGATCCTCTATATCCTACGCATGGTGAAAGTTCCGCGAAAGTTCCGCTGTGCCCATCCCTCCGTTCCCCAGGTCCGCGGCTTGCGTGCAGCTTGCTACGCGTACGCTTCAACATCAACCCGGCCGCCCGACCCGCCGGCCGAGCGAGCTGCAAGAAAACCCTGACGTAAACACAACACGTCGCATGTGCAGCGAGGATCGTTCTGTAGACCCTGTTTTTCACAATGCCGGTATATTTTTAGTTCCTAAGACCCCACATTTTATGCGGATTTTACCCTTGTAGTCAGTTCCTTAGACCCCCATTTCAGGGTTTCGTGAGGCACACCCCAATCAAAATATAATTTGAGTGCCCCCCGGGTTCTTTCCCATTCCTCATACAAAGTTTCTTGTCAAAATGCTCAAAAGAACATGATGTACAAATGCAGACTGATATATTGTCACAACATGAACTCACCGGATCGACAGAGATATAGCAGATTATCGTGGTTAGAGGATGGTTTCAAGGCAAGGTTTAATTAGGATAGGAGTATTAGTGGTAAGCCCAAAATCTGGCTCAAGAGCTGAAATGTCATTATTCTTCCATTTTTGCAACATGTCGGGTCACGTACATGTAGGCATATTTAATTGATAATCACCATGAGAAGTTGGTAAGTTGACAGATCTACCAACAGCTAGATGGTGCTACAGGATGTAGATCGTGGTGCAGCTATACATTACACATACATGTACTAAGTGAGAACTTCGGAATGTTGCTCTTTTGTGCTTATCGATTCTTATTAGGTGGTCTGTCGCCAACGACAGATCACCTCTTAATTTCGTTAGAATTTTCTTTATCTTCTTCTTCTTCTTCTTTATTTTTATTCTTTCACCCCCACTTTTTTGTGCCGCGCATAACTCAAAATTGCTTCCATCATTTTTATCGAAACTTTCGTCACTACTTGGTATTAATGTAATCTTTTAGGAATAAGCTTTTCAAGGTTATCACATGATCGTGACGTCATCAACGAGCAATTTAATGAAAAACTATTACTTCATCCTACTGTAGAACGGATAGTTGGATCAAAATGAAATTTGACATGAATAAATTTAACAAGTAGACAATTGATTTCATAACAAAAAAACGCGCGCGTACGCGTACGTTATTGCATTTACAAGCGTGCAAAATTTTAAAATGCTCTAAATCGCGTTCGCGCTTTTTTCCGTGCGTTACGCGAACGCAGCATCAAAGTTCCGTTTTTTTACTGGTTTCATGTTTCTGACACTACATAGATCACATCCTGCAATTTTGAGTCATTTCCATGCAAGAACAAGGTCGTGCGGGTGCGTCAAAGTTGAAAGTCTGCGCGTGCGTCAATACGTTTTTGTGTGCAAATATAGCAAAAAACATGACTACCTTCAATCGGCCATAGCTCTTCAGAATGGCTGGTGACCCCCAATTTTTTTTTAATATTCTGAAAGAGTGGGAAATGTAGATGTGATTTCATGTCCAATCTAGCCCTTACATTTAGTTTAACGTCATTGTATTGCCATAAGAATCGAAAAGATGATTTTGCATGTATGACGTCATGAACTTTTTTACCCGCTTTTGTGTATCTCAGTAATCCATGGTCAATTTTCTCCCAAATTTCAGTATGTTGTAGCTGAGACCTCGCTTCATAGTAGGAGTTGCCTTCATTTTTCATTTTGATGACGTCTTCACGGTGTAAATTTCATTATAGGCATGAATGTCAAAATCGCACTTCCGTGTTATGTCAATGGAAGGGGTATTTATGAAATGACATGACGAGCTTCTAGGGGCTGTATCTCACTAATGTGTCAAGCTTTCACTCTGAAATTTCAGTATTTTGTAGCTGAGTCTACTAACTTTCGGGATGGTTGCCGCCGTTTTTTAATCAGATGTCGGGATGATGCCGAAATTTCCATTGAAACTTGAAATTGTGGTATCAAAATCGAAACGAGATAAACACGTAAGCTTTCGTAGAATAACGCCATCTACAGTTTAAAGCATTATAGTTATAATAAAAACGCTGATTGAATCTATAATGAAAATTTCACAGTATCTTTGTTTCATAGACTTGTACAAAATGATTTGATTTTAACGTGAACAGTCAGTCGTGACGTCATCTAGGTGGCATTTTGTGTTTTTGCCATGAAAAGATGTTATCAACGATGGTGCAAATCATTTTCATGGTATTTTCTGGAGTGGGTAGGGTCATTACTTCATTCCTTTTGCAAAGTGGTTTTTGCCTCCTTCTCCTATTCTTTACTTTACTTTGTCCTTCTATTTAATAGTCTCTTCACCATTTTTTTTTTCTGACGAACTTTTTTTTTATAAGTGACTATTATTAACATGTTGTTAGCACATTAAACGTGACTATTTCAGACAAATCTCTGACATGTTAGTATGTTGCATGTGCGCTTTGACCTTTCATCATCGTTGCCCCTGAATTTTAATGACTAGATAATATCACCGTACATCTGTCAGACCTTAGCATGAATTTGCATTGACAGACCACCTCATACTTGTACACAAGTATTTCTCGTATAAATTTGAATCAGGTCAAAACTGGCATTAACAGTCCATTGTTAATATATACATGTACATCATGTTTACTGGCACACTTCATTCTCTTGGCACTTTTTAAGCAATTTTGAGAGAACTAACAATTACTTTATTTACTAAAATCCATGTTTTTTTTATCCCACTAATGATGATGCATTTCATCACATCACCCAATCTCCCTGATTATTGAGAGATGATTGTCATTAGGTTGTGACATGCATTTGATAGACATCTCCCTGATTGCTGATGAAATTTCCACAAATCTTTCTGATTGTTTAATTTCAATGTTGGTTGCATTGCGTGTATTTTTTGTACAATTTTTGCACAATTTCACACTTCACAAAAATGTACTGTTCTTGTGGTTTGTGCAATTTTGTCATCTTCAGAATTTGATCATGTCTACACAAAGGACCTTTGTTATTTAATCCTCTGTGTATTTCCTTTTTCAGACAAGTGAGTAAGAATGTGGTCTTTGCATGACATGACACTGAGAGTGTTAATGATATTTTATGAAAGAATATACCATAAATTTAAGTGCTTGTTAAAATAAGTGTATACACATTCTTTTTAGTGATCACACTTGAAAATCCTATTTCCCATTGCTTGGAGCTCAAAAACTGCAAGATTTAGAGCAAATAGTTTATAAAATATGAATTTTGAGATCAACATCAAATTAGATATATCCCACTTTGTAGTCTAGCAAGAAGTCCTCTAAAACTATATTTTTCAAATGCAACACAAATATCTGAAAATGATAGCTTGATTAGATTATGATGTTAAAAACAACATTGTCAGTGCATGTTAGGATGCATATAATGTAAAATACTATATTTTTAGATTAAACAATAAGAAATAAATTAGAAATGTTAAACTCAAAAGCAGAAAGGAATTAAAAACAATTTTTAGTGCTTTCAGTTGCATACACTTTGTCCAGTTCAGCATGAAACACGATGCATTAGCCTCAAAAGCATCATGTTTCATGCTGAACTGGACAAAATAAGCCGTGGTTCAAAACTGTGGGTCCTTCCCTTTCTTCCCTTTCCCTTTCCCTATGCCAATTCCTTTGAGCTGTAGTATATATTGAGATAAGTCCTTTAACCTTTTGCTATTCTTTATTACATCAAGTAACTTAATAATCATAATTTTAGCTACTAGATACAAGCATACATCAAGGAAGATACTACAATCAGACTGTTGATTTAAAGAGGTCCTTTGGGTTTGAAAAAGTTAATTTAAAAAAATTACACTTTGCATGTTTCTTCAAATACTGGTACTGCAATACATTTTTAAAAGGAGTATGAACTATAGCTTATAAATTGTTATTAGGTATGGTGTTTGTGCTTGAGCAGTTAACAAAGACATATTTAGAAACATATTGACACCTCGAAGGGCCAGTGATTAACAGCCAATATTGATTGATTGTGTGGAATTTACATGTAGATTCCTTCCTGGTGGCTCGGAGCCTCGGAATGATCGAACAGGGTACAGTGTATGTGAAGTTCCATGCACATGCTGCATAGTATTGGTATGTACACTACAGCTCAAAGGAATTGGCATAGGGAAAGGGAAAGGGAAAGGGAAGAAAGGGAAGGAGCCGCAGTTTTGAACCGTGGTATATTTTGTCCAGTTCAGCATGAAGCATGCTTTTTAGGCTAAAGCATCGTGTTTCATGCTGAACTGGACAAAATATACTGCGGTTTACAACTGCGGGTCCTTCCCTTTCTTCCCTTTCCCTATGCCAATTTCTTTGAGCTGTTGTGTACCATACCGTGTGAATAATTTACAATGTACCACACTGTGAATAATTTACAATGTACCACACTGTGAATAATTTACAATGTACCATGCCATGTGAATAATTTACAGTATAAAGTATACCATACACACTGTGTGTACAATGTACATGTAGCTCCCAGGTGCTCATGCAACAAGCCTATTGCCTTGTTATAAAGATTGATTGATTCAGGTGCTGTGTGGTCTGTGGGTACTGCTCAGTTTGTATGCCAGCTAGTCAATACATTTTTGCACAATTGATATGTATTATTCATGGTATAGCAGTTTGTTTACCATCTCCCCAACTGTTTATACAGCTTGCACACTATAGCTCAAAGGAATTGGCATAGGGAAAGGGAAAGGGAAGAAAGGGAAGGAGCCTCAGTTTTAAACCGCGGTTTATTTTGTCCAGTTCAGCCTTAAAAGCGTCATGTTTCATGCTGAACTGGACAAAATATACCGCGGTTTAAAACTGTGGTTCCTTCCCTTTCTACCCTTTCCCTTTCCCTTTCCCTATGCCAATTCCTTTGA
The DNA here is from genome assembly GCA_963669155.1 of Arbacia lixula. Classification (NCBI taxonomy): domain Eukaryota; kingdom Metazoa; phylum Echinodermata; class Echinoidea; order Arbacioida; family Arbaciidae; genus Arbacia; species Arbacia lixula. The sequence continues at coordinate 11,541,947 of OZ022581.1, read as the reverse complement.
GCTGTAGTGTGTGTAGTGTCTCCCTTTCACAGCCCCAGAATGGATTTCATGTCAGTGTCACTGGTTTGGATATACAGGAGAAAATTGTGATTAAATTTGATGTATTAAATGAATAGAATGTGTTTTTTAAGAGAAGGAAATGCAATGAAAAAAGTTGTTTAGGTGGCTGCGTGACATATCTCTTGACCATTAATATCCGTACTTGAAATATCCAATAACAGCTTCCTTAAATATTACTTGTGAAAAATGGTGAACAAATAATCTGCTATAGACACTGGCGATACTCATTGGCAAGAACCCTGAAGTTTTATGCATATGCTGCATAGTGAGACTGATTTATATGTATTGCTAAAACACTTTGATTTACCTGTAAATAACCTTGTATGTAGTGCAAAAACATTGCAGAAAACTCAAAATGACCTTGTAACAATTCATGTGGGTATCAATCTCATAGCCATTAGCGTACCTGTACACCAATTTCATACCAGACACCAGGTCACGAATTGCAATCAACCATTTGAATTGAACTGAAATGTTTTTAAAAATTACATTTTAGGTCAAAGTACTTATATGACTCCACAGGTTTATAATATTTCAGCCATTTGTCAGATGTCCTCTTTTTATGCTGGTAGCAAACTTGAATGCTATGTAGTATATACATGCAATACAATTACTCTACAATCTAAATGTAAATTGCACTTAACCATATTAGTACTCTTTATATTAAAAACACACTGCAGTGGGCTGTGTTATGTGATTACACATAGTGTGAACAGCTGTGGGGTTTCTAGAATGGATGTTCAGGGACATTTTCTGTAAGCTCCTGTAATACATATAATTGAAGTAATCACCCATGAATTATTGCTTCTCTACTATAACATTCATGACTTGTTGTTTAACAAATGAAGTATGTCAATCATATTGTTATGCATAATATACCCAATAGTGCCATTCTCATTAGGCTTAAAAAATCACAAAGTTAGAAAAATCATGAAGTTAGGGTGAACATTGCCTAGCAACTGTACCAAAAACCGAATGGTTCTTTTGTCCCTGTCCCCTAACTTCACGATTTTTCTAACTTCACAATTTTTTAAAGCCCAATGAGAATGGTACTTTTATGTCTCTTACGTGTAGCAGCTGCCCGTGTTTGAATGTGTATGCCCTTATTGATTAAATCCCAAATCCGCCGAATGTTTTGGCCGAACAATTTGAGGATTTGTGGTTTAATCACTAATTTCTCCAAATGTAGATCATCTGAGAGCAAATAACTTTCAGCAAGTTTCTAAAATGGACAGTACATGAATTTAAGACCATTGGCAAGAAGATTGCTCACGATCACCTTTTTAAAGGCTTTTTTTTTCTTCCCTGTACAGTATATTCCCTTTAAGCATTATATGGTAGATTGTTGGAAAAAATATAGACACAACTTGAAATTTAAGCATTATTTAAGTTAAAGCAATCTATTAAAGTTATTTATATCACTAATTGTTTCTAAAATAGAGGTAGTCCATCATGTCACTCTGTAAATTGTGCTAGCCCTGTCAGTTACTATTGTTTGCAAAAAAATACTCACCCCTTCATATTTATACTCAATAAACAAATGGCAAATGAAACGTATATTTGATTTTGCAATGACTCCTTTCATTCTTTCCATATGCACTATTCTTTGCAGATTTTCTCCTGATTCTGTGTGCCACAGAACTTACTCAACATTCTTTGTTTTGCATGGACACTTTTTTTTTTTTGCCTGGAAAGTTGGAGGAGGAGCTCAGCATGAAACAACTGTCTAATGCCAAGATCAAGAGAACAAGGCCGTTGGGTTCACGTGGCACAATTTCTGATGACAGGATAGCTTCACTCTCCCTGTCCTCCCAAGTATGCTGTTTATACCGAGTGGCTTGTGGCATTACTCTAAACAGCTGACTGCTCTGTGTACATGTGTGTAAAGTTTGCCTCTGCACTCTCTTTGTGATTGTGCTTTGAAGGAACATCTCTTATCTATTCTTCACAATGAACAATTGATGATGCATGTGGATCATTCAACCAAGATGGACCTTTGAGCTCTGCGATTCACATTAATCTGAAATTCGACAGGAGTGGACTGGAATATAAGTCTGAGCCTTACTGTCTGTTGTTTTTTTAAGATCTAATGTCAAAAGTGTACAAACTTTTGTTTGTAAAATGTGATAGCGAGTGGAGATAAAGGATAAGCAGCCAGAGACCTAAGACAATAGCGTAATTGAGTAATCTAGCCTTCGCATGTGGCAGTGTGTCTGTGATTTGCCAGACGATGGTTCTGAAGGGAGTGTGTCTGTGCATCGGGGCAGCAAGGCAAGGCGCCCATACGTGTGGTTGCTGCCATAGTTGCCTACAGACTGGCGGAGTTGCGGCCACAGCCACCACCACTGCCACAGGGACAACAACTACAACCGTGGGGAGCATGGGACAGTTGTGCGGGGGCGTGGCCTGTTGCCGGCGGCTGATGTGTTGCTGCTCGAGGGGCGTGGTGGGTGCTGGGGGTGGGGGTCAAGGATCGTGTGTCTCGCTGACTCTGGGGAAGCTGCCATGCTGTAAAGTGTGCCCTAGGATTACAACGTATTCAGCAATCTCTCTTATTGGGCTCACCACCTTCCTGCTATTTCAACAAGAGGTGAGACTTCACTACATATGCCATATCAGATGTTATCAATTATTGTATAGTTATAAACATACAAATGATATTACCATTACAGAACTGCCAACCAATGGGATATAATTGATGGAATGAAGCAATACAGTATTTCTTTGTTTTATGCTCAATGTGGTATGCAATTATTGCAAGCTTTTTATCAACTCTCTTTGGCTCCTTCCCTTCTATTAAAAGTTAGATGGAAAAAAAAAAGTTTTTAATTTGATTTTTGAGGGATTCAAATTGATATTGCATTGATTCTCTTGTTACACATTTGTTTTCAACTCACTGGTGTACTTTGTTCTATATCTTTCTGTTTTCTTCTCCTTTTTTTTTTGGGGGGGGGGGGGGGGGGGCTAAGGTTGGTATTTATGCTTACACTGTAACTCTTACATGGCACATAAAGGAATAAAAGGAAATGCATTGGCACCCATGTGACCTGATGAATATTGTGATTCAAAACATGTGCCATAGTTGTGGGGCTGGTTCAAAATAAGGAAATCATATAGGTTTTAGCATGTTATGTTGCATTATGATAGTAAGCTGGATTTTATCAATAATGACCCATTAGCAGTGTTTATTTTTTCAATATATGCACAACCAAAGACAATTGAAAAGATGGGTGTGAACGCATGTAGGGCCCAGCTCTTTGAAGCTTAATTTCCCCTCATAGTTATTTTCTTAGGGTTTTGGTAGTAACTAGTTTCTGATCGTACTTGTGAAGTTACATAGGAGAATGGTAACTTTTACTCTTTCCACAAATTTGTTTAATGTTCTTCTGTATGACAGGGTATCAGAGCTTTCTTATTTGCATCTCTCTTCACTTCTATCATGATAAGATACATGTAGTTCCCCTTTGTTACATTACACCAGATGGAGCTATTTCTTGTGGCACACCCACAAATAGTTAATTATTTGCATACCTGATTTTGAGCCTCTTTTTTTCATTCCACTCACAAAATGATGAATCGTTTCCTTCCATTAAACCAAGTGGAGCTAAATGTACCCCCCCCCCCACACACACGCACATGTATAGAGGGAGGTTATTTATTTTTATATTTGATTTGTTTCCTCCCATTGAACCAGGTGGAGCTGATTCTTGGGTGGCTGTTGGAGTCCGGGGATGCCGAGAGCTTCCTGGTCTTCCTCATCCTCTTCACCTTCCTCTCCTTCCCCATGACCTGGGGCTACATCCTGGTCAACATCGTCGCAGGATACCGCTTCGGCCCCGCCTTCGGCACCTGCGTCGTCGTCATCTCCGTGGCGATCGGCTCGGCCTGCGCGTTCCTCGTGTGCAGGACACTGCTGAGCTCGGTGATCCGGAACAAGTTGATGAACGACAAGCTGGAGGTGATTGTGCAGGTGGTGGAGAGTGAGCACGGGTTCCAGGTGATCGCGCTGACGAGATTGACTCCCATCCCATTCGGCATCCAAAATGGAGTTTTCGCAGTGAGTACATTTGTTTCATTTCCACTTCATAAGAAGCAACCAAAAACTGACAAAGTAGCAGAGTCACTTAAAAAACGGCTTGAGAGGATTGGATGAAAAATACCCTGTAATATTAAAAAAATGTGATATTGATACATAACAAAACAAATGAGATGATATTTTCAATGAGAAAACTCAAGTCTCTTAAAAGCTCTTTATACCATTTAAGTGCTTGGAATAGTGCATTGCCTGGTCAACTCATGACACCTATATGCCAGCACTGGGCCCCATTGCATATAGTTTTTCAGTTATTGTAACTTCCCATTAATGATACCTCCCATGGCAATATATGCAATAATGAGAGCTCATTGGCTGTTCCCATGGTATTTACCATTGATGGTAAGTCACAATAATTGAAAACCTATATGCAACATATGCAACATAGTCAAATTGTGCTCTTGGGAACTAGCCAGCCATGCAGGTATTTCATGAGATTTAATAAGGTTTTCCTCCTTCTGTATTTTGTGTAATTATGTACATTTTTGTTATTCAATGCACTGATTACATTTTGTGTTATTTTGTGTCAATTTATGTCATTCTTTTGTATCTTCTTGCAAGTGGAGGCCAATTTTCTGTATTTTTATATAGACAATTAAATGAATCTTGAACATGGCCCTGGTTGATACTAGACTTTTTATCCAAGATAGATGTGTATCACCCTTGTTTTCCCCCTATTTATGTTTCTTGTGTAGCTGTCCAAAGTGCCAGCGCCAACGTTCATGATGGCATCATTTATAGGCCTAATACCGACCCAGTTCCTGAACTCCTACATGGGGTCAACGCTGCGCTCCGTCCAGGACATCAAGGAACAGCAGTCTTCATCAGCCTTTCTCATTGCTCAGGTGTGCTAACCCCTCCTACAGAACACTGATTGGCTGGCTTCCAGGCTTTTTTTTATCCAAGTTTAAAAATAAGTGCCATTCTCATTGGGCTTAAAAAATCGCGAAGTTAGGGTGAAAGTTACCTAGCAACCGTACCAAAAGCCAAATGGTCCTATTGTCCTTGTCCCCTAACTCCGCGATTTTTCTAATTTCTCAATTTTTGTCTCGCCTACCGGAGGTGAAGGCGAGACTAAGGGATCCAAATGGCGTCCGTCCGTCGTCCGTCCGTCGTCCGTCCGTCGTCCGTCACAAATGTTAAAGTTTACCTGCAAGACTCTCTTATGATCCATAACTTGGCAACTGTTACAGCAATGGCAGCCACACTTGGTTGATAGAAGCACTAGGGGTATCTTCATGTTATGGTGTTGTCAGAGGTCATGTGATGATGTCAAAGGTCATTTGAGGTCATATATTAAAGAGTATGTGCAAGACTCTCTTTTTCTATGTTAAAGTTTACCTGCAAGACTCTCTTTTGACAAATAACTTCACATAGGTTGCTTGGATTACAACCTAACTTGGGTCATAGATGCACTGGGGGTACCTTCATGTTATGGTACCGTTGGAGGTCACAGGATAAGGTCAAAGGTCATTTGAGGTCATACGTTAAAGTTTACCTGCAAGACTCTCTTTTGACAAATAACTTCACATGGGTTGCTTGGATTACAACCTAACTTGGGTCATAGATGCACTGGGGGTACCTTCATGTTATGGTACCGTTGGAGGTCACAGGATAAGGTCAAAGGTCATTTGAGGTCATACGTTAAAGTTTACCTGCAAGACCACCTTATACTTGTCCACAAGTATGTCTCGTTTGATTTTATATTGTTCCGATTTGCTTATGATATTTATTTTTCTCTTATTCCTCTTTATCCTCCTGTCTCCCTTCCCAGGTATTCATCAGCTTTTTCCTCTCGGTCTACGTGATTAAGGTGGCACAGAGGGCGCTGCACAGAAAGCTGGATAAACATCATGTGGAGCTGTCTGACTCTGCACCACACGAGGGAGACACACCAATAACACAAGAACCAACCTCGCCCCGTCTTAAAGACACTGAACACGGATTGATGAATGGGAATGCGTGTAAGCACATAGATTCCACTTGCAGTGAACATCCGTGCCATGGAGTATATGTCGTATGACTGGGAGTCAGCAAACAGTATGAGCAATACTTCTACAGAGCATCAGATTTGAAACGGTGGAAAGAACTTGAGGACATGAAGAGTTTATGACTTGGTGACCCTTTTTGGAGTTTTGTGTGAATATTTTTCTCATAATTTTGCAATGGCTGTAAACTTTGATTTCTTATTGTCTGTTTGTCTGTCTGTCTGTGTCTGTCTGTCTGTATAGTATGGTATAGCAGGGAACTATTATTATAGACTAGCTCTCTTTGTAAGCTGCTGGTATTCAGTAACACCTGGTATTTAGGGTGTCTGGCTGCATTTGCAGGTTGTCTCTCACTACCTTTTGTCCTCATTGTATCCCACTGAGGATAAAATCATGATACATGATTCAGGGATGATATTCAGGATTTGCAAACCTTTTGACCAAACTTGTTTTTCTTTATTAGTGAATATTGAAGATATGTGTGTTTATCTTACAAAGAACTCATTTACGTTTTGTCTCTGGGTCATCACCTCTAAAAGGCACATGCTGCTCATGGTTAGATTTTCTGGCATTGTGAATCCTGGGGGGTGTTTCACCAAGCTGTTCATAAGTTACGAATGACTCTACGAACGACTAGTGATCCTTTCTTGTGCTAAATCAGATTCTTAATGAACAAAGTGTGGTATCACATGTAGCACAAGAAGGGATCACCAGTCGCTCATAAAGCCGTTCGTGACTTACGAACAGCTTTGTGAAACACCCGTCTGGTCCAGTTAGGATCTTCAAACTTGCCATAGAACTGCAGTAACCAAATGGATGTGGCTTAATCATCCCCTTTATATTTTGAACTTTTTCATCACCTGTTGTCTATTGGCAGATTATGCAGGAGTTGCCCTGCTCAGTGTCTGAGTGGTTAAAAGCCAGCTCGCATATATGCGGGCGCAGTAAAGAGTGGATTGAACAACATAGCCCACTCAGCATGCTCAGTGCAATGCTGTCACTCCACGTGGTATGTGCAATGGATGTGCCATGAATGCATGTATCATTCGGGAACACTGAACCTGAACTTGAGGTTCAACCTTAGCCGAATGTAAGAGAACTTATTCTTTTAGAAAAAGAAATAGGCGGTATTGTTAGATTTACTCTTAAACACACATGCATACTCCTTGTTGTACTTTACTACCTGGACTTTAAGTTCAACCTTAATAGCCAAATGTAAAATAACTTATTCTTTCAGAAAAAGAAATAGCAGTATTGTTAGATTTACTCTTAAACACACAGGTATACTCCTTGTCTTTACTAGCTGGACTTTAAGTTCAACCTTAATAGCCAAATGTAACAGAACTTATTCTTTTAGATAAGGAAATAGCAGTATTGTTTGATTTACTTTTAAACACAATGTATACTCCTTGTTGTATTTTAGCCTGTTCTATTACAAAAGAATATTTCATTGGAATATGGGACAGTGGAATGTTGTACTTGCACATGGTGCAGTACCAAAATAGTGTGTGTGTCAAATGCTTGCACATCTAGAAATGTGCGTTGCTGCCAGATGAAAACAAACGTTAGTTTGATGGTAAAATCTGTTTGGTGTGTCCTTGTAAACAAAAGGATTGAAAAACAGAAAAAAAGAATAATTTGCTGAAATCATGATGTGTGAAAGATACATGTATGTCAATTTATATTAGATATAGGAACTTTATATTTGAATCAGAATTTTATATATATATGTATTTTGTACTAACCAGTTTGTACTTTATTGATCATGATCCAGTACATTTCTATATAAACAGATGTTCCTTGAAAGAAGATTATTTATGCAGCTGCAGTGATTCTTATGAAATCGATCCTCAATGACATGTATTATACACAACAATTGTCCGTTACTGTTGATTATTTAATTACTCTAATGGACTGTAGTGCTGCAAGATTAACAAAGTCTTATTGTGCAGTTGCTCATGTAAAATGTGTGCTGTTCAATTTACAATTAATTTCAGTATTGTAATGTAATGTGTGTCCAGTGATAGAGTTGAGTGTAAAACCAGTGATAGTTGTACAGACAAATGTTCTGTGAAGACTATCTCAAGGGAAACCGGAAAAAGAAAAAAAAAAAAAAGGTTTTTTTTATACTGGTGCAATAGACCATTTTCGTAAGGTATACCGGAACACAACATTCTCCCTAATGACATAGTAACACATTTTAACAATCACCTGCATCTAGTGATTCAGTATCAACGGGTGGAATGCACCTTGAATATATTAATTGTTACTCCTCAGCCAAACTTCGGACAAGCTTTGGGGTCACCAACAGTAACATTGTTTGAAAGAAGTGCATAACGTTTGCATACACAACGGAAATGGTCTACTGTATTACAGGCAAACTGCTTTGAAGAGACTCAACTTGAGTGGTCTGTACAGACAGGTGGTCTTTATAGAAAGCTGTCTTTGTAGACATGTTTTGAATGTACTATTATATGTACAGTTGAGGCCAGAAGTTTACATACACCCAGGAAACTCAAAGAAAAATTTACACTTGCCAAACATCATTAAAGTTATTGTATCTTATAAAACAAATTGAGCTATCATGATGAATTTGATATCAAACAAATGAGTTGCCCCTTCATCACATTGCATTGTCATCGGGAGCTGAAAAATATTTAGGTGTCACGTTTTCCCCAAAAGTCTTCATATTTTAGACAAATTAAACATAAAAACTTGACACAAACATTTCATATTTGTGCTAGTTACTTCAACACAAACATTTCAGATTACACTTTTTAGTTCAGTGGTGACATATCATGACAGAAAATGTATTGTAAATCATAGATTTGACATTTATATATTTCTATAAAATGATGTTTGAAATATGATATCAAATCAAAGAAAATTCCACCTGAAATATAATTCAATCCCAACAGCATTCCAATCATGTGAAAGAGCTTAATACGCTCTTTTGTTTGATACCAGATTCGTCATGGTAGTATTTATATTTCTGAAGATGTTGTAAATTTTACGATGTTTAGCAAGGGAACAAATTTCACGAAATTCCATAAGTGTATGTAAACTTTTGGCCTCAACTGTATGTCTTTGTCATCATGTTCCATTGTGCAATGTAATGTTTGCTTGAAATGGCATTTCAAAAAGTTCTACAGGGACTTGTATGTAGTTATGTTTACTTTGGCATACGTGTGTGCAAACCTCATTGTAGTATTAACATTGCTGTGAGGTCATTTATAGTATCATCACTCCTGTAGAGGAAAGAGGAAGTGTGAAGAGAAAAAAGACACCAAGTAATAAGGTTTAGCTACTTGTAAGAATAAATATCGAATAGAAGCTGCAAATTGTTTGCATCAGTTTCATGAGTATATCATGATACAAACATAAAATAGTGTTTTTTTCTTTGAGAGATAATGATACATTAGAGAAATTGTTGCATTATAATTTTGTATTTTTTTAATGTTCTATTGTTTCTACTTCTACGGCTAAATGGGAAAGCAAGATTTTACGAAACGTTCCCAAGCATAGAAGTAACACTTCTGTTAAAACTTGAGTGGGGATTAACAGACAAAACACGGAAGGAGTTAAAATAAAGCTGTAGGAAGCTTTTGTCAGTGATTCCACGGCTTATTAAAATCCTTACCCTTCCCTTAATTGGAAAAACAGAGACCCATAAATCTATTCATTCCTACTCCTCTACCGCAGGGAGTTGCAACTGTTCTCATTACTAGTAATACCCTTGTGTATTCCATGTGTTCAAATAATGACAGTTCTCCAATAGCTCACATATCTCTTTGGTATGGGCTGTTTCTTATTAGATTGGTCGAGAAATCTAGTATCAAATAAAGAAGACAAGGTATGGAGTATTTAGTGCAAGACATGTGAAAAGTACTGAGGTCTAATCATTAAAAAAAAATAACATGTTTTATAGCTACCAATGTGTTCAAATTCAAATTATACCCACTGCACAGTGTATTCGTTTTTAGGCAATTTCAATTTCACGGCGTTCAATTTCATGGCATTGATCATTCAGACAACTTAAACAGTGTCAATGAGAGAAAATATTTTGCTATCAGTGTATATTTCATACAGCATTTCATCTGGTTCAGCCAATATTCATTGTTTAGTGAGTTAATTGGCTTCATGTTCATTGGGTTTTGAAGTCATACAACACACAGTGGTACTTAATAACATGTGTTAAATGCAAAAGAGCTAGATGTGTGTGATCATTTGATCACATAATGTGGTGTTATGCTTGGTAAGCTAGCTCAAACAATACGTTTCAAGTGCTTATGCATTCACTAGAGTGAAGAGCCAATCTTGTATTTTATGTATACATAACATTTTAAAGCCCATAAGGACATGGTACATAGCAAAAGTATGTAGTTCACAGAAATGTCAATAATAAGAAATATGCATATCTCTTTTGAGTTTCTTTTTTTAATAATTCCCTCATTAAACTGTTTGTTGTCCATGTGATTATCTGAGAGCTACTTGTTCCAACAGGCTGTCAAAGAATATCTGTCTCAAATATTTTTATACATTTGTAGAGTACTGTTTTATGAGATTTATTCTGGACCACATTGAATTTTATCTTGAAACCATCAGTATTTGTTTATTTTTTTACAGCTCCTGTCAGTTTTAGTGTCAGTGGTTTGAATTAGTCGTAAGAGTTTTGAAAAAAACAATGCTATATGTGTATTTACTCTCTCTGTACCAAACCAGGAAAACCCATTGAATTTTTACACATTTCATGCACATATGGTACTAAGGGGATAAGTGGGGAAATATTATGATTTCAAATGCAAGTGGGTTATTGCATGAAAGTGAGAATCTTTTCATTATTTTTTATGTGAATGGAAACGATGGATCAAGAAACATATAAACTGAATGCTGAAAACATGAAATAATATTGTTATCATAGGGGAAGTTTGTTCATAAGGATTAGTCTATTCAAATGAGGTACCAAATAATATATCTAAAAACCTTGAAACTGAAGTACACTGTATATTAATTTCAAGAAGAAAGCAATTCTTGTGAGTTAGAAATGTGAAGTGAATGTACCAATACTAAACAATGTCCTTATGAAAGATGAAAAAGCATTATATTTTGAGTATTATTATTATTACTGATATGAAAACACATGCCAATCAGCACTACTTAGACATGGATCTCCAAGTACTAGGAGATCCATGGTAAAGACAATAAAAGAAGGGAAAGTAACCCTGTGAGCTAGTTGATATTTTATTACGCAGAAAAATGAGAGAAGCACATTGGTGATAGCTTGAGGAATATCAAAGAAATGATGAGAAAGATAAAAATCACATATGGTATTAGCCACTTTTGTATCTGCTGATGCTGTATGATGCGGCCACTGGGACATGTATCTAGAAATCGGTCCAGGCATGATGGAACTGATAAATTCATTGGATAGACAATCGGTCAGCCGCCAAAGTTATAAGTGAGCATTGACCACAAGAGGGTGTTTGTCCTTTATACAACAGCATTAATTCCTTATGTCGTTGATATATATTTGCATCTGTTACACTCACATTTCCATGAGAGCTGCAGAATGTGGTGCAACATTATTCTCTAGACACCATGAGGAAAAGTCGTCCCATGATGCACTGCGTGGCCACATTAAGGGCCCTGTTGCATAAAATTTACCATTAATGGCAACTCTGCCATCAATGGTAACTACCATGGCAACACAGTTTGACAGCCAATCAAATTCAAGGTTTCCATAGAAATTGCCATTGGTAGCATAGTTACAATTAATGGTGAGTTTTATGCAACGGGTCCAGATTTTGTTTGCAGTCATGTCCGCTTCCGGTCTAGTGCACTCCTGTAGGAGACTGGAAGTGGACACGACTGCAAACAAAATGCGAATGGGTGTGCATGATGCATCATGGGACAACTCTTCCTGTACATGCTGTATGAAGAATTGTACCTTCATTCCCAGTGCTACTTATTTAAAGGTGTTTTCTTTTGTGTGTGTATCTACTCAAGAGAAGCACCATTAGGTGAATTATGGCCTCTATTTTTTTATTCTAGAGTTGGTGGAAGCATCTAAAGTGTATTTTGTAGTCAGTTTTGAGCCGTAACTTTATGCCTTGTCAATGCACTAACATTAAAAGAGAAGATGGATGCACTCCATTGGAATGTTATGGTGTTTTTAATTTGATAGTCTATGTGTCCTGGATCTAGTGTGCTTGCGTGTCTGTGTTACTATATTCTATACCATTCCTGTATCAGGTATGTGTGTTGTATGTCTGTTGTGCGGAGAATGTGTAGTTTGGAAATTTATGTGTGCGCCTGTTCTTACAAGATGTGCATTGAGGGGGGTCTTCAACTATACCACAAAACAGCTTTTATTACATCAACATTGTGTGGATACAAGGAAATAATATCGTGGGAGTAATTGAATGATGAAGCAAAATCGTACCCCTCCCTATGAAGGGATTGTGAGCTGGTGTGTATGCATATGTGATCATGTGCGTGTGTGTGTGTGTCTGTGTTGAAACCCCTATCTTTCCATATTAACATTTTACTGGAAAATTAATTGTCCAACTTCCAACAATCTACTCTGTGATTATAACTTGTGTATGCAGAGCATATGATTTGATCACGGTGGTTTATCTTGAAGAATTTGAGTGAGATGGTAAGAGAAAAGAGTAAAAAAAAAGTGAATTTGTAATATTGTTATGCTCATAATTGCCTTGCCTTACATAATTATTCGAGGACATTAAACAAAAATGAACGAGACAAAGTTGAAGTCTGAATGAAATAGTGAACATTTATTTTATATACTCTATTTCAATATCACATATTGCTCAATCTCTCTTTACACATAGATTCTACTAGAAGAAATTCCAGTTGACATCACAGATTGAAGTGGCAAATAGTAGATTGCAATTCTGACATTATATGCATTGGGGTATCAAATCTATGAGATGTAATATATGTATATAGATATAGGACATATCACTATATGATTATTTAGTTCCACACCTTCGACACATATTCACCTCAGAGTATAATTTTTGTTTTTCAATTGTAGACAAGAAATTACGCATTTCACTCAACACCACTGCTTCTAAACAGCCGAGAATGACACCATCTTTGATTGAGACATTGATTATTTAACGAAGTTTACATGTGCCATAAAAGATTGCCTGTGTCCCTGATGATTCCCCATTCATTATCATTTTCAAATAAGGTCATATGACATATGCATCACTCTTCCTGCACACTGTTACACTGACTGCAATGTACATCCCCAAGTTTGAGCATTCTATCTTGTAATCACACAGGACAAATCTCCCTTGAAAATTTACATTCTGAAATCAAAGTTCTGTTACCCTTTTGTCCCTCGTAAACTGAAGCTCAAAGAGATTTATGAGCATCTGTGGTGAAAAAAAAACATGCACACATGGCACATTGAATCTTTGAGTGCAGAAAAAAATGCTACTCTATGGTAGTTTATGTGCAATGCTTGTGAAAAAACACAGCCTTCCCACACAAAATGTTTAAGAGCTATTAACAAAAGTTGTACACTACAGGCTATTGCATTGCATAGTGTGCAACAACATCCTTTCTGACAAGAATTGAGAATTGAACAATTAATTAAACTCATCTATTAAACATAACAATGCTTTTACAAGCCTTCCTATCCTTTTTTTCTACCATACTCATTTTACAGTTAATTATCAAGTCAAGTCTATTGGCAGAAGATCTAAATTAGAATTAGAGAAGTTACTCTATTTTTGACTCATTATTTCATTCTGATACCAAGTTCACACACTTTCTCCAATGATTCATGTACACATCTGTATATTTACACCTTTCCAAATCAGAACTAAGAAAACAACTATTTTCTGCTTCCATAAGCTTGTGTCACATGAGTAAACACATTTCTCTGTCATATACAGGCTGTACTCACAATTACAATACTGAACTTTTAGAGAAATGCATTTGCATTAAAATACATGTACACATACATATCATTTTGGCATCAAATTAATGAGAAAGAACTTCATAATTCACAAGTACATGTAGTCAATGAACACCTTTGAAACAACACTTGAACACAGAGTATTATATGATAAGGGATAAGAAGTGAAGTTTTACAGACAGTCCAGAGTTCTGCTAAGATCTCTGCACCAAATCCCAAATCACAGAATAGCATTCTCAAAGTGCAATTTTGCATATGGCTTGATTAAATTCATCAATGGATGTATTCAATTATAAATTTGAGTATACCTTACGAACTTAACCTGCTTTCCAAATTTTAAATACACATAATAACAATGACATAAAAGCACACATTAATACAGCTTATTAGCTCAATTCTTCAATCTCAAATCAGGCGGCTTATGTCCAAAAACCATGATAAGCTTAATTTTAACATGACATTGAATCAATTACGTATGAAAGTGTCAAATCAGTGACAATGAGCAAAACGATTCAATTCTGCACAAATATGCCAGCTTGCAAGGTAATGCACAAGTGCACAGGGTACCCAAACCATGTGTTATTTACAGAGACCTAACCCCCTCATCACCATCAGCATGAAGATGTGTACTATAAGCCAATGTGGCTTCCCAGGCCTGATCATGTAAGGGTTAAAGCAATGAATAACAAATGCTGATCACGAAGGAAGGTGGAGCAGCAATAAATACATAAGATCAGCATGTTAATGGGAGAAAGAATACAAGACAAGAGGTACACATATGTTACAACCAATCACGCTGAACATTTTTTCCTTTTCTACACTCACCAATACATATTGCCCCGTATTCACAACACAACAGTGGTTTAACTTAGACCACTTTCTAAACATACGCCGACTCTATGGCGAGCAAAATCTTTCATCTGATGCTGTCACAAAATCATTGATTTTCATCACAGAATCACAACAGTGATTTCAATCATTCGCTGTAATTATTATGTGGACAAAATCAATCATATTAAATCAATAATTAATGTTTCAAGTTCAACCACCGTTGCGAATACGGGACATAGTATTTGGTTGGTGCCATATTTGAACATGAATACAATCATATGGTCATATTGTATGATAAGAAGGTGCAAATATATTTTTTGGTGACAAATATGATTTACTGACAACAGTTTACAGCAAAACATAAACAGGACAAATTGACACTGGCAACATACAAATATGCATAATAAATCATTGCTATATACAAATCTTATAAACAATTTATGTGTTGATTTGACTATTTACAAATATGGCTTGAAAATGAAAATTATTATCAATAAGCTGCCCTTCAATCACTTGAGTAACATAATTCTTGACATGCATGCGAGGGAAGCTCATATTATTTGTACATATGAAATTAACTCAAAGCATATCAAAACACAACATAACATAACACTCAAATTCCCAAGACCATTTACGCTGTCACAAGGAACAGTTTGTTTATCCCTTATGGTTCTTAATCCACTCTCAAAGCTTTTCAACATTACTACAGATTTTGAATGACCACACTTATCAGCTTTCTCAAACTCTTATCTCAAACAACTTTAAAACAGATATTGTAAACAATTTTTTGTTCACATCCACATGAAATTAAATGAAATTAAAAGCGTTGTATCAGTGCACTACAATAAGACATCATCTCTTATGCAATACAAGAAAAATCATTACCTTTTACAAAACAACATGCTTGTGACCACAGAACATCTAGCCCTAATTATTGTATTTACTATTAAAAGAAAAATGATCACTTATCTGCCCTGCCTGGCATGAAACCCTTAAAGCTCTCAAGCACAGTATCAGGAAATACAATTCCAATTGAACTATACATTCACAAAACAACTTAAAATGTTTACAGAGACATTTTGGGATATATGTAAGTCTACGCCTCTGAAATG
Source organism: Arbacia lixula (assembly GCA_963669155.1). NCBI lineage: Eukaryota > Metazoa > Echinodermata > Echinoidea > Arbacioida > Arbaciidae > Arbacia > Arbacia lixula. The sequence continues at coordinate 11,525,912 of OZ022581.1, read as the reverse complement.
AATTAAGAAACTTACCATAATTAACATTTACCACATTATTTTAATTCCTAAGTTAGTTTCATGTAAATTGAACAATTCATAAAAATACATTAACAATAAATTTACTAAAAAATCACCATCATTTTGTATAAGACCACAAATGAAAAACATTATTTCATGTGAGCTACCTTGTTGTAGAATACAATTTTTGCAGTGTTTTTTTTAGATGAAATAGATGCATTATATATACCATACGCATCCTTTAGTTGTCTCTCTTAATGTACAATTCCTGGCTCCAATTTACTTAAATACTAATATCACTAAATATTCATGTCTTGCTTTAATAAATAACGTACTGCAATTGATCATTCCAGTCCAATATTTTGCATAATTAGGACTAAAAACAAGAGTTACTGTGTCGCCATAGCTTGATATTTTTGGAGACATATTTGGATTAATTTTATCCCTACTTTAATAAATGAATGTATATCATGGTTGATAAAAAGTAAGAATGGTCATAATGCCCAAGAAAAATGTGTGATTTAGAAAACGATTAGCGCACAACCTCATCAGATTATTCTATTGAACACATTGTCAGAACACTTTCATAATCTGATCATTATATGAGAAGATCACTGCAAGATTAAACAGAAACCACACATATCACTTTCAGGAATCAACGGTTAGACAGAGGAAGGGGGGGGGGGGCTGGTGGCTTGTAAAATGCTATTCTACAGATCCATGATTGCTACAGGAACATAGGATGCAATCCCCTTGCAGTGGAGCAGCAGATGGAATGCGGAGGGAGACAAGCTGTTCTTATTTTCAATCATAATGCAATAATGCTAAGATTCTGGCTGCAACTGGAAAAGCACTGTCAAAAGGCTGTTCACACGAACATGTAAGTCATTGCTCCGAGTACGGCAGTTGGGGATGCGGGTATGGGGGAAGGGTGCTGTCTACACAACAACTTTTATTCCATTACTGGTTCAGGGGCACTGCACTTGCTTAAGGGCTCTGGAAACTCCATACTAAGGCGGGGGAAAAGTATGAAGGAAGGGGGGCTAGGGGGGGCTGTCTACACGACCACTGTTACACCATCACTGGTTCGGGGGCACCGCTCTTGTTTGTGGGTTCCGGGATCTCCATACTCCGGGCTGGCCGATTGATTCGCACCTTTAGCACTGTGAGAAGAAAGCATGACAGGGTCATCAATACCAATATGCAGGATTACTAGTCAATATGAACACTGTTTAAAGGGAGGATGAGGAATAAGGGTGGGAAAGCATTGAAGAAATTATGGGATAGGATTACGGTGGGCCAGAATCAGTATTCCATACAGGTGTATCGTCTGCTGATGGAACATATCTTTACAGTAAATGTAAGGCAATAAACAGGACAATTACAATTAATTTCCTAAAAATAGACTTGAAACAAAATAGAGTTCACATTTTAGTTGATGTAGAGAAGAATTTAAAACAATCTATGCACTGCAATTTTTCTATGACTGATATTCAGAAGATGAATAAAATTGCATGACCTAAAATCTGTTAGATCTTCTTTGTATGCTCTATTTGTATCAATGTCAGTGGTAGTGTTTATTAGTAGTACTGGTTGAAATATCAGGAAGAATATTAGTGGCTCCTATAATATCATTATATAATAAATATTTGTTATAAGAATAAGTAGTAGTGGTATGAGTAGTAGTAGTAGTAGTAGTAGTAGTAGTAGTAGTAGTAGTAGTAGTAGTAGTAGTAGTAGTAGTGGTAATAGTAGTAGTAGTAGTAGTAGTAGTAGTAGTAGTAGTAGTAGTAGTAGTAGTAGTAGTAGTAGTAATAGTAGTGGTAGTAGTAGTAGTAGCAGTAGTAGTAGTAGTAGTAGTAGTAGTAGTAGTAGTAGTAGTAGTAGTAGTAGTAGTAGTAGTGGTAATAATAGTAGTAGTAGTAGTAGTAGTAGTAGTAGTAGTAGTAGTAGTAGTGGTAGTAGTAGTAGTAGCAGTAGTAGTAGTAGTAGTCGTCATCGTCGTAGTAGCAGTAGGAATAGTAGTAGTAGTAGTAGTAATAGTAGTAGTAGTAGTAGTAGTAGTAGTAGTAGTAGTAGTAGTAGTGGTAGTAGTAGTAGTAGCAGTAGTAGTAGTAGTAGTCGTCATCGTCGTAGTAGCAGTAGGAATAGTAGTAGTAGTAGTAGTAATAGTAGTAGTAGTAGTAGTAGTAGTAGTAGTAGTAGTAGTAGTAGTAGTAGTAGTAGTAGTAGTAGTAGTAGTAGTAGTAGTAGTAGTCGTAGTAGTAGCATGTAATATCTATCATTGTTTTTCTACATTGATGACTCTTTTATATCTTCTAAATCGTTATTCCATGTCAATTTAGCCTCATATGGAATCAATAATCATTCACATGCCACTTACCAATAACAATGCAATGCAAAATAAAGTCATGTCGACAACTAAAACATAATTGTGGCCATGCACATTCGAAAGAAATAATGATGATATGCAGTTCAGTGCAAATAAATAAAGATACAGCTGTAGGCAGTGGCAAAATATAGATACTTAATGCAGACACAGTTCTTCCTCTATTTATTGTTAAGGCTATTGCTTGTACCATCTGACTTGACTTTGCTGAAATGTGAACATAAATATTTCACCACAAAAACAGTTTGTGCAAAGTCTACAGAATAGGGACAAATTATATGCTCAAATGCATATTTGTTTTGATTTTTTTACCTCAGATGTCACATTAACCTTATTCTTTGACAAAGCGAGAGGTTTGTTTAATTATTGCAGGTGTTCTTGAATTGTGCTTTGAAAACAAGAAGCGGGGACAGGCATGGCGTTACATGAAGCTCAAAGATTTAAACAAGGTTAAATTTGACTTTTGTTTTGAGAATTTATACAATGCAACATACATATACGTGTATGGTATCACCAAATATTTACTCACAAAATAATGCAGGGGTGGGGCACATGAATATTTTGTAGAGTATGTTGACAATTACACTCTCACAGTACAAGTATGTAATAAATGGTAATACTGGTATATAGGTACGTAAACTCTTTTTCAATGCTTTCTATAATGTAAGATTGTTTTTCATATAATTCTTTATATCTACATGTACATGTTTGTCATTGTAGTATTATCCATTTACATAATCTCTGGGAGAAATCATAAGTGAGTTAATAGTTATTAGAATGCATCAAACTGTTTTAGAATACAATATCACACAATCATGCATAAAATGAGTAAACACACTAGAAAATACATACATTAATGCAACACTTACATAACAGAAATCAGTCAATATCAGAGTTTTTAAAATCAATCACATGAACAAGATGCACCAGTCCAACATTCTCGATGACTCTACAACTTTAAACACTTACGATCAACTAATCAACCATCAACGTCGAACAAAAACAGATCAAAAAAAGAGAGAAGAAAATGAGAGAAGATCCAGAAAACATGATTAACTTGTCTCATTCATATCTTACACTTCGGTTTGCTAAGCTCTGGATGACACATTCTCATACTGTATACGCCATATTTCCATATTTGGGCGATTTCAGACTTGACAGATTATATGTGAGTAGCTAAATTTGCGGCCCATGTATCCCTTCAGACATGCTATGAAGTGTGTGTATATAGGCGCTCTTACAGTCTGGGATGCGTTTGCAAAATTTGTGAAGATTCAACATCCGTGACATAAATAGCGTACACAGTATTGGACGTTTATGATCAACATGCATGTACTTGTTTGCTTTTCATGCTAAGGCAAAAGCAATCCTGCTTGCAGCAAAAGCTATGAACAATTCATGTACTTTAATCTTGACTATCTAACCTCTTTAAAACAAACTATTCATGAAAGTTAACAATAAAGGTTTTCCGAGGATATGACTATAATTTCATTCTTCATCCTCCTTGTTCAAGAATGTATACACCACAAGATATAGCCAACTTATTCAGATAATTCTTTCAATATTGCAGGAACAAGGGATGCATCAACCAGCAAATCATTTTGCTTAACTTTATTTGTATAATTAATAGGTATTTTTTCTGACAGATTTGAAGAGACAAATCCTTGTTCCAATGATGAAACAATCATGATCTTAGGACTGGACATTGCGATGATTGTTTATTGTAAATGAAGGAATATACTGCAATATTAAGCCCTTTTACACTAGAAACAATTAATCCCTACATGTATGTTAATGTGAGCATCTGATGGAGTTAGGTACAATTTCCATTCAGGATAACAACAATCGCTAGTCTAGCAAAGGTTTCTACATCTACACTCACAATTTTTTACATACAGAGTAGTTGTAAGTACTTCTTCTACTGATATATAGTACCAGCATGTGCAGATATGTATCCATTTCAGTGAGAAATTTAACACTTTATGGACACATTTATACCATTACATATATGTATACATCCTAAAACTATAAAGCTTTATTGAGCCAATGATCGTCTATTGCCAATTTCAGGATAATATCATGATTTACATAAAAAACATGAATCATTTATATTTTGATGTGCAGTTTCAGTAAATATGATATACCTTGGTTGAACTTATGAAATAGACCTAGATGATTGATGTGAGCTTATGGGCGAGGGTCGCAGAGGGTGCGGCTGAATTTTTTTTATTTATTTTTTTTAAGGGAGGCAATGAAAAAGCAATAAATGGAAAACATGCACAAGCTACAATTTTCTATTTGCTATGGATTCCCATAGATCTGAATTGAACAAGGTATTTACCTTGGCTGTTTCAGACCACCCCCACCCTCACCCCAAAACGATACAGTATGGTTAGCTGAATAACTCTTTTCTAACTTGTAATTGAATGACTTCTAATCACATATCAAAATACAGGTCCTAATTTGGAAATAAAAAGAAAAACATTTAAAAAAAGGGGAAAAAGAAGGAATTCTACAAGATTTCATTCCACTATGTACAGTGTAGGCACATGCATTTCAAGCTAATCTCATAGACAAACACTCAAGTATTTACGATTTCACCCAGGGAACTGTTAGTGCAGTCCCATGCATTCCATGAGGTGTTGGAGGAAAGAAATAGAGTTTAATCACTTTTTGAAGTACATAAGGACAGTGAGAACTTGTGAGATGACAGGCCGTGAGGAAGGAGAAACTCAAAAGTCTTAAAGGAAGGGTTGTGTTTTGTTCCATGCTTATCTCTTTTGGGGGCATTCTTAAAAGCTTTCTGTTGCATTTCTCACTACTCATTATAGGTGTCTTCAAAAACAAACATACGACTTTCAGTGTAGGCTCATGTGGGAACAAGATTGGAGAAAGAAAATAGACAGATAGATGGATGGGTGGAGCAGCAATGAAAGCTTGACAGCAGAGCATTTCTTTCCCTTCCTTTCTTTTAAATCGCAAGAACAGTTTAACATCAAGAAATTAGAAAACTGCCTCCATCTCAACTCAGCTGATATAGACTAAATTTTGCAATTGCTATCTTTCATGTTTTTTTTTCTTGGCTATACTCATAAAACATGGAATGAATTTGCAGCTGATTATAGAATTACATTTCAAACATGATGAAAAAGTAAAACACATTGGCATTCTATCACTAGATCTGCTACTACGAGTGAAATGTTTTTCTGTTTTTGCCTGCAAACAAGATATGCACAGTAATATATTATCCTGTAGCAACACATGATATAATGGAGCTTCATTAGTATTTCATCTGAGGTTAGCAAAGTTATGCAGTTACAAAATGTTTCACCTACTACACTAGAGTCATGCCAGGCTTTTGAATGAAGCATGAAGGAGACCCTTTTTCTAACAGCCTGACAGAACAGTTCATCAATGAAATCTTGATTTTTCACTGGCATACATGTATAAGGAGTTAACTCTAAAAGTGGCACTCTCATAGTTTGGACTAATGACCCAATGTGATTTTTTTTCCCAAAGAGCAGGCAGTCAATGGAAAGGATTGAGGTGCTGTTAATCCCCTTACGCTATTCAAGTCCACTTGATGATTTGTTTGCATGAACCAGTTTTCATCACAGGATGTTAATCATATCTTCAAAAATTAAGCACAGAAAGATTTAATCCTATAAAACAACATCTTTCTCTGAATGAGAAGTTGACTTCATTAGAGGCATTCAAAACACACTAAACTCAGTGAGATTTAAACATCAGAGTTTCGACCTCGGTCGCATTCTCACATTTTTGTCTGGTGAACGCAAAAATGTGATTTTTTCGTGAATAGCCACGATTTTTTGAGGAATGCGCATATATTTTTGTTGTAATTAGTTTACCTTGCAATTTATTTGGTTCCAATAAAAGAAGACGCATGAAAGAAACATATTAGTGAAGGTTTGATGAAAATCCATCAAAGGACAAGAAATTTACGATCATTTAAAGTTTTGATTTTGTGGAATTATTATGTACGCAACATATGGGAGGGCACCACACACGTGACGTCACAAAAGATCATATCTCTCTTATCCTTTGACGGATTTTCGTCAAACTTTCACTATTATGTTTCTTTTATGTTTCTGCTTTATTGCAACCAACTTATTTTCAGGGTGAAATATCCCTTTAAATTCTATGGAAGAGCAGCATTCCGCCTGGCACCGGAGAGGGGTTAACCCCATCAGTACCAGACCTTGCAAACGCCATTGGCACACTACACATCGTCATGCCGATGGTAATGAGAGGGTTGAGGAGTATGAGAGCTTACCGTATCCCAGGCCCTGGAGGAAGAGCCTCATGGCCTCAGCGAGCTTGGCTGGCTGCTCCTCAAGGATCATGCCCCCAGAGTCAGCCATCTTGATCCACTGGCTGCGCTCAGGCATCATACGGCCGTTCATCTCCACCTGTGGAAAAGCGGAAAAAACATGTTTATTCAACGATCCTGCATCATGTGAAATAAAGACTCCTCAGCAAAGAAAGGACTAATTTGCTTGAGTTGTATGATTTTTTTTTCTGTATAAATGACTGGAAATGGCTTTAAAAAAATTGCATGTGGTATTACTCATGAGAAAAAAAATTGGATGGGTGTTTATATTACATGTAATCAACACTGGTTAGAGTTCTCTTCAAACTAGGGAAAAAAAATGCAAATGAAAAGACAAATCACGAAAAAAATTACACCAAGGTCAGGGCAAATGAGGACCAGTGAGGCAAAAAAGAGGCCCTTGGAATATTTTTATATCCTCACAGGGCAAAATGCAAACTATCATTATGGGCATTTTTTTCATGACATCAGGCTTGAAAGAAACCCTGCAATTTGCTTTTTTTTAAAGTCTGTGTGGCAAATACTCATGTGTCAGCCCCTACAATCAAGCTGTCTGCCTGAAAGCTGGCATCCATCGCTGAGTGTCAGTCTACCCCTGAACTCACTGAATCATTGACGTGCGGTGAGTTGGCTCCCACAATGAGCATAGTGTTGGCATTGATACACCGCACTGCCTTCTGCTTGAAGGGGTCCAACTCACGGCGGATGTTCAGGTCTGTCCGCCTGCACACAAGACAATACGGAAAGAATGATCAAGAATAAGCAGTTACAGTGTAAAAAGCTGCATTCAAACAGATGCATTTCATCTTCAACATCACAGTCTCAGCATCTCAAAAAAATGAATGATGAACACAGAGACATTTCTTAACAGCGTTTTGATGAGACATAATCAAGTAGAGAAATGAATCATATAGCTGTTAATCCAAACCTTCATTTGTATTTAAAAAGGCAGTTGAGCCTGGGAGAGAAATTACAAAAGTCAAACATTTTTCAAGCATTATTGGAATTTCCATTTCTGTGACATTCCATGTTTTAAAACCTGTTCTTGTTTTTCATGCAATGCTTTACAGGAGTTTGTAAATGGGCTACACTCTCTTTTTACAGGTTGAGCAGAGACACTTGAAAAATGCATTTATTGTTTAGTGTACCATGGATACAACAAACCAGACACCAACCATTCAAAAGGGGACATTCCATCCCCCCCCCCCCCCCCCCGCCCCTCCCCATACCCTCTTTCAGTTTAATTATGAAGATAATTTCTTCTATTGTTTGTCAAAAAAAGGAACAAAACTCTCACCTGATGTATGAGTTGACAAACAGTGAGAGGTTGTAGGCATTGACATTCTTGGCCAAGTTCTCCCTAAACAGCGCCACCAACTCGTGATGTGTCTCCATCGTCCTCTGCAGAAGAATAAATTAATTTATTTGAAGACTAGCTCACCTATCACTTTCAGTTTTTTTATTACAAAATATGTCATTAAAATAAGATACAGTATACACACATTATTTTAATATACTAGTAATTAATTTAGTAACAACCATTTTTTAATAATCTTTGTCACGACAAAAAGTGTGGAGGGAGAGATTAATTAATACAAGCTATGGCTAAAAACAAACATGATATTTATCTTGCTACAATCACATAAAATAAAAAAGAAACACACAATTTTGAAATTCACTATGATTGGCAGAAATGTACTTCATGTCTCTTTCGGAATCTAGACTCCATTTATCATCTGGTGAAATCAACCATGATGGCCTGTAGATTTCAATCTTGGGATTATTCTGAGTACATTTCAGGAAGTGCAATAGATGGAATGGGGAATTTGAAATGTACACCATGCACCTGTAAAAAAAATCTTTGGAGTAAACAAGTTCATCAAACTCTAAGTATACATGTACAGTGTGCAACAAGCAGCTTATTGTACGAACACATTGAGTACACCAAAATAAGTGAGATTTAAACACTGATTCTTCAACTTTGGTCAAAATCTCACTAAGCGCAATTGTTGGAACATAGCTGTGATCTTTGAGCCAGCACTTTGTGTAAAACGAGGCTAGTTTGTGCACTAGTATATTCTAACCCACAATGCACTATTTTCTGCAGTATTTGAAATGTTTAGATTTAAATGCTTTTACCTACAATGGGTGCAATACTCTTTCAAAGGGATCATTTGCATTGCCAGTCAAAACCCTTTCTCTTAGAGAGAGCTGATAAAAATTACATTTGGTTTCAAAAATATAACTACACATACATAGCAATATTGTATAAGTTGTGGCACTTTAAAACACTCCCAGGTTTAATATCCTTTATTCATCATTGAATGTATTTCTGCATCACAAGCAAGAGACAAGGAATCTAAACGTGTGTGGTGCTCTAATTCTTTTATCTTTAATTCTTGGGATATGAACTTCTGGTCCACGAACATTCTATAGCCATCATATTGCTTGTGTCTTTTCATCCTTTCATTAGTCCATCCACAATCAATGTTGAGGTAGGCAAAAACATCGCCGTGAGTGATTGGTGGTATTTTTTTTCAAGTCCTTCGTCCATGTAACAACCCATCCATTTAGGTCACGAACGGTATTAACATTACAAGGTTTACAAGGGTCAAAATTACAGATTCTGTGCGTTATTGCATGAATCGAATATGTACCAAACTCTTACCGGAAGTATATGTCCCAAGAGCAATCAATCAGATATCAAGGTAATATAGCTTGATATCGGCTATATGCGATAGGGATAATTGGAAATAGATGGTGTAAAACAGCAGGCAGAGAGTGACGTTGGTGAACTGCCTATTTCAATGCAGCTTCAGAGAATCATAAACTGACCTTTCCAAAGTAGTGCCACAGAAGGTACTCTTGGGTGTAGTTCGTCATGCCGTTCTTTCTTAGGTAGTATGCTGAGAGCTAAAGGATTTGAATAAGATGAATCAAATACATTTAACATGTTGTTTTAGATCATTAATGCTTTCTATGGCATTACTGTGAAAATAATGTGCATACATGCTGAAATACTCAAGATCATTTTGGTGGTTTGCACTATCGCTACTCGCGGGGAGTAATCTTTGCCCACGCACAATTACTGGGGTGGGGTAAAGATCATTCACATAGTCATGCACTCCCTACAAAGTACCCATTTATACAATTTACGGTATGGAATAATAGCAGTAAAGACTTAAGATCCCATGATGCATTGAATGCCAGTCTACCATGAACATGACTTTAATTCTTCTTTGATTTCTGGAATACTAGGAAGTAATCATCTCAAAATGTAGAATAACTAAAATAAAGCAAATTCCAGACCCATTACTGACAACAGAATGGTTCTGCTAATATTAAAGCCCATAATCATGACCATTTCTTTCCCTTAACTTTAACTTTAAGGGAAAGCAGGAGAAATCGAGTGAAGTATGAACCTGCCACCACCATTCACTATCACTAAACTGAGTCATAGTCACAAAAGAACAGGTTTCTTTTTTCTTACCTTCTGTTGCAGCCACTCGCCCCAACTTGACTGTGTTGAGACGCAGTTGACCAGAATGAGCGCTTCAACATACGTGGGATGAGAGAGCTGGAGGGAGAATGAGGAAAAATTCACATTAAGTGGAGCTGAACTATAACTTTCAAAATATCTAGCTTGTGCATTGCATAAATGTGTATGGCCCTGCTTTGAACTAGATCAGACAATACCTAGCTTGTGCATTGCATGAACGTGTAAACATAGTCCTGCTTTCATCTAGATCAGACATCTTTTAATTGGATTCCACTGTAGGCATGTCATTTGATTATCCTTTTAGATATTTGACCACACCACATTGAACCATTTGTATGACATGTAAACTGCTGCCTAATGGGACCAGTGTTAATGTCTAAGTGACACATCAGGAGTTAAAGGAACGAAATAGAGAATCATAATCATTACCTCAAATCTTGCAAGGATGTTAGCACCAGCTCCAACTCCAAAGCCAATGAACTTCTTGATACTGTAAATAAATATGCATCACTTTAATTTCATATTGAACATATTTAAATGTATTAATTGTAATCTGTCAGAAAGATTTTCACACACAATTTAGATAAAAATGTATACAAATGCATGGACCCTACATGTACACAAATTAAAGTATTAACTCTCTGTTTAGGGGGAAAGTCACACAGCTTTTTAACTTGCTGTTTGCCTGATTTTGCTTTAGTGATAACAAATCATACTGAACAATAACAATAATAACGGTTAGTTCATTTCTCCTCATGTATTTATGCTTCCCACCATCAAAATATACCATATATGTGATATCAGTAGAATATTCAGCATATCAATAATTTAGCAGTTTCTAAAACCAGTAGAATATCTCTTTTCACAACTACACATGTATATTAGAAACAAGTCCTTTAACTAAACATTATTTACAACTGTTTTTGTATATCACTTTCATTCAACTGCAAGATAACAGCACTTCTCTCCATTCTATTCAAGAACTAGTCAATCAGTTGTTCTGTGTTACGATGAAAACAAGCGTTCCAAAGAAATTGAAAGATGCTCATATGTTTCAGAGTCTTAACCACTTACCTAAAATGGTTGAGGACACTGATGAGCGTTTCCGATAGGTTGTCCATGTCTGGGTATTCAAAGCTGATGGAAGAAATATTGAAAGACACAAATATGACAATATAGTCTGCCACATGTATTATGAATATGATCATAGAGGGGATTGCTAGTAGCAAATCAATTATTCACATATGCATAGAGAGAGATAGACAGACAGATTATTCCATAAGGACTAAAAGAGCATGTAATGCTGCACTGTGCTCCTGGCCAGGCGCATTGATGTGGGACACTCACAAAGAGAGAGATAGACTGACAGACAGACATACGGACAAACACACATGCTATCCCCAGAAACTCACTTTTCAGGCAGTTGTGCTGCACCCTGCTCCTGCCATTGATGTAGCACACACACACACACACAGACACATAGACGGACAGACAAACTAACCCCAGAAACTCACTTTTCAGGCAGTTGTGCTGCACCCTGCTCCTGCCCTGGTGCGTTGATGTGGAACACACAGAAGTGCTTGAGGATGGGCTGCATGTCAGGGAAGTTGAAGAACCCCTGGAAACATGACACATCTAAGTCCACAATGGCAGAAGGAGGAGAAAAGCAAAGAGTTTAAAGGGTTAATACACAGATGCCTACCTTTCACATTCAAAATACATTTGAAAAATACATATTTACATGAAATACTGTGGTTGAAACAATTCAGCAACCAGCACCGGTACATATTATTGCACAAAACTGCAAATGCTAACATTTGGTGACAATTTTGAATTCACACTCAAATTCAAACAAATGAGAATATTTCCAAAATGCAGAACATCTTGCTTGTTTGTTTGATGCAATGTATGTTAATGACACTGGCATCAAAGCTCTCCATCTACTTCAGTCTCTTGTTACTTATAATGTGCTGGTACTATTGTTACCAGTCAGGCCATATTCACGAAACCTTACTAAGCCTAGTTAGTTAATAAAGCGCAAAAAATAGCATGCGTTGTAGTAAGCAACTAGGCTAGTAAACTTTCATGAATATGGCCCCAGGACATTGATTGCTTTCATCTATTGATACACTCTTTCTATCAGCATCTCTTTCCATTTTTTTGTATGTATCATAATTTCTGTACCTCTATTTCTCATTTTGTGAATTGAAGCATATCATACATATGTATAATTTTGAAGCTACAAGTGATAAATGTACCTTCATGTACATGTCTATTACCAGGTTGAATTTAGAACTCTAGATCGTCTTTGGAAGTGCTTCGATAAATAAATGTCTGCATTTCACACATGTACATGTAGGTCTGTATGTTTCTTATAGTGAGTGCACATGTACCTTGTAGACTAGTAATGGGCGGTGAAAGTGACTCACAGGGCAAAAATGTCTATAGTAATGTACATTAGAAGGATAAAGACACAGCACAATACAGCATTCTATGAGTAAAAAGGAATTGGAGAAGACACTCTTTTATTGGAATGGGAAGTATCTCGTAAGCAGACAATGACTCTCACCTGCCCCATTTCCTTTGAGATTGTAAACAAGTCTTCCTGTTCACTACCTTGAGTTTACTACTGGACTCAATGTGCCATGGAAAATTCACACACTATGACTACACGTGCCACAATCAAAGTATGAGTTCAAATTGAATGCAGCATGCATTTGAGGGATCAGTGAAAGCGACGAACACAAATTATGGAAATGGTCTTGTTTTATATGTTGTAAGCAGGGCAAAGCAGGTAAAAAAAAAAAAGTTTACCCCAAAAATAAATACATTCATTTCCTGGTATAAACTTAGGGTCGAAGGTATCAGATGTTTAGTTACATGTCATGCAAACTTACGGTTCAGTCCGATATCGTGGTAGGTGACAATGGCAGGCTTGGTGCGGTCGCCTTGGATGGCCACCAGAATGTTCCCCCACTCTGTCTCCACAAAGTCAAGCTGCAAATGACAATCCCACAAATGCAGTCAAATGATGAAGTAGTAAAAAAAATGGCATATATTCAACCCTTCAAGTACTCGTGATGCATTTTTGCACAAGTTAACCCATAGCGCAGCATTTTATCTGGCACACAAAGGGTTAACCTCCATCATTGCCACAAATCACAAAGACCCATAATTTGAATTCAATAGTATATTTCACAAGAACAGAAACCTAGAACCTAGAAAATGACTCCACATACATGCACTATTTGCAATTGCAGTTTGTGTGTATCACAAGTTACCTACCACTGCAATCAACGATATTCACTTTTCAACCCTCTCATTACTTAAAATGCAATGATAATCCCACGTCAATTACAACACCCTTTATTGCCTATGGGACTACGAGGGTTAAATCGCAAATCTAATCACCTCATAATTAACGGACACAGCGTTCCCGGACAGCAGGAGAGGCTGGCTAGGGTCCTCAAAGCCATCAAAGCTCTTGGCCCTGACCGGCTGGCTCCCATCCTGACCCTTGACCTGGTCACCTTGACCCCCTTTGTTGCTATCTTCCAGCAAACCACCGGTCAAGCCCTGACTCTCATCCACATCCGGAAGCTCTACGTCTTCCGCTCCTAGCTTGCTGTACGACATCTTATCCAGCTCTCGCTCACTGCAAGACAAGGATGTCAAAAATTAATTCATAAAGCAATCCTTTTATCATGGATGGATTTTGTCTTGGTCCTTAGGAGAAACACATTTTACAATAGAAGCAAAAAGAATAAGCACTTTTTCACAATTCATATTAGTCATGAGGTCACAAACTTTGGGCAGAAGGGACATTTCAAACCGGTACAGTCAATTTCAGACAATCATAAATATCAAATAATTAAAAAAAAACATTAAATGATCCCTTTGCCATTATTCCAATTGATGATGGATAGAAATAAATAAAGAACCACAAAGAGTGGTCATTTCAAGAACAAAATAAGAGCATTGGCTGGGCATTGGGGCCTTACTACCCTAATAAACTTACAGTGTAGTTACAATGACTAAACATGCAAGTAGCTGAATGCACTTTAGTAACTACATGTAACTACCGGTAGGCTTGGGACAGTTTCATGAATTATAGTCCCTGGTAGGCAAGGCAACCACAAACCAATCATGGAAAACTATCTGACGTATCTGCTGCATGCATACAGTATGAGTCACAAATACTGATTGCTACTGGTACTGTATGACACATTGTGTATGTTTTAGAAGAACAACAAAATACAATTGCATGCTCATTGGGGCATGCAGTGGTTGTAAGCTGTGTAACCATAAACTTATGACAAATTTCAGAGGCCTTTCATGTGGACAAATATTAGTCACAAAATAAAATTTGTATTATTCATAAATGTAAACAATATTATCATAAACAATAGCATCATTCAGGCATGTGTATATCCTGGTAGATGTTGATTTCATTGCCACACACTCAACCACTACACTTCTAAACACAACAAAAAAGTCCTCACCCCCAACCCCCCCCCCCCCCCCCCCCCCCTCCTCCTGGCCCCCTAAGCAAAGTAGCATAACTTTTTATCAATGAGTTTTGGGGCAAAATAATTTGGCAGGATTGTTCCGTAACTTATTGACTAATGAGAAAATCACATTGATCCAATTAGTCATGCATGAGTGGGCAAATTTTAAAGGCAAAATGTCACTTTTCAAAAGTCACAAGGGTAATTGTTTATGCCGTTTTAACAATACATTTTGGCATTTCTTGTGTGATTTTTAAAGCGTTTTCACTCAACCATGGCACAAAAATGATTTCTTATATTAAAATAAGAGGTCATGTTACATCTTTGTTAAAATATCCAGTTTCATCTTTTCACCAAAATAGAGGGTTTTTAAAAGTTTCAAACTCAAGAAGGATGAGTATTTGTGCTCACTCAACCAGAACAATGGTTTAAGTGCTGGGATAGGTGTTAGTGCATCGAGAGATGGATAATAAACATTGAAAGGACAAATTATGCACCAGAAATGGAATTCATCAAAATTTCATGTGACAGAATCCCCAAATTACCCTTGTGACTTTTGAAAAGTGACATTTTTGCCTTAAAAAATTTGCCCACTCATGCATGACTAATTGGATTAATGTGATTTTCACACATGAATTAGTCAATAAGTTAAGGAACAATCCTGCCAAATTATTTTGCCCAAAACCTCTTCGATAAAAAGTTATGCTATATTGCTTAGGGGGGGGGGGGGACTTACTTTTTTTTGTTGTGTTTAGGTTGCCTTTGTTTACGATATTAATCATGAATGCAGTACTGGGTATCTGTCTAGGTATTCATAAATATGATTTTATTGTTTGTTTAAATCAGTGAAGAAGTACTGGGATAAATCTTTATCTAGTACATTTGCAGTACAGTGTACAATTACATGTACATGTATTGTACAGTACATTTAGGAACTAATTCATTTTTAATGATAGATAGTGATCCTTAAATACACCCTAACACTAGGCTAACACATCAGACTTGAAAAGTAGTCGATTGCTCATGCAAAACGATTATTCATGCTTATATTTATGTACTCAATTTGTAAATTTGTAAATACAATTTGAGTACTGTGTGTACAATATACAGCTCAGGAATGGCTGGCCATTAAGTAACCAATGTACATTGTACATAATGAAATACATGTAATAGACCCTGCACCAAACTTTGAGTTGAGTAGCACCCATTCCTTGCAAATTTTATGTCAACGTCAGCTTACCTGCCAGACGTCTTTATTCATTGTGGATTTGAGGGGACAGGGTGTTATTGAGTTAGACGGAAATTAGATTTGAATTCACAGTTGCCTCCACAGCTCCCACATGTACAAGTACATGAGATACATTAGATGTGCATGGTACTCTTCATACAGTACAAGTATGTGCAGTTGCACACATACAGTATGTACAATGTATAGGCTCCTTAAAGATTGTCCGTCCCTTTTGCAAGCTTAAAATTTGAAATCGCCTATCACAATCATAAATTGAAGAAAGTGTGATTCAAGACCATTTCTAAGAATAAAGCATGTCGAAGCTTTCTGTGTATGTAAAAATTTCAGCCGTTAAAGATTGTCCGTCCCTTTTGCAAGCCTAAAATTTTAAATCGTCTATCACGATCGTAAATTGAAGAAAGTGTGATTCAAGACCATTTCGAAGAATATAGCATGTTGAAGCTTTCTGTATATGTAAAAATTTCAGCCGTTAAATTTCAAACCGACTTTTTTCGTACTACAAAAAAAGTATTAGTCTTTGTTCCAGTATCTATGTGGTTATTATGCATGTGTGAAATCCTAATTTATGAGTAATAAACAAACTTTGGAGATGATTCCTTCTATAGAATTTTTTTTTTTATAATGTGTTTTATAATTTAATAAACAGATTAATCAATAAAGCAGATATTTCAACACAAACTGCTAAGAGCCTGAGGTAAAGACTATTAATCAGACGTTGTTTTTTTTATTTTACACCATGTATCGGTTTCAAATTATGAATATACAGCTTGCTAACACTTCTCTATATGTTTTGCCAATGTTTCGATGGTTTTGTGAGGTAAAGACTATTAATAAGACGTTGTTTATGTCCATTATTTGCTAACACTTCTCTTTATGTTTTGCCAATGTTCCGATGGTTTTGTGGTGATCTGAAAAAGGGACGGGCTGTCTTTAAATAGCCAACTTACATGTACGTCATTAAACAAACACTCTGAAAGACTGAACCATGCTATACATGGACATGTATGTACATTACCTCATGTATCATACTCACTGACATTTTTGTTTTCTACAATGATTTTATTATTTTCAGAGGCTAAATCACTGAGCCACCAAGCACTTTTTCACTGTGTGAATGACTTCAAAACTTGGAACTATGGAGGTTTAATTATGTAAACAGGTAAGTTATGTACACACAGTTTTTGGTCTACAGTGTAGTGTACTGTGTAGTGTATGTTTATTCCATTTGTTGATGTTTTCTAAACTGCCTTGCTAAACAACACTCAGGCAACAAGCTTAACATATCAAACAATAATTGTTAAGAAACAATATTAAGTCAATAAAAGATCAAATATGTGTATCATATGCACTGCAAAAATTGATACCCAATTTAGCTCAAGACTAAAAATGCACTGACTGAGGTGACAATTTCCACACATGCATGATATTTGTAAGTACATGTAACAGTCATGCAAGAAATTGTTAGAATATTTATACATTTACTGTACAAAACAAAAGCAAATATTGAGTACATGCACATGTACATTTCAGTACACATAAGTGTAAGAACAGTAAGAAAGTAAATGCTGATCTTGCATATCCATGGTTATTACTTCAAGCAACCTAACACAAACATACAATAAAATCGATAAAGACATAAATGAACTGAACTATAACCAAATCAGTTGATTTAAAGAGAAAATATATGCATGGAGTAGCTTACAAAATTAATTTGGGAAATTAATACTACCTCACACTGTATAACACAGAAGAAGTTACCCACTTATCCAGATCAGTTGTTAGAAATATGTGCCCATGTTTATAATGTAGGTGAGCATGTCAATGTGTGAAATACAATACATATAACAGTACACTTACTGTATGTATTTTCCTTGCATACTGCATACAAATACATGTACATGTACAGTAGAGTGACCCAGTGCCATTATGACTGTTAACAAGAGCTTTGGCCAGTATCAACAATGGTTTGTTTACTGTGGTTTTCATGACGAAAACTTGTGTACATCAAGCGTACATATACATCTTTCTGTGCGGCGATGAAGTTGTTTATTTATCCCCAGCTTGGACTGAATACTGGGGAATGTTGACTGATTATTCTGAAAGATAATTAATCATGGAATAATACCAACAGTCACATTCATACTAGTGACTTTTAACACATTTGGAATCAGCCATCATTTGTGGTTTGAGGCTTTTAATTTTGATACAAAACGTCAATTAAATAAAAGAGCAAGAATATATGCACAAGTTCATTCACATGTTACTTGTGTGCTATTGCATTTGATTTTTTTTTCAACATGAAATCAATTCTATGAATTGGCAAAAATTCAGAAATGTACCTCTTGTGTCTTTAACATTTTACAGTATTTTCATTCATAATTCTAAAATATTTTCTGAAGCACTCCAAAATTATCAAATAGCAACACTAAGCATCACCCAATATAGTTGCCATGTTAAATTTACACTGTACTGTGTGTAGTAATAAAACACTTTGTAAATGTTGTTTTTGTTTGATACATAGATGTTTGCAACATTATACGTAAATTGCAATATATGGAATACATGTACATGTATTCAGTTAATGATCCCAATAGATATTTCGAGAGAAGGTCGCCAGCCACCTCTTTGAAAGTAAAATATCAAAGGAAAAGGTTAAAAATAAAAACATTTAATGGATGACTTAAAATCAAAACAAAAATCAAACAAAACATATCTAAAACAAATCAGCACATCACAGGCTCGTACAGTCCGCTGCATTTGTGTTAGTGTTCATTAACCATGCAGCAAAACAAATACACAGACCAGCAGCATTTTACACAAGACTTTTGTGAGTACATGCCAACTTACTTCTGGATCTGGAGCTCCATTCTGCCCACTGTACTCTGTTTTTTTTTTAACCAAAAAAGATGCATACAGTACTGCTGCATTACACATGTATACTGTAGAAGTCATGTAAATGTTCAAAGAACGTACATGTAGACTGGTTTTCTCTTCAAACCAGTTAATACTTATTTTCCTTTCTTCTATTTCTTCCACATAGATGGGAAATTGCTGCAAACAATATGCGATATGTTTAGATCTAAAAGCAATTTCCTATGCATGTATCTACTTTATTCTAAAGAGCAACATGGCTAGATACTTCTTTTCTTTCTTTCATTTCTTCAACAAAAATGATATTTTCTCCAGTCTTCTTTTGATTGTATTTCTAGCAGGAGATGTGGGCAGATGTTTCTCTTTCTTTAATATCTTCTTTAAAACAAAATAAGAGAAAGTGTTTTCATCCAGCTCTTAACTTCTTCAATTAGTACTATAAAGTAATGCACTTGATGCAAACATCTTCTCTTATTTCCATTCAAAAGGAAAGAAATACCCAAGTTTTGCATTAGAAAGAGGTCAAACAACAATGGAGAAAACATGCTGTTTTTGTACTTTCTAAGAAATTCAAAAAGGGATATCAATGCCCAGACATATTTTGCGCAGGAAAAAAAGGAAGTGAAAGGATGGAAGAAAAATCATCCTCCACATTTTGTGGCAGAAATTACGCAATGAAAGGAAAAACAATTCTATGTGTACTTCACATTGCATGGAGAAATATAATTGAGTAACAGACAACCAAGACAAGTTAAAGAAATGTATATATATTTAAGATAAGAAAGAGAGGAAATTAAGTATCCAGTGACTTAAACCTTTAGGTAATAACCATAGAGTACAGACAGGCTAAAAAAAAATATAGGGAAAAGATTGAAAACAAAATCAGAAGCATTGCCACTGGCACAACATCTATTCATCACCATCTCAAATTCATTCCTAAAAAAAGATCTAGACTACAATGTAAACTGAGAACTGTCTGTTTTGGGCATATAAAAAAAAGGAAAACATAGTGTATTATGATGATGGGTCAGCCACAGCCTCAGCCTCAGATAGTCAGAAGTAAACTTGCATCTTGGCTAGGTCTATGAGGAGATTGCCTTTGAAGTGCTAGACTGAACAATCAGTCTCTGTAGTAGGACGTTGGATCTGCTGTGATTGCATCTGGTTTGTTTAAACATGTAATTTCAATTACGAATGCCCAAAATGAGACTCCTATTCCTGTCTAATGAAGTGCATGCATGCTCTCAGTTTTACAAGAAGTCATGGAGAAGGTTGGACATGCATCTAGTCAAATTCTTGCTTCTTGACTTGGACCATGTTGTCTGACTCTGACTACACGCGTCTTGCCTGGCACGATTGTAATTGCTAGCCTTATGACGTTATGTAGCGCAAAATTCAATCAATCAACATTCATGTCCTCCATTATCGAACATGGCCCATGTTTGCATCTATCAAAGACACTCAGACAATATGAGCTCCGAGATATATCTGTAACAAATCCCATGTCACGCACATTATCCGTCACCCAACAATGCGCACCCATCATGATACAGATCATGATGATCATTGCCCCTCCATTCATTCATTCACCCTACGCAATATCAAATCGAACTTCGACGACGATCATAAGGCGAGTCGATAGTCACCAAACACTACTTAGTAAGTAACTTCAACATAGTTCAACCACCAAATAGCTACCATATACAGATTACATGTCATGCATTTATACTCACGTCGATTATTCTCGTTTAAAACGTCTGGAAATGTGGGTAATTCCTGTCCAATCGAACTATACCGTGACAATAACGCAAAAGGCAATACCAAATTACGTGCAGATCTGCATAAACGTATTCAAACGTTAGCTGGCGCTCTATCACGTATGACGCACAGACGATGATGAAAGGATTACTCAAAATCTGCATTATGTACAAGACATGCATTTAGAGGTCTATGAACAAGACGTCGAGCGCCATCAAATGTCAAAATCCGACTTGATTTATTTCCTGTTCTTTGTATTATTGTATATTATCTTTTACTCTTTCTATATTTAATCGTTACTTTTTTCTTTAATTTGCTCTCATGGTTTATCACTGTTTGATAGTTTGCACGATAAATCATAGCTAGCCCTTTAGTCTTATAGGACTATCAAAAATAATACGAATCGAATACTGTATGATAATTCATTTGGTATTATATGGCCAGCTTTTCAGGAAGGATTAAGCTTAGCTTTTTCCCTTTCCACTTGCTGAGCGGTAAATCCTACAGAGAATCAAATTAAATCGGAATTGTATTTTCATTCAATCACTTTCACCATGGAATCTGTATTATTATTTTGCAATATTCTCCCTACATGCAGGCACCATGATTAACAATATGCACAACGATGGGCAGGAATATTAGTGCTTTGACATCATGTTTCTGTCTACTTTTGTTTTCTAGTTAATTAACCCTTATAGTGCGCCAGACAAGACTGTTATGTGCTCTAAGGGGTAATTGGTTCGCATTATAGCCTATACAAAAAAACGCACCAATGGTGAAAAAGGAAAGAGTTAATAGGTCATGGGCTATTCATTTATTCATTGCTCAGGTTGAAAACAATTACCAAAACAATTACCAAAAAATTACGGCCAGGCAAGATGGCAGCACAATCACCCCCCTAATGATAAACGTGTCCTGTTTAACTTTTCCAACAGTAACTGTGATCAATTAAGATCGCGACACGAGCATCAAACACAATAGTGCCCCCTTTTGCAATAAAATAATGTACCGTTCCAAAAGATGGACATCTCACTGTCCATGATAAAACATAAGTACCCTTATGCTCCGTCGTATGGTTTAGAGGTTGGCCGACATTTTCGAGGGCAGCGCGGATCTGTTCTCAATTCGGACACTTTTTTTGGGGGGGGGGGGGGGCGGGGGCGTAAGAGAAAAGTACACGTAGAATAAATATGTCTGTACCGGCTTGGACCGTTAAATGTGCTGTTCATAAGAGTAGGTGCCTCTCACCCACACGTATGATTATGTAATTCGTTTTCTTCAAGTGCCATCTGCTCTCAGCAGTTCGGCTACCATGGACCGCCACATTTCCCGATTGTGTGCCCATCCGACACATTCTCCGTAATTACTCCTTAATGTTGTCTACCCACTGAGTTCATGGTCGCCCTTGTCCTATAGTTCTCTTTCCATTAAACATTCCTTTCAAAAGCACTCTTTAAAAATCATTCTTGCTTATACAAATATGCCTGAAGTACTTGCATTTTCTTTCTTTCTTTTAATCGTATTGAGTATTTTTTTTAGTCTTCATCATTATTTTGTAATTTCTCTGTTTGTTTTATATTGTGTCTATTCTATATAACCACATCTCAAATGCTTCCATTTTTCTTCTGTTGAGATTTGTAAGACAGTGTCTATTTTTCAACGCCGTATACTGTACTAGTAATATATGAGATGCAGGCCTACAAATAGCATATCCTATAGTGAATAAACATGTTTCAAAAATTGAGAATGTAGAAAAATTCAAAGCACGTCTCACAAAATAAAATAAATATTAAGATAAATGAAGACAAAAAAACGAAGTAATAATAACAATTGTAGTTGATGTTGTTCTCTCACTCGCTCGCAAAAAAGAGCAATCGGATTTAGGTTATGCATGTAGAGTGGGTGCAAAAACAGTAAACCAACCAAATAATGAAACCCATTTAGGATGGACTATAACTTTGATTATCAAAACCCTTAAAAGTGTCAAGTTCTTGCCCGCAAACAGGAAAAGAATAACAGAACGGACAAATCTTGGAACGGTTTGCCTAAAGGCCCTTTTACACTTTCACGGATCGCATCACGGATCATCCCGGGGTGTTCCGGCGTGCGACACAGCGATTTCTTTTGATGCCGGTGAGCCAGGGTGAAAACTAGCTATAACCCTGTGTTACTTGGCAAAGCAGTAGCTAAAAGACATAAGTCAGAACAGTTTGGCTTTAGGGTATCTCAAAGTACCATCTAAATTTTTATCATTGATGTTTGTCAAGCTATCATGGATGTTGTGAAAGCATAAGTAATGGTCTGCCCCGTCACTGATGAAGCCTGGAAAAGAGTGTGTGAAGGATTCAAAACAAAATGGAACTTCCCTCACTGCGTTGGGGCAATTGACAGAAAACATGTACAGTGCAGTTCATGGGAGACTATACCAGTCCGCAACATCCTGTTCCTGCCCCTAAAAGGTGTAGGGCTGGTGTCTTCTTTCGCTTCGGACATGGCTGATTTGAAGGCTGCCTTATATAGTGTCTTTTGATTGTCTTTTCAAGTGTGGGTTTCGATGGTTGAAGCGTTGTTACCCTGATTGACTAGTTGCCTTCATCGGATTCACATGCAGATGGAGATGGGTTCGGAGGAAGATCCTTTTTGGCACTGGCCTTCGACTTTTTCCGCTTCTTGTCGAAGGCATCTTGGCACGTCTGCCTAATGCCTACGTATGTGTATGTGTATATAATATGTGTGTGTGTGTGTGTGTGTGTGTGTGTGTGTGTGTGTGTGTGTGTGTGTGTGTGTGTGTGTGTGTGTGTGTGTGTGTGTGTGTGTGTGTGTGTGTATTTGCAGGAACCAATGCGTCACCCGGGGCGGGAGGGGGGGGGGGGGGGGGAGGGGGAGCCTTTTTTTTTTTTTTCAAATGGTCAACGATTTGCAAACGAGAATACTGAGGTAGTGTCTATGGTTTTGACTACCAATAATGACATTTCTGATCACGGTTTTTTTTGGCGAGGTTTATCTTTCCTCTCTATAGCCTTTTCTTTCAGACAGAATCAATGATTAACCTTTCTACCGCATCAGTTATTTGCCTCCATCTAAAAAAAAAAAAAAAACCACCTGCAACCATCGATTCACAGGGTTCAGATTAAGAAATTTCACCACAATAAGTAATGATATGAGAGGGGAATAAGAAAAGAAAATAATAAGAAAAGCATATGAGCAATTAGAACAATTCCTCCGGAATTAAACTAGGCGGGCAGGGAAAGTCCCTGTTAATGGGTTTTTTTTGTATCTCCATACAAATCGAACGATAAGTCACATATAAACATGTATCAACAACCATGACAGATAGGATAACGTAGCAATCAGAGCATATTTCCTCTTATGGAGGTGGTGGTGCGTGGGGTGGGGGTGGGGGCATGTTCTAAGTTGACCCCACATCACTATACCAATTTTTGAAGGAATTTTAATGTAATTCATTAAAATAAAGTGGTATTTAAAAACAAGGATGGATCTTCCCCACCGAATATGATCGTATCGTATTGTATTATTGTTCTCTTTTTTTTTTATACCTCCGTGGTTGTATACATGACGCTCACTAAACTGTACACAGTCATTTGGATTGCCCTTGGCAGCGCCGCAGAAATTTATAACCAATCAGATTGCGCCGTTACGCGTCTGAACAAGAGCGCTTGATACGACATATATTGAACATGGACGTCCGTTTATCCGTCGTCAGCCGCAGAGCTGGATGATTCCTGGATCGCGAATTATTTCATCTTGAAAAGGAATTATTAATTGTAAGAGACTATTAATGACGACTAGCTTTGCAGTCTAAATCGGACATGGCAGGTTCGGATAATGAAAGACTGAAGACCACAAACATGGCTCTGTCATCGTCTTCAACGTCGAGATTTGGGTCAACTGCTGGTGGTGGGACACTCCAGCGGACCGACAGTGCATCGATACGCCGGGCCACCGGGGAGGGAAACATGTCACTAGGCCGTCTCTCAACTGATAGCTTGACTCGAATGCAGGCTGGCTCAAGAAGTTCAGTAAGAAGTCTCAGTATGGCAAACGAAAGTATGCAAAGTCTCCTATCTGACATCAAAGATGTGTATACTGAGAGACTGAGGAAATTAGAGTTAGCAGACCCAGGAGACAGGGGTGAAGAAAAAAACAGGGTAAGTAGTAGGACACCCTTTTCAAGACCAGTTTGGATTTTGCCCTTCTATTCTCAGTTAAAAAAAACAATACATGCAGTACACTGTACCTATAATCTGTACACTCATATTGTAATTTGTTCACAATATTCCAATACGCATGCTGTGAAAATTCTTTAGCGATCAACGTCAACTTAACCAGGCAATATAGTAAGTGGTCCACAAACTGGCCCCTACTACCCTAGGCCTTGAAACCGGCCCCAGCGTCTTTCTGCTCAGTGCACATTATTGAAGGTTGGATGCGCAATTTATTGTGTATTACGCATTAGTAAACAAAATTCAGGATTTCCGCCAAAACTTTCCCATCAATTTTTCACTGCACTGGAATGCGCATGATCGAGACGCAAAACTGGTGAAATGTCGGCACTGTACTCGTCAGATTAATGGAGATATCGCACATTATCGGTATGGGCCAGTTTCAAGGTTCAGTGATGTGAATATGCGACGTTTTATCGAGCGATATTTGAAGCGCAATTTCTCTGAAAGTTTATCGTTAATGTTCAACCCAAAAATATTTTTTTAAAGAGCATTATTTTGCTGATGTGTGTGTGAAATTTTTGAATTTTATTTGGTTATCTTGGAATGAAAATATTAAAAAGAAAACAAGGGGGGCGGTTTGAGGCTAGCGCATCATACCAGTCTTTTAAGTTATTGCACAAATGCGGATGCAAGACTAGATGTCTATGGAAAGGTTCGAACTGCACACAAACATGTCATTCTAAATTTGATTCCCCTCGGCTGCTTTTGGGCGTGTCAGCTCAACAACCTTGTGCGGAATGAAATCAGTTAGCACAATCTCGCCTATTTTGATTGCATGTCAGCGTAATCGATTATTGTCTTCAGCTTTGTAATTTTGTGCTTCAGAAAAGAATTAGAATAATTAGATGACTGCATATTTTCATGAATTTCTGTGTTATGATTTGCCAGCAATTGTTGACATGCAATATAGTAACTTTGAGACTCAAGAATTTTGTCAAAATTACCATAAATTGTATTTAAAAAAATATTTCCAATATTTGGGTGAAATATACTGTATTATATAGAAATGGAAAATCTTTACAATGAGCTTACAGGATGGAAATTGGGAGCTTTATGTTCTGAAAGATGATAAATCTACATATGTGCATTGATATTAGCATCCACAAATTCCACAGAACATTTTCAATCAATTTGTATGAGTGAAGTCTCTGGTGATGATAATGTAAGGTGAAGGCTGGTTTCTTACTGTACTGCCACATTCACGTCTTTGAGATTTATTTTTCTTTACAATTTTAAAGGATAGGGGAGCCCATTCACAGTACAAAAGTCACAAAACCTGGCAGGAATCAGCAGTATTAGCTCAGCCTGCCCACACATCACTTCTTTTCACTAAGACTAGTCATAGCATGCTTTGAGCTTTACCGAGGGACCATACAACTACCAAGTGTTTATACTGTATGAGTGTGAAAGAGACCTATCAATGAAGAATGAGAATAACAATATTAGCCTCACAAACCTTTTCAGGAAAAGTGAAAACTATCCTTAATTACGTTTCAAACGTAAACAAGGATTGAAACACCCAGTTTCGTAGCAAACATGGTCTACAGTCATATTCATGTATGCTGTATTCCACTGCTCAGTGTATTGGCCCTTCATTTCAATGTATTACTGTGTATTAATGTGTGCTGTAACTGTCTACAAATATAGTGCAGTGTGCTAGGCTGCGTGAACTGCTAGGTTTTGGATGACCTGTCTAAAACCTGCTTGCAATCCACAAATCAATGTAATTCCGCTCAAAGTCAGTTTCCACTTTTAACAGTGTAAGGAAAATTCTTCAATGTATTTTCTCCCATTTTCTGCAGTATTTACACTGCAAAAGGGCTACAGAGTACTTTACATTACCTTTAATAATATTGTATTGTACAATTGTTCCTATGGATGTTACAAAGATGGTCATACAGTACATATATCTAGGTCTACTAGGGATTAAGAGCATGTACACAAGTTTTTCTGATGCGACACTCCAACATGGACAGTGGAACCCTTAGGCCTAGAAGTCCTAAATTTTTATATGAACACATTTACAGTTATGTAGACTTGACATTGTCATCATATCTGTTTGAAGTCCTTCCGGCTTCCACTGACTAATTCCTCAATCTTCTTGTCCGAAAGAAGCTGGAATTGCGGATCGTCCATGGAGGCAGCAATTTTGCCCTTCTCGCACACACGTGCATACACTGCGCGCTGGATCAATCGGCCCAGAGCAAACTAGTAGCTTGCATAGAGTTTGTACACAAAAGGGAAATGCTGCACAACAAATGCACAGTGTTGCACAAAAAATGCAAGGCTGGAATAATTAGTAAAATTAATGCATAATCAGGTGACTCGCTTACAGGATTCCTATTGGTATTCGGGATTGTCCGTCCCTTTTGCAAGCTTAAAATTTGAAATCGTCTATCACGATCGTAAATTGAAGAAAGTGTGATTCAAGACCATTTCTGAGAATATAGCATGTTGAAGCTTTCTGTATATGTAAAAAAATTTCAGCTGTTAAATTTCAAACTGACTTTTTTCGTACTACGAAAAAAGTAATAGTCTTTGTTACAGTATCTATGTGGTTATTATGCGTGTGTAAAATCCTAATTTTATGAGTAATTACCAAACTTTTGAGATGATTCCTTCTATAGAACAATTTTTTTTAATAATGCGTTTTATAATTTAATAAACAGATTAATCAATAAAGCAGATATTTCAACAAAAACTGCTAAGAGCCTGGGGTAAAGACTATTAATCAGACCTTGTTTACGTGCATTATTTGAATTTTACACTACGTATCAGTTTCAAATTATGAATATTCAGCTTGCTAACACTTCTCTATATGTTTTGCCAATGTTTTGATGGTTTTGTGGTGATGTGAAAAAGGGACGGGCTGTCTTTAACCTGTCTTGTAATAAAACATGTTTCAATTTATTACAGTAGGCAATGCATATTGTACGCACATGTCATAGTGCAAGTACAGGTCAGTAAATACTGAAAGAAACAGTTTACAAATAATTGAATTCCAAATTATATACTCTACAGTATGTTAATTTTAAAAATGTCTGCTGTCAGGAGACTCATCGTTAATGGCTTTCAAGTTTGCTTTCATGGTCGTCATGGTACTCTTGATATCTGCTGTGCAGATTTTATCATGGAATTCATGCCTCAAATTCTACATTGCCTGTGCGAGATTCAAGATTCATATCAAAATGTCAGTTGATGAATATTTATTATTCATATGAATTTGAAGCGTAGGAGGTGATAGATATATCAAGCTGCCCTTGTTTGTGTGTGAACTGTCGTAGGAGGTACTGTAATGAAGTGCATAATTTTGATTGGAAAGATATCGGTGGCTGGAGTAATTTCATGGCTGCTTTGATGTAAAGTGCTAATTTGCCCCCTCTCAATCAATGTGGCAATGTCTACTTTCAGGGTGCAGTTCATCAGTGGACTTATTTTGGAGTGCTATTTTTCTCATCAATGTTTTCTTGGGCAGTTGAAAAAATAATATAACAGTTAGACATGTAGAAGTACATGAGTTTGGCAAAATTGATGTCTGAATTGTGGAGGAAGATAGTTTTTGCCAAAGTGAGGATTTAACAAAAAACATCGCATTGCAGTGTACATTTATAGACTTTGATAACTGCAGTACATGAGTTTGCATCCAAAATAGACCCAACATTTTGGAAATTGGCTACAGTGCATACAACGATAGCTTTCTAAAGGTATGTTTACTCAGAAATGCTTTGTTACCTACCGTCTGCCATACATGTATGTAGTAACAAACTTATCAGGCCTGTATAGTTTGAGAGGTTTTCTATATTCTGTTAAAGTGACCAACTGCATAGTTGGTATTTAAAGATTGCTACAGAAAGCGATTTTCTTGGTTTGCCGCAAGAGGGAAATGCTAGTAGCAACAATGGACATGTGGTGATTGACGGCAACAAACTGCTTCTGTATGAAGCACTAATACAGGATATTCAGAAGTACATTGTGTACATGTAGGAATAATCCAACCTTGCCCTTTCTTAGTGCAATTGAGTGGAATATTTTCCTGTTCAGTGTATGTTTGTTCACAAAATTTTTAAGAATGTGGTTTAACAGTGAAAAGCGTACATGCAGTTTAAATAACAATTTAAAAAAAAATGCATAATTCATTGTCTTATTTGTATGAACATAAAGCACTAAAAGCAGACTAGCTAAGTCAAAATTTGAAGTCAGTAATACAATGCACATGTTTTTTTGGAGCTATGTACATTTTTCTATGGTAGTATGCAGGCTTGATCTCTCTGGCATGTTTTGATGGAGGTTCATTACTGATCTTAATGAACTGCATTACTTGTTGAAATCATGCAATTTTGATGATTAGGGGAAAGGTGTATAAATATATGTTGTTTTATTTTGCGGCTCTTTTCATGATACATATTTCTATACCAAACAACAAACAAGCCAATCTGTAAAATGCTCAAGAAGGTTTTTTCTCCCAGAATGGCAAGTTTAGGATGCAAATCAGTCTACATACAGTGTGCATGACTGTACATTGTAGTATCATACATCATAAATGATGCTGACTTGGTTAGACTCAGTGATATGGGTAATTTGAAAACAACATGTTCAACAAAATAACATGTCAGCCATTCCACATAAATGTCACGCAAGTCACACATGTTTCCTCTCACACAATTCGCAAACAAGGGTCTAGATCAAAACTGAGAAAATATTGAAGCTGAATCCATTACCCTATCAAGTCAATCAGTCATCTACATGTATACCCTGACATGTGACTAGTAAGACACATCATGTGTTCAGTAAACACATAATTTATAAAAACACATTAAACACAAGATTTGATCAGTTACTTCTAATAAGAACTTGAGGAAAAGGCATCCTGTTCCTAGTATGCTAAACCACAGAACCACAAACCAGTCAAAACAAAACAGAGCAATAAACTAGAGAAATATAAAGGAAATACATAGTTACAAGATATTGAGTAGCTATATTTCTAATTTCTAATTACATTCATTTTAATCATGCACCTGAAGTGAATGTACGGAACACAGAACCGCACACCAGTGATGCACTTATATGAACTTATATGAGAGAGAGAGAGAGAGAGAGAGAGAGAGAGAGAGAGAGAGAGAGTGAGAGGGAGAGAGAGTGAAAAAAGGTGGGTGGCAGTGAGAGAACTGTGGAACAGGCAGAAAAAAAAGAAATCCCGGGTAATGAAAATGCTGAATAGCGAGAAAAAGAGAAAGAGAGAGAGAGAGAGAGAGAGAGAAAACTAGACAGATGGATATGAGACCTGATATGCAGAGCACTGATCATATTTGTTCAGTCTAGATTTAATGAGTGTGAGAGGAAGTTCTACGTTGTGTTTGTTCACCCAACCTGCTGCTCATTAGCGCTGTGTGCAGGGACCATTTCTGCATTGTCCTCTCTCAAACCTGATTTGGATACTGGTTGCGTGTCTACTCACTCTTATTACTTAATAAAGTACGTACATGGAAGTCCCTTTATCTTCTCCTGCCGCTTTCTGTATTTGTATTTATTATAAAGTTGATTTTCCTTAAATAGATAACGTCAATTTTGAAGAAACATTTATCAAAATGTATATGTTAAAACTGTACTTGCAAAAGCAAAAATCTAATTTTGAAAGTAGAAGTTATATCAAAAGTAAAAGAAAAAAATATAATCATATGTAAAGTGGTATACCTACTAGAATGATGCAAGACTGATAGGTTTTTCCAATGTTTATTTTGCAGAAGAAGGTGCGCATCCTGCAGTCTTATGTGAGCGATCTCTCCGAGCAGAATGACATTCTGGTGAAGACCGTTGAGGAGCTGGAGAGAGAGGCTAACGATCGGGTCATCATCCTGGAGACAAGGCTAATGCAGACTCAGAAGGTGGGTTTGGGAAAGACTTAACCCTCTCACTACTTTAGGCACAGCGTGTGTAATAACTCAATGGGTTTTTCATAGTGTGGTACTAAGAGAGTTTAAGTGGATACAGACAGAGCTGCAAACTTTTAATATCAATTTGTACATACTGCAAGAGCAGTTGTCAACTCTCGTCAGCTCTTTCCTCTTGTTATCATACAACCTTTGATTTCTAAAAATGCAGAAGAGATATTCTAGTTTAAGCTTGAAAGACAGGGTAGTCTTTTTGCAGGGTGTAGGGTACTACTAAAATCCTGCCTATTTTCATACCTTTTGCAAATGGATTCTCTGCTTTTAATGTCTTTTTCTTACTTTTTATATTTTTGTATTATATTTACCTGCATGAATTTACCCAGCTTTGAAATGTGGGAAATAGGCTGTGATATTTAGCAGAGCTTGCTGTCTTTCTCTACCTAAATTTGGACGTATACATGTATTGTTTCTTTCTTGGCTATCCAATTTTACAAAGTAGGTCTTCCGTTGCTCCAGTAAAATGATTTGATCATCTGTGTAAAGGAGAAAAAAGCAGATGAAGAGAATAACAACTGGGGGAAAAGAATGAGAGAGAGAGAGAGAGAGAGAGAGAGAGAGAGAGAGAGAGAGAGAGAGAGAGAGCAATGACCTATATTTCCAGTGACAGGCTTTAATTTTAACCATGATATATTATGAAACGAGATCGCAAATGTCCCCTGGCCATTTTGCTAATGTAGATTTAGTGACCTTAATTTCCTGAGAGTATGGTTTGCATAATGATCAAGAACAGCCCCCCCCCCCCCTTCCCCATAAGCTCTCAGCCATTTATGTAATGATTGCGGCCAAATTTGGTGTGAGGGTGTTCCATCATATATATGACAAGAATGCACTGTAAAATGTTTAATATCAATTGCAGTTTTTTAATTACCTAATTAATTATGCAAATGTACATTTTTATTGGAAATTCAATCTTTTAGCAATTTCCCCCTATTTTTTTTCAAGAAAATGCAATTTAATGTAGCAATGTTTCAGCCCCCCCCCCCCTTCCAGGCTATATAGGGTTAAAGGTAGTTTACAGCCCTTACATGTACATGCTGACAAAACTATAAAATAGATCTTCTTTCCCAAAATTTACTTCCAAAATTACAGGACAAGAGGAGACATGTTATTTTTCTCTCACAGATAAGTTAGATATGTTAATCATATTGCCATGTCTTAACACTCAATCAGAGTCAAGCTTAATACATGTAGTGCACATACATGTACATGTTTGGTCTATGATAGACTACATGTTTGGTAGCTACAAGTGGGGAAATTTTTATGATACCAAGGCTATCTCTTCATTTTCCCTGAAAAGGGTAGGGGAGCTATCTCATTAAATTTCATCATCAATTGGGGTATATGGCTGATCCTTGCAGCTTTCATGACATTCTCAAATGGGTAAACTACAATGTAACTGTAGCGTAAATGCTGTCAGAAACAAGTATGAAATTAATTTATGAGATTGTTATGATCAGTAGTACTATTGTTCCGTGTATGGTAACTTCTCAAGATTTCTTTTAAGAATCTATTGTGGGACATATTTATAATGTAAGGCACCCAATATTAAATTGTGTTTGCACTGTAAAGTGTAAATTTGTAAACATGCCTCAATCTTAAGTACTTCATGTGAATTAGACAGTCTGCAGCCGGGTATTACTTCCTTCTTCTCATAAAGTGTATATTTAGAGTGTTTGTGGTTTAATGATTAAAAACCTGTTATTGCCAATTCATACAGTTGAAGTGTACTGTACACGTACAATGTACAGTACACATCCAGTCCAGTGTATGTACATCTACTTCTGGCCATATGGCGAGCAGTAAACCATACACATTGATATCTGAACAGATAACATGCACCTTTTGAGTGGCTCTTAGCCAAGTTACAATTTGATAGATTTACATGATACATGTAAATTTACTGGTATGTGCTTCTTTTTAATCATACACTTCTTTTATGACGCCACAATGAAGTGCCCATATGGAATTATGTTTCCAGATTGTCCGTCTGTCCATTAGTATCATCGAAGTGTATGCAGTTTGTGTAATGTATTATGCGCACACGGAAGTTTACCATTTCTATTATCAATACTGTAATTAGTATTGGGTGAAAAGAGTAAGATAAAGATGAAAGAGCAAAAATTTCACTTGTCCATTCTTACCATTAATGCATTTTTCTTACTTTTTTGTGAAAATCTGATTTTTCTCTCAAAAATCTGATTTTTCAGGATATTCAGTCTGATTTTTTATGTCAAGAGGTTGGCATCTCTTGTGCAGTCCAATTGAATACACATGTCTACATGTGTCAAACTAGTCTGTGTTCTAAGCTGTGGAGTGTAAAATGTGTCCACCCACTCTACAGCCTCGAACCTAGGGTAATATGTACCAAGCTATAATCAAGACAGTCCATCTTTTATGAGTACAATAGCTACATTTCCTCATCCCCCCAGGCAGCAATCTGCCCGTTTTTATTATTTGCATCCCGATTTGTTTCCTAGGAAACCGCATCTAGACAGAGGAGTATGGAGCAAGAGGTAAAAGCTCTCACGCTGGAGAAATCTTCCGCTCGCCAGAACTTGGATGTAAGTTGATGATTTTTAATTTTTCTCATTTTCTGCACATGATGTACACATATGATTGTTTATTTCATAAATCCTTATTTATAAGAAGAAGAAGGAGAAATTGCGGTTTGTTAAACATTTATTGCATTCAGCTGAGAGTGAGCATTTTAACCTTAAAAATAAACAATGACATTGGTTGGAGATACAGTATCATCCACTTGTCAGACATTTGATAATTAATTTTCACCTTTTCTTCTCTTCTCGTCTATTCTTCAAATGAATACGAGATCATAATGAGTGAGCCATTTTTCCTTAGACCTTCCAAATGAGACAGTGTTGCGTTTTTCTCCATATTTGTTAAGGTTGTTTGTATTTTTCTGAATTGCTCATGTACAAAATGCATAAATCACAGAATTATATCAAATTGAGAAACACCTTCCTTGACAAAACCTAAACAGGATTATATGCATTTTTTCTTTCATCCTCCTCCTAATGTTTACTTTCTGATTATTTAGTTCAAAGGTCAGAAATATTCCTTTAAAGCACTAGCCATAGCCTGAATAGTAGTCCTTGTCTTTTTTTTTTTTGCTGTTATCATTTTGTGTGCACATTTTGTGAATGACTATTCAGTAGTATTCTGAAGTGCATATTTGTAAATTATGACAGAATTAGGTCAGACGGACACACCCTCCATTTGCCATGTGGAGATATCAGTCTCTGCCGTCCTTCTCATTTTTGTTGCGATGTTAACTTTGCATTGTTCAGTGCAGATCTCAGAAAGGCTCAATGTAAAAATGCAATCCTTTGCTTGCCCAAGTGTTTGTGTGAGACTCTGCTCTCTATTTTCTCTTCTCCTTTTTCCTTAAGACTTGTGATGGTTGATCTCTGTAATAATCGGACAAAATACCAAGACACATGCTGTACATACATACGGTATACTGTATGTACACATACTGTACATGTAGATTCTAATGCATTTGTTTGCATGTTTGTACATACATGTGTGTGTATGACCTGTTGCAACTTTAAACCAGATGGCTACATACATAATGTGCATGATTATAAACCATTTTCATATAGCGCAGGTATATAAAGTCTCTATGCACTTTGAGGAGCAAAGAAAAATAGAAATTAGGCTACTGAGTTCCTTAAATCATTTTGACATTTGGAATAAGTGTGTTTTAAGGGCAGACTTAAACCTATCTATGGTGTTGATATTCCTAAGAGTGCCAGGGAGGCTATTCCATGTACAGAATATTTTCTGCAGTAGTGTGGTTGAAAATGATTAGCAAAACACATTCCACAGGTGTGTTTTCTTTTTTAGACAGTCTGCATTATACAGTAGCTATTTTGCATAGCTAGAATTAATTGAATAAAGTCTAGCATGTGACTACTGTATATGAGCTTACATGAACTTCACACTCTGTTTTTGAGCATCATTGAATAGTTTCATTGATGGTTCTAGTACTGTTTAAAAAATTTGTACCAATTAAATAGTAATGATACGTAGTCTGGTCTTGATTATTTTCTGGCAGTGTTGCTGGAAGTCATTTAACCATGAACTTAAATAGGTGTGGATGAGCAACTATAGGGAATTCAATAGAATGGTAGAAACGGATGTTTTGTATTACACAAACATGTGCATGCATGTGTAAGTTATTGCTTAATAGAATTTGCCATGGATGGCTAGTGCAGCTGAACAGGATGCAAGTCCACCTGTAGACATATCAAGTGGGAACTGAGAGTTGGTGTTCCAGCACGATAATAACATGACTGTAATTGAATTATATCCATTCATGATCCAAGTTGCGGAAATAAATGAAATGAAGTGAAATGAATCAAGCAGTTGATAGCAGTGGGGTTAGTATGTGTGTGTCCATGTTTGTGTGTGTAATTTTTGTATGAGTATAAATTTTTAGGTATATCAAATGTAGATACATGTACCAACGGGATATAAGACTGTAAATGCACATGTACGCTCCAGCTCAAAGGAATTGGCATAGGGAAAGGGAAAGGGAAGGAGCCGCAGATTTAAACCGCGGTATATTTTGTCCAGTTCAGCATGAAACATGCTTTAGCCTATCATTGGTTTCCTTCTGGGTCTCTTGCCTGGGATACATCTTCAAGTCCTTCGGTGCTTTGAAGTAACAATACTACTGTAGATCCAAAGAAGATATGAACTTAGGTTTGGGCAAAGAAATCAAATGACATCTCTATTGAACAATGGTATCAACCCTTCTCTGGTGCCTAGAAAGATTCAAACATCTTTATTTTTTTCTTAAATGTTGAGCAAGGAAATAGCTTTTGCAAGAGAAACGGATGACTAAATTCATTAGGATAGGAAGTGAGATACTAGATACTAATGGATGAGTCTAAATATTTGCTCGTATTTGCAGGATGTTCGTCACCGCTATGACCGCATGCTGGAAGATAATTCTGGGCTGAGAGAGGAGAACAATGACCTTCGACACGACCTCAACACTCTCATCGGGGTCATCACTAAGGCGAGAGCCACTGGAAAATGGGAGGTGAGTCCAGAGCTTTCAAAGTGCAATCAAATGAAAAAATGGTTCCCTTTTTTGCTCTTCCTTAAACAGGACTCCCTGTTTTGTTGACATGTGGTTTGGAATGAAATTTGCCAGTTCTGCATGCACTGCGCTCATTGGGTTCCTGTTTGATCCTCAAAATTAGGGGGCGTGATCCATTTTTTTGTGGGGGCTACTTTTGAAGGCTGATCTTGTGTAACAAACTGCATTAAACCATTATTTGCATGACACCAGATGAAGAAAAGGGCTAAACTGCCAGAGACCCTATTTTTTCCCCATTTTCCAATGGACATTAGATTATCATGAGGCAATTTAATCTGAATGATAAGTCGATTCAACTACCCCAAAATGCAGAGGGAGCAGAAATGAAGATGCTTTAAAGTTTTAAAGAAATTGGACAGATTTATAAGAGAAATTGTGAAATGTCTGTACATGTGCATGTACATGTCTACTGTATCATGTTAAGTATAGTTTTCAAAATGGTTTTCACCATCACATTTTCACCTTATTTTAAAATAAAAAATATGTCATGTCCAATTCAATTTTATTTGTCATAGATGGCATCTCACCTATAAATTAAATGCGTAATTTTGTATCAACCACTGTCTCTTTCTCCATCTACTTTACCTACCCTGTAAATTTGATTGAATTCTTTTTCATGATATCACCTAAATATCTTTGTTACCAATCTCTTGATGATACTCGGATGAACTGATCAAAATGATTAGACTTGGGCATTTTTCACATCCAGTTCAGTCTCAAAGCATTATTGGATATTGTATTGCAAATCTATTCATTGCTCCCCGTTACTTGGTTAATTTGCTTCTGATATATGCTCCTGAGATGTGTGTTCTTATTGAGAGTGAGTGCATGCCTTTGAGGGAGATCATGTGGATATCTATTCACCACTGATTACTTCCCCCCCCCCCCCCCCCAAGGAGAGATTATTATGTCACTCTCTCCCTATATATCCATTGCTCCATTGTTCTCGTGCAGTATACAAATGAATACAATACCCTGAAGTACATGTACTTCAGTCTACATCCAAACGTGATGCTTTCATTTCTTCATTTATTCTTGGCTTCTGGAGAGCATGGTAATGTACATGTGCATGTACATGTGTGCTTGTATTTCACTCCCCTCCAAGGAGATATATTCACCATCTAATTCTTCTCATTAAGAATAGAATCCCTTGGAGTGTGTAATTCACTCCACATCTAAATGCGATGGCTTTCTTATGAGTGCAAGCGATAAACTACAGGCTATCATGGCCTATGGTCTGATGCTATTCTCCCAGATGTACGTTAACATGAAAATGATCCATTGGAGTGTGTAATTCACTCCACATCAAAATGCGGTGGCTTTCTTATGAGTGCAAGCGATAAACTACAGGCTATCATCGCCTCTGGTCTGATGCTATTCTCATTTATGTACATTTACATGAATATGATCCCTTCTTAATCTAGAAATAGCTTTCTGCTGTATGCCATAAACTATTAATGACATGGAGATGTAATATTTTTTTCACTCCAAGGATATTCATTGTTCTATTCACCGCATTCAGTTTTTTTTTTCTGTTTTCTCAACATACATGATTTACATGTACATGTATTATTGTTGTGAGTAGTATCAGCCTCTGGTCTGAGGCTATTCTTATGTACATTTACATGAATATGATCCTTTCTATGTATTGACTAATTTGTTAATGTAGAAATAGCCTTCTGTTGTATGCCATAAACTATTAATGACATGGAGATGTACATGTAATATGTTTTTTTTTCACTCCAAGGATATTCATAATTCTATTCACCACATTAATTTTTTCTGTTTTCACAACATACATGATTTACATATAGTTGTTAAAACAAAAATATCAATTTCATTATAGTTACTGTCCTTAGTTCTGAAGATATATCCTAGTGATAGACATGTACATGTTGTATGTTTTGGTTTCTGTCCAGTTTCCATTTTTACACCCGAGGGTTGTCCAGTAGGACCAGATCGTTCGTCTAGGCTCTTTACAGGAGAGCATCTCATCCTCGGAGCAGATGATGCAGAGCTATAATACATGTATAATATCCAAGATACTCATACATTGTATTTTCGGGTCTCTATCCAGTTCCCATCTTTAGACCTGAGGGTAGTCCAGGAGGACCAGATCCTTGGGCCAGCCTCCTTGCGGGAGAGCATCCGATCCTCAGAGCAGATCCTACAGGGCCACGTTGGGGACCTCAAGACTCAGCTAGCCAAGAGGGATTTCATGATCAGCGAGCTGCAGTCAGAGCTCAAATCACTCAGAGAAGAGCATAAGAATGCCACAGATGAGGTGAGATTCTAGGAATAAAATCATGGCTCTATTTTTTGAGGTACATTATTAACATTAAGAAAAGCCTTCCTATTTGTTGTATGTGTTTGTATGGGACTCTTCTTGCATTTCCATGTGATATAGTTTATGTAGAGCAATGGTTTCTCTTGAGATGCAAGACTTTTTGTCTTTTGTTTTGCCAAAACATATTACGCATGTTAAAAGCAAATGAGATATGTGATTGTATTTGTATTGTGTTGTATACTGACGAATGGCATTGATCCATTGAACATCAACATCAATCAATCAAGTCGGGTAGTTCTCCTGATATCCATGGATTAATTCCATCCTCCGGCTCTTTTATTACCCTAGTGATACATTACATGTATGTCTCGAGTATTACACATGTTAATAGCAAATGAGAATCATGATTGTATTGTATTGTATTGTATTGTATTGTGTTGTATACTGATGAATGGCATTGATCCGTTGAATATCAACATCAATCAATCATGTTAGATAGTTCTCCTGATAATATCGACGGATTTAGTTCCATCCTCTGGCTCTTGTCTGTTATTACCCTCATGGTACATTTTGTCTTGTGGAGACCAGTCTCCATTCATAATGAGTTGACTATATTCTCTTGTGTCTCCTGCTTGTTGCATGTCCATTAACATGTATCAAAGTAAACGGTCAGGATAATTACAACATTAGTGTCAATGGTGTAAAATTATGTAAGGAAATATGTCATAGTGCATGTACACTACAGCTCAAAGGAATTGGCACAGGGAAAGGGAAAGGGAAGAAAGGGAAGGAGCTGCAGTTTTAAACCACAGTATATTTTGTCCAATTCAGCATGAAACATCATGCTTTTAAGGCTAAAGCATCGTGTTTCATGCTGAACTGGACAAAATAAACCACATTTTAAAACTGCGGCTCCTTTCCTTTCTTTCTTTTCCCTTTCCGTATGCCAATTCCTTTGAGCTGTTTTGTATTTGTGCTCGACGTATTTATGTTTTATACATTATTGTTAAGGACCCATGATTGTTATTGCTGTAGAATGATGCAATTCCCCAAGGAAGAATATTCTTGACATTCTTCCATGTTATTATAACAAATGATCTGGGAAGTAATTGGAATAGGATTGTATAATACCAAAACCAAAATAAAAAAATGGATTCCACGTTGGTTGTATTAAGCAGTACAGTCCACTGTAGATTAAATTGAGCCATGATTGGTTTACACTACATGTGTCTATGTTTATAATATTAACATGGTTTATGACTCTTAGAAATTTAATTCAATCAATATGTAAAACATAACTTTTGGTGAGATATTCAATTTCAGTGATTTGTACAATGTGATTTTTGGTGAGAAATTCAATTCAGTATTAAATTTGTACATTTTTGGTGAGAAATACAATTCAATCATTTCTAGAACCTAACTTTTGGCGAGAGATTCATTTCACATCTGTCGTGTCTTCTCTGCTGACCAGCTGGCGCGGCGCGATGTGGTCCTGGGGTCCACCCAGACCAGTCTGGCCACCATGCATGACCGAGAGCAGCAGCGGATGGTCAGCGAGACGGACAAGGACATCACTATCATGAGGCTCGAGACGGAGCTCCGACAGGCCAAGCAGAGTCTGGGGGATGAGATTGAGGGGGTGAGTGCCGCAGTCATTCTATATTTCTGAGCAGAACACTACATGTATGTAAATGCTGTGTAACCGTATATAAAATATATCAAAGAAATGTGCACTGAAAGGTGTGTACAACACTTCCAGGAGGAAAAAAGTACTTATTTCTGGAGGCTTCTTTCAAGCCTATTGTCATGAAATGATGACATTAACTAATATTACAATATTGCATTATTTAGACCCTATGAGGATTTTTTTTCACATTTTTTTTTTTGGTGTTGACATTGGCTTTTGCTGTCTTGTGGGAGCTAAATCAGCTCAAGCTCCCCCTTGTATATTTTGCTGCTTGCACTGCATTAATAGTCACTACTGCAAAGACTATCATTATGCTTCGGTTCATTTTGGCATGATATATAAGATTGATGGGTTGAAATCAGTAATGGAACCTTATTGTGCTGGCAGTAATTCATTCTGCAAAATTATACAACATACTTCGTCCAGTTGCATAATATTTAAAGCATGATTAACTATTGTGGAGAAAAGCATTAAAACTTAAATGGAATGATGTGCAGTCTTTAATTTGAGAAATCTTTGAATTCCTTTTCCTGTGAGCTCTCATGGAATTCCAAAGCACTTTCTCAAAACAAACAACTTGGAACAAACACTTTGCGAAGTACAGTGATGTACATTGTAATTAATACTTTCTAGTTTCTCTTGTTTCACCGTGGAAAATGTCTTGACAAAGTAATCAAAAAGGTAGTGTGTACTTGTACGTATCTAGGCAACGTATCAATGTATGTGATATATGAGTCTGGACATTAATACAGAAATTATTCAGTAGCACGAGGATACTTCTAAATGTCAAGTGTACTTGGCCAAAGGCACTGGAGGAGGGACATTGTTTGTTGAAAGTGTACATTGTGTACATTGTTTTCAACCACTGCTAGTGGCTGGTGGACTGTGCATGTGTACATGCACTGTACATGCAGCTGGTTCATATGTCTCTTGACGTGTTATATGCTCCTATAAATCACCCATGAGGCTTGGTGCACAAAAATAGAGTACACAATATGAACAACACCCTAGACAAACTCACACAGTGTATATTCTCAGTCAGTTGCACCTGTCTTATCTAAATGATTGCGAATAGAATTGATTTTCCGAAAACTTAGAGAAGTTCCGATGTCTTTCCCATCTGGATATGACTATAGATTTAGAAATTGAATTAAATAAATTTCTGTAGTTTTGTACATCTATAGGGAGAATTACCACAGGTACCCCTTACCTGTAATCCTTTGTGCGTCAGATGAAATGCTGCTCTATGACATTTGTGTGCATTCCTGGTGAAAAAAATGTTGAAATTTAGGTGGTTTT
Organism: Arbacia lixula; assembly: GCA_963669155.1. Classification (NCBI taxonomy): domain Eukaryota; kingdom Metazoa; phylum Echinodermata; class Echinoidea; order Arbacioida; family Arbaciidae; genus Arbacia; species Arbacia lixula. Next base: position 11,484,691 of record OZ022581.1, on the reverse strand, counting down.
GATTAAAGCAGAAACATGAAAGAGACATGTTATTCAAGGTTTGACAAAAATCCATCAAAGAATAAGAAAGTTATAATCTTTTAAAATGTTGATTTTGTGATGTCACGTGTGATGTGCCCTCCAATACTCTGTATGTTGTGTGCTGTATGATTCCATAAACTGCTCTTTTTCTGTTTTTGTTTTTGATGAAGAAATTAATCATTTTCATAGAGGTATGCGTGTAAAAACTTATGTCAAAAAACAAACAAACGATTAATCAAGTGCACAGATAAAATGTTGCATATCCTTTTAAAAAAGGACATTTTCAAAAATGTACACAACATATGGGAGAGCATCTTGTACTGTACTTGATGCGCAAAATTAAAACTTAAGACAATCGTGAATTTGTTTCCTCTGACAGGTTTTCATCAAACCTTCACTAATATGGTTCTTCCATTTTTCTGTGTTTTTTCAAACCAACTTCATTTCAAGGTGGACTTACCCTAAAAGACTTAACCTTTTGAGTAGAAAAAAACAACATGTGTCTCCTATTACTATACCCAGAAGCAAGCAATGTCCTTTCTTGTCTCTGTCTTCCTAATAATAGAAAAAGGACCAGGAGAAATCCAACGAGCAGCTCCAGGCAACAATCCAAGATCTGGAGCATGAAATAAGTCTCCTTGAGTCTGAGGTAAGCCTAGCAGCAGTTTTTTTTTTGTTATGTCCAGTAATGGCAGCTACCATGGGGACAATGAATGAGCACTGAGTATTGTGCCTAATACCATGGTAGTTACCATTGCCTGTATGTTAATTAACTCGCATGCTAGTAATTGTATAACATCCAGTAATTGTCAGTCTTGCATTTAAAAAAAAAAGATGTAACCCTATCATTACTATTGGCATTGGCATACACTACAGCTCAAAGGAATTGGCATAGGGAAAGGGAAGAAAGGGAAGGAGCCTCAGTTTTAAACCACGGTATATTTTGCCCAGTTCAGCATGAAACACGATGCATTAGCCTAAAAAGCATCATGTTTCATGCTGAACTGGACAAAATGTACCGCGGTTTAAAACCGTGGCTCCTTCCCTTTCCCTTTCCCTGTGCCAATTCCTCTGAGCTGGAGTATATATGGTTAGTCAACATAATTGCCAGGCTCGGTACAGAGAGGGTTAAAGGGGATGGAAACATCTTTAACAATTTAATTTAGATCAAAAGGAAAACATGAGAGAAGCAGACTGGTGAAGTTTCAGATTTTTTTTCTTTCATGACTGATGATAAAGTTTTCCATTATTGCAAATTACAGTCAGTAAGCCTATAATAATGAATTGCTCCTTTCACGAGCCCACAAGTGAGTTAATAGGCATTTTTTTTGTTTGTTTATTCTCTGTGAAGAAGGACAATGTCAGGTCTTGGTCACACCAGAGGGCAAGCTCATTGTTCATAGGATGTCTTTTCAGGGCTAGTAATCCCTCCCCTTAAGCTATCACCAATTTATTTGTTTTTGTTGCTGATTCTATTCAGATCGTTTTTGTTCTATTCTTGTTCTATTCCACTGTATTTTCTTTTTTTCGTTTATGATCATGACAATGAAAACAACCCTCCAAACACCTTTGTAGTTGAGTGCTTTTTAATTGCACTTAATGTAAAACTACTCAACATTTTTTCCAAAGGAGAGGGCCATTATCTGTCTCATAATAATTGAAATAAATCTCCAGTTTCCCAGTGGTTTACCATCAAAGCGCTGCATATTGATAGGCAAATATTGACTACTAATTTATACTGATTGAAGTGTATTTGGGGAAATAATGATCTGTCCAATGGAGGTGTTTGACATTTGCAATCATAAGTGCGCTTGAAAGGTTTTGATGTGTGAAGGGCAAATATTTAAAGCTTGGATGGGTTTTTATTTGACGAGTAAACAGAAATGCCTGGTTCTATTTCTACATGAGAGAGGAAATATTGAAAGGTTAATATAGGATGAATGATGACAGAGCTGGTTTTAACTTTTGAAATGAGTGGATGTGTTAAAAAGATAATGAAGAACAGTTGGGAACTCAGAACAATACAATTAAAAATAAGTACTTGATTATATTAAAGGGCCCAACCCATAAGCAGATTTGCATCTTAGGGGTCCTTACCATTATATTATGTTTCTAAATATTCTAAATAAAATGAAATGAAATATAAACAAATATAAAGATGTGTGATTAAACTATGCCTCCATGATCATATTATTAGACTTTCTGATTTCAGCAATGTATGCGTAACAGTTTTTAAATGATAATTTAAATATTGCTACATTGTACAAAGCTTGCCAGTCATTTATAACATACATAATTCTTTATGTTGACATTGTATTTTGAAATCGTAGTTTTCCTGTTAATAGTTAGACTGAGAATCAATACCAAGCTATCCATGATACAGGAAGTGAGTGAACATTAACTCCCAATTTTTACAGTTCTGCTTAGATTCTGAATGTCAAATCATTCTCTATTTAAATAGATAATTGCAAAACCAATGGAAGGGTGAAGATACCAACAAATGACTGATTGACCTGCACATGCGTGACATGTGCAATCTCATATTTCATGTAATTTGATCTCTCTTTTTGTCTAGAAATCCAATAATGCCCAGACTATTACCATGCTGAACGCCAAACAGAGAGAAACAAATATGGAGGTAAGCTCACCTTTTTTTCCCTGTGCTTTTCTCGTTTTCTAATGGATGGGTCTGCTTTTAATAGATGTGGCACTGTCAGATGAGAAATTGCAATATCTTGTTTTAGAAAAAGTAAAGACAAATGAGAGAAAATCAAAGGCAGAATTTGTAATAATGAAAACCTTGAACTTAATCATGCAGTCCTTGATAGCAGCAATGTCAACTAAAAATTGCAGTAGATTGCATTGATCAATCATTTACCTATGTGTTCAGTTAACAAGATGAGAGCTGTCAAGAGAGTTCATTATGCAGATTGTGCATGTTTGGAAGATGAAATATTGCAGTGAGAAACAAGGCGACTTGTCATAATAAGATCCACTGCTTTTATATGAGGTGTCAATCTAATAAATTGCATGAAAAATGGAGAATCTGCTGCAAATGGAGTGAATGGAAATGAAAATAAGATTTAGTTTGACAGCACAACAATGATATTTATTGTATACGCAAACATGCACACACAAACACGCACACATGCAAACATGCGCACACACACGCACATGCACACGCAAACACACACAACGCACACACACAAACACTTACACATACACAAAAAACAACCTAACATTTGCACAAAGTATGTGCCACAAAATCAGCCTTTTCCTTGCCACTCTCTGCGTAGGTCTTTGTTGTGTTAAAAGATACAACATCGTATTTTCAGCCAGCTGCATAGTCACATCTCTTCACACTTCTCTCCTTCTACTACACAATTTGCAGGTGCATTGCATGGGATTCACTAATGCATGATGACATTTTGTGACTACCTGTGTAGGGAAAATTAACTACTTTGGTATGAGGTTCTGTTAACACACATACAGTATATTGTATACTTTCATTTTGTTCTTCCCATAAAAGTGTGATTTTTCAAAATCATTTATGACATGTACTTTGTGTGGCATGTGTTAACTGGCTTGATTTTAGCACTTCTTCAAGTTAAGCATGGGTTCCTTTCAAGGCAGGCACAACATTTATTTCTATTTTATTGTCATTGCAAAACCAATATTTGCCTTAATATTATGTCATACATTTCACATGTCAGTTCCCTTAAAAATGTATGAAAAAAGGTTATCATGATGATACAATTTGAAAATAAAATATGATGCCAAATTAAATTAGCTGTGATAATTGATGATAATCAAACTAGTATCATTGTTGAATGACAAGCATACTTTTGATTTGATTAAGTATGATATAATTGTTCTGTTTTGATGTCTACTTCATTTTTCTGATCTGTCAGAGAAAGAATTCACAGTATCCATTTGATTAAAGAGGAAAGATAGTTGATGTTATCCCTCAAGCAATATATCATTATCTGGTCAAAAGGAATATAACTGTGCTGGATATAATAGAAAACTCATAGTTTACCATTGGTGCATATTTGCACCTATACAAATGAAGACATTTTCAAGTGTGCCAATTTTGTCATGCAGGACATGGAATTAAACCCAGAGCAATTTTGTTTATGTATAGAATGTTATTGTAAGAGTTTGTGAACAGTGTTCATCAATAATGATGATCAACTCTCTTAGGCTCGGTCTTCTTTTTGAAAAATTGTGATTTAAAAGCAAAAAATGATTAAAGTAAATAATTTTTTTTTTTAAGATAAGCACTGATATTTCTATTTTCTTTCAATCACAAAATATGATTTTTGCTTGTCAGGTACAATTTCTTACCCTTTGGAATATGATAGTTGTAGTGGAGGGGTTGGCTTCTCAGAATGTGTAGTATTTCCTGGTACTGCAAGGGTTAAATCTCAACCATAATGCTTGAATTGCCCCTCCACTAACCCCTGCAGCTGGAGCAACGAAAGCAGGAGCTGGAGAAAAAGCAGGTTTCATCCCAAGATTCTCACCAGATCTTGAAGTCGGAGGTATAATCCCATACCACACTAACCACCTCCCTAATCATGTAACTGTTTACCCACTTTATACTGGAATGTATTGAGCCTTTTGTAGAGTTTGTTGAACAGTTTATAGTTATTATACACACACCCCACCCCCATGTTTGATTTACACCTTCCCCTCCCTTCCCCCTCCTCCCCTTTTCCCTTTTCCCTCCCCTATCCCTCCCCTTACCCATCATGTGCAGCAACACCCTTCACTGTAAATTAAAGTTACCTCATGTATTTGTACACATACAATATTCAAAACATGAGAATGAACTGCTCTCAGTGCGCATCTAAAAGCTCTTTAATCATATAACATGAGGCAAAAACTGCAAAAAATTTGTCACATTTTGAGCCACAATTTCTAACATCACATTCTACACATTCAAAAATGAGTACTTAAAGTCTATTACTTTCAAAATGCAAGCCATGGTTTCATTATTCTGTTTAATTTTGTTACCATGAGTGCGCATTATTAAGGCAGATACTACAATGTTCTTCCACAGCATATGTTTGTGATTGACACCTTCACCGTACTATTCCAAGTTTACCACACACATTTGTTGTAGATTAGAAAGAGTTCACAGTTATGGCAAAATCATTTTTATGCGCACTTTAGATTAGCTTTTGCACACAAGTAGCTATTTGACTAGACCAATGTTGCATCCTACCAGAATTGTTTTTTTTACACATGCATTCAACCACTATATTCTGAAAGTTGTTTTTACTACTACAAGCATGTGTTGTAGCTTAGAAAGTGTTTGAATGTATTTGAAAACTTGATTTTGCACATTTGTTAAGTGTTGCACAGTTTTACTGTTATTTATGTGTTAGCCAATGTTAAGCCCTTCCCAAGAATCTGTTTACCTATCAAAGTAGTGCACTAACTGAGTAAGCGCGCTCGGGCTGTTTTAACACTGTTTATGCCAGATAAATTGCTGCTCTATGGGAATGTTGTGTATTATATGTGAATACCAGGAATGGCACACAAAGGGTTAATTAGCCCCGAAGTGCCAGCATAATGAACTGCTTCTGATCTTAAAAGCCAACTTTTTAGATAGACTGAAGTTGTAAATAGTGTGTTATTTACTCTCAAACTTATCCCCCTAAATCTTGCCGTATTTAGCACAGTAGCATGCTGCATAATTATGGACTGTTTTCATGAAGTTTGTTGAATTTTTAGGTACTCATGTAGATACATGAACAATAAGAGCACACAATGTACTGCTTTAAAGTCCATTTACTCTTAAGCTTTTGCTATGGGAAATGTGATGCCAGCGTTATCCCACTGTGCCAAAGCAAATAAATTGCTTCATTTAGCTATGTGCAGTGGAAGTGGCAAACTGGTTCAGTGTTAACAGACCTTTATGCAACAGCAGTAAGTGGCGGCGTATCAGCCAGATGTTGGAGAGAAATATGGTGTTTGTGGCAGACGGAGGAAGTAAGAAAATGGAGCTTATGGCCTGCTGGAGCTCTTGTGCAATTTAAAGACACATATATGGTTGCCAAAGAAAATATTAGATATTAAACACTAATTGGTTTGGTGTGTACATATATGTGATGAACACATGAAAACAAGGCAATATGTATAGAGTAAGTATCTAATGCTACCATGTATCTTCCCACTCACTAAATTTTAGAAGGATGTATCATCGGCAGTACATATTGAACACTGATTGGTTTATTTAATATTCACAGTGTGATGATGACATCAAAATCAGGCATATATGTGTATGAGCAAGACTTACAAGCTACCATGTATCTTCTAAAAAACGAAATTTTAGAAGCGTGTGTGATTGCCAAAGATCATCTGCAGTAGATATGAAACTCATATTGGTTTGTTTCATGCACAGTGTGATAACTACATCAAAACCAGACAACTAATGTGAGAGCAAGATTCTAATGCTACCATGTATCTTCCAATGAACTAGACTTAAGAAGCATGTTTGGTTGCTGAACATCATGACTTGTGCAGAAGATATTAAACACTGATTGGTTTGCTTCATATTCACGCTGTGATGAACACATCAGATCCATAGAGCAAGAATCTAGTGATGTGATGTCACTAACTGGATTTAAAGAGCATTTTTCTTTTGCTGAAGATGATCTTCAGTAGATATTAAACACTTCATATTCACGGTGTGATAACCACATCAAAACCAATCAGTAAATAAAGTGCCTCTAACGGTATTTATAAAACATTGACAGCTACATGTACATCTTTTATTTTTTACATATGAACAATCGTATCCACTGAGATCTTAATCATTGTATTGCAAATTGGGAAATTGATGTTCTGAGCAAATATATAAGGATGTTGTTTAATTGTAAACACTTAGAAATTATACATTCCCGCCACTCTACTTCAATAACAGAAAAAAATGTGCCATTTGATTAAAAAGGTGAAATATTGCTTAATGACGTTGTGTTTTCTGATGCAAACAATGCATTGAATTGAGCGTATGAAAGTGGTGGGGAGAGCGACATGTAATATTATTAAATGGCTTTTTTCATTTGTTTTCTTACCACTCCCTCTAACACATGTCTGATTTGAATGGAAAATATCTCAGGTATGAGTGCATTTAGTCTTCCATTGCTATTTATATGTTTGTCATTGGAGGTTCTATTCAGCAGTACATGTTTTCAGATTGGTATCAAATCGATCTTGGTATCATGCATGGTGTCATATCATCGGAGTGGTTTCCTTTATTCAGTTTCCATGGCTGCATTGCTTTCATCATCACAATTTCATGTTGCATTGAGCTTGCATCTCCCAAGCACCCAATACCTCTTGTGTAAAAAAGATATTGCATGCTAAAAGTGTTGTTAATGCTCTGCACCCAATACCTCTCGTGCAAAAAAGATGTTGCATGCTAAAAGTGTTGTTAATGCACTGCTCATGTATTCTTTGTGCTTTAAAGAGAAGCAGTAGTGGTAATGATAATGGGCTGTAATCACTGGCAAAACTCGGGTTTTGGTGTTTGATATAAACAAACTCATCATTTTGAGATTATTCCTTCCCGGTATCCCGAAATCAAATGGAATCATAGTCATGGTTGAATGACACTCTGTGAATTTTGGGTGCGAAAGTCTTTAACACTTTTACCCCTCACCTTTAAGTTGTTTGCATCTGTTTTGCAAGATGTTTGTCTGCTTCAAGTACTGTACTCTGCATGGAAATCAATAATATTGTGACATATTGTGTATCAGTTTTTTCATTAAGCAGAAGGTCTTGTGCTGGCAGCTATGTGGCATGTTAGATTGAAGAACCTCTCCAATTTTAAGTGTTTGCTTTTGTGTTGAGGATGCAACATTTCAACCTCCATGCAAAACTTTAACCATTAACTTTACTATCAAGTAACGTTATAGCTATATCATACAAAAAGAGACTGCTGTACATGTAAGGTACATGGTTAAAACTACATGTATGGGCCATAGGTGATCTCAACACAATACCATTATTGCACATTGCTCAAATGCATTTTTTTACCGTACGTACGTTCATTGGGCAATGCATTGGTGTTCCCAGAAGGCGCTCAAACAAAAAGTCATGTTGACTCAACTGACACTGCGGTTTGGAAGCTACTTCCCATGAATTGGCACATTATTACACTGTCTATGGGTTTTTCAAGGTTGGTCGCACAAATGAGTTAATACGCAAACTCCTAGAGAGACTCAATTACCAGCTGGTTACTCATGTAAATTTATGTTAATAAAAGTACTATTGACCGTTTTTTATGCTAGTAAAGTACTATCGACTGCTATTCATGCAAATAAAAGGACTATTGACTACTTGTTATGCTAATATGGTACTAGTGGCAGCTATTGATGCAAACGAATTGACCATTGACCACTATTTATGCAATTAAGGTACTTTTGCGAGGATGTTACATATGTAAATCTAGTTCATGCCTGTCAACTAATGAGATGATAGGATCATGAAGATTAGATACACATGTATGATGCAAACTAGAACTACAATGTATGCTCTTTCCGAAATCAGCAGTAATGCATATACACTATGAAAATAAACCTTGTGTGTACACTGCATTGTGTACATGCAAACACATATACAGTGAGTCTCATGATCTTGGATTATACAGATTTACAGAAGTCATGCACAGTATGATAGGATTATGGATTTATTCTGAGAGGCTTTTGAAGGTTGATGGTGCACTTTGCATTTTAATATGATTGGGATCTTTCCATCAGGAATTACATATTTGAAGAGGATCACTCAGAATCTATGGTAATCTGCCCAGATCAGTGTTGTGGGTGGAAATGTTAAAGGCAGCATAAAGTGCGAAGGTAGCATACAATGTTAAAGGGAGCATAAAGTGTTAAAAGTAGCATTAAGTGTTAAAGGGAGCATGAAGTGTTAAATGGAGCATTAAGTGTTAAAGAGAGCATTAAGTGTTAAAAGGAGCATTAAGTGTTCAAGGGAGCATAAAGTGTTAAAGGGAGCATTAAGTGTTAAAGGGAGCATAAAGTGTTACAGGGAGCATTAAGTGTTAAAGGGAGCATAAAGTGATAAATGGAGCATTAAGTGTTAAAGAGAGCATTAAGTGTTAAAAGGAGCATTAAGTGTTCAAGGGAGCATGAAGTGTTAAAGGGAGCATTAAGTGTTAAAGGGAGCATAAAGTGTTACAGGGAGCATTAAGTGTTAAAGGGAGCATAAAGTGATAAATGGAGCATTAAGTGTTAAAGAGAGCATTAAGTGTTAAAAGGAGCATTAAGTGTTCAAGGGAGCATTAAGTGTTAAGGGGAGCATTAAGTGTTAAAGGGAGCATAAAGTGTTAAAAGGAGCATTAAGTGTTCAAGGGAGCATTAAGTGTTAAGGGGAGCATTAAGTGTTAAAGGGAGCATAAAGTGTTACAGGGAGCATTAAGTGTTAAACGGAGCATTAAGTGTTAAAGGGAGCATAAAGTGTTAAAGGGAGCATTAAGTGTTAAAGGGAGCATTAAGTGCAAAGGGAGCATACATTGTTAAAGGCAGCATAAAGTGCAAAGAGAGCATACAATGTTAAAGGGAGCATTAAGTGTTAAAGGGAGCATTAAGTGTTAAAGGGAGCATTAAGTGTTAAAGGGAGCATAAAGTGTTAAAGGGAGCATAAAGTGTTAAAGGGAGCATTAAGTGTTAAAGGGAGCATTACGTGTTAAAAGGAGCATTAAGTGTTAAAGGGAGCATTAAGTGTTAAAGGGAGCATAAAGTGTTAAAGGGAGCATAAAGTGTTAAAGGGAGCATTAAGTGTTAAAGGGAGCATAAAGTGTTAAAGGGAGCATAAAGTGTTAAAGGGAGCATTACGTGTTAAAAGGAGCATTAAGTGTTAAAGGGAGAGTGCAGCATCCATACACCAAGGGGAATAAAACAAAAAAAAAATCTGCAGGGGCTACTTGACAAGTATGATCAATGTGATAGAACCATACTGTGCAGTGTAAACTATCATGAATAATGATTTTACACATAGGATCTTTTGATGTTTTATGCCTTGCTTTGGCTAAATCGCCTAGGATACTTCCATGTACATATGTACACCTTGCTACTTACCGTAAAAGTATACATTAGATTAGTACAGCGATTGCGCAAGTACAATTCCTCAAGAATAACATTAATACATTTGTGCCAGAAAATTCTTACTCACTTTTTTTTGTTGGTGTTGTTAAAGTTGCCAACCTACTTGGATGCACAAGATTTGCCAAAAATAAAGCCCCTTGCAAAAAAAAAAATGTTTAACTGTAGTCCAGGCCACAGTTCATAGTCTGCATGAATGTTAATACCTTCCGCTCCCTTTAATCGTATTGCAAAGAGCTTTGTAACACGTGAACCCATTAAAAAGCTTTGTGCACTCATCTCGTATTCATTTGTGGAAGTAAGAACTTACGAGGAGATGAATCCTTGAGCGCAGACTGCCTTTGAACGATAATCATGCCTTATTTGGTGTGTTAGGCCATGACTCCCATATACTTCATATTTTAATTGCTGTTGATACGGCTCTGCTTGCCCCATTTCCACCCTTGCGCTGCAGTAATTTCCTTCTACCGAGTAATCGTTTCAATCCTTTGGGTGATGCTCGTTAACCGTTAGCAGAAAAGCACTTAAAATGTAAGAAACCTATCGACATCAATTATTATTATTACTCATCAGATGGCTAACCCTGAGATGAAAAACAGGGACGAGGTTGAAAATGCACAATGACACAATTATCTTGAAAAGTGTTCAATTGATATGTTAGCGAAATATTTTCAAGCCTACAATGTGTATTTCCAACCAAAAAAACTATTGTGATTAATGCAAGATGTGTTTGAATTGTGCTGATCGTGAAACAAAAAGTGAAGGCTACCCCCAAACTCTTTTAATATTCAGGAATACAATATTTTTTTTCAACCTTCTGCCCAAACGAAGTTATTGAATCAATCATAATGGTTTATTCATGCATTTGATTATGAGTATTAAATACATGTTACTATTAATCGCAACTTCCTTGGACATTGGTACCCACATTTACCTGTGGTTATTGGATGGGCTGATCAATCCATCATCTTCCCTGATGAATAGATCATGGAGACTTGTCTGCGGCTATGGGAACAGGCCTTAACAAGACATAAAAACTAAATTGCCGTGTGCACCTGTAAGCAACATTGTATTTATTCAATGTGTAATGTGTGATTTGGCACCTGCACTTGCAGTTAAATTTTCTGCACGCTCTTTGCATTTCCTTTTTAGCATGTACCCACAAACTTTGTACCGCTACATATACATGTATGAGAGTGAAACCTCAAAGCATTTTTATAAAATGATTCTGCTTTATTGTGATACTTCTCTGTCTCACCCTCTTTCTTTTTTTTTCTTTTTTTTTTGGTGTTGTGTGCAAAAACATATTTTTTTTTTATCTGCACCACTTTCTGTTCATTGCATGTTTATTAAACATTTTTTTTTGTGGAGCATATATATGCATGCAGCCATATATATGCACTGTGAAAAGAGGATCATCAAATACATAGTTTACATGTCTTCATTTTATACCGAATGCATGGTTGATGTTTTGTGTTTGATCCTTTTTATTATATTTGCATGGATAAATGTTTATCAATTCTGCAACATTTCCAAAATCAAATATCGTTTTTTAGCATGCTTGTTTCCAAGTTTATATATTGCATGCATATTGCTTTGCTTCATGAATAATCACAGTAAAGTAAAATATCTGTTTCATATAGATATCTCAAAAGTGTTCTTTTCATTACCCAAAACCAATGGCATTGTTATTAATCTTCAAACTTGTTTCGTGAATTGAGCACTTAACTTTTGACTTTTGGATAAACTTATGAAGGCAAATTGATGAAATACAATGACTTAATGCTACTCACAAACTAATGAGCCTTATTTGCCATATATGTTCGGCTTGTGTTGGTATAGTAGATGGGTTGAAATATCAATACTTTATCAATTATATCAATGCATATTCCTGTATATATTTTGCATGCTGTAAGTGTATTATCAATATCTATGCATGAAGAACTGTTACTGCATGATACATGTACTTGTCAACTGTCCATAAATTATCTGGAGTCATGGAGATATATTTCCCTTACAACGTTGTGATGATTCTCTATCTGTCAAATTTATACGTTTGGACTTGCCTGCGTGATACAGTAGACTTGACATTGTTTTTATATACAGTGCATAGAAATGACATGTGTAAGATAATATCCAGTATGTGAATTGGTGGATTAGTGAACTCAGCAGTGCACAATTTCAGGGCTAGAGCTGGAGATTCTTTGCTAAACTTTTAACTTTTATTTGCCTGATTTTGCCTCAAATTTCTACTGATGTGCTCCTGATGTTTGTTTCTGCTTTCTTGCAAATGAATTTCTCTTCAGAGTTTCATTCCCTATAACCCTTTGTCTGTCCATTTTCTCTCTTTGGGGTTTGGGGTATTATTGTGCTAAAATACATGAAAGGGACTTCAAGAGTTATAAACAGGAAGCCTTCTTGCATGCAACTTTCCTCGATCTAAACTCTCATTTCCTCGTGTGCATGCAAATGATCTCCTGCCTTTCACTCTGATGTGCAACAATCCGATTGTAGGTGATAAGGAGGGATGACACGATTCAGAAACTGCGGTCTGATGTGCTGAAGCTCCAAGAAAGATATGAAAACTCTGTCGCAGAGGTATGTGCAGCGGTGTGCAAGAGAAAAGTTCCCGGCGTCTGGAAGCCATTATAACGTCGGAACTCCTTAATGTCATTTTGGTCATTCTCGCATTGCAACACTTTGGCAAAATGGTGTTTTGTTTCAGTGCAATATTGGCTCCCAAATTTCCTTAAAGCCAAACTTTTAAAGCCGATTGCAGGTGAAAATGAAATAACATGATTGGAAATGTTAATCACATTAAGTGGCCTACTAATATATGCAATCACCAGAGCCCAAATTCCCTTCAAGTCCATCTTTTAAATTTGGAAATGAAATTACAGTGTATGTAAAAAAAAAATATAAAAGGCATTGAAAGGCAGTCTAAAACACAAAGTACCTTGAATTGTTTGATGATGAAATATTTTAAGCACTCTTCTAGGAATAAATAAGTGTTATGAAAAGAAAATTATTATGATTATTGCTTTCAGATGGACTGTTAACAATCCTCTTTTCTTTTGAAAACTGGCTTGCCTTTCTAGTGTCAAAAACATGCCTTTTCTCTTTGTGCATGTGGTATTAGATTTGTCTTCTTTCTGTAATTATCTTATTCCATCTCAATACTGGTAGGTATGCTGTGTAGGTTGTGGGATGAAATAATTGTGAATAGTCTTGCATGCCAAAATGAAAATAATGTTTGTTTCTGAAGATGTTTCTTTGCAAAAGTTTGCATTATACATGTAGGTGGTGGTAATATGGTTAAATATGTGATGTACAGTATGCGTAGCAGTGTTTGATATCTCAGGAAGCAACTACATGTTATTTGATGTTAAAGATGATAATCTTGTGAATTAGTGAGAGCTGTGTCTGTAATATGAGGTTACCTTCAATGTTTCAAAAATTTATGTATGCATATCCACTTCAGTGTCCATCCCTCTCCATGTCATACTGCTCATGGTACATGTCTGTAATTATTTCCAAAATGTTTCATGTTTTGTATTTTTCATAGTCATGGTCATGATATTCACAAGGGCATTCACCATAGATATTGACACTTACCTTACTGGCACTGTCAGTCCATCAACTACTGCAGAATTTACTTTCACCTACGTGTATAGACGTCATTGGTTCTTTAAGAACTTGTATTATATTCATGCCACATCACACATTCTGTATAAAATGCGACTTGTGTTCAGTCAGGTTTTCCAAAGTGTAGGCCACCGAATGCATGAGCACATCAGACATGAATTTGAATATGTGATGAGACATTATTTTGCTTCCTGTTGTTGCAGGAGTTAGATCTTGGTTGCATCACTTGCATCGATTAGGTTCATGGCTATCTAGCTTGTATTCACCTGAATGCCACTCCAATTCAGTTCACTTGACGACAATTTAATTCTTACGCGAAATGGACAATGCAGTTAATGAAGTGGATATTAGGAACACGGCAAAGAGTGCAGTGCGTGGGAGATGATAGAGAATTCTGAATTACAAGCTATTTGAGGAAATGAAATACAAAGAAGAAGAAAGAGGCAGAAAAAGGAGAAAAGATGGGGAGGAAAGAGAGGTGGTGGTTTAGGACAGGGAAGAAAGACAACAGATGGAGTGACAGTTAAATTGAGAGAGAGGGGGAGAGAAAGAGAGAGAGGGAGAGAGAGAGAGAGAGAGAGAGAGAGAGAGAGAGAGAGAGAGAGAAGAGAGAGAGAGAGAGAGAGGGAGAGAGAGAGAGAGAGTGAGAGTGAGTGAGACATATAAAGTGGGAGAGAGAGGGGAAGATAGCAGTTTAGGGGGAAGGTGAAGCAGAGGGAGGGACATATAAATCAATAGAGAGAGAGAGAGATGGAGGGAGAGAGGGAGGGGGGCATGCATGAAGTGGAATAGTCAGTGAATTGGGGAGATTATAAGCAAATGGAGAGAGGAAAAAATATGAAATTAATATGTCATAGAGAGAGAAAAAGAAAGACAAATAAAGAGAAGGTATGAAATTAAAGTATGGCTTTAAGTTGGATGGAGGATTATTAAAGAGTGTGGGATAGAGGGTGAAGAACAAAAATATCAGGGGAGGGGGTAGTAAAAAAGAAGAAAAATGGGGAATGGACCATTCTAAAATTATGATGCAATTTCTCGTGATAAATTCTTCTCATGACCACACATTTATATCCTGTTCATGTCACTAATGATTTTGTCTCTCCATCCCCTCTGTTAGACCGATAGGCAGGAAAGGAAATTCAGAAGACTGGAGGATCAGCTCAAGCTCAAAACAGAGGAGGTAAAAATTTTTTTTTGTGGAGCATGTTTTGTTCTTTATTTCTTCTTTATTAGATGGCAAGTCAAAAACATCTTAACCTGCACGTATATGGCATCCATGTTTCAAGTCGTTCTTCAGGCTCCTATTTTATAGGTGCAGGTTCTGTAAATTACGACACATGCAATCATTATGAGCAGTGGAGCATTTTTATTACGGGCTTTTGGGGACAATGATATATTCACCATTATTTTAGATTCCTTGTTATATAAGAGTAATAACGGACAACATGGAGCAATAACGTACGCCCGTCCGCTATTACCCCCACGTTGACCAAGGAGGTAAAGTTTTACTCTCATATTATGAAAGGTGACCAATGGTTATGGTGTTTTATAAAGAGATGACAAAAATTACATGATTTATTTTTCATCTCAATATTTTGACAAAAACTTTTGAAAGCACAACTTATGTGGTATCCATAGTGGGTGTCAGAAACTCTAAGATGGACACTCGACCCCCCTTCCCCCTTTCCCGTTGTTGGACCATTACAACATATAAAACTAAGCTTCACTTATTTGGTGTCAAATCTGTTGGTAAAAGATCAATGAATAGTGTATGATTTTAATTTTGCTGCAAAAATGTTGAACATGAATGGTTAACACTTCATACCACCTAACATAAACATGGTGAAAAAGCCAAAGTTATAACAAACATTGAAATCTATTTGGTTATGAATTGAAGGTCAAAGGTAAAAACACTCCCCATCCCTCCCACCCCCACCCCCATGGTGTCAAAAGTGTTGGTACGAGATCAAATAAATGTGTTTGATTTTAATTTTGCTGCCGAAATGTTGAACATGAATAGTTAACACCTCATACCACCCAACGTAGATATTGTGAAACAGCAAAAGTTGTTAAAAAAAAATTGAAATCTTATTGACTGTCAAAGGTTAGCACACTTCTTGTTTAAGTGTAAGGGCTGCTGGATGGGATTTCTTCATCATCCTTTCTTGACCCCTCCCCCCCCCCCCCCCCCAACCCCAGCTGAAGCAGCGAGACAGCAAGATCGAGCTGCTAAACACAGACCTGACTGCCAGCCGGCAGGAGCTGACTCAGCTGGGAGCCTCCCTCAGGGACATGGAGAACGAGCTCCAGCTGGGCCGCCAGAAGTACGCCACCACCAGTACGGAGGCGGAGTCCCTCAAGTCGGCCCTGGAGATGGCCCGCTCCTCCTCCAAGGATGCAAAGGACGCCCTCTCTGCAGAGGTAGGTCCTTGAAAGAGGGCGGCTAGTTGGCTCTCAGTGGGAGTGGTCTATGCTATTATGCACGCAGTGAATGACTAAGCTTGAGCTGATGAAATCATTTCTTTTTGGTTCTTTTCTCTCCTTTTTTTTAATAAAAAAAAAGAAGTATAAGATTATCATTGATATTTTTTCCCCTTAAAATAGGATTTCAGCTTGTAAGATGTGATTTTTACTGTATGAAATAAATTTTTTGGGCAAGCAAAAGTTGATGTCTGTTTTTTTTTGTATTTCATATCCTTTTAAGCCAATATATGTTAATTTATGTATGTTGCCTTGTACGTTTCTATAATGTAAACAGGGCAATTAACTCATTTCAATCCATTTCAATGCAGTCAAAACTTTACCTTAAAAACCACCCCAAGTAAGTAGTGGCCTTTATAGAAGAGTTGTCTTGATATCAGGTTCAATTACAGGCAAACTGCTCAAACTGCAAAAAGATTAAAGCAAGTACATGTCCTGATAGACAGGTGGTCTTTATAGGCAGTGCCTGTATAAACCGTGGTGTTTGTTGACTGATTGGACTGTAGTGACCATACGTTTCTGCCTGGTCTGTGCAGGTTGCTGAGAGGCATGACACCATCCTGAAGCTGAAGAGTGACCTGTCGGAGCTGGAGGTCAAGCACAGGGACAGCATGATCCAAATGCAGCATAGGGGGGAGGTCATTACTCAGCTGAGGGACGAGGTCGAGAGACTAAAGTCACTGGTATGTCAAATAATATGATGAAATGATTGATTTAGAAATGTCATTACATTTAAAAGAAATATTTGTTCCTATTGTTTTCTTTTGCTATTGCAACCCACAAATTAAGTCAATTATTATGAAAGAATTCACCATGTGGTGCGAAGTAAATCCTCTTTTTCTGAATGCCAAGATGGTTGATTGCTCTTTTAGAGGCAAGAAACTGTTTGATAAGCCTAAAAAAGTAGCATTATGGCAAAGCGCTTTAACATGATTGATTTTTAAAGATATGAATGTGAAGGTGTACTCATGCTCAAAACCATTACAGTCACTTCATAATTTGTAAAGATTCCTTCTTTTTTTTTTTAGATTGAACGTTGTAGTCATGTTTTGTTTTTTTCTAGTTGAGCGAGAGTCGTCAGAAGGTGAAGAGAGGGAATGAACAGATCACCAATCTCGAAGGTCAGAGGGCATCTCTTCAAGAGGCGGTAAGATAGTATCTAGTAATCGTGCAGTTTTCCTGAACCCTGTAGAGTCATGAGTCGAATTTGTCTTCAAAGACCAATCAACTTTAATCTCTTTTGAGCAGTTTGTGTAAGATTAAACTTCTCTGTTAAGACCATCTGTACATAAAGACTCCTTTTTCTGTGTCCATTGATGCGGTCTTTAAAGACAGGTTTGACTGTATGTGTTTATCCTTCAGTGTGGCAACCAACAAATAATGACAAGCATAATCAGAAATTACATCTTCATTTTGATTATAAGCAAATGATTCCATGAATGGTAAAACAGTTGATACATAAAATATGTATCAGAATATTGCAGAGAAGAGCCTGGTGATATGATAGCCTATTGCCAGTTTGATGAGAGATACTAATCATAAATGTACCAGTTACTTGTTATTTTTTAAAGAATTTTCTTCATTTTTGCCCTTCACCAACGTAGATAATACCGTATGTTCAGTGCATTTGAGTCACTGTGATTAAAAATTCAAAGGCAGACTCGTGTGGATCGAACCCACAACCTCCTGATTACTAGACAGGCGTCATACCGCTAGACCACCGAGGATGCCCGATGGCTAGATAAGGTTCTAATCGGATTTATTATTCATCCCGGCCAAAAACAAAACAACCTTTATAAGAATTGCAGTACCCGCTACTGATTGGGTCGATTAGAACCTTATCAAGCCATCAGGCACCCTCGATGATTCATCCTGGCGCAAAACAAAATAACCTTTATGTTACTTGTTATTGTTGAAGAAACTTCACAATAAAGGAAGTTTCTGGGAAGTATGAGGTGTTTAGGTGGTAAAGATACTAATAAGCATAAAAAAACACAAATTCAATCGAGAAAGAAATATTAAATCTGCTCTACTCTATCCTGCTGAACAGCTGAACCAATTGAAGAATGAGCGTGAGTCTGAACACAGCGAGGTGGTACGTAGCCAGGCAGATCTCACTTCTCATCAGAAGAGGCTGGAGGGAGTCCAGTCTGAACTCGCCACCCTCCGGGACAGGCTGTCACAGAGCCAGTCACAGGTATCAAGACATAGCGGACATTCAGTCACTTCATTCATTTACACAGCCATCACTTGCACTTCTATTTTCCTTTTTATTCATTCACTCATTCATTCAATCATTTATTTCTTAAATCATCTTTGTTTGACCATTCATCAATCCACCATCCACCCATCTATCCATTATATTTCTATCTTGCTTTATCCATCTGTCCTTCCCTTCATCTTTCCATTTATCCACCCATCCAGCCTTCTATTTTCCTACCTAAATGTTCATTCAAGCATCATTCATTAATCCATTAATTCTCATTTACGTACTAAAGTACAGGTGCAATATTTACACCAAGATGTAACTTAGACAACTATAGAAACTATGGCTGTGAGTGATAAGACATTGAAATAGAATTTCAAGTTTAGATTTTAGGCTTAGTTTATTTTATGTACATTTATAATTATATATATATACATTCCATCTATTGCAATCACTTTACATATATTTATACAAATGTCAATGGTTGGATTATGTATAATGAATGTGTGCCTTGTTATACCACTAATATGGAACATTTCTCAATCTTGTCTAGGTTTCAAACAGGGAAGAAACAATTGACAAATTACAGAAGCAGCAGAGAGAAACGATGGATACGTTAACCAAGAAAGAAACCTCCCTTCAGAAGCTTGAGGTTCAACTCCTGGCTGCCAAAGAGGAGAAGAGGAGATCACAAGAAGAGGTAAATAAAAGTAGAGAATGATCACCCTTGACATGCGTTGAGAAATAAGATGTCCATTGGGTTTGCTGCGATTTTCAAAACATGTTTTTGCAATAATTATTGAAGTTTAAACAACACATGGAACTGCCATGGAAACAGCCAGTGAGCTCTGGTCAACTTTTAATGTATAAGATGCGAACATAATTTGTGAGCTTATTTCTTTAAAGGGTTTTAATGTCCCTTGTATTTTTCTCAATACCTGAGCTCTGATGAATATGTGAATATGGAAAGGAAGGCCTGTTTGATCATTCAAATTTGTTTGTTTTTGTAACATTACAAGTCAAATAAGAAACTTTTGTTGGTTGTGTTTATATTTATTTTAGCTTGCAAGGAGAGGGACGTCCACAGCACAGGTGGAGTCTGAGCTAACATCTGCAAGGCTGCAGTACAAGGAAGCAGTGGAAGAGAACGGGAGACTGGCTGCTCGTATCCAAGCCTTGCACATCACCTCACAGAGTGAACATGATGTCCTTACTAGTGAGGTGAGATGGGTGGATGGATGGATGGATGGATGGATGGATGGATGGATGGATGGATGGATGGATGGATGGATGGATGGATGGATGGTTGGATGGATGGATGGATGGATGGATGGATGAATGGATGGATGGATGGATGGATGGTTGGATGGATGGATGGATAGATGGATGGATGGATGGATGGAGGGAGGGAGGGAGGGAGGGAGGGAGGGAGGAAAGAAAGAAAGAAAGAAAGAAAGAAAGACAAAGAGAAAGAAATGTGATGGAATATAATGGAACATTAATAAATAACCCTGTTTAAACTGTTGTTTACCTGTTTTTTCCTCAATTTCTTCAAATTCATTAAAAAAATAATCCCTTCTTCTTCTTGAAAAGAAAGCTTCTATTAAAATGAGAATGTATCATTGAATGAATAGTATTTTTTGCTGCAATATTTGATTACATTGCTGTTAAACCCCTCTTACTAGGTGTCCAAGAAGGATGAGGAGATTCAGAAGTCAAAAGCTGAACAGACCGCTCTTCATGAACAACTGCACAAGACTGAAGAGAGACTATCGTCACAGGTTTGATATTCCACTTCTTTCTGGTGTAGGATGCAGACGTTTTCTATGTAAAAAACAAATCTGAACATAGCACCTAAATTTGTCAGCTGGGGTACATCTTTGGATACAAAGCTAAAGATATGTTTTCTGATGCCCCTTAACCAGGATGAAATCAGGAGATATTGATTTGATTTTCCTTTGCGAATTATGAGTTTCTTGCTTTTTCTCAATTTATAAACTCTCACTTTCAAATTATATGTACCACTACTAGTTTTTGTACTTGCAAGGGTAATATGAGGAATAAACAACATTGTTTTTATGGAGATCATTGTTCTTCTTCTGCTCTGTTGTCTACATCTTTATGAATATGTGTTTGAATTGATGATTGGTTGATACCAGTAGGGCATTTCATGAACGTTATCAGCACTGACCAAATGGTCAGTGCTGACAATTTCAGTGAAATCCTCGGTTTTGATTGCCTGAGAGGCACTAGCCTCTGACTCTTACTATGGTAACTGTCGGAAAAAGACAGCATCTCAGACGAAAAATGTTCATGAAACGCCCTCTAGTTGCATTTGGGCATCACATCCACATCTTATCTAAATACATCTTTGTCTGTTTGTGCATCTCTGTCTACATGCATTCACATTTTTACATAAAAGGCTCCTCATTTCCCTCTCCCTCCCTCCCTCCCTCCCTCCCTCCCTCTGTCAGCCCTCTTTCTTAAATGTAGCATTCTGCATTTGATGTGTTTTGATATTCTTATTGTGTCGATGCAGGAACTTGCTCTGGAGCAGCTGAGGCACAAGATGCATAGCGCCTCGTCAGAACTCAAGATGAGAGATAGTACGGTGGATAGTCTGGAGAGAGAGCTACAGGATGCCAAGTCTATGCACTCAACGGTCAGAGAAGAGGTAGGCTCCTGGGCACGGTGTCGTGAGAAAGGTCTATAATGTGTGCTACCTGCAGTTGAAGAAATATGAACAGAGGGAGAGAGAGGGAGATGGATGGGTTGAGAATGAGGAAAGAGATAGATAAAGAGAGAGTGAGGGGGCAAAATGGGGAGAGAGATAGAGAGAAAGAAAGGGAGAGAGAGAGAGGGAGGGAGAGTGAGAGAGAGAGAGGGAGAGAGAGATAGGGGGAGAGAGAGAGAGAGAGAGACAAATAGAATGTTGGCAAAAGGGGGAGAAAGAGATGGGTGGGGGTGCTGAGGAAGGGAAAAAAGATAAAAGTAATGAGGGAGAGTGATAGGGATAGATAGACCTACACATAAGGAGAGTGATGGTGATAAACCTGGAGCAAACAGATAAAACAATGAAAGAGGAAGGAAGAGAGTGAGTAGGTAGAGCGTGATGGGAAAGTATACTTATAGTCTTCAAAACATATTGGTGTACCTTTGAGGAACTGTGCTTATTTTTTCATGTAAGCTTAACTTCATAATAAATAAAACTGAAAGAGCAATGGTCTCTTATGTATGATCAAGCATGCCTTTTCCTAAATATCTCCTGCTTTCAGGTTGAAAGGCTAGAGAATGCATTACATGAAATAAACTGTGACTACCAGGCTCTTCAGAACAAGGAAGACTCACTCACTCAGACGGTAAGTCTAAATGGAACATTTATCTTCTATACATGCCTTCAGGTGTGTGATGTTTTCATTTATCTTCTACTTGTGCCTTCAGGTGTGTGTTGTTTTCGTTTATCTTCCAGTTGTGCCTTCATGTGTGTTTTCGTTCTGGATGGAATGAAGTTTGGACAAGGTTAGGCCGTTCTACTGGGACCACAGGACGTCCTATCCCCATTTGATCATGTACAGGAATCATCTTATAAATATAGTATCTCAAATCAAACACGGCCGGCATCTGTGATAGCGGTTAAACAATTTTTACATGATTACAGATACTAGAACTGTTTCCACAGACTGCTATCTATTGACTGTAATAACATGCATCATATATTGTAAAATATCACATAATGTGATATTTGTCATTTTGTTTGAATTTCAAAACATTTACATTTGAAAAAAAAAGTTCATCAAAATTGTCATTCAGACCTTATTGTTTTGGACATGTATTTTCGTGCTGTTTTATTGAACTCCGTAAACGCCATCTCCCCCTTTATTTCCACAGCTGAAGCTGAAGGACGACATGATTGCTGAGCTCAAGAACGACACAGAGACGATGCATCAACAGCACAGGGACCTTCTCTCAAAGGTGAACTATGAGTAGATATGCTCCTCATTGATAATAAGTGACATTTCTTGAGAAGTGATATACATCACTTACCTTGTGCTTCTCAGATATACCTAACATTTGTTCATTAGTTGTTTTCCATTGAAATTCTAACACTGCTTTGATAGGCTTTTATGATAAAGGCAGGTACTGTATACGCCATATATTTCGCTGTGTTTTTATTTTTGCGATTTGGGTGCTATTCGCGAATTGAACAACACGCGAAAACATGAATACGGCTTAAACGAGCACATGTACTAATAGTACTAGTACTCCATGATCCTGACTTAACCACTCGCGAAATTGTTGTGAAGTCCTGACTCGCCAAAAATTAGACTCGCGAAATATATGGCGTATACAGTAGTTGTTTTCTATTGAACTTCCATTTTTGAGACCAAACGTTATGATTAATTGTCTCTTGCTCTCCGCACACTGCTTTTGTATGGTTTCATGATAAAGTTAAATAGCTGTTTTCCATTGAAGGTCAGCATAATTTGAGACAGTTGCACATCATTCATAAATCCTCTTTTTCTCTTCTAACACTGCTTTGCTGGGCTTTTATAATACAAAGTCAGGTTACCATCCGTCGCATTCTTTTTTTAAATTCACTTGTATTAAGTTGGCGGAACGAGACAGCGCCCTCCAGAGATTGAATGCAGACAACTCCAAGTTTAAGTCCAAGCATCAGAGCAAGACGTCGGAGGTAAGTCTGAATGCACAGGGGTTTGAAATTAGTGATGGTGTTATCAGTGGTGATGATGATGATGATGATGATGATGATGGTGTTCATGATGATGATAATGAAGAAGATCATGATATTTGTGGGAACAATTAGTGCTGTTAACGATGCAGAAGCAATGCTAATGAAAGTGGTGATGGCGATGATGATGGCAATGATGATGATGATGATGACAGTGATGGAGATGATAGGTCATGATGATGATGATGGTGAAGAAGATGATGATGATGAAGAAGATGATAACGATGATGGTGATGATGGTGGTGATAAAGAAGATAAAGGATATTAATGATGATAGTGGGAAAGTGGTGGTGCTGATGGTAGCCTGAGGAGTGGTGTTAATTCAGACCGGTAACAGGATGAGAATAAGGGTGATAATGATGTTCATGGTAATGAAGATGTTCTTGGTAATGATAATGAACATGAAATTGATCAATGATCATACTCATTTTGTTATTAATGATCAATATCAAGATGATATCAATGATAAGACCAATGTTGATAACAGTTACAACATCTTTCACCTCATTGCTATTATCACTGCATCTTGGTAGATCCAGCGCCAGTCTGAGATGATGAAGAAGCTAGAGGATTCTCTGACCAAGTCTCAGCTGGATATGGAGAACATGAGGAGAAAGCAGCAGGAAGAGGTAAGTCAACCTGTAGTATACACAGTGAAGCTAGTTTTCAGGCAAAGTCCTAACTTCAAGGCTAAGGACACTTATTTTTTGGCCAGTATTTCAGGGTCTGGGCCCTGTTGCATAAAACTTACCATTGATGGTTAACTCTGCCTTCAATGGTATCTACCGTGGTTACACTGCTCGATAGCCAATCAAATTCAAGGTTTCCATAGAATTTGCCATTGGTAGCAAAATTACCATCAATTGTAGGTTTTATGCAACAGGGCTCTGTTGTGTGTAAATAGATTCACTGGACATGATTTCAGGACTTTGACAAATCTTGATTCATTCACGACACAGGCCTCTCTTTTTTCACTGACTTTGAATTGGTTAAAAAAAAATATCAGTTTCATTTTTTTGTCACAAAGAAGAATAAGCACTCCATTTCCTCCGGGATGTTTGAACTATAATCTTTCACTCTTGCAAACTATTAACAGGATGGTCATTCACACTGAAGAGAATTTTTTACGGATGGTTTACACCAAAAATTATAAAATCTTGTCATACTATCACTGCAAATATGTGTTGTTAACAATATTTATGTAGCCCCCAGTTTAACATTTAAGATTCTCAATTATTGTAACATTTCAAAACATTTTTTTCTGACGTGGTTATGTATGTGAATAGGACATCACAAACAAAATCGAAAACAGATGTAGAGACATTTAATGCACAGAAAGAAATTGGCCAGTGTGAAATGGGCCCTCACTCTGTCACATCTCTCTGGATAACACCTTTCTCATTACCCATTATTATTCATCTGCATTCTTTTCTCTTCCTTCCTCCCTCTCTCTCCACCATATGCCTGGTTGCATACTTGGATGCTATTAAGTCTCATCTTTCATTTACTTTTTGATATGAAATAACTGGATTTTTTTCTTGCACATTGCATTTTGTGTGTGCATGTATTTCTGTTGCCCTATGATGATGTTGCTTCTACCCTAATGTTGATTGTATTACTGAACAACGTCCTGCTTAAATTTGCTCGCGTGTATCATTACGTTGCTATCTCTCTTAAATAATGATATTTTGCTTTATTATTATTGATGAAAATGATTAACATGGAAAATTCCCGCCTGCCGAGTAATGCCCTTCTCTTTTGCCTCTTGTTTGATATTGATTTCATGCATGCAATTTTGGTCTATACAGTTTGTGCATGATGTGTTAGTAATTCGCTGTCGCGTTGTCTTGGTAACCAGCCTGTTGCGACTGATGATAGAAGATTTAGATTCCTCTCTTTCCACACCGTGCAGCACAGAAACTTTCCATATGATTTCCAGATAAAGACATTTGAAATTAAGACAGATGCCACATGATGTTGTATCGTAAAGTCTAAGAGGATTTTGTGACTAGGATGTAGATTTGTTTGTGTAATTGTTCATGTCTGATGACGTGTGTGATCCATTTGTGAAGTAGGGAGTAGAAGGGAGATTAGGTGACAGGGAAGAGAGGAGTGATGAAGTATTTTTGTTATGTTTTGTTTGCAAGCAGTCGTTAGATGTCAGGGACATAGAGAGACTGAAAGAGAGGGGGAAGAGAAACAGAGGGGGGGAGAGAGAAACAGAGAGAGATAGAGAGAGAGAGGGGAGAGAGGGGGAAAGAAGGGAGAGAGAGAGAGGGGGAGTGAGAGAGAGAGAGAGAGAGAGAGAGAGAGAGAGAGGGGGGGGGAGGGAGGGGATAGGGGGAGCTACAGAAAGGAAGTAAAGAAGTAATATTTTACATATTGTTTTGTTTTTCTGTCTGTAGGCTCTGACTCTTAATATATCAATAGTTTTAGAAAAACAATTGTTCAATAAATGTTTTTATACAAGTTTCCATGTGCTTGCCAGTAAGCAGGAGGGAGAAATATATCCTTGTTGCACCGCCATTTGTATTTATTTAAATACAAGATTTAAGTTTATTGATATAACAAACAGCAATGTTAGTAAAATGATCACAACGGTAGCACATAAGGAAGGGACAACTGAATGCCAGAGGTAATGAGGAACAGATGGAGAAAGAAAGAGAGAGAGGAGGGTTGGGGGAGATGAAAGGAGAGAGGGAGAGGGAAGGTATAAGAGATGGGGAGTAGAAAGGGGGGAGAGGCTCAGAAGTGAAATGTAACTTCCCTTAATATTACAGAGGAAAATTAAAATGCTGTACTACAAATGCTAAAGAAGTAGCTATTGAGAAGGAGATATTCATCTTGTACAGATGCGATGTTATCTTCTCTTTGGAGAAAAATGAAATTCTTTTTGTGTCAAGTATTAATGTATGAGAACCCATGAGTAGGGGATACAGTTTGCTAAGAAATTCAAAGGGCCAGTCCACATGCAAGTGGCTTTCGATATGTGCTCTGTCCTTGTAAAAGATGACAGGCATTTCTTCTTCAAGGTGATATGATGCCACAGCAAACCTCAAGGCAATGTGGGAGTGCTCATGATAACAAAGGTACTTGGAAAGAAACATTGGGCCCCCTTTTTATGCCTCCGCCACGAAGTGGTCGGAGGCATTAATGTTTCCGGGTCCCGAATCCGTTTAGGCAATATCTTGAGAACCACTAACCAGATTTGCTTCAAACTTGGTACATGTGTATATTGCATGAAACCAATGAATTGTGTAAAATATGGGTCAATTCTGATTGAGGTCAAAGGTCCAAGGTCAATGAACTTTGTGAAAAGTTGCCTAAAATTGACCTTTTTAACATTAAAGCCAAATCCAAGGATCCAATTCTCATGAAACATGGTACAATGATGGATTACTACTCGGGAATAAACTGGTGACATTTTTTTATTAAATTCCTTAAAGTTCAGAGGTCAAAGGTCAACGAACTTTGCCAAAATTGGCCTTAGAACTGCCCCAAGCTTTATATTTTCCCAATAAATCCAAATCCAAGGATGCAATTTTCATGAAACATGTTGCATAGATAAATCACTACTTGGGAATAGACTGGTGACATTTGTGATAAAATTCCTGAAAGTTCAGAGGTCAAAGGTCAATGAACTTTGCCAAAATTGGTTAAAAACTGCCCCAAACTTCATATTTTTCGCCATAAAACCAAATTAAAAAATGCAGTTCTCATGAAACTTGGTACTAAGATGGATCACTACTTGGGAATAGACTGGTGACATTTTTGGTGGAATTCCTGGAAGGCCAGAGGTCAAAGATCAATGAACTTTGCCAAAAATTAGTTAAAAAATTGCCCCCAAAGTAATATTTTTCACAATTAACCAAGATCCAAATGTGCAAAACCAACCAAACATGGTGCAAAGATGGATCGCTACTTGGGGGTAGACTGATGATATTTTTGGTGAAAATTCTCAAAGGTCAGAGGTCAAATGTTAATGAACTTTGCCAAAATTGGCTAAAATTGTGCCAAATTTAACATTTTTCACATTGAATGCAAAACTAATGGTTCAATTTGAACCAAACATGGTACAGAGATGTGTCACTTCATGGAGGTAGACTGGTGAAAGTGTGGGTAAAATTTCTGAAAGGTCAAAGGTCAATGAACTTTACCCCAAAATTGGCTGATTTTAAACAAACTTAATACAAGGATGGCTTTAGACGGACTGATTAGATTGGAAGTCAAAGGTCAATGAACATTGCAAACTTGGCCAAACATGGAATATATTTTCATTTCACATAGGAATTGAATGGTTCATTGCCCACCAAACAGGTTTTCTGAGAATAAATCTAAATAGAGCTAGCAAAGAGGCGGAGGCATATTTATCGACTGCGCGGCAGTCGAATTGCTCTAGTTTAGTATCTTTCTGTATACTGCAACATTCATTCATGTACATGTTGGTTGCTTTTGCAATACATTTTCTGTGATAAAATTGGTGAATATTGTGTGTACACGTCCATGGAAAGGTTCATGTGATTCAGACAATGTGATATGGTGGTAATTTGTATGTGCAAGTATTTTCATTTGTGTTTTTTTTTGTGTGTGTTTAGAAATGATATGTGAATTCTTCTTCTTCTTCTTCTTCTTCTTCTTCTGCTTCTTCTCCTCCTCCTCCTCCTCCTCCTCCTCCTCCTCGGGCTCACTCAAACAGATGGAGAGAAGAGTCAATGTTTTCTTCTCATTCTGAGGCCCAATTGTACTGACAGTTTATGATTAGAAAAGTCTATTGGCCTGGAAGATGATTTTCTCTGGTTTTGTGATTTCCTATTTTCCATTTAGGGGAAGCCTACCGGATAAATGTGACAATCAATATCTACAAGTAAAATTGTTTGTGCAAATGTGATGTTTTGTACATGTTGGAGTTGTACCTGTACTGGTATAAACCTCTTCTCATTTTTCGTTTTGTAGAATGAGAATTGACTATGTCTCTCTCTCGAAGAAATCTATATTTCCCAAATTCATGCTCATAAGAAAAAAATCAAAGCATTTATTGAGCCTGTGAAATTTTGTTTCTATAAAAGCAAATAATCTTGTTATAGTTTTCACTGAAAATCAGTCATGCAGCATGGGAAAAAGATGAGAGTATACTTAAATTAATATGAAAATTCAAATTTTTTGGACTTAAGTTAATTGGTATTTGATATTTGGTTAATGAGCAGTCCTACCAAAATATGATTTAGCAGTACTTACATCGAGAGTAAAAATCTTAATTTTAGGGTCATGTTCATCAGTAATCAGAATGTTATCAACATAAAGTACTTGGTTGCCTAAAATGATCTGCTAACGAATTGCTCATCATTAATTGCTTTTGATATCTTTGTAAAAAAGAAATAGAGAAGTATATATGGTGCAATAAATGGATTAAATTGAATGCAGGTCATTCCAAGTGAACTACATTTATGTACATGGAATCTACTATTTGATGAGAGAGAGAGAGAAGAGAGAGGGAGCCTATGGGCAGTGATGTAGAGAGAGAGAGAGAGGGAGAGAGAGAAGGAGAAAAGAGCGTGTGATAGAGAGAGAGAACGAGGAGAAAAGAGCGTGAGAGAGAGAGAAAGAGAGAAGGAAAAAAGCGTGAGAGAGAGAGAGAGAAAAAGAGAAGGAGAAAAGAGTGTGAGATAGAGAAGGAGAAAAGAATGTGAAAGAGAGAGAGAGAGAGAAGGAGAGATGGAAAAACGGAGGAGGGGAGGGGAGGGGAAAGAGACCAAGAGTGTGTGAAAGAGAGAAAGATTGAAACTGCGACCGGGACCATGGTTAAATTTTCATTTAGATTGAGAAGCGAATAAAGACAGTGTGCTAGAGAAGGACGGGGAGATGGAATGTTCAAAGCTGTGTATTTTGTTTTCTTGTACATGCTGTCGAGCTTCTGTATAAAATACATAGACTATGTGTTCAATAATTTTTTTCAGTTGTGTGCAATATTTCTTGAAACATTGCGTTTCATTTTGGTATGATTTTGCATAAAGCTGGACTCCGAACACTGATAAGTTTGTAAAGTTTGTAATTGTTCCACATCACAGTCCTAATGTCTGTCCTGCATGTACTATGCAACTTGCTTAATATCTCTTTTCTATCTCTTTCTCTCTCACGATCTCCTTCCATCTCCCTTTCTCCCCGTTTATACCTAAACCCATCTCTTTCCTTGAGTCACATGTAAACTACTTGATTAGAATAATTCATTGTTATATTTGGATTTTGGAGTGATTTGTATCAACTCTGAATGTTTGATTTTGGTAACTTTCTGCACAAACTCAGCATGAAACTGATAAAATGATGCATACCAGTAGTCTCACATGTACATGAAGTATGCGCTGTGCCAATGCATGAATTGCACTAAATGACAATATCTGCCCCGTGTCCATTATTTCACATTCATGTGCTGTACAAATGCATAAATGGCACTCAATGACAATGTCTGCCCCGTGTGCACTATCTTACATTCATGTGCTTTTTTAATGCATGAATTGCACTTAATGACAATGTCTGCCCTGTGGGCATTGCATGCTCTCTTCTCTCTCCCTCTCTCTCTCCTGGCTGTATAGACAGTGAGACAGGAGGAAGAAATCACCAGGCTACAGCTGGAGCTGGCTGAGGCGCAGCAGCAATATGCCTCGTGCTGTGAGGAGGTGGGTGAAATCAAAAGAGACGTTATTCATTCAGGAAAAAAAAAAATCATGTACAGATGCCAGATTTTTCATGCATGAGGTCATTCACACTGGTAGCAAAGAATGATGATGTTTGTGAAATCACCAGTGAAACATTAAAGATAGGAGGAATTATATTCCACATACTAAGAATGCTGCTATAGGATTGGTCAAGAGTTGATGACGTGATAAAGCGTAGTTTTGCCCATCTGATCACCTGAAGAGAAAAGTTTGTTACACTCGAGGTGAAAGTACTTTTTGGTTTCGCTGACCCCTTCACTCCTCACAGTCCTAACGCATGATCAATATTTTGATTACGCGTGAAATAAAAAGTGTGTTACACTTGAACTATCACTTGACTAAGAGCAGCCCCAGTAATGCGTCCTAGTTACGCGTCCTGCCACGCGTCCTAGTTATGCGTGTTCCCCATGGCAGCGGCTCAGGGCTAGGTAGAGAAGTAAACATTACTTTTGTACGTCAAATTGTCATTTTTTGGTATACATAGTTGGTTTCAGAAGTGGGATATAAAGCAAATAATCAACTTTTGGTTTCAGGCAATGAGGCGAACTATCACTTCCTCAGCGATCTGAATGTATATCCTATCTTTCCTCAGCTGCGCTTCGGAAAGATAGCTACATCCAGATCGCCTCGGAAGTGTTAGTTCGTCCCATAGTTTTCTTTCATATGACTCATGTGCTCTGTACATGTTTGAATAGCCTGCCGGACTTGTTTCTTTAGTGCTACCGTTTTACATGTACAGGTTTTACATGTAAATGTATACATATGTGTATACATATATAAATGTATATTGTGGTTGTCATTCCAGCTGATGAAGGTGGAAGACCAGCTGGACTATATGAAGTCTGATGCGGGTCGTCTGACCATGCAGGCACGCCACGACGCCGACGAGCTCCTGCGTCTCGCAGAGAGAGTCCAGCGCCAGGAGCTGGACCTGTCAGTGAGCCAGGAGAAGCACCGCACCTGCCAGGCTGAGCTGGCCTCCAGGGACCAGAGTCTCCTGCGGCTCCAGGCGGAGCTCGATACGGCCCAGCAGCAGTATCAGGGCAGTCTAGAGGAGGTGAGGGGGTGTGTGGGTGAGATGAGGAGGGTCAAGGGGAGTGGAGGGAGAAGGTGGCAGAAGATGGGAGCCTAGAGTCTCCAGCAGTACAGAGGTAGTTTAGTGGACAAAGGGAGACTAGCGATAGGAGGATAAGAGAGTGCAATGCGAGAGAGAGTGTGGACTGCCTGATAAAGCTTGGGTAGTGGATACGGGTAATTGCAAGTAAATGGGGTGGTGAGGGATTGATAGGGCTAAGAGGGGTTTGGTTCGATAAAGGAGGGGGGGGGAACAATTCTAACTGAAATAGGTTAGAAATGTGTTGGTTGATATTGGCAGTGTGATGATTGGCAGCTTTGAAGTAAGGTTGGGGACAGCAAGTGGGGTAAAGAGGGAATGAAAGGAAAATAGGGGGAAATCTGAAAGACTAGGAAAAAGCATGTTAAAGTGTGAATCATGAGATGTCTTTTCTCCATAGTGCAAATCCATGGAGGAGGAGGTTCAGCAGTTGCAAGAAAAGGTCAAAGGTCTTCAGAACAACGTCCGAGACCTCCGAGATGAGATGGAAGACAAGGATAGGAAGGTGATATTTTCATGCTTTTATTATCCGTTTATATCTACCATTGCACTATCTTTTGACAATTCAAGTGCATATTATGCTGTTTTAATATTGTGCATGTTTATGATTTATGTTTCATATAATATTTTTTTTTAATTTGTGAGTTGTTTATTCAAATTCAAGAGGGAGGGAGATGAGAGTTCAATTTGTTTATTCATTCAATTTTTCATTTTTCATTGAACAGTTAAACTCTGAGAGCAAGCTGATCCTGCAACTTGAAGAGGAGCGAGATTTTGTCCAGAGAGATGTAAGTCCAAGTTGATGAAGGTAGAAGTAGAGGAGGGCATTTGAAACACTGCATCAACTATGTGGAAGTAGAATCCAATCTGACTGAGGTCAAAGATCAGTGATTTTTGCCACAATGGCTTGAAATTTACAATTTTCCACATGATTTTCAATCTGATGTCCCAATTTCAACGAAACATGTAACACAGATTGACTGATAAATGGAGAGAGACTCAGGAGATTTAACTTCAAATCCAGAGTTTATTCGCGTAGTTGGCTCTTGAAGGTAAACATTGTGTATTAGAGTATAATCACTTCAAGAGTGGTTATCAACTGTATCTTGGTCTTCCTTTGTTCAGAAATGTGCTTTTATATGTATTTTTTATTAGTTGGCATTGATATTGGTCTATTTTGTTTGTTTTTTCCATAATAGTATTTGCTGGTAAAATAGGATATCTTACTTTTTGGAGTAAGATATCTTCAAGGCAAAAGTTGTCATCTCTGAAACAGATTATGGGGTCAGATTTCAAGGGAAGAGGGTTGATTTGGGAGCCATTTAACATTTGTTCATACTTATTATCATCATCCCCCCCTCCCCCAGGCCCATAGCAGTCAGAGCCGGGTACAGGAGCTAGAGACCTCCCTACGGCTCCAGCAGCAGCAGTACGAGGCGGAGCTCCACGGCTCCAGTACGGAGCTGGGCCGGCTCCGCAGGGAGCTAGAGGAGACCCAGGGCCGGGCCGGGGAGGGGGACCGCCTGGTAGGCCAGTACCGCCAGACACTGGAAGGGTTAAAGGAGGACCTGGCACGCACACAGCAGCTACACAAGTCTGCTATGGACCAGGTGAGGTGAACTCTCTCACTGCTACAAGAGGAAAGTATGAGAGAGAGACAGAGAGAGAGACAGAGAGAGACAGAGAGAGACAGAGAGAGAGAGAGACAGAGAGAGAGAGAGAGAGAGAGAGAGGTCAGTATCGCCAGACACTGGAAGGGTTAAAGGAGGACCTGGCACGCACACAGCAGCTACACAAGTCTGCTATGGACCAGGTGAGGTGAACTCTCTCACTGCTACAAGAGGAAAGTATGAGAGAGAGACAGAGAGAGAGAGAGAGAGAGACAGAGAGAGACAGAGAGAGAGAGAGACAGAGAGAGAGAGAGAGAGAGAGAGAGGTCAGTATCGCCAGACACTGGAAGGGTTAAAGGAGGACCTGGCACGCACACAGCAGCTACACAAGTCTGCTATGGACCAGGTGAGGTGAACTCTCTCACTGCTACAAGAGGAAAGTATGAGAGAGAGAGAGAGAGAGAGAGAGAGAGATAGAGAGAGAAAGATAAGGAGATAAAGAGAGAGAGAGATAAAGATTGAAGAAGAGAGAGTGACGGCAAAGAAGAGAGTTAGAGAGACAGACACAAATAATGAGAGCGAGAGGAAGAAAGAAAAATAGGGATGGAGGCGTAAGAGCTAAACAGACTAGCAGACAAACAGATAGACAAACAAATAGACAGACTGACTGAAAAAGAAAGAGGGCTTGGCAGAGAATCATGCACCAGAATTTCCTCACAAATAGCTAAACCTTCATAGGTGGAACCATGAAACAATGTTTCCTGTTCAATTTTCATACCTCCCTCCTTAGGTGGCGCAGTGCAACCGGACGGCGGAGCAGCAGGAGGAGGTGCTGGCAGGAGCCCGGCAGGAGGTGGCCGGTCTCCAGGATCAGCTCCAGCAGACACAGTACTCCCGGCAGGAGCTCCAGACGGAGCTGGCCAGCTACAAGGAGCGCCACACCGCCCTCGTGGGCAGGCTCAAGGAGGCGGAGACCGCAGCCGCTGCTGCCGGGCAGAGGCTGGAGCAACAGCTGGTGGACCTCAGATACCAGGTGGGGTCAAGGGGCATGGCAAAGGACAAAGGTCAAGATGATCGAACAATAACAGTTATGTCAATAGATATGAGTTATGCCAAATACAATCTTGGAGGGTATGTGAAAGGCTATGTCAAATATAATGTAAATATAATGTTAAGATAATGGTAAAAGATATCACGAATATTACATGTGAAAGATTAGGCCAATCATCAATTTAGAGGGCTTGTCAGAGGTAATGTCAAAGTTCATGTGAATGGTCATGTAACGGAACGAGTTACGTCTTGTCAAAAGGTCATGATAACAGAATGAGAAAGATTATGTCAAAGGTTATGTCAAAGAATGATGATAGAGATTATGTCAAAGTTCATGAAAGCTCAGTAACTAGGGTCATGTCAAAGGAGATTTGTGATAAAGACATCTCAAAGCTCATGATAGAGCAATGTCAAAGGTCAAGATAAAGCAATGTCAAAGGTCATCATAGAACACTGAATAAATGAAAGGTTCTTTGCGATAAAGACCACTTATGGGAGGATGAAAAACCCTAACGCTTGATTGATGTGATCCGGCCAACAGCTGAAGGAACGCGAGGAGGGGAGCGAGAAGCTGAGGAAGGATCTCTCCAACCTGGAGCAGCAGCTGAGGGAGGCCCAGCTGGAGAAGCGATCTGGGGACGAGACCGTGGGCTCCCTCACCCAGGAGCTGCGGCGGCTCCAGGTGGAGCTCAGGAGCACCAGGGAGCAGCTGGGGCTGGCTGAGGATGGGGCGGAGAGCCTCAAGGCAAGGCTGAATGAGAAACAACAGGAGGTAAGGAGCTGACCTTTCTGAACTTATTAACAATCAAATTCAACATTTGCCTATCAAGAGTTTGTGCATCACACACTTCATTGTCATGTTTTTCTCTCCAAAAATATTATGCTTTACATAAGCCATCATGAAAAATTCCCCATATTCTTTTTAAGGAGCTTAGATAGAAAATGACTTAAATGATAGACTACCAGAAATTATTCTTATCACTTATGTTTATTGTATATTTTTGCAATTAACCCTATAGTAGTGAAATATCCATACAGGCTACAATCAATGTCCATTGCAAGTTGCACTATCAATTTCTATGGCAACTCCTTTATGATATGATTTTTGTTTATTATTTATGTAAGCCCTAGTTTTTTGTAATGCAGGGCACAGAAATACAATGCTGACCATGTTTTTTTAATTGGTAGGCTTAAGTGATTATTTGATGTGCTGGCAATTCACTGAAATATTAGTTTATGATGAAATTCTTATAAGAATTGCATACAATCTTAATAAACTATCATGTTCTTCCGACTTTCCAGTTGAACAGATACGAGGAGCATGCCAGGCAGGTAGAAGGAGATTTTCAGACGTATCAAGACACACACAGGCATACCGTACAAGAGGTAAGCATGTCTGCCTACTCCTCATCAATAGCAAGTTTATCCAGTGTATGAATGTTAGATCTGACAATTATTTATGTTTTAAAATGTATTTAGCATTTGAGATGTACATGTATGGCGTCATATTCAACTCAAATACTGAAACAATGACAGACTTAAATGTATGTTTTTGTACACCTCCCTATGAGGTCTACATACAGCTGATATTGTCACATGAATAAAGATTGGATTACATAGGATTGTTTGTTTTCATGACCCACTTTTGATGCCCTTCCTTGAACGTATTGAAGTCAACATGGAAGATGAAAGCATGCATTTGTGTGTTTCCATTTCCCTCTTGGTGACATTGAACAAATTATCGTACTGGAGGTTATAGAGTTATAAAGTTTTAAATTATTTCGGTACAGACCACAGGAAGGAAAGAAACTAAAATCATGACATTGCTTGTTTCATTTTGTTTGATGATCGTGAAATGTCTGCTTTACTATAGGTTTGTGAATACGATGAAGCTAGATTACCTTTGAATGTGGGTTAATGCCAGCAAGGAAGATTATCCTCTGAAAATGTTTATTTCCATGGTACCCTAGAAAACCTTTGAGAGCAGTCTACAGCAATCAAGAATAATGATACTTTTGAAGTGTTTGTTTTCCATGGCACTCTATGGATGACCTTAAACTATCTGTTTCGCTGCAGGTCCTTGAACGGGATGAGAACTTCAAACACCTGGAGCGAAGACTACAACAGGCAGAGGACCGGGTGGCTTCCAAGGAAGACGAGGCCAATATCCTCCAATCCAAGGTCGACGACCTCGGCTCTGAGCTGGCTTCGATGAGGGACCAGCGCAACAGCCTGGAGAAAGAACTGGACGCTATGCAGGAGAACCTGAGGCAAACCCAGACGAGTCTGGTGGAGACAACACAGAGACACCAACAAGATGTGAGGATTGGCTGTCTTCATGATGTCATAAACTTCAGGACCTTAAACTGAAAGACTTCACTCACCCCATTGTTGCGATGCTTTGCTGATTATTTCCAATTGTTATATATGAAAAAGGGATATACAATTAAGGACATAAGACTAAGACTGTGTTATTGTTACTGTATAAAACTGATCCATGCCAATGTCTCAAGGTATGAAAAGTAAATTTTAATTTTTCAAGAGCTATTTTTTATATTTGATTCACGTCAAGTTATATTGGAGTTTTGGGTGTATGGAATATGGCATGTCATTGTTTGAGAATTTTGATGATCTATGCCAAATGTAGTGATTAAACATGGAATACATCTTTCAGGACATAACATTGTAAGGTTTCAGCTATGTTATTGCCAAACCTTCTCATTATCGACTATCGATGATCCCATGTCAATTATAAGATAAGTCATTGCATATGGGTGGGAGGGGTTTGTCATTTTGATGATCCAAGCAACTGCTATGTTGTCAGAAAGGTGATAACTGAACGAGAGTTTTGTGTGTGTTGGTGCAGGAGGCTAAGCTGGAGGAGTTCTCCCGGAAGCTGGAGCTGGAGCTGAAGGAGACCAAGAAGACCAGCAAGCAGCTCCAGGAGGAGCTACGCAGGAGGAAGGAGAACCTCAAGAAGATGGAGAATGATCTCTCTTCCAACAGGGAGACTGTCAAGAGGAGAAACAATGAGGTAATGATAAAACTGATGATGTTATCATGTAGTCTTCTCCTTATATTTACTGGCATCATATTGTACTTCACAAGATGCAAAAAATTGAAATGCAAGTGTGAAAATGAATCCACAATTCATTAATATGCATGTACTTTCGTACCAAAGGACTGACTACTAGCAATCATAAATATAACTGGAAACTGACTTTGAGCTGAGTTAATTTGTTTGCTAGATATTGAGTAGGTTTTGAAAGGGTCATGTAGAATGTAGTGACTGGAGACCTAAAGCACATCACAGCTTTAAGCACTGCACAGTGATGCATCGAGGCAAACAGCCAATGCACTCAGTGTTGCAATAAGTTCTATGATTTCAAATATAATCAGGGATCACTTTTTCAATTTTCCTGAAAATGTTTGTGCAGGAATGACTGAAATTTTATACAGGTTGTTATTTAGGGTATACTGCTGATTCCTGCCTAGAAGCTAGTTAATCTAATTAGATCAGGAATACTCTATTCCTGCCAGGTACCCATTTACTACACCTGGGTTGAGAGGGACAAACATGAGCAAAACACCGGTGTACGCACCGGGCTGGGCTTGAACCCAGGATTTCTCTGCGAGAGTCAAGGCCTCTCACCACTATACCACAGTGCCCTCACTTAATAGTGCACATCACAGCTTTTAGCACTGCACGGTGATGCATCGAGGCAAACAGCCAATGCACTCAGTGTTGCAATAAGGTCTATGATTTTAGACCATGGTCGCTACATTTCAAATATAATCAGGGATCACTTTTCCTGAAAATGTTTGTAAAGCAGTCAGTTGTAATGATGTCTTTACAAGACATAAACGAGGCATGCCCAATATGATTGTTTACTTTCACATGGTAGCTGGATGAGCTCCAGAAGAAGCTGAGAGGCCTTGGCGAGGAGGTCAAGAAGCTGGAGGCAATCAATGGGAGGATGGAGAAAGAGAAAGGCCAAATCCAGGGGGAGTATAGCTCACTCAAGGAAGAGCTCACAGACACCAGAGAACTGTACAAGGACTGTGCACAGGAGGTAAGAGGACTACATGTAACTAAATGTTAATGGGGTGGGGGGAGTAATGTTTTTTTAGCATGAAATCGTGTTACATTTCTGAAGTGTGTTTTAGTAATTTGCAGAGAAGATGTTGATTAGTTCATTAGCAGATTTATACTGCGCTTAACAGATTCTTCAAAGGACTGCTGACTTAACAGCCTTTCAGAGATAAATTAGTAACCAGCCTTCTGTCTTTTACCCTCTATTCTTCCCTTCTTCATCTTTTCTTTCATCTCTCTTCTCTTTCCATCCCCTCCCTTTCTCCTTCCTCCCACTTCTTTCTCCCTTGTCTTTGTCATTCCTTTCCCCTTCCCTCCTCCCTCCTCCCTCCCACGCTCATTCTGTCCATTCCTCCTTTTTTCTATCCTTTCCTCCCTCTCTTCCGATTTAATTCCTTTCCTTTGGCTCTGTATCCTTCCCCTTTCCATGTTTTCTCCCTGCCCCCTCTCCCTTCTGCACCTCCTTCCTTCATTCCTTCCCTTTCATCACTCCATCCTTCCCTCCATCTATCCCTCTCTTCTCCTCCATCGTCCATCCTTTCCTCCATCCCTGCATCATCTCATTCACCCTCTCCCTCATTCTGTCTGTCCCTGCCTCCCTTCTCCTTAACCCTCCCATCATGCACCCTCTCTCCTCTTTCTTTCATCCTCCCCCCTCCTTCTCTTCATCCCCCTCCCTTCTCCATATCTCCCTCCTCCCTCCTTCCTCCATCCTCCACCCTCCACCCCTCCCTACTCTTCTCGTACCTCCTTTCCTCCCTCCCTTTTACTCTCCTCCCTCCCTCTGTCCCCATTCTCCACCCTCCATCATGCACCCTTTCTCCTCTTCCATCCCTCCTCTTTTCTCCTCTCCTCTCCTCTCCTCTCCGTTCCCCTCCCCTCCTCTCCCCTCCTCTCCTCTCCTCTTCTCTCCTCTCCCCTCCTCTCCCCTCCTCTCCCCTCCTCTCCCCTCCCCTCCCCTCCCCTCCCCTCCCCTCCCCTCCCCTCCCCTCCCCTCCCCTCCCCTCCCTCTCTCCCCCTCCCCAGCTTGCCCATCATGAGGAGAAGCTGCTGATTCTAGAGGGCAGCCTTCAGTCCACCCAGCAGCAGCTGAGCGGCAGAGTCACAGAGGTGGTGCGCTATGAGCAGCTCAGCCGGCGCCTGCAAGCAGAGCTCAGGTCATGCCAGGACCGCTGTGCTGACGGGGAGGCTGATGCTGCAGAGCAGAGATCAACGGCTGAAAGGTATGCATCAAATATTCACATCTTATTTCTTCTCTTAGATATGTATTGATTGCCCCATAGGCTAGCTTTACCTCCTTACCTCATGTTTATTATATTGAAACCAAATACCTGACAAGTTTTGTCCTTGCTTTATTTTATTCTCCTTCATCTTCCCTTCCTTAGATTGCTCTCTACCTTGTCACCATTCTTGCCCTCCTTTATCTCCCACTCTTTTCTTCTTCTATGCTTTCATCGCTTACTTCAGTGTATGGTTATATGTGTATGAAGGGGCAGCCCAGAGGGGGTTTACGTATGTCAATATCTGTATATCATGGTACTTCATAAAATTCTTACCAGTAATCATAAGTATCATTAGAGTGCACAATGCAACACAACATCCTACACCACCTATAGACATACTCTTTATTTCCTTTCTTCTGATGATTGTTTTTAAACCGGTAGCTTTCTCTGAAATTATCCGTCAGGTTCAATTTCCCAATTGCTTGGAACACATTACCAAGAACATTCATTCTTATTCTAATTTAAGATTATTTAAACAATCATTGAAACACCATTTCTTACAAAATTATTGATATAATTGTGATTATTTTGTATCTGTTTTTTTTTATTGATTAAGTAACATTATATTAATTATGCCAAAATTATTATATTCTGACCCAGAGAATTTACCTACAAGGCTCTGTGGCCTTTTTCAAGTTCTCATTTCATTGTTATTATGATTTATGACATTTCAAATAGATGTATGCGTGTAATTATGTATTTGTTCATGTATATTTATGTATTTTTATAATTGAATGAATAAAACAACCACATGGCATCAACATGGCATGGCATTATGTGCTTCTTGTTTTGCTCTCCAGATTGAGGAAGGAGTTGAAGCAGTCTCTGGAGGAGATTGAAGACGTCCAGAGAGACCTCATGAAGCAGACTGGTATCAACCAGCAGCTGGAATCTCAGCTCATGGACGCCACTGAGAAGAACAAAGTGCTCGACACTGAGGTGAGCAGCTCTATGTAATTCGCTGGACTTACAATATGGTGCGCCAATCCGCAGTGGCTCATGGGAAGCGGTCGAAATATAAGGCTGTGGCGTGCGCAGCTCGGTTGGGACCATGTACTGTATATTGTGCATAGCTACTTGTACATTAAATTAGAGTGAGCAATACATGCCGCACATTTCCTCACAATGTTTAGACCATTTTCATAAGACAGCTGGGACCACCATTTTTAAAATCTGTGTACCATGTCAGTAGCATAGTTTGGTGCTAATCACTGATCTGTATACATGTATGTACAGCTCAGTGGTGCTGGGATGTGATATCAACCCCAAAGTTAGAAATTGGCCTGTCCCCTGCAGACGCCTAGGTGGCGCATCATATTGTGCATGCCCCAAAATGAGGGTGCATTTATGTCTCTCTCTCTTTGTAAATCAGATAGTTACTGATTACATCGCTTCACATTGAAAATATATTACGCACAGAACACACACATATGTGAAAATGTCATCAGCCACCTATTAGTGGCGCATCGTATTGTGCATGCCCCAAAATGAGGGTGCATTTATGTCTCTCTCTCTTTGTAAATCTGATAGTTATGGTTTCATCGCTTCACATTGAAAATGAATTACGCACAGAATGCACAGCTATAAGTAAAATTGCATTACACTCCTGCGTGCAACACATACACATCTTGAATTTTCTTCCATCTCCCATCAGCTGAGCCAGAGGGACAGCAACCTGAGGGGCAGGCAGGAGGAGCTGGAGGTGGAGAAGCAGCGCTATGATGACAGCTCCAGGCAGCTCCAGGAGACCCGCATCACACTCAGCCAGCTGGAGGAGGAGCTGGGGGAGACGGGCAGGAGAAACAAGGAGCTGGAGGCCACGGTGAGTGAATGCTCCTGGGTTCTAATTCAACCGCTAGGCCCAGACAAACTATTACCGTACTCTATGGCTATTGTGTGGATTGAGGAGGTGGATTGACGATATTAGAGAATATAGTAGTATAACATGGAAACGAACAGCACAAGATAGATCAAAATGGAAAAATGGTGAGGAGGCCTTCCTTCAGTGGAGAGAAATAGGCTAGATTCAGATACAGATACATGTGCATGAGTACATCTGTGATGCATGAAGATTTATGCTTTCCCCTGCCAGGCAACTCATTGCATGCATTACTCGTAGAGAAA
This sequence comes from Arbacia lixula, assembly GCA_963669155.1. Lineage (NCBI taxonomy): Eukaryota > Metazoa > Echinodermata > Echinoidea > Arbacioida > Arbaciidae > Arbacia > Arbacia lixula. The sequence continues at coordinate 11,443,474 of OZ022581.1, read as the reverse complement.
TGCAGAAGAATTACATACCTTTATGGTATTTTCACATTCCACATTCACACTTCTATAGACTTGGACGTGAACTGTCTTAAGAAACGAAACTAATTTTATTCCATGTACTGGTCAGCCACATTTCAACTAACCATGAAAAGATCCCGTCTGTTTCGATGTCAGTTTGATATGTTAAGAATGTGCCTACAAATTGGTGAGAGAGATGTGCAGATCCTAAATCTTGAATGAGAGATCAGCGGGCCAATTACTGGTCAGCCAATTACTGGTCAGCCAATCACCAACTGACCAATTGTCATGTGATGTCTAGCCATTGCAGTAGGTCATATCTTGTTTTTGTATAGAATCAATACACTGTCTTCTAAATTACTAGGTAAGTGAGAAAGATCAACACATCCTGAACTTAGAAGGAGAGTTCAGCTCACTGCAGGCCAAGCATCGGTCAGCCAAGGAGCAGCTGACCGCTCTGGAGGGCCAGCTGAGGGTCAGCCAGGCCAACCTGGAGACGGCGGAGCGGCAGAATCGGCGCTATGTTGGGGAGGTGTCGCGGTGCGAGGAAACCATCACTCAGCTTCAGGCTGACCTGGATCAAGGCAAGGACCAGCTTCAGACATGCCAAGAAGAGGTAAAGATATGTCACTGCTTACATGTATGTCTGTATCTATTTGTCTATTTTCTTTCATGATTATTGTTCTTGTTTATGTCAATAATTTAATACCCAGGTATCTGAAAAGCTGTTAAGTATTGCTATTATTATTTTTATTATTATTTTTTTTTTTTGGGGGGGGGGTCTAAAGCTATTCAATTTTTTCATGTTGAGATCATTATCATAAATAGTTAAATGATTTTGGACAATTTGCTGAAGCTCTGTCAGATATATGCAAGTTTACTGTTATGTAGCACCTTTTGCTATTTTATGGCTTAAATTGGCAACTTCAGTCTCTATCTTAGCCTTTCAAATAAAATTAAATCATATGTTGCAAGTAACATGTTCCAAACAAATGAGATTCACTTTCAGATGTCAAAGCTATTGACAATTTGAAGTTTTCAACTATTAACTCGATGATACATATAGTATATGTTGTATCGTAAATATCCTTTTTTTCTGTTTTCTGTACTATTCAAATCTCTATATCAAACATTCTAATCATGTGACTACATATAGGTTGCTTTGCTTTCAAATTGATGAATAATCAGCTGATGTTGATGATTATCATTGCTTCTTGTGCAGCTGTCGTCCAGCCAGACACAGCTTCACGTGGTCAGGCATCAGTTGATGGATGTCAAAGGTCAGCACCAGGAAGCCATGGAGCAGCTGGGAGAGAGGGCCAAGCTAGCGGCCAAGCTGCAGTCAGAACTCACCAAGTCAGACCAGCAGAACCAAGACTTCTCACAGGAGGTAGGGCCGATCCTTGTCTTAACCCTTCAAGTTACCACGGCTGCATTGTACACACATATCATACAGAAAGATGCTCTGTTTGACACTAAAGGAGTTAAGGGAATCCCATGTTTGATTCATATCAATCGCTGGCATCTTACCTGTTTTTGTGTACATCATGAACATGAACGACCTTTATTCAACACACAAGCTTGTTCACCAATTATTAAAGGTAGCTCGTCCCTTTTGCAGACCTAATTCTGAAAGTATTATTCAGTTTTGAGGAAATAATCTTCGATAATTGACCGTACTACGAAAATAGTCAAATCTCAGTGAAAACTAGTTAGATTTTCATTTATTCTACAGGAGTTATAGTACCTCTGACCTTAAAATTTCACAGTTGGTATCCCAAAGATACATGCTAAGTATGTGCAAACTTTCATGAAGTTTGCATATGTTTGTAAAATGGACGGGCCATCTTTAATGTGTTCTTCTTTAAATGTTTGAGCCCAAAGCTTTTGTACTTATCAGGGGTGGGGGGGGGGGGGGGGATTGATTTGAGTGTTTCATTTGCTTTAAGACAAAGTTAGTACTGCAGTAGTTTGTAACATATGCAGAGGCTGTAATGTTAGCATTCAGGGATAATTTACTAGAAGTCACTCTGTACGGAAAACCACTCAATAGGTGGGAAAACTGTTTGAGATCAATGGTCAAAGTTAAGTTAACTTTTTAAAAATATGTTTGATTAAAAAATTACCTGTTGGGAATATGAGTCGCTTTGAAGTCAATTTGAATTACCAGTTGGAATAGTTCCTTTAAAGAAAATGTTATAAATGAAATGTACTTGTTAGATTCCTTTGAAGTGAACAATCCCTTTGAAAGTGTTTGCGGTTAAAGGTCAGTGAACTTTGTTAAAAATAATTTGTTGGAATGAGGATTCCTTTGAAGAAAGCAACTACTGTACTTTGACTTGAAAACTACTGCTTAGATCCAGGAACTGTCAGAGATACAAAGTCAAAGGTAATTCCAACTATTATAAATATTTTTTTTGGAATGGGGATTCCTTTAAAGTAAGCAACTACTTTGACTGGAAAACCATTGCTTTGGTATGGAAACTGTCTGAGATTTAAGGTCAAAAGTAAATAAACACTGTAAAACAATCATTTGTTGGAATGGGGATTCCTTTTAAGTAAGCAACTACTTTGACTGGAAAACCATTGCTTTGGTATAGAAACTGTCTGAGATTCAAGGTCAAAGGTAAATAAACTCTGTTAAACAATTATATGTTGGAATGGGGATTCCTTTGACTTGCAGATCGCTGCTTATGAGGAGCGGATGCGCAAGCTCCGGGCGGAGCTGCAAAAGGTTTCTGAGCTGAGTGCCCGGAGCCAGGAGGAGGTGGGGCGGTGCGAGGGGCGCCACCAGGAGCTGCAGAGCAGGCTGACCCAGGCCAGGGAGAAGCATGGATCCAGCCTCCAGGAGCTGGCCATGCGGGAGGAGCAGATTGTGGTGCTCAAGGTGGAGCTGGCTTCCATGCAGGAGAAACTCAGGCAGCGCAACGAAGAGGTGAGGTCATGTCATCATGGTGGTAATGGTGATGGCAATGATGGTGGTGGTGATGGCAATGATGGTGGTGGTGATGGCAATGATGGTGGTGGTGATGGCAATGATGGTGGTGGTGATGGCAATGATGGTGGTGGTGATGGCAATGATGGTGGTGGTGATGGCAATGATGGTGGAGTGAGGGTGGTGATGGTGATGATAGTGATGGTAATTGTGATGGTTAGGATTACAATTATAAGAATCATTTTCATGATGATGGTGATAGTAATAATGATTATGAAAATGATCAATGAAATATTGACAATGATGGTGATGGTTACAATTATTGAATTCAATTTTAAGAAAAATCAATGGAAAATGTAAGTGTTGACTCTTTCTTTTGGTGAAGAATGACACCTGTTTTATTTTATGCATGCCTCAGAAGACATCTTTCATTATGAATTGAAATGATTCACTTATTTGTGATATTATATCAAAATTCTTTTTCTCTGTCCCCAGATGGATCGAGTCCAGCGAGGGCTTGCCGAAGCCCAGCACAAATGCCAGGAGGCCAAGCTGGAGAACGAACAACTGAGGACCTCGCTCCATGAGGCACGCAAGAATGGAGACAGGCTACACAAGGAGTCTGAGCATGTGGTCTCCAATGTTAACACCTGGGTCCAGGAGCAGAAGTGAGTTGAGGGGGGAATGGGAGGGAGTGGGGGGAGGGAGAAGGGGAGGGAGAAGGGGGAGGGAGAAGGGGGAGGGAGAAGGGGGAGGGAGAAGGAGGGAGGAAGAAGGGAGGAGGGAGGGGGCAGGCAGGTGGTCACCAATATGTCAACACCTGGGTCCAGGAGCAAAAGTGAGTTGATGGATAGATGTTTTACAGTTGGATGAGAGGGGAGTAGAATGTAGAGGGTGGTAAGAGGGGGAGAGAAAATGAGGGGAGAAAAGTGGGAGAAGGGGTGGGGGTGGGGGTGGGAAGGTGGTCTCCAATGTCAAGACCTGGGTCCAGGAACAGAATTTAATTGATGGATAGATTTTCGGTTGGATGAGAGGGGAATAGGATGTAGTGGGTAACAAGAGGGGGAGAGGAAATGAGAAGAAAGGGAGGGAGGATAATAGGAAGGAAAGGAGGGAGAGGAGTAAGAAGGAGGGAGTAAAGGAGCCATGAAGAAAGGATAACACAAAAGAGATAGGAAGGAGTGCAAGAGGGAGAGAGTAACAGAGAAATGAAAAGAGGAAAGAAATAAAGGCAAAAGGGAGGAAGTGAGGAAGAAAAGAAGAAATAAAAGAAGGAAGAGCAGAAAGAAGGGAGGGGTCTACTATATACTTACATCCATGAATAGGGTCCTGTTGCATAAAACTTACTCTTGATGGTAACTTTGCTACCAATGGCAATTTCTCTGGTAACCTTGAATTTGATTTGCTATTGAGCGGTGTTACCATGGTAGTTACCATTGATGACAGAGTTACCATTAATGGTAAGTTTTATGCAACGGGGTCCAGAAGTGAGGGGCAGATTGGATTTTGGAAGGTGGAGTATGAAGGAGAGGGCAGAGGTACAGAAGAAAGAGTAAAAGGAGAAATGTAGGGAGAAGTCTCCACTTTCAAGTGAATGCAGCTAAAAGTCTTAGATGGAAAACGGAAGAAAGAAAAAGTGGGAAAGAGAGAGAAAGAGAAATAGAAATAGGGGATTGATAGAAATGAAGAAAGAAGGAATAGTACTAATCAAAGCATTTGGTATTTCATTATGATTGTATCTTCTATTTTTTGCAGGCAAGCCAATGAAAAACTTGGAACCAAAATCAAGGAGCAGAACCAAACAATCAGGAACCTGTCCCTCGAAAAAGAGTAAGTGCTGCATATTCTACATGGAAGGTGCACAATGTAAATAGTTATAGACAATATCTCGTCTAATTGAAAGTTAAAGTTGCAAAATGTTCAATCTATGCCACTGCAAAAGGGTTTGAACAACATTGCCTACTCATTTGTGGGACTGCAAATTCAATGAGTTGACCACCTCATTTAATTTACGAGAATATTAGATATAGGCATATTCTTCTATGAAACCATTTCTCAACGCAGAAATATATGTAGATAATGTTGCTTGTATGCCTTTAGCTCAAAATGACAGTTGCATGATATTTCAGGGTTGTCAGCATTTGTTTAGAGAAAGAGAGTGGCAGCAGGGGGGGTGGAGGGAGGAATGAGTTATGCATTCTTAATATCTCAACAGAAGGAAATCAATTTATGTCTGTGATGTGTACCCCAAATAATGAGAGCCTGTATGTCCAAAGGTTGAAGGTCATTGGTCATTTCTCATCCTACACTACTACAGGCAGCTGTGTGAGAATGTAGCCGGCATGCAAGAGACTCTGGGTCGGCTCAGGCTAGAGAACGAGGAGCTGAAGCTAGCAGCTGAGAGAGTCAAATCCCTACAGACCCAGTCAGGGCACCAGCAGGTGCTGCTACAACAGCTCAAGGCTCGGCTAGAGGAAAATGAGTAAGTAAACAGCCAAACGGCATTTTATTTTCAGCGAGGTAGTCGTGACCTTCACTTGACCTCTCGAACCGCGGAAAACGTCTCCTATCCAAACTGCGATATCTTCATGAATATACCGTATTTTCGTACGCTTTCTTTTGTAAAATGAGTAAGTAAATAAACAAGTGAACACACAAGTCAAAATAGGTTGAGGCTACAGACGAGGAGTCAAATCCCTATGGTATAAATCCGTTTATATTAAACAAATTCTCTTTTGATTTACTGTTGATGAAAAGAGCTTAAAAAATCAGTTGGAGAAGAAAAAAAGTAATCTGAGGTTATTAGTAAAGTTGGTTGATAGATGTTGATGGTGTTTGTGGAAGCTATAGTGATTTTTTTATAGTGGGTTTTTGACTTTCTTTTCAAAATTGTCTTTGTCATGTAGGAATGGTCATGAAGAGGAGCTGGGAGATAAAATGGCGACGATTGAAGACCTTCATCTTCGACTGAAGGCGAACGTGGACTCGATCCAGCAGCTAAACCAGCAGTTAAATGTGTTGAACAGAGAGAACATCAGGCAGAGAGCAGAGCTGGAGAGGGAGAGAGCTGCAAGACAGAGAATGGAGATGAAGCTAGATGGAAGGGATAAAACTATTACCACTCTTCATGCTCAGGTTGGTGGAAGAGAGAGGAGAGGAGAGGAGAGAGGGATAGAGAGATAGAGAGAGGGGTGAATGTGTTGAACAGAGAGAACATGAGGCAGAGAGCAGAGCTGGAGAGGGAAAGAGCTGCAAGACAGAGAATGGAGATGAAGCTAGATGGAAGGGATAAAACTATTACCACTCTGCATGCTCAGGTTGGTGAAAGAGAGAGGAGAGGAGAGAAGAGAGGGATAGAGAGAGGGGGTGAATGTGTTGAACAGGGAGAACATCAGGCAGAGAGCAGAGCTGGAGAGAGAGAGAGCTGCAAGAAAATGGAGATGAAGCTAGATGGAACGAAAGGAGGGAGAAGAGTAAATGGGAATGTGTGATCTGGGTGATGTTGGGCACATTTCCGTTGAGATTATAACTGACCATGCATTGTAACTACCATACCGACAGCAACATAAGAGTTCATTGGCTGACTTGATGGTAGTGACAATCAATTATATGACCTACACCAGGCAACATCATCCTTGACAAAAATGTCCATTTCTTTGCTCAGATGGATACGCCCCGCCTGCCGTCCCCCTACCATCACACCCCCCTCCCCAACGGCAACTCCTCAGCCAGACTCATGACCGAGAGCCACTCAGAATCCACTGGTCTGTCAGACTCGGCCTACGCCTCCACGCTGGACAGGGGTGGAGGGGGCATGCCCTCCCTCTGAACCCACTCAATGGAATGGACATGGAGGGGAAAAGAAATATGTAAGTCATCGTACCATTCAGTTTACCTGCTCATTCAGAAGGAGATATATGGTACAATACCTGATGACATTCCAGGCATATATTGGCTATGTGCAATGTAAAAGCTTTGCACTGATGTTGATCACGCTGGTATTCACCTGTGATTCAGTGCACTCAGCAGTAGAAAAGTGCTGCAATGTATGTTTTTGGTGTGTTTTTGTTGGGCTTGGAGCTAAATGATGCATTGGGGCACACACCTTAAATAGAAGTATAATGAGTTTCCCTTTCTCCTCTCAGGGTTAGTGATAAAAAACACACATATCAGTGTTGCTTGCAGTGATGTTGCACATGTGCTGAAACTCAGGAAAAATCTTTAGATCATTGCAAGTTACTTGAGAATGAAGAGGCTTTCAAGTACTATTATAAAAATAAAAATACACCAAAGCACACCTACATCAAATAAGCCAAAAAATTCTTAAAAATTGGGGGAAATGCAAGATTTCCATAATTTTTTTATGTCGGTTCACCAAATTCAGATTAATAAATGCACTCACATCCAAGAAATGTTTTTAATTTTGATAAATAATTTTCTATTTCCTACCTGATTTTCCAGAAATCCAGAGAGATATGGTGAGATGATGGATGTAGTTATATCCCCTCCTGCCTGCTTGCTTGTCTTGAATCATTCCTGAGAGAAGTCTGATGTATTTGGAAGTCGAATCCTGCCTGGGAACCTATACAGAGCTGAATGGAAGTGCCTCCCACACAACTTGTATGATAGTTGTAAGCTCCGATGCTTGCCCAAGAATTGTCTCACAAAGTACCAACTGATATATGTGAGCTGTTGTAATATTCTTGTAACATATTTGTTACTAATATAGCACTCACCAAAAAAGGATATGTATTCATGTATAACGTTGAAATATTTGGTTAGGTATTCATTTTATCTTATCTTTGGTACAGATATGATTCAGTGGTGATTAATCAATGAATTAACCTTAAAATCATCAATCTGATGTAAGGGCCTACATTATGTGTTGGAAAGTGATAGGCTCTCATTACTTTGACAAAATACTATTTATTCATTATCTGTCAAAGCAAAAAAGAAGTTTCTAATGTAAAAGATATTCAATACTACTTCAGTACAACATGTCGCAATTTGTTTGAATAATGTGTAATTAATGCGTTCAGTATTTGCCTTCATCATCTAGTATTCAGCGCAATTTGCCATTACAGCATGATCCGTCCTAGACATTAATATTCTTGTATTCATAACACCAAGGTTACTTTATATCGGACAATGTATATGATCATCACCATAAATGTACATGTAGATATGTTTCCTATAGCCTTTCTTGTTTTGTTAAAAATAACAATTGAAACTGTAATGGATGCAGTCAATGAGAATCATATGTACTCCCATGACTAATACAAAAAATGCTACTTTTAAGGTATACAAGAGAGAATTAACCCTTTGTAACAAGTTAAGTTCATAGAAGCAAATTAAAGTTAAAAGCTTTCACGCATAGTACGCAGGATGTATCCCTAGGGCACTGCCATATTGCGTACGCCGTGCGTTCCGTGCAAAACGCATACTTACCTATGTGTATTGTTTCTCGGGCACTTACGCATTTACTCGCCTGGTTAGAATGCACGATCCTTATCGAAGCTAAACCTTCGGCCCTGATCGTGGCTAGCCATTTCGTTGCGTGCCGCATACGTTCGTTAAAATCGCAAGTAAGCGTAGCAGCTAAATAGTGACGTCTCCCCACAGAATCAACGTGTGAAAGCCTTTAAGGAAGTTCATGGGCAACTTGAGATATATACCACACAATAGGAAACTGAGACCGAAAATAGGTTGAATCGAACAGAAGGAAAAACAGATACGGAAACGTTTCAGACAATTAAACATAAAAAGAAATTTGGAATATAACAATCAGTAGCCTGCACATGCAACTCCATTGATTCACAGTGACATACTGCACAGTTATATTGGTCTTGTGTACCATTCATGGTCAAAACAAGACCCAAAGCATCACTGGGTTACCCTCAATTTGCAGAGCAAGAAAACAGCAATATTTCATGAAAGGGACTATAGAAAATAGAACAAGAATATAGATGGTGAGGATTAAGAGTATTCTTTTGGAGATGTTAGCTGTTGGCTCGTCGATTTAATGAGCTGGACTGATTGCCAGTGGGCTTGATGACGATCAGTCAAGTCACCCATAATGTCAAGCAGACGGCTCTTTGCAGAGCTAACCCTGTTGAAAGCGTACTGTCATCCTCACCCCATATTCTTACTCATTTCTCAACCTTCTCTTTGAGCAGCTGTTTTTAGAGCAATTCTCCCTATCGCATATACCGTAGCTCTCTGAATCGGAACGTGTGTGGTGCTCTAATTTATTACCTTTAATTCTTAGGATATGAACTTCCGGTTCACAAACATTCAAAAGCCATCGTCTTGCTTGTGTCTTTTCATTTTTTCCTTAGTCCATCCACAATCAATGTTGAGGTAGGCAAAAACATCGCCGTGAGTGATTGGTGTTTTTTTTTCAAGCCCTTCATCCATGTAACAACCCTTCCATTTTAATACTATGAGGTTTATGAGGGTCGAAATTACAGATTCTGTGCATTAATACTTGAATTGAATACGTACCAAACTCTAACCGTAAGTATACGTCCCAAGAGCAATTGATCAGATATCGGTATCGCGAGGTGATATCACTGGATATCGGCTATATGCGACAGGGAGAATTCCGACAGTCCTTTTCAGGACCACACACATTTAATGTATGAGCTGTTATTTGGCAAGGTTTTTTTTTATTTCGCGAAGCACTTTTGGGTCACAACTTTAGCAACATGCAAAAATACTACTGCATAATATTGAATGCATTTGTGGCACAAAAATACAGCGCCACGCAAAGTCCTTGCTTGCTTTCTGACCAGGCAAGCACCCTCGTACAAGAAACATGTGAAATAGGCCGGTGTCTGCAAACTGATCGGCGAGTATCTTTTACTTGGTCACTATTCTCCCGAGGATGTTAAAGATACTTTCTCTGCAACCCATTTTGATGCAATGTTTGTTTGCGAGAAGAGTGATACAGTACAGTGTACAGTACAGGGCCCATCTTGTAAAGAGTTGCGATTGATCTGTATCGTAAGTCCATTCCCCTATCTGCAATGTACTGTGTAACCGTTGGTATTATCGCAACTCGTTATAAGACAGAGCTCAGGTGTATCAAAAATACGTATTTGTTTTGTTGAAGTTAGAGAGGCATGATGCCAGTTCAAGGCAATAGCCAGATTTTTATGTTGATTTACAGTGAATTTTGTGTAGCATTTGCTGGAATTTTTGTCTGCTATTTATTTTGCAAACATCTTGGTGAATAACATGTTTTTTTAAAGGGGTAATATGCTGCATTTAATCAGCTTCCATTTATGATTTGCTTTTGAAAAGGGGAGCTTTACATTGGCTTTTGATTTACAAACCACTTTCAAATTGAACTCCAGAAGTGTGCCAAACTTTTGTGATGTAGTTGTGAATAGGTTTTGTACCAGTTCCTTCCGATTTTACAGTCAAAGCATGAGAAATAATGGTTTGTGTATAGGCAAGTTTATTTGTGATTTGCATAGTGATTTTCAACAATCCTTGTCAATGCCAATTGTGTTGGTGTTTACTTTACTTTGTTATGTTATTTAAATTGATAAAAGTTATGAGATATTCATATACATGATGCCATACATAGCTTAAAATTCCACCTTGATTGATAATTGTATGTTAAAGTTATGTGATATACATTATTTCCAATTCATTTGTCAACGAATTTTAGAGTGTGAAATTTGTAATTGTATCAATTCAATCCAATGCCAGTATTTTGAAATTGTAAAATATCACCTTTATTCATTCATGTGTGCATTCCAATTTGTAAGTTGATTCAACTGCTTTGGACTGTTTTAAGTGCTGGGAGACTAATTTATGGTGCATTTTGAAGGTGTCTTAATTGCTGTTGAGCCCTGTAAATACTGTTATTTATCATTATGGAGAACCGAGTGCCTTAATACCACAGACTGTCTTACTGCATTGAGCTATGTTTGTATATATGTGTGTAGAATAAACTACCAGAGAAGGACTGAAATGCAATAAAAAATTTGAACGTGTGATTAGCTTCTGTAGTATTTAAGTGATCATAGTTTTTGCAGGAGGATTGGCCAATCATTAAGCAAATTATAACTTTTTGCTTTTACTTTTAAGAAAATTGTAATAGGTGAGATATCAGAATACCAGTGTAGGAATATGTGTGTGAGAGATATACTGTGTGTATGAGTGGGGATAGAGTGAGAGATTGTGAGATAGAGCTGGAGAGGTGAAGAGAGAGAGAGAGCCAGAATATGTATGAGAGGGATATTGAGAGAGAGAGAGAGAGAGAGAGAGAGAGAGAGGGAGAGAGAGAGAGAGAGAGAGAGAGAGAGAGAGAGAGAGAGATGGGCACCAGAGGCTAGAAATAATAGGTGTTAAAAAAAACTTTTGACACTTTTGACAAATTCTTAGAATCAGTTTCAACTCAAATCAAGGTGAAATTGACAAATCATAGAGTCAAGGGATGTCAAGTTTTTTAGAGATAGGTTTTGTGACATTTTGTTACTTTCCTTGTAATAATCCTTGGAATATTTAATGACATTTTCACTGTTGCACGAATTTGGATCTGCAATTTTGTGTTTTGGATAATTGATTCCGAACACAATAATGGTCATTGTGCTTCACACATGCCAACCCGCAACTTCTTTTCTGCCAGAAGCATCATGCATTATTAATGAAACTGATGGCAGTTGCTAATGGATTAACAGATGTGATACACAATTGTCATTGCTGTGATCTGAATTAATCATCTCATAAACACAAATTTTCAGATCCAAATTTGTTCAAAAGTGAAAATCTCATTAAAAAATTTAAAGGATAATTACAAGAAAAGTACTCAATGAAATGTCACAAAACTTATCTCTAAAATATTTGACATCCTTTGACTTTATTTTCACCTTGATTTGAGTTGAAACTGATTTCAAATCATTTTTCGATTGTCAAGTTTTTTTTATATTAACACCTAGTACAAGAGAGAATGCATACACGTGAAGAAATGGGGACAATACTTGGCCTATGTATGTGTCTATTATTTGATAGATAGGCTAACATGAAGATATGGGGTGGTATTCCAAAATGTTTTCTTCTAAATGGAAATCAGAAATTCATTCTTGCCTTCCTCACAAAGATTCTAACTTGATTGACATTTATGCAAATTTACAAGTTAGAAGGTAGTTATTCCAGAATAAATGTATGAGAGGAGAGCCACTCTCTATCCTAAAGTCATTCATAACACACGCAAACAAACACGCAGCAATCATGAACGCACATATATCTGGAAGAATTCTTTCTTTGTGATTAGCTCTTCATAAATAAAAAAAACTTCCCTCCATTTCTGGATTAGGTTCATCCTAAGAAGACGTTGAGGTATACCACTTTGAGGCACCTCCAAACTTGGGACTTATGAGAAAACTTTTCAGAATACCACTTATGACACTAACACACTATCTCTCTCCATCACGTTTACACAAATTCCCTCCATTTTGTAAAAACCCTCAAGCAACACACAATCAGAAGACTCAACACCAGATTTACCCTTTTTTTGCACACTGATTTACAAATACATGTACCGATACCCATACCCACACTCGCCCCTACACAACAACCAAAAAAAAGACAAGCATAATACAGTATAATTTTCTTTAACATTCTATTTAGATGTACTGGTATTTATGAAATATACATACATGTATTACTGCAGCAATCTGCATACAATCAAATCAAGTTTGAACAACATGGGTATATATTTTGCACAAATAGAATATATACAAACATGCAATATACTATAAACGCAATATATTTCGTGGGTTTTTATTTTCGCAAATTTGGCGAGTCTGGGCTATTCGCGAATTTAACAACATTATGATGCAAAATTATGAATACGACGTGCTCGAGCACATGTACTACCGGTACTAGTACTCCATGATCGCGAATGTAACCATTCGTGAAATTGTTGAGAAGTCCCGATTCACGAAAAATTAGACTCGCGAAATATATGGCGTATACATTACAGAAAGAAATGTTACACATGTATCACTATACAAATTTAACAAGCCCCACTGTACACATAAAAAAATCTTCAAAAATAAGCGTGAACTCTGCCAAAGTTTGGTAGCTACTGTGTGAGACAATACACATTTTCATTGTATAATGGGGCTGTAAGATTTACTAAAAGGACACTTTTTAATTGTGTGACATTATACAGTCAGATAAAGTCTGAACTTCGGGACTTCGGTATTATTTTTGATAGTCGAGATACAACTTGGCATTACGTAATCACCGAGGATGCCGCCGCTGAACGGTGCTGTACAAAGAGAATGGGAATGACCTCTCCATTTCTGACATGCCCTCAAAAAAAAAAATTATAAAAATTAAACATCACGGTGGATCATTTTTGTTCTCAAATATATGATAGAAAATTAAATTTTTCACATGTACAGGAGGTAAGAAAATGATACACCGTGATGTTAAACGTACTTGAAGAAAGACACATTAATGATAGAAAAATTAAGACGATTTTCAGATTAGGCTTTCCATTCAGTCCCTTTGTTCTCCGATTGCGCTCGTGCAACGGTTTACGTGTACGGTATACGTCGTGTGTATATAATGCAATACAATAGGGTGTGCATGTGTGCATGGTGTGTACGTGTGTACCGAGCTAACGTATACCGTATTATGCAAGCGTTGTTTTTTCGAAATTTACCGTTGACATTAGTACGCATACTTCTTCCAATTTGATCAATATCTTGTTGCTGTAAAGCCACCATTTGACTTGAAAAACAGTGATTGTTTGTTTTGTCTATGTTCTTTTAATGAAGAGATCCACTTCAGGAAAATTTACTCAGATGAAAAAGTGTTGCAATCAGTCGCACGCTCAGTTATCGCCCATCACTACCAGTACTGCATCTGGTGAGTTAAGCTTGGCCTCCCCAGAACTCAGGGGTGCTGATACTTCAACGACCGCTGCTACAGAGTTGATTCCTGTGACATTGAAGCCGCTTTCAAGATTGCTTACTGGAGCTAAAAGTGAATTTGTGAAGGAGAATAATTGGTTTAAGGATAGGCCACTTGATCGCAAGTTTTATTTGTGCAATTACTGCTTCAGTCACTACACAACTTTAGCTGAAAAAGTAGAAAAAAGTGAAGCTTTGTCAGAATTTGGAGGTAAATTCACAGGTAGGCCTACCACCAGCTTCAGTACTTCTCACGATATGTCAACAAGTGAAGAAGCACCAGGAATAGACAGTGTTTTGAATCAGCTATCTAATTTTAGTGAGGAAGATTTAGCATAAGTAGTGAAGCACGTGGTAGGATTACAGAGAGAAAATATAGGAAGTGACCTTCGAAAACTTCTGAAAGGTAGTAATATTGAGATCGATTCCCTGTGCAATACTGACTTAACATTGTGAATTAATGAGAGGAATACAGTCGTCCGTGGATTTCTAGGAGTTGAGGGTGAGCCTATGACAAGTTCGAGTACCGGTAATGTGATTTTCGCCAAGACAATTGAACAGACTTACCATCTCACAAATAGGAAAGCTGTGCTACCGATTTGCCAAGGTGAGAGTTTAGTTTCATATTCGTTCACTGGAAGTAGATCAGCATGTGAGATAAAGTCTGCAACTTCTCCATCAGGTAGCTATCCATACCTTATGTCATGGCTGCGTGAACAGTCCCTTGAGCCACAGAAGATTGGAAGATTGGAAGTGGGTGCCCCCGCAGCACCCAATCAGAACAATGAGACGCTACTTTACAATGCCTCCAATCGGAACGGGCCCCGCTTGGATGACCGCACCGGCACAGCCAATCAGGACTCGCCGGCGCGTACAGCTAATCAGCACAACGGAGCGCGAACCACGAGGCAGCCAATCGGGGCGGGTTCCGCACCGGTGACCGCCACGCCTCAGCCAATCACGGCCCGGCTACATGCAACCACGCACCGCCGACTCCGGACAAGAACGCATATAATGCGTCCGCCTACCTCGACTCGAATCACCTGACGAAGCATTGCAGTTTGCGTGCGAAACGTCGTGTTCCACTCTGTACGTTCATCGTGAGTCCAACGGATATCTTACGCATGTGGGTATTGATTGGTCGCTTTTGATAAAAATCAAGTGATAGGTAAAAGTAATCATGTTAGACATAATAACAAGGTGAAAACTAGTGTTGTAACAAGTGTTTGTGTAGCAGAGGTCAGCCCAACGGCAACACAACAGAGAGAAGAAAAGCTCAAACCAACTCACTGGCAGACCAATCAAAATCTTAAGGAACAGTTACGCGAGATTCTGTCTGCTGACAGTACCCTGAACAATGCGGTAAATCAGACTCATTATAAAGAATTATACAAAACAATCGATAGGATCGCGAAAGTTTAAAGGGAGCAAGAAGGACAAACAGATAAGGAATATAAGGATCTGGTAGATTATGAAGTGACGGCACTATGTGATAAAAGAGACTTGAAAGTGTGCTCTGAATGTCAAGCGAAGAATCTAAAAAACAAGAGGGTGTGTACCGCATGTGGAAGCAGACTTTCTGTCAAAGCGATTCAAGAACAGCCCTCACGTTCAAGGGAAAATTGGCAGACGAGAGCAGAGTCGTATGAAAAGGTGATGTTCACCGGTCAAATTACCCAGTCAACCCCGAGTGAGAAAGCAGCCAAGGTACGTGTAATTGCAGGTGATCCAATCTTCGTCAATCTGAACTTGTATCAAAGTCTGATTGCAGTATTCATAGATACTGGCAAACAAGTTGGTATTAACAAGTATGTGAAAGGTGAGAAGCGAGAATGGGTGTCAGTCACCTGTGATGGCCTGCCTTTCACACTCGCACAGAAAGTCATCAGGGAGACATATTCATGTAGTCACTGCCACGAAGCTGTATTCTCTGATGAAGCATATCTCCAGCATCTGACAAATCATTCTGCGACAGAGATTCCTGTGAACTTGCCACTGGAATTTGACTGGATTCTCCTGAAAATAGGACATGGCCATGTCGAGATGAATATGGCGCGGTCATTCCTAGAGCTCAACTGGCTTTGTGTATGGGATTTCGATCCGAAGCTGCCCAGAAATATGCCAAGAGTGGAGGGGATCACCACAAGACATGGGAACTCCTGCAAATTGCATATTGGGGATCTCTCGATGAGCTTCTCCTACCACACATCAGAGAGCAGCTCAGTGCCCAGTTATCTCCAACCCCTGAGGACTTCTTGCAGTGGAGTGGAAGCATAAAAAACGATCGCTACAAATACCTACAGGAGCAGGTTCTCACCTACATGCAAGTCATCATGAACCTGAGGGCAGGAATCCGTCAGAATGACATTGCCAAAGTCATTTAAGGTAAATTGCCTTATTCATGCCTTTTTTTTGGGGGGGGGGGGGGGGTACAGTTATAACAGTATTTTAATCTGTATTATTATAAAACAAAAAAAAAATGTTGAATGAAGTGTACTTGACCCATACATTTATATTGTGGGCCAACATGTAGTGTTGTCAGTGGCGTGATCAGCCCCCCAAAATAAATGATGAAAATGAAGAGGCTGACTTTTGAATATGGTGCACTATTTTTCAGAAAACAATCTGTGAGCAAAGCAAGTACACTAGTTAATGTCCAAAATAATGTGTAGAAAAATAAATATTGATTTCTTTTTTTAAAGACGTGATTGATTCAACAGCTGTCAGATAGATGTAGATCAAAACTATTTGATGGAAGATGGAAGTCATGATGTTCCCTTAAAAGAAATGTTTTTAACCTTGTATTTTGCCCCTCGGCAGGGTGGTCCATAGCGAAGGAAACATGCGGCGTTAAGTGACAGTGAGTCGAGCATAAATTTACTGCATCACCCGTAAGCACAGATATCTGACAAAAAGGATCATTCTGCCTTTTTGAGCCACATGTAAAACTAGATTTTCTGGTGACCATGGTGTACCTTGGGCTGAGATTCTGTCTCGTTATGTGCTACTGATGCATTTTTGCACACATAATATTCCAGATTCCATAGGAATTGGTTAAGTTTTAAGTTAACCAATTCATTTCTCCATTTCAATTACATGGGTGCACAATGTACATATTTATTGTTCAAATTTACAAATTACATAATTTGATTTTCATGTACTTGGGAAAATTTATTGAGGAAGCTTGAAACCTTGTACTCTGTACTTTACGTATTTGATTTCTTCTCTATACTGTATTCTGTAATACTTTGTTTTTTTTTATGTGAAATACAGTTCCAAGGCATGGCAATCCATTGGACCCACATCTTGGACCTCTATGAATGGGGTCTCCAGCAAGGCCATCTGTCACCAGGTCTCCGACTGCTTCCCCGTCTTACGCATGAACACCTCCACTTGAATCCCTCTCTCAGGATGCCTGTGAAACTAGCAGCACAGGTATGTACATCGTTGTACAACTTTGAAGTTTTCTTCCTTTTTTTTTTTACAACAAGAACTTGAAACATCACACTGTGATATTTTTATTGGCTCAGTGCATGCGTCACATTGCCTCTCATGTTCTGTGCATGGATCACATGTGTGATTAAGTGTTTTTTTCGATTCAATGAATGCGAAAGATGATGTGACCCAACACACCTTGAAAATGACTGTTATTACCACAAAAGCACTATTGTAGAACATGCCGGTGAAACATTTGCATGTAACATTTTTTATCAGTACCATATCTCTAGAATGTATGAAAAATACATGAATTGTTGTGATAGGGGACACATTTTAAGCGATTCCTTTTGTTCTTTTTCCTGTTTGTGCTGCAGGTGCTCAGTCAGTCTGTTGCTAATGCAATGACAGTGATGGAGAAGCCACACATGGATGGTAACCGAAAATTTATTGAGATGTTCAATAAGTTTTTTGATTGCCTAAATGTGTCGAATCCTCATCAAGGGACAAGGAGACGGAACCCATGCTTGGAGCCATACACTTCTGTAGATGACTGGAGATTTGAAACATCGTTGCTGTCTCTCATAGAGATCAAAGATGGCCGGGCGCTGACGGTGTTTGAGGAGCTGAAAGACGTCCTAGACCATCACGGCATTACGTTTCACAAGATGGCAGGGATCGGATCGGACGGAGCCAGTGTCACGGCGGGCCGGGAGAATGGGGCAAGACATTCTGTCTCTTCGGGGTTTTAAGGATGGCTGTGCCCAAGATCAAAATTGTCCTGGACTATTACGGAATCACGCTCCAAAAGATGGCAGGTTTCAAGTCACATGTTTGCTTTTACAAAGAGATTGTTACTTTCTTCAGTTGGACCAAAGAATCTAGTGCATGCCAAGAGTATCGGTAAAGACGGTATGTGAATGGGGCAATGAAGGGAGGGGCAAATAAGACTGACAGTTTTAATAGTAGTGTGACGAAATTGTATTTCTATTCCCTATTCTCTATATTGTAAGTTTGGTGTAGCTGGCCCGCTCGCGCGCATACGCACACACGATTTCCGCGCACCGGTCTGACTCATGTTATCAGAGTGCGTGTGCATGTTCTAGGGAGAGTTAGAATCCAAACTGGGCCGTGAGCGGACGTGT
Source organism: Arbacia lixula (assembly GCA_963669155.1). NCBI lineage: Eukaryota > Metazoa > Echinodermata > Echinoidea > Arbacioida > Arbaciidae > Arbacia > Arbacia lixula. The sequence continues at coordinate 11,425,016 of OZ022581.1, read as the reverse complement.
GCGCCAGCGAGCCGACTACACCGAAACAAGGCGCTCAGTTAGAAACGTAGCCAAGTGTAGTACGCACGTCTGTGCAACTCATAAGCTATAGGCCTATTGTGAGCAAGTAGCGGAGTGCGATCGGAAAGCGCGCCAGCTACGGCAGAGGACCGTCCAGAGTAGTGTTTTTCATGGCTTCGACTCATTACGACGTACCTCTGGAATCGTTGCAAATCCTAAATCCTGTCGAATTATCCGGGCGTTTTGGATCAATTTTTGGACAGCGTGAGTTTGAGTGATCGCCACCTGGCCAACCTTGGGCACGTTTGGGGTTTTTCGAGCTACGGGAAGAAATTTATTTTCATCCTACTTTTTCGTTTGGACATTCATATTTCGCGGTGCATATAATACATGGGCCCATGACTTCGGACATTGATTCTCTCACATACCGGTTCACTAACCGCCATACTTCATCTCTCGCGTACGTCCATATCCGCGGAGCGAGCCTCTACGCGGTCGGTTGGCCGCTGCAACGCTTCCACCGTACCCTGGCCTGGATTGACTGCGGAGCTGAGTCCTTTTAGACTTCGCTACGGAGCTGCCGTCGGCGTATCCTTCCTCTGCCTCTTAGAGCAAGTCGGGACTCAACAGCTCAGTCAGATCAGCTAGTGGACTTGCTCGAAGCCGTCTCAGCACAAGAACCAGGTGAGACTAGTCATCTGAGAGCTTAGGTCCTACCAGTTCATCAGTTTATGCTCACACAGATTCTTTTTGTATTCAGATCCTTTTGTACACAGATTCTTTTTGTATTCAGTCATGTCAGTGCAACGTCATAGCGTAGGATTGTTATGATATCTTTTCTATTTCTTACCGTAAAATATTATTTATCGTAGACTTTGCCCAACTGCGGTCTACGTATACAACACAAGCAAGAATAAAGGCAAGTGCCATGCAGTTATGGGAAAACCTGATGCGTGAGGTGTGATTTGATTGAGTCCGCTCGAATTCCCGTCCGTATAAAAGAATCCAACGGGGTGTGGTTGTCGGGTGAGTCCAGCGACTGGTTGAATGATTGTGCTGGGAGAGAGCCCGGGGAGAATTCCGTTACATTGGTTGCAGCGGTGGGGATACACTTCGAGGAGTTAGCTGACTCTTCAAAGAGTGCCTGAAATAATGGCCAAAATACCTCCAGTAGAAGTAAACCAGATGTAGAGGCTGAAAGATTGCCCAGATCGCCTGAAATACTGGCCAAAATATCTCCCGTAGAAGTTACCTGGAGTTAGAGGCTGAAATATTGTCCATGTACAGATCGCCTGAAATACGGCTTAGTATTGCAACGATCGACTGATAGAAGGCCTGAAAAATGACAGACGCGCAGTATAACGCCTTCACGTTCGGGCGATAAGAAAGAAAGGCCGTGTTGTACGGACGGAGGCCTCACACACAAACATCATAACACGCATGGGATATAGCGCCTTCAAGATCGGGCGATAGCGCCGCGTTCTAACACGCATGGTATATAGCGCCTTAAAGATCGGGCAATAGCGCCATGTTCTAACACGCATGGGATAGCGCCTTCAAATTCGGGCGATAGAACACGCATGGTATAGCGCCTTCATAGCCAACCTACGTGCAGGCCTCCACTCGCACAGAATCGGGCGATAGGAAAACCCACAATAGGCCTACATTGGGGTTTATAGCACGGATTGCATAGCGCCCTCATAGACAATATACAGGGTGCATGTATACATGGAAAATAATCAAGATTCATCCCCCCCCCCTTCACAGTTCACAAAGTACCTAGTGACAAACGGCAGTGCTAACCAAAGATGATAGAGCGCCGCAAAGCGGCGCAAGATAACCTACTCCGCCAATTTTGTGATGTACGCTATGGAGCGGAACGGCAGCCATTTGGGCAAGCAAACGATCAGCAAGCCCGGCGCGCGTACCGGCAGTTCATACAAAAATACAGGCGGCGTGTACACAGTTCATCTTCGCCATGGCAACCAGATCTAAAGTTAGATCTAGTCTGCGTTCTTCATCCCACTGTTCAGCAATTAACTGCAAAAATCGTCAGTCTTATCGTCCGGATCTATCCTTTTTCAGGTTTCCAAAGAACAAGGAAAGGTAATCTCAAATAATGCACATAAAATTCATATTTTCAAAAGCAGCCAGTGTTTGACCCTCTCAAAGACTCAGCCCCATAGGCAAAAAACTGTGTTGTTATCACTTTGAGATTGTATGGTTTTCATTAACTGGGACCAATTAGAGAGTTAAAACGGGACTTAGTTATGAACAAAGGCCAAGTCTGTGATTTTGATTTTTGTGAAATACAGAATCAAGTGAACAGTGAAACTATGATTTTAGTTGTAGGGGTGAAGTGAAGTGGATTTGATTTTGAAACTTGTTTGAGTTTGAAACTTTGAACACTGATCACTGACTGAGACTGAGTGAGTGACACTGACACTGACAGATAAAGTGATAGACTCTATACTGATAAAGTGATAACTATACACAGCGCTGTCGTGAAGCTGTACAGATATTGTCCCTTTTAATTCTATGTATTGAAGACGAGTGACTACACTAGATCTTCTATATTTTACCAGTGTATGTTGTCATTATTCCCAAATCATTGCATTGGGCACCATAGATTTTATTCAGATTTTTAAATGTAGGCCTATGTATAGTGGAAGGTACCACATATCGGTAACCTAATGTTTTCCTGCTCTGCTGATCTTGACATGAAATCTCACTGAAAATTATCTGAAATTTCACTCACATGCAAAGGAAATATTGTAGATTCAAACGTTGTTGTCACTTTATGATTCACAATCGGCTAAGCGAAGATACCGCCGTTGAATGTCGGGCCCGTCTTTTTTCACGCTTTCTCAAAAGTGGGATTTAAAGATCGGCAACCCGTTTTCCATTGACAAAGCACATAAACGCAGTGAAACAAAAGTTACATTCATCAGCGTGTTATAAGAAAATGTCTTGATATTCCATTGACTTTCCATTGCAATTTTTTATCATAATTTTAACATATTAAAAGCCACATTTTTATTGTTTTTGACACATTTGCTCATCGATGGTTCAGGTCGGATCAGTTTGAACGCATTATGCGCTCGATGCAAGGCGTATTTTTCGTTTTATACGCGCTAAGGGGTTACCGATCTTTAAGTCCCCTACCAAAACGTAGTCCCCTCACTATACTACACATTTCTTCTCAACAGGTGTCAAAAATGGGTGCAGAACACACGTAGAGAAGATTTACTGGACCGAACACCAGTCTATCTTTTCAACAACTGCCGGTTGTGTGCTGAGCACTTTGAAGTGGAGCAGTTCTCTAATCGTGAAGCAAGAAATAGGCTCAAGTGGAATGCTGTTCCAACTCTCTTCAATGTCCCAAACCCACCCAAGAGAATATCAACTCCTCGTAGATCCCTCAAAAGGAAGAATACAAGCACTTCTTCTCCACAGCTGCCAAAGTCACCCAAAGGTTAATATTTTTAATGTTTTTAACTTCAGAACTGTTTTCTTGTTTTGCTACATGTATGGATAGTTAGATGCATGATGAATTAGGTTGCAATTAGAATAAAAGTCTGAAATGTCAAAATTTTAGGATACTGAAATTATCAAGAAACCTTTTTTTTATTATCACTTTAAAGTTTGAAGCTGTTGATTAAACTTCAAGAAGACATTATTTTGCACAGTTCCATGATAAAAATGTTCTACGTGCTATGCATAGATTCGAATTCAAATTGTACCAATGAATAAAACTTCTAAATAGGTAAAGTAGTAAAGACAGAAGTACATACATGCATAATGTATAGAGTCTATCCCTGTTAGGCCAAGTAAAATAATATATGTGTTTCTGGTCCGGATTTTAAAAAAATGAAAAAGAGGGGCATTTTGTGTTTTATTTTTAATTTTTCAAGGTGGCCTCCATCTGAGATTTTTGTCAATTCCATATGTTTTTTCAATCACATGAAACATCAAAATAATGGAGACACTGTATGTCACACAAGACCTGAACATATTTACAATGTTTTTAATAAAATCTACTTGTTAGCACCATATCAAATTCAGTTAAGTCCACAATGCAATGAAAAGGTGTTTGATACTACAAAAAGTCTCGCACTCATCAAAGTCCAAAAATACATTGGTCATTTTTTTAGTTCCATCGATAGACTGCGCAAACCAGGGCTTCACCACAGTGGTTGTAAGTCTGGGTGTCCTTAAAGGTAGCTAATCCCTTTACAGACCTCTCATTTTTTTAATTGTTTTTTTTTTCATTCTTTGACACAGTGATAAACCATGCTTTAATAGACCATGCTTACTGCAAATCTACCGGTGATACAGAACGTACGAGAGTCAACAGTCAGGCTTTATCTAAGTTAGATTTCATGGCATCTGATGTCATTCCAGACACCACTCCTACCAAAAGACATTGTAAGCTTTTGAGAAAAGAACGACTTCGGACGTTTCGTTTCAAGAAACGGGTGGAGCAGCTAAAAAATTCCATGCACAATGTGACAAAAGAGTCAAAAACAATTCAAGATCTTATTAAAAATGCTCAGGCCTTCCTTGATGAACCAGCTCTATCATTTTTTGCTGCACAATTAAAGAATTCTCCACGTTGCCGTAAGTCAAGGGGCAGAAGATGGACACATTCAGACAAGATAGTGGCACTTTCACTGTATCACCAGGGACCACGTGCTTACAGATTGTGCCAGCGATTGTTTACCCTACCATCAGTTTCTTCCCTTCGACGTTGGCTGAGTGGTATAGAAGTGAGACCAGGGTTTAGTACTAACGTGCTAGAACTTCTAGCTGATAGGGTGAGCACAATGTCAGAAAAAGACAAACTTTGTGTCATCACATTTGATGAGATGAGCTTGCGATCTGGGCTTTCGTATAACATTACTGATGATAATATCGAAGGGTTTGAAGATTTTGGAAAGCTTGGAAAAACTGCACGGCCGGCCAATCATGCCCTTGTCTTCATGGTTCGTGGATTAATAGGGAAATGGAAACAACCAATCGGTTATTTCTTGTCTAAAGATGCAGCCTCTGCAAGCAAACTGGAAGAACTTCTCAAGGAATCTTTACAACGAGTTAGAGACATCGGTTTGTGTCCAAAGGTTGTAATTTGTGATCAGGGATCAAGTAATGTAGGTGCATTCAAGAATTTGGGTGTGACTGCCGAACAACCTTACTTCATTGATGCAAATGAGAAAATATTTGCCATGCATGATCCTCCTCACCTGCTGAAAAATACAAGATCAAACCTTGAAAAGTATGCTTTCCGTATTGACACAGATGGAGGTTCCAAGTATGTTAGGTGGTCGCACATTCGGAATTTCTATGAGTATGACTCAAAACTGCCTATAAGGAAAGCTCACAAGTTGACAAAGGGACACTTTGAACTGAACAGTTTTTCCAAAATGCGTGTGAATAAGGCAGCACAAGTCCTCAGCCATTCAGTTGCTGCAGGGGTATACACATATGCAGCCTTGGGAAAACTGCCAGGAGAAGCTGTACACACAGCAGAGTTTGTAGAGATGATTGACAAACTGTTCGATACATTCAATAGTAGATTCTTTCGTGATCAAAAAATACTGAAGCGCCCGCTGTCTGCAAAATCTAATCACTTAGAATTCCTGTCAACATGCTTGCCTGTTCTGGAGAACCTTCAAGTAATTGGAGCAAAAAACATTCTTTTTGTGAAGGGATGGTGCCTTGCTATAGCATGTGTGAAACAATTATGGGAAGATCTCAAGAACAATCATGATGTAAAGTTCTTGTTTACCTCAAGGCTTAACAAAGATATTGTTGAAAACTTATTTGCAACGATAAGAAGAAAGGGAGGATGTCGTGACAACCCATCTGCCAAAGAGTTTCGATGTGCCCTAAGAATGGTTATGGTAGCTGAACTGATAAAGCCATCTGTAGGAGCTAACTGTGTACCTGACTCTGACAAATTTGTGCTAACTTTGAATAACTTAACATGCAAGAAAGGATCGCAATCCTCTCATCATGGCAGATCAATCAGTTCATGGAATGCACCACACAGGAGGAACACATTATACACAAGTGTCCAACTAGATTTACCTGAGAAGAACACACTTGCATACATTGCAGGGTATCTTTGCCGTCGTTGCCTCACAAGACACGAAATTTCCACACCATGCGAGATGTGTAGGAAAGTCCTCTTATCTACAAGTACAGAATTGGATGATGCAGATTTGTTATTCATTCATAACAAAGCTTACAACACATTAACATCAGACTTTGGATCGCTTCTGGTTCCCTCAGACACATTTCTTGCTTTTTGTACTGAAGGTGAGCAAGTGTTTCGTAAGGAATTCAGTGACAACAACATGACAAGAAACAATATTTGCCTGATTCTCAACGAGGCCATTCGCAATCTAAGGGCTTACAAGGATATGCACCTTTGCAGGGAATGAGTAAATTCCAGAATTGTGGCTACTTTTGTCAGTGTTCGTGTTCAGTATGCACTAAAAATCTTAAATTAAAAAAACGGCAGCTCCGTTCCATCACTGTAAAAAGAAACTGTAGAAGCTGAAAAAGGTGTTGCATAAATGAAGAATAATGATCATATTTCACAGACACTGCACTTAAATCCCTACTTATCACAAAGAAATAGTGCAAACTTGTACAATGGAACCTCATTATAACAAGGTCTTTGGGCCATGAAAATTATCTTGGTATATCAGGTTTCTCATTATATCAGGGTTAAACAACAAAGAAATAAAAAGAGCTGGGACTTGCAAAATTACCTCGTTATATAAGGTTTTGGTATATCTGACCTTTTTATAACCAGGTTCCATTTGTACATGTAGAGTTAAATGCATCTTTAATTGTTATAACCTGAAAGTGAACACTGAGTACATGAATTTTATTATGCACCCCTATCAAACAGTCGATGACTCCAATATTTTTTTCTCTAGCAAGATTTGGGGAAAAAGAGACGGGAGATTTCATTTTGTTCTAGGGGATTTAGAGCATCATGTCGGGAGGGACAGATAAAAAATAATAAATAGTCTAATAAAACCTAGCAAACATGGAAATAATTATAACACAAACACATATCTATTTACTCAACTTTTTATCACAACATGGCATTTGTGCACAGTAATAGGTTTTCTAGTGTCCTTATATCAACTCATTAACCACATACAATGGTACAAAGGAACAGCTGATGCCGATTGCAGAGAGCAAGGATTTCTCTCTCAGCTGTGAAAAGCTCTGGCGTCTATGAGCTAGCATGTAAAAAAAATTGCGCCTCCTGGCCGCCTCTTTGGGCGCGCCGGCGCGAATGTTCGAAAAAATTGCGCCTACTGGCCGCCTCTTTGGCCGCGCCGGCGCGAATGTTCGACAAGCCATACCATAGTCTTGAATATTCATTAGCACAGTAGCCAATAACAGAGGCCGTCTCATGAAAACTGCCTCGTGTACAAAATGAATGGCAAAAAAACTAGGTCAGAAAGACTAGGTCAGATTAAAAGTAGGTCAGGAAATGGCCTAACCCCTGCAATGACCTGATATCTGTGTTAATGCATTTACCAAACATATATGATGGTTTTACTAAAAGACGCACGTTCGTTGCAAGGAGTTCAGCAACATGGAGATTTAATGCAGCAATGCCCACACAAATTCGTATGCATGGGACTGTGTGTTGTTGGCCCGTGAACCAAATTGAACCCAACTTTGTGTGCGCTTACCCCTTGACCTCACGCTAATCTCATTCGGTGCTACAGCTTTTGGTGCGTCACGTGGGGAAGCAGCGTTTGCGTGCTGGTCTCCATTCTGGAAATACACTTGTAACGAATGTGTGCCTTTAAAGTTTCCCATCAAAAAGTGGCTTCTTTTATCGAAGTGATATGCATGGCTATGAAGGTTCTGCATATTTAATGAGCTGGGTGCGCATCAAAACACCTTTTTTTCATTCAGTCATTGTTGCTCTGAATATTCATCACATTTCATGTTTTTGGTGTCTTTGTAAAGAAGAAGAATCAATCTTTTACGTCATTAGATTGAATTTATTTAAAACTTTTATAATATAGGTGAAATTTCTGATCTAAAACACGCTACAAAATAATTATTTTCACCTCACAAAAGTTGTTGTTTTTAATTTTATACTTTATTTTTATTTGAGCCCAAAATATATTTAGATCATTATAATGCTGAAGATCTATGCTTTCATATGATATAGGTATTGAAAGAAGATTTGGTTTAATTGGGTCAAGAACACTCTTTTCACAGGCCAAGTACATTTAGCAACTTAAAAAGAAGAATACTGCACTCTGATTGGTCAGAGAGACCACACACCCATCCACATTCCAACGGTTTCCATGCTGGGCCCTCCCAAGATCACACTCCCCATGTGGTAATCTCTTAAAATTACCTGCGCTTGCTGTTTTGAAACCTTATTCAGCCAATCAGAACTCTGGATTTCATGCTACTCAGAAATTTCAGAAATCTTGTCTTGTATCTTGTTGGGAAAAGTGTGTTCTTGACCCAATTAAAAGGTGCCACATATCAAGAGTGACATTTTGAGAAAGTACAGACTTTCAGCTTTTTGATGATATAAATATTATTTGGGCTCAAAATTAGAAAGTTTTGCACAATTTGCAAGAGAAAACAGTGGAAGAAAATTCACTTTTAAGGCATCTTTTCAGACATGAAATTCACTCATTAATTAAAAGTTTGTGTAAAATAAATGACCAATATAAAAAGATTAATATTTACCCTTTCCAATGGTGCAATAATATTTAATTTTACTTGAGGATAAAGTGGTTAAATTCTTTGAGAAAGAAAGTCTCACAATGAACAATTTTTTGTAGTGAGGAGGATTCAGCCACGAGAGGATTTGGATAATTCTGGCCATTTGCTCATTAAACAGAGGGGCCTGCAGTCTGACTGATATGTAGTTGTAGTTGGTCACTTGTTTGGTGGAAACAATAATTCCAGAAATGAAAATGGTAAATACATGTACTAATGTGTTTTCCTGACTCTAATTCCTTAACCAATTGGAGACGTAGCTTTGCTGTGGAGTGGAGTGAAGACAATTCTTGTAATAACTCATAATGTAGAACCATAGCTTAGTCCTCATTCATCACATTGCAATATAACGTTTAATCACTTTTTTTAAGTCACTGTTTAAAGGTAGTAGCACTCATTGCAAGCATTACAAATCTCCATAAAATTTCTTCTGCAGATAGCTTCTGACATCAGAATACTCAGAAAGTTTTAGATCTCAACACCCGCCCAGTTAAGAAATACGAAACAAAAAATGCAACTTTAATTTTCTTTTATATTCTTTGTTTTCTTAAGTAGTCAGCCTGACACTTTAAGAGGAAAACTTATAAAAAAACATAATTCATGGTTTGGCATTATGACCTGGCATGTAAATGAGTGATACTACCTTTAACACTGTGGCAGACTGAATTAAAAAATTGTTGAACTGTGATACCTAAGCTTTATAATAATGTTAGAAATAGATGAATAATCCCCAAGGAATACAAAAGTTTTGAAAAATATAGCAATGGCTGTTACGATGTAAACCTCTACAGACAGTTTATTATTCCAACATTACAGCCAATGGGGAAGATTTAGCATTGTAAACTGGTCATTACACTTTTTGGCAGCACTAAATAATAATTTTGAATCCCAATTTTTTAGGGCTTAACGTTTACACTATATCAGATCTACTGATCACATTTTGGGCCGCGTATCTCAAGAGTTTTTAAAACTGGAATTGTTGTTAAATAATGCCTTTAATTCTAAATAATAGGTAGATCCTTCAATGGCCAACTAAAATCACTTTATTTCTAATATAAAGTACAGTCAACTCTGCCTAATTCAAATCTCTTGGGACTGAAAAAATAGCTTTGACCAAGAAATAAATCGACTTATAGACTGTGGGATGCTCGCTAAAATTGTGAGTTTTCGTGGGGCGGCAAATGCAACCATGGTTCTTGGACATGATTAATATGTAAAATAATATTTATGAGCACATGCAACATGTTGCCATCGCTGAAGTTTGCTCCTAAACTCTAAATAAAAATAATAACATGCGAAATCGTATCATTGATGCGACTGGAAATTCCGCCATTCACCGCGTGTGTTAAGGACTTCCGCGAACGCGCGCAAGCGTGTACAAATGCATGTAAGCTGCCTAGCTTCGTTCGCGTTTATTCGCTTTATATGCGCTACACGTTATAGAATCCACGATGGCGGATGACAAGTCGTCGTCTTTGTCGGGTCCTGACAGCGAAAATGACGTTTTACCACCGGCAAATGTATGCTGAATGCACGTTATACCCAAGGAGAGAGGGCCAGTAAATTTCTTTCAAGTAAAGAGCTGGAACAAATTCAAGGATTGCTGCATTCGTTGGTGTAGACTACCTGAGACTTTGGAATCAAAAATAGCTTTTCGTGCAGCAGAGAAGTTTGCGATTGACTTGCAGCCCAACCATCAGCAAGATCAGGATCAACCTGACGTTACAAGTTCAGGGTCTACTTCTTTCCCAGAGCCAGGTCAAGCATCTTATCATCGTGCATGTTACCAGCACTTCTGGTAAACTTGCCAGGGCTGAAAAGAGACAGGAAAAACGGAGAGCTGAAGGTTGGTTCAATTATAATCGAAGTTCAAGTTGTAACGTTAGCTAGACACTGTCACTAGTCTCTGCCTTTGCTTTACTTTGCCTTTGAAGTTTGAGTGACTTGGCAATCATGCACTAGTCTAGGTCTATATATCATGACTAACGTTAGATGTAACAGTTAGATAGCTAACTTAAAGTAAAATAAATTCTATGAATCCTTAAGTTAATGAGACTTGGGCAATATCGTGTTTCAGGCCCCACCTGTAATACAGTTTGAATGTGGGGCTGATTCCCCCATGAAGTATATTAGGCCTAGACTCTACATTTTATTATTCGTTCAATAGTTGATCGATCATGAAACTCGTTCTTACATTTTCACATTTTTAACATTACTCGATTGACCACTCCCTAATATATACTCGTGTTTACGGCCCAACCAAACGGGATTATGAATTGATTATCACGGCAGTGGGGCTGATGTGCATCAGCCCCACTGCTGTGTTAACCCTATAAATGTCACGGGCCGTTTAGATCGGCCCTGTGCTCGTGGCCAAGATGCACGGGCCGATTTGGGACGCCCATATTTCTATTGGCTGCTGCTCAGCAGTGATGTATCGTATGGGCTTGTAAGGCGAGCTATGATTGGTTGAAATAATATGGAACAAATAAAGTATTGTATCAAACCTTCGCCGAAGTTTATCCAATGAAATTGCATGGTTTATTTCTCATGATTTTCGCTTCCGAAGCATGATTGAAAGTTGAATTCGGCCGATGAGACGGTACGATGATGGTGTAGTGTGCACGTGCACGGCGCTGATCGATCAGCTGTGTCGTTATTATCTGACGTGCGGTGCGATCACCGCACATCAGTTCCAACTTCTATATTTCAACTTCAGTATTCCAACTAAAATATTTGTTTTCATGTTTATCACCTTGTTTTACAACTCAAGATATTTTATAAATGTGCTGAAGTGTACCTCACTTTGAAAATCTGCAATATTTTTCCCAAAAATGTATACATTTACCTGTTGTGCCTTGATGATTACATTATTGCCAGAAAAGAACTTGATCCTTGCCCCACTTTTTATTTATTTTTTTATTTTTCTAAATCAAACCAGAATTTATATCAGTTCCAACTTCTATATTTCAACTTCAGTATTCCAACTAAAATATTTGTTTTCATGTTTATCACCTTGTTTTACAACTCAACATATTTTATACATGTGCTAAAGTGTACCTCACTTTGAAAGTCTGCAATATTTTTCCAAAAAATGTATTCATTTACCTGTTGTACCTTGATGATTACATTATCATCAATATATTTTTATGAACATGCAGTTTATTTGTCAAACTTTACATTGCCAGAAAAGAACTTGATCCTTGCACATTTTTTTTGTATAGATCAAACCAGAATTTATATTAGTTCCAACTTCTATATTTCAACTTCAGTATTCCAACTAAAATATTTGTTTTCATGTTTATCACCTTGTTTTACAACTCAACATATTTTATACATGTGCTGAAGTATACCTTACTTTGAAAGTCTGCAATATTTCCAAAGAAAGGTGTAATCATTTACCTATTGTGCCTTGATGATTACATTTTTATTATCAATATAGTTTTATGAACATGCAGCTTACTTGTCAAACTTTATATTGTATGTACAGTTACTATGTATACCACTTATGACTACTGAATGCTTTGTGATTTTTTCTTTGTTGGGAAGGGAAGGGGGAGCTTGTGAGCAAATTTATGCTAGATAATACAAGTTCTAGGAATATCTGTGTATGTGTGTGTTTGATAACCTGTTCGTACCAGTGAATAAATACATTACATTCCACTTGTCTGTAACTTATAAACCTTTGGTAACTAATTTCACCAATATTACTGTAGAGTATAAGTAGTGTGATATTGTGCATGAATACCGGTAGTACATTGTCACATATTCTAGTTTTATTTATGATTTCATTGGAGAATCATAAAAAAAGTTGCAACCGTTGTAAATAGAGTATACACTACAGTAGTTCATGAAAGAGAATGTAAGTTTGAAAATGTATTTCCTTTTTTTTACAGTAATTGCAGGTTTAATTTTTTTTTTCTTATGCACAAAGTATGTCACAATACGGTTGATTCATATAACATCCACTTACAGGGAAAAAATAACCTTTGCATGCTCAGGAATAATGAATACATGTATGTATATTTCAATGTGAAAGCCAACATATATCCCAATTTTTGCCAGCAAAGAAATGAAAGATATGGTTCGTAATATTTATGCACAATATAACTCTACACTTTTTTTTATTGTTGAAACTTTCCTATTTTATTCATCAGTATTCACCATTACTACTTAGAAGATGTAAAGATGATGTTATATATCATTGAAAATAATACCATGCATATTCAGGTTATGCATAAACTGGAAAAGATAAATGGAGCCATGAAACAAACTTACCTTTTTTCCCCGAAAAAAAAAAATCATATATTACATGACACAGAACTTTTATTTTCAGAACTGTTCTACCTGTAAGAGTCAAAGAGTATAAAACCTTTTGTTCTGCTGAAAGCCAAATAAATGTTCTGTTACACGAATAAATGTTTCCTCAGTTTCATTAGTGTTTGAATGAGAAAACATAGTGCTCAAATGCATGACTAGCAGTAATTGAACGAGTGTTTTGATGTGCGAGGGCGCCCTTCCCTGACAGTGAGGGCGCCCTTCCCTAGAATTTCAAAGAAATATATGTAATTTGCTTTTTGTTTCATTGTGTATTATACCTTGCAAATTTATATTCTCAAGAATACTCAAACTTAGAGTAAAATGAAGCAATAACAAAAAAGATGCATTTTTGACGCAAAAATTGTTACATGACGTGGTCACACAAATTTTATTCCACAACGGTCATAAAGAGTCAAATGGTAAAAAACTAATGTTTTTCTGAAAGCCAAATATATGTTCTAAAACATGAATATACTTTTTTCCCCATATGATATGTGTTTGAATGAGGAAACATGGTGCTCAGATGCATGACTGACAATGAATGAGTGAGTGCAATGGTGAATGAGGGCGCCCTTTGCTGACAGTGAGGGCGCCCTTCATTCAAAAATCATATCAAAAGATAGGAAATATCATAACCTTCAAAATGGTATATAACTTGTCATGTTTTCTATCAACTGAATATAATAAATCAAGAATTGAAATAACCCTCCTCAAGTTCCTGCATATAGCCCTGACATGCCCCATTTCCCCATGTGACACTTATAGGGTTAAACATTTCTAATATTTCTACAAAGCAGTTTCAAACCTGGCATATCATCTCAGATTAAGTCGCATTTAGACGTTTTCCAATGGAATATTTTCCTGATTTGGGGAATGGTGGAATCATGGGCTCATATTATGTTCAACATACAGTAATAAAATACAGTCAAATGTGAAGTTTCATCACATTCCGTCGCTCTGCAGCTAGGTACGAGCCCAATCCATCTCTGTTCTGAAATCTCAAAGACAAACAACTGGTCTTTTTAAAACTAAATGGCCCTCAATGCTGCTCTCAGGTCTATGTATTGGCTTCTACAGAATGGTGCCGCACACACCGTCACACACCAGCAACTCTTCAAGTAGCGGCATCACTAGGATGCCAGTATCTCAAGCACTTGAATGTGGTAGGTTGAAAGGATTGAATTACATTCCAAATCAAATATTCATTTTAATGACATACTCTTCACACCTGCCAACCCATACGATTTAATCGTATTTGTTACCATTTTTTAGATTAAAAAGTGTGAAAAATCGTAACAGTACGATTTTTCATATCGGAAGGAAAAAAATCACACGCACCGATTATTTTAGCACTGAAAGACTTTTAGCACTTGTCAGCAATGCTTCACGCAACACGCAGGCACTGCTCGTACGTACATAAGTATGTATCCCCGGACGTATCTCATCATGAAAATCGTATCTAGCACACACTGTATAGTATGCTTGTTCGCCGAGATCTCGGCGCACGGCCGGGGTGGCCACTCGCTGCGAGTTGCAGCGGCACCTCTTTACCACCACGTCGCGCTGGGCCGGATAGGTGGGCGCCGCACGTCATTGGGAGTGCGCCATGATCCAGGTTGCGACTTATCATTCATAGCAAAGCCGAGCTTAACGTCCGTGACTATTTTCACCTGTTGTAGTACTTTTTTGTGTGAGTGCCATGTATTGGATGTGATTTCCGATTCTGAACATGTGGCTATGGATTCTCGACATGATTAGTTGGATTTTCAATCATCTGTCCGTGGTCGTGGATTGAGTGACTGTGCGACTCGACGCCGCGCTCTAACGTGGTACGGTCTATGGGACTGAGTGTTGTCCAGTGCACGTGCAAACTTCAGCTTCATCACGCCAATGCCAATGGTCAGACGATCGTTTTATTTCGGTAAGTTTTTTTTCTTTCATCTTTCCATTTTAGTAGATATGGACCCAGAATCGTTATGAATTCAAAATTCAGGCATGATATTTTTTAGATTTAAATTGGGCATGCTGGATGTTAGAATTTTCATCATCAACTTTGCGAAGAATTTTTGCTTAGTCCCATGCATATACATTCATGTCTGTTGTGAACAATTGTCTCAACACGATAGCAAATCGGAAATTAAGGTCAGATTAACTATTTGCCTTGCTCAAAATCAGTGAATTGACCAAGAATATCATGCAGTATATCTATATCTTGAACTCCAAAGAAAGAAAACAAATAGATTTACAGTAGTTTAGTTTGCAGATATATTTGCCATGCCATGCCTGTAAGTGTAACAAGTGAAGTGATGACATGAGTCTGAGGCAAGCTGTACTGTACGGTTGTGCAAATAGCATTTACAGATCATCGTGACATGGCCTAAGTTGATCCTCCATTGTTTGTGACAATCTTCAAACCCTCTGCATCAACTAGTTTGAATTTAGTTGAATGATCATAAATTTTTTGTGCTGTAAGCATGTTTCACTTATTTAGTAATATATACCAGCACGTATGAATCTTCATTCTGAGATTAGCTCTCCCATTTTTTCAATATTTAATATAAATCAGTTCATCAATAGATCTAAGTAGATTCTATAATTTTTTAAAAGTGTACATCTAATTATTTTTTCTTCCATCCCCACCTCAGATTTTTATACATATTTTCTTTTGGTCTTTTATTTCTCAGACTAATCATCCTATCGAAGTTGAAACAATGGAGAAATCTACAGGAGGAAAGAAATCAGCACGTAAACAGAAGTACATGCAAGATTATGCAGATAAATACCCTTTCATTAAGAAGTCATTGAAAGGAGAGACGTTTGCATACTTTACAATATGCCGGGAAGACATAAGTATAGGGCATGGTGGGACCAATGACATAAAGAAACACACTGAAAAGAAGAAGCACATCGATAGTGCCACAGCAGTGAGAATTTCATGCCCCTTGACATATATGTTACCTGTAACTAGCAAATCAACACCTGAGGATCTTGGTGTTATTAAGGCAGAAGTCGCATTTTCAGACTTTTTATGTGAACACAATATACCTTTAACTGCAGCAGATCACAGGGGAATACTCTTCAAGAAAATGTTTCCAGAGAGCAGCATTGCAAAAAAGTATTCTCAGTATTCTTTAATTAGGACGCGCATTATGACGCGCGTTTAATTATGACGCGCATTATGACGCGCGTTTGGACGCGTTAGTGGGAGCTGATAGTCCGAGTGTAACGCACTTTTATTTCGTGCATACTCAAAAAATTGATCACGCGTTAGGACTGTGAAGAGTGAAGAGATCAGCGAAACAAAAAAGCACTATCACCTAGAGTGTAACGAACTTTTATTCTCAGGTGATCTGATAGGAAAAATTACGCCTCATCACGTTATCAATTCTTGACCAATCATATAGCAACATTCTTAGTATGTGGAATATAAAACAGATTATGCCACTGTGGAGGGCTCCGTAAGTAGCAGGCAGTCCAGCTCTATCCAGTCATATCTGGTTCTGCATTGTTCTGGATCTGACAGTGGACGTTCAGCATGGGACATCTTCTGAATAATATCAAGGAGAGCACTGTCCTACCTTCCACCCTAGTCGATGGTCTCCAGAACTAGGCAACCATCTGTCTTTGGGACGGAAGGCAAGAAGTCTACTGGAGCAACGTGGGAGGTAATCAATCAATATCAATCTTAAACTGCGATTGAACTGGTCATATTTCATGTGTGCACGCTAGTTTTGCTTTTGCTTTTCTTTTTCTTTTGGCTAGTTCTACATCCAAATGCTGCAATTTTTAAGAGCTGTTTTTCTAATCCAACTCTGATGACCTGTAACCTTGTAAAATTCAAGTATAGTACATTACACAAACTTGATGTAAATATGTTACAATCTAAATAAATACGGTGCATATCAGCCACATTTTTCTTGTGTGGCACAGCAGAAGTTTTTGTTGACCTGTATGATGTCACAATGAAGTCAGGAACTTGGAGAGAGGGGATTCCGAGCTGGCCTGTTGTTCTTGCTTGGCCGCCTGTAACATCGTCTGCAGCTGTCTGTACCGGTTCTTTTTGGCACTTCTGTTCATCCGCCCTGATGACTTCGTAGGGGTGGGTGTGGTCCTGAAGAGGGAGAGGGGGTCACACAGACAGGCACAGAGAAACGGGGACAGAGAGAGACATGGGGTGAGGGGAAAGGGAGAAAGATCAGACGATGAATGGAAGGAGGGAGAGAAAGTGAGATATAGGAGTGCGAGGGAGAAAGAAAGGGATACAGAGAGAGACAGATATGGACAAAGAGAGAAAGGGGGAAAAGAAGGAGAAAGTGAAGGGGGAGGGAGAGACATGGGGTGAGGGAAAGGGAGAAAGATAAGACGATGAATGGAAGGAGGGAGAGATAATGTGAGATATAGGAGTGCGAGGGAGAAAGAGAGGGATACAGAGAAAGACAGATATGGACAAAGAGAGAAAGGGGGAAAAGAAGGAGAAAGAGGGGAGAGGAGGGAGAGACATGGGGTGAGGGAAAGGGAGAAAGATAGACCGTGAATGGAAGGATGGAGAGACAGATATGGATAAAGTAAGATATAGGAGTGCGAGGGAGAAAGTGAGGGATACAGAGAAAGATAGATATGGCCAAAGAGAGAGAGAGAGGGGGAAAAGAAGGAGAAAGAGAGAGGGGAGGGGAGGGAGAAACATGACATTAAGAGCAAAAGAGAGGGATTGAAAGAGGGAGACAGAAAGAAATTTAGGCAGAGAAAACAGTAAAAGAGCGAATGTGTGAAAGGGGGGGACGAGGCAGATAGTTATACAGTCAGACAGAAAAAGAGACAGGCAAACAACAGTGACAGAATCAGAGAGAAATGGGAGAAAGAGGAATAAAACACAAGGCATTAGCAATATTGTGTCTCTCCCACTTGCGAAAATAACCAGAAATATCGCGATCTCCATTGCTACGCAAAAGAATTGTATCCCTGGCTGATTGTGAAATATCTGCCATAGAATGTAACATTCCATAAATGAGAAGGGCTATTTCACGCAATGCTACTTCATCTATCTACTCCCCCTCCCCCACCTTCCCCCTTCTTTGAGATGGAATAAAAAGCCTCCACCAAGTTCTACTAGATTAGACAAAGACAAAACAGGATGATAATCAGTTGCACAATAGAGGCAAGGTAAACTTTGTCTCTGGGCGGCAAAGAAATGTAAAAAGGTTAAAATTAGTGCTGCAGTTGAAAACTGAACATGGAATAAAGTTTCTAAAATTGATACGTTTATATAAGAAAGTTTGTCAACAGACATGAATAATACTGAACATTATGATTGTAATAAGGCATGCATGTAAAGTGAACAAAGTAGGCAAAATAGTGACTTTGAATAAATTTGCATAAATGTGCATGAGTAATGTTTGCCTTAATCTACATCAGTAATGCTCACACATGCTCACACAATTCTGTGCACAAGTTAGGAAGCCTTCACCAAGAATCTTGCAAGTAAACTTTAACGTATGACCTCAAATGACCTTTGACCTTATTATGTGACCTCTTACAGCACAATAACATGCAGGTGCCCCCAGTGCATCCATCATCCAAGTTTGATTTCCATTGTAGCAACATGTGATGAGTTATGTGTGATAAGAGAGTCTTGCAAGTAAACTTTAACGTATGACCTCAAATAACCTTTGACCTCATCCTGTGACCTCCAACGGTACCATAACATGAAGGTACCCCCAGTGCATCTATGACCCAAGTTAGGTTGTAATCCAAGCAACCCATGTGAAGTTATTTGTCAAAAGAGAGTCTTGCAGGTAAACTTTAACGTATGACCTCAAATGACCTTTGACCTTATCCTGTGACCTCCAACGGTACCATAACATGAAGGTACTCCCAGTGCATCTATGACCCAAGTTAGGTTGTAATCCAAGCAACCCATGTGAAGTTATTTGTCAAAAGAGAGTCTTGCAGGTAAACTTTAACGTATGACCTCAAATGACCTTTGACCTTATCCTGTGACCTCCAACGGTACCATAACATGAAGGTACCCCCAGTGCATCTATGACCCAAGTTAGGTTGTAATCCAAGCAACCTATGTGAAGTTATTTGTCAAAAGAGAGTCTTGCAGGTAAACTTTAACATAGAAAAAGAGAGTCTTGCACATACTCTTTAATATATGACCTCAAATGACCTTTGACATCATCACATGACCTCTGACAACACCATAACATGAAGATACCCCTAGTGCTTCTATCAACCAAGTGTGGCTGCCATTGCTGTAACAGTTGCCAAGTTATGGATCATAAGAGAGTCTTGCAGGTAAACTTTAACATTTGTGACGGACGACGGACGGACGACGGACGGACGACGGACGGACGCCATTTGGATCCCTTAGTCTCGTCTTCACCTCCGGTGGGCGAGACAAAAATTGGCTTAGAAAGCAGAGTACAAACACAAAAGGAGATCCACTCAAAATAAGTCTATACAATGAAATGAGTGGAATGTACTGCTATTCAAATAATTAACAAATAACTATTAAGACGAGGCAAAATAACCTCCAGGGAGAAACTACACTGTAAGTCAGTATCATACAAAAGAAAAGAATGGGGAAGAGTTGAACTTCTATCAACTTACAAATTTATAAATGAACAATATCTGAGAATGCATCTTACACAGATTATCCATATATAAACTTACCTCTCCTTTCCCATCGATATTGCACTAGACAAGTTACTCTTCTGCCTCTTTGATGGTGGGCTGCAGATGGAATACGAGATATGTACATGTATTTATATACGGCCCCATGTTAGATTTACATTTAGAATGTGCAAGTCCTCTTGAATTGCAAATTCCAACACTTCCACAAAGAGCTCTTGGTTACAGCGAGATACCTAAACCCGAGTAATGTCATGATACTGTGCCACTGGAAAAACTGCTGGTAAGAGGAATGTTTGCACTGATGTGGAATTACTACAGGCTACAAAAGTCCATTCAAGATGGGGATTGGATGCACCATGGACAGTTAGAAAAATATTTCTGATGGGTTCGTTTGTTTATACTCACATCCCATTAGGCCTATCAAGACAAGTTTCTTCACCCTCCATGTGCCACATACAGATTTTCTTGTCATCAGTGGCTTGCTGAACACACATTTTCTCACACATACAGAAACTCTTACATGTGTGTGCATGCAACAAGGACTAATTTAGACTAGAATACTATCTACAAGTTTTCTTTTTGAGTCATCCTCCTGATGATGGATAGAGTACACTGCAAGAAATGTTTGAGTGATACTCCCTATGTTTGACATTGCTGAAAAACTTGCTAAGTGCAGGACATTCCACAATCTTTTTTTTTTTAAAAAAAAACGTCTTCTGACTAGCTCACAGACAGTCCATCAGCACCCTCTACCTTCATCTCATATTTTTTATTTCCAGAAAGCAAAGAGCTAAGAACAATATATTGCAATTACACAATAAATTCAACTGTAATTAATCTCTTGATGTCTGTCTCTTCCTTTCCTTTTCCCCTCAATTTTACTTGATTCCACATAAAAACAACCACATGGTGTTAGCGATGGTTTGATTACTTTGTAAGTAGTATTTCAAACAACAAGATCACCTTCAAAACCTACAAAGAACATTCACAATGGAGATTCAAATTGTAGGCAAAAATTGTTTGGCCCTTTCAAGAAATCAAATGTTACTTTATTAGATATTTCTTGTAATTCGGGCATGGTACAAGAACAAATAAGAATCAATACAAAACCCACCTTGTAAAGCTTCTTGAGGATGCGATGTCCGATTCATTTGACAAAGTACTGGAATTTGATTTTCTTTTTCTCTTCTTCGCAGATACACTGCAATGATAAACCATACATATTATCTTTAATTTGCAAAGAAATTTTAGGCATACACCCACGCAAGCTACTTCTAGTTCACGGGTCAAGACACGATGACATGGAAAAAAAAACCCTGAAAGAGTCTCATGTTATCTTTAATGCTCAGATTTTTTCCTTCACATTTCATGTCACACTGAGCCATAGTGAATATCAAAAAGAATATGAATTACTTTGAAGTACAGTATGTGGTCCATGAATCGCAGTGGCACACACCTTACACAAAGCACATACATGTACTACAGGTACAACAAAAGAGTTTTCACATTGTGTTTTGTTCACAAATGCATAGGCACAGAGTGATATCTCGTTTAAGCTTTGTAGAGTGCAATTAATGTTTTTCTCCAATCTGGACTTTAAATATGAATCATCAATGCTGGGCTGTATCTTTGAAGAGGTAATTTCATAAATGATTTTCTTTTAAGTGTCTCCATTGAGACACATTGCTTTAAAAATTCCATCAAATTTGTTCATAAGTTTGCTGCTGCCACCTGCAATGAACAAGCTCTACAAAAATGTTGTTTTTATTTTTTTTTTAGTAAAAATAAGAACTCGAAATATTTATATCTTCTTGGTGTTATTTTGATGTTATATTTTGAGAGGAATTCAGATAATTTGAAATCCAAAAGGAGAAGTATAAATTCAATGCACCATTAGACACATCATACAAACTAATTAAGGGAATCACTGACCTTGGGGAATTGTTAGTGTCTTCTGGACTAGTGGGCAAATCTGGTCTGTCTGTCCTGCTGGCGCATGGAAATCTGTTTGTTCTCTTGCAAACATTGCAGTATATGACCTGCAACATAGTAAAACACATTAAGAAACTCTCATTAATACCGAACAGAGAATAAGAAATCTTCCCCTGAACAGGGGAGATAACAGTCAATAAAAAGATGCAAAGAAATACAAATTATGTGGTAGAAAAACAGTGATACACCATGGATGAAGACCCCATCAATTTTTCTTGAAATTCAAAAAAGCGACAAGTGATCAACCTGTGTGGTTTGTGTCAATCTTCTTTATATGATCTGGATATAACTTGGCACAAGGAATACAACCAATATTCAAGTTTGACTACTTATTCCATGCTTAACAAATGTCTGATGAACTTTTACATCCGCTTTTTTATCAAATATTTGGCTCATCATTTCAAATTTTATCCCTGTAGTCACATGCTTGAATGAAGACAGAAATGTGGAGAAAGCCATCGTGAAGCTGAAGCCATCACACATCCAGGCGACGGTGCGGACGGCATAACTAAATCAGTCAGCCAAATGCTTACTAGTACATTCCTGCTCTTCGTCCATCTCCGCAGCTTCTTCTGCTGGGCGGCCGTCAGAAAGCCGCCCCTTGGATCTTCCCTCCTCTTCCTCAACCTCTCAATCTCCCTGGTGATCCTCATCCGGGGCTGCAGCTTGGTGCGACATGTGCCTGGTCGGAGCAGGCTGTGGCAATGGGAGCAGTGCTGAGAGTCTGAGGGGAGAAAGGGAGAGGAGAGGAGAGAGAAGATAGGAGATGGTATGGAAGGACAAATGGAGGGAGAGGTGGGTAAGGAATGTTGGCAAAGGCGAGGGGAGAAATAAGGAAGAGAGAAAGAAGGCGTGAAGGGAAATAATAATAGAAAGCCCAGCAAATCTTTGCTGTTCAGATAAACAATTTCCAGGTCTCAATGATAACTTTATCACTATTGTACAATCTTTTAATTCAGCTCAAGATAAAAATATTGAATCTATTTTCACTTTAATCAAACTTGAGAAATTAGGAGCGGATAGCGAACAAGTATTCTTACCATATTTGGTAACTGTTGATTGGTCAGTGTTGAGTTGTCCTTTTTGAAGCTTGGCCCTTCATGTACAAGAAAAGAAATAAAACAATACGTAGACTGTATGTCAGAAGTTTAATGCATGCCATGCACACGCTGACATTGTTCTTTGAATAATATCACATGAATCTGGAAAAACAGACATAATGAAACATTACACTTACAGTGAAAAGAAGTCACAGACATCACCATTGCACAAAAATCATTGATATCAAAAGAAAAATTCACAACAATATTGATCAAAACTACCTTCGCACTTGTCGCAATAAAAATTTTGGATTTCTTTGTTGATGCGCGATGAAAAGAGGGTCACGGAAATCATAATTTTTCTGAAATTTATGGAATCATTCCATGTTTGGGGGTGAGAATAAATTAACAAAAAAGTATGCAAATGCACATGCTCCCATCTTACCAGTGCTGCACCTGTCAATTACACCAAAACATGCTCAAGCAGATAATATATTTCTGGAGGAATGTAGGGATGGAATCCTTGCAACTCATGAATTACATCTCCAGTGAGAGAGTATGCAGATTAGAAGGCGTACCTATTTCATTATCTATATCAATATCATGATATAAAGTGCTTAATTTAGGTTGCCTGCTAATTTAACACAATATGTTTCCGCTTTCTACCTGAATACTGGGTTAAAATGCCTCCAACTAGGAATCGATGCAAAAAATTGCTATGGACCGGCATACAGGACAATATAGGAGATGCCAGAGAGTGGCCAGCTCAAATTCAGAGGTTATTTTGGAGTAGAAATGTCAGACATTGGGACAGGATCAGGATTGCTGTGTTTGTGTACGTGAACGGTTTAAATCCGGTAGTGTTCTTAGAGTGGGCGGAACTCATTCAGATGTGCAGGGACGGAGCCAGTTTGCATCAATTTAGACCTTTGTTTAATTTATTTGAAGGTGGCAGAAATTACACACTTTATTCGTGGAACGTGAGTACCAGGAGATACAAATACCTTGATGGAAGACCTCATTATCATTAATTCACAGGTAAGTAAAACACCCCTACTATAGACATTCGTTGGTCTAATCCGAGATGAGCAAACACTGATCACACTGATCGAGCGTCACGTGGAAAGATGTGCTACCATCTACACAGATGGATGGAGGGATTATTCCTCTTTGAATGAACGAGGGTATCGACACTTCACTGTTGAACATAAGAGCTCATTCAAACAGGCATACCAAGATCTTGCAACAGGGGAAAAGACTGTGGTCCACACCAACACAATCGAGGGCTCGTGGAAAATCGCAAAGGAGCATTTCAGGCATATCGCCAGAACAAGCATTGGCAATTTCATAGGACATCTGACCGAGATAATCTGGAGAAATAGTCATCGTTGGAAGAGGGAACTTCCTGGAGGCAATGTTTTCTATGATCACTCAGTATTACACCCTCCATCTCGCCAACCTCCAACCACCCCAATGATGTCGGAAGATACTCAAGTCAAACGTCAGTGTATTTCTCCTCCTCATCGCACTCTCAAGTTGAGGAAATGCATCACAAGCCTTGGGTCGAAATCAGGAGGCAAGAGGAAACCAACAAAGAGCATTAGGACCTGTACTCTCGTCCATCCACATGGATTTAAGCCAATAACGAT
Source organism: Arbacia lixula (assembly GCA_963669155.1). Classification (NCBI taxonomy): domain Eukaryota; kingdom Metazoa; phylum Echinodermata; class Echinoidea; order Arbacioida; family Arbaciidae; genus Arbacia; species Arbacia lixula. The sequence continues at coordinate 11,400,595 of OZ022581.1, read as the reverse complement.
TCACGAGGAAACAAGCTACTACAGTTGCTAAGCAACCATCATACGGAAAGTCACACTTCCTATGGTCATCTTCAGACAGTGACTTCCAATTATAATTGGAGAGGATCAGTTGTTGATTAATAACTTTGAAGCCCTGACAGTTAACATTCTTCTCTACCTCGTGAATCGTCCTCATCATTTTCATTTCAAGATGTCAGAGTCAGTTTAACGCAAAGGTGAGTGCTGTCAATACTTCAAAATTGATCTTTTCCGTTTTCATTTCATTTTTTTTGTTTAGTATACAATTATGAATTTTAATTCTGAAAAGGGTAGTTTATTATGCTGTATGAACGTGAAATCAGATACTTTAATAGCCCCCCCTTGCGGCAAGAACCCTGCTCAAATTTGTACGCATGAGGACTTTTTGAGACTGTCTCTTTCCACGGTTAGCTTCCCGGGGTACCTTCATTAATTTGCCTTCAAGATGATTGTGGATTGTTTGAGCTGTCCACTGATAAAACAGTGAAAGTAAGGTCAGTAGCCTTTACATTTCATCTACACCTCATTTCCCTCCCCTTTAGGACCACTCTGCCGCTTTCAGACAGTTATAGCTATTCTAGAAAAGTCCAAATCAAAACAATTATTACTTTCTAAAGAACACTTTAATATTGCAACGAAAATGATATCGTAAGGAAACTGTACGTAACGCATGTAGGAGAATGAATACGGATGGGGTGTGCAGTTAGTTGCGCGCATATTATGTAAGGGTCTGTATGTATTACGAAGAGAAGGGGCAGTTGCTCGACAGCCACGCCCGAGGAGATACGTGTGTGGGGCAAGTCCCGGTTACAGCAGCCGGGTTGCATGGCTGCGGGAAACGGTGGCGGTGACTATTGTTAAAGTTGAATTAAGAAGGGCGCGAATTCCCGTAAATTTTGGTTATACACACTTTATATAGTTCATATAGGCTGTTCAAACAGAGAGCATATCAGAAAACTCATTTGAACGCTCAATATTCTGGTTTGAAAGTCGATATAAATTAGCCTGTTTAGAGTCCCCGATAAGCCTTGGACGCATAGGTACACGCTGAGCGTGACGTCACGGACGGGATTTGGGTAATATCCAGTGTCTGGTATCAATACAAAAATCAGTGCAGAAAGAGAGAGAAGATTTTACCAATGTTTTTCAAAGGAAGCCATATCAAACAATTACAAATCATATATACAAATCTTTACTCTCCCTATGTAGAAAAAAGTATAAATAACGGTTTTCAAGTCTTAAATTGTGAAGTAAGATTGCAAACGATGAGTTATTAGTCAATATTTTCACTTGATTTTCTTATTTTCTACAACTTGAGAATACTAGCGTAAAGTAGATCCGGCCATCGCCACCCAGCTCATACACACTCGAGCGCGCTGCTTGCTTGAACTTGTCCAGTATACTGCATGCTATGCGTATGGGCGCTCGTGTGTGTGTGTGTGTGCATGCTTGCAGCCAGCGCACGTGTACTCTATATTTATGTTGTGACGTGATCGCGAGAAACTTGTGCATGTTGGCTTTCTTTAGCTTTGACTTTCGTTGTGCATAATTAGCTTTCTTTCGATCTCGATCTCGCTGTTTTTTGAGGGTGTTTACATACGTTGGAGAATAAATACGACCACATATCTGCGTAGAGCATTTTCTATTTCACAAGTTCTCGCACACATATAATCACCAACTGATTGCCAGATGCACTGATTATTACATTGAATTTACAATTTTGTCTCTCATCCGCGGTGTTGAAGTCGAAAGACAAGGCAGTAAAATCGCTTCAAATGAGAAATATTGGAACACTAGAGACACATCATTGACTATATGACATTGCTTAATTCTCATTTATTTTCAAAAATCATTCACATAAAACCATAACAATAGAAGAAAAGTTCTGACGTGAAAGTAAATTCATTCATAATTGTACTAGCGTGTATGTCTATGCACACAATATACTGCACTGCTCGCTTTGTTTACTTTCTCACTGTGACCCAAATCCCGTCCGTGACGTCACAGTGCTCGAACAATAGTCTCGAGTACTCATCGCCGGAGCGATCAGAGAAAATATGGTGAGGGATAAATCGTCTAAATTTAATATTCTAAGCTTATTTTAGGGGGTTAAAAGGTCTCTCATAGGTAAGCTAGTGTCATAAGGATGATATTAATGCAAATATCTCATTATTTGGGATCGTCTTCTTAATTCAACTTTAATGTCCAACTCTTCCATTTACTTAACAATTAAAGGCGTGTGCCTTACTTGTGTCATTTCTAATGTAATGATATTGTCTGTGTTGTATCCATTCAAAGTAATTAATACATGAATGCTGAGACATTTGAGAGACATGAGTGATTCAAATCCAATGTATGTGTAAAGCCATGAGATCCCCAGTATCAACGCATAACTGAGCAGAGGGAAATGAATGTGATCAAGAGGAAATATGAATGATCCATGACCCAGTTGCGTTACATTTTGTTGGCAGCGGTGGCATCTGCCATGTATATTGACGGATTTTGATTAGTCTTATATTGCTAGCGGAGTGTTTGCATTTATTCACGTTGTAAAGTGTTTTGTGACGCCTTCATGCGCCGTCATCTGTGCGCAACGTAAAAGTCAAAGTGTTGTACCTCAGACGTTATTATCAGGTGTTTTCATCTACACATCATATTCGTCGGAGGTTTCAGCCTACATGCCGCCTTTAGTTGTGTTCACCTACAGGTCACCTTCAGATTATAACTGTACCTGCCGGTAACCTACAGGCGCTAACTCTACATTCACCTTCAGACGCTAATTCCACCTTAACCTTCAGGCGCTACCTCCACCTTCACCTTCAGGTGTAAAATCTTCCATCACCTTCAGGCGCTGATTCAATCTTCACCTGCAGGTGCTAACTCAACCTACATGTTGCCTTCAAGCAAAAAGTACACCTAAACATAGCTTCACTATTTCATCCAGAAACTAGGGAGAAGGGAGAAGTCATTAGCTAGTCCTAGGGAGAAAGGGCAGGAGGTGAAAGGTCAGAAGAGTCTGCAGAATGTTGCCTCAAGTAAAAATGGAGAAAGAAAGCGAATGTGTTGATGAATTGGTTATCGACGTGACCCCAATCACACGTCAATGCGTGGAGGAAGGTGGTAAGACCCCACTTTCAGGCAAGGCTTGAGGGATGTGGGCCTTACAGGAGGCAGAACGTCGGGCAGCAGACAGCACATCAGAGGACATGACTGAATCGGAGGGTCCTGGTGATGTGCCTTCAATTGAGGTTAGGCACATCCAGCTGGGGAAAGACATAGGAAGTCTAGATGCATCCCGTACCTTAAAGGGAAAGCTTGTTGATGTTAGGGAGCACAGCTCTGCTACGTTGTATGGTGAGCAAGGCATGAAAGCTTTCCAAGAAGGAAAGGAAAGGAAAGGGTTTATCGACTGGTGATCAAGCACCTGCCCGATCAGCATCTGCAAGCTAGTGGTATCACCAAATTGCGCAGTTAGTCATGAGGGGGAAGTAGGGACGCCATTTACGTCAAAAGAGTTGGAGGGAGCCTGTGTAGGGACAGTGACACACATTAAGCAGACCGTTAGGAGAGAGACATTTCGAGATGGAGTGATCTTTAGTCGAGAAGAAACTGTAACGGACTTTGATGTTGATGTAGAAGCGGGATTCCTGACCAAGGATTGTTAAATTCACCAGACTGTTGTTAACATTTATACACAGTAGCGGCTTCGCAGGAGACCAAGTATAGCTTGAACAATACCTTTTTGGAAATAACGGCTCACTATACTTGGTCTCCTTCCAGGCCACTATTGTCATGATTGTGTACAAGTCTATGGAAAATACACAATAGGTTTAAACACAGTACTTAGTGGCCTTGAAGGAGGCCAAATAGATAGAGCCCATAGTAGATTACATCTAAGCCACCTGTTGAAAAACAAAATAAACCACAGAATCTGTCAAATGAAATCATGTCCTACACAGAAATTATTTTTATTGTATAAAAAATGGGAAATTACTTGTTGAAACAACATGGTCTGGACAAGGTCACTATCTTCAGTTTGTCTGTGTGGAAGTTTCGCATCCAGAACAAATTAAAGATTTCTTTTGATAATCACTTAAGCCGTCGTTTCATTGAATCGGCTTGCAAATATTGGCAGGTGTTCGAACATGTCGAAGAGGTCCGAAGTGGCTTGTAAACACGACATGGCCAAGTATGCTTTTTGCATCAAGTCTAAATCAAGCAAAGAAAGGATTATCATACAGGAATATCTCTGTCCAGTGAAACTGAAACTACCCATCGTTGTTCACATATTTGTGATTAAATCACTAACTAAAGTCAACTTACTAGTGCAAAGAAAAGAAAAAACAAGACAGGGTCAGGGACGCGTGCACGTAGGCGCTGGGCGGCCGATGTACGATACTACATCGTTCTTGGATCTCGCCCAGGCCCAGGCCAGTAGCTCCGGCTACCAGGAAGGTGGCGGAAGCCATCGCATCGGCTGTGTTCGTGTGGACAGCGAACCGCGCCCGACATTCGTTCATTGCAAGCTAAAATTAAACTGTTATACTTACGAGATGTGTCTTGATACTTGTGAGCATGTCGCTTCATACAGCTGAGAAACCTTATGCAGGAAATTATCTTGATATAACGTTGACATGTTCAGCGAACAGTGGACAACGCGTTGTTTACGTGATTGAGCTAGGCAGTCGAGTACGGGCATGTGCTAAACTCCAGTCGACCGGGGGGGGGGGGGGGGGGGGGGGGGGGTAAACTCAGCACTATTTACAAGGCAGTGCATGCACGCATGGAAACAAGGCACGGGTGTCGATCAAGGTGGGTCCCAAAGAACCTATGGCGAGGGAGGTGGTGGTGGCACCCTCACAAAATCGATAAATTGATGAAAACAGATTCTTCAAATTAAATTTTAATAAAAGAATCAGTCTTAAGTGTTTCTATTTGGACGGTAAGTTTTCATTTCAAAACCATAATTATTTTGGCTAGATTGGCTAGGCGCATATGGAGCACTTCTGTGCGAGGGGGGAGGGGGGAAATCTGTTATGGCAACTTTCACCTCCAGTTTAATGGTCATGATGCTAAAGACGTGGTGAAGAAAGCTCGGACTGAATTTTCGAAGGACAGCAAGTTCAATAGCCTAATCGATTGGGGGAACAGCTATACATAGTTCTGACCTACTATGATTGGCAGGTTTTTTAACAACCAAATATAAACAAAGGTAAAATGAAACGAACACACGCACTCAAAAGCACTCGCGCACGCGCGGGAATTAACACACACACACACACACACACACTTTTACAGTTGAATATACGACACAAAAATATTTCAAATGTTAACTCAGTATTTATAAACAAAAAATATATCAATTGCATTTTTAAATGAAATTAGGTAGATTAAAAATTATTGACTAAGATGCATAAACAAAACTGTATATTCAATGCCCTGATTTCATGAAATAACACACACACACATACACACACATACACACACACACACACACACCTACGTACACATACGTAGGCCTACACGCTTGTAATTTTTTCAGTAATTCTGATTTTTATTTTATTCAAACAAAATTATTACATCAATCGTGGACTTCACTTGAAGTATAGGCCCTACTTTTTTTCAATAATCTTTATTCAATTTCATTCAAAATTATACATGATACAGCAATATTTTCTGATTATTACTGCGCAAATTAACAAACTGACAGGATTTCATCACACCTTGAAGGATTTCATCACAATAAATAAAACACATTTTTGTTAAACTCTAAAATCAATATAGACTGAATTGCAGCTATAAATAAAAACACATCATTTGACCTAAGTGATTAATAAACATGAAAAGTGCAAAAGAATGGAAACTTTAAAGCCCTGTATATGTTCCCTCCCCTGTTCCCTACCCCCAGCCTCGCTGTACGCACGTGCTCGTCCACAAACTTTTTTTTGTAATTTTTAGTTTTATTCCATTCAAACATAATTATTACATCAATCATAGACTCCACCTGAAATACAAAGTATTTCATTTTAAATTATATATTATTATAAATTGGAAACAAAATGACAATGATATGTATAAATCATTCAAAATTACATGCCCAATGATATACAAATTCTGCCAAAGTGAAAAAAAAAAGAAAAATTAAATCAGTTTATAAAAAATACAAACACAGACACAGACACACACACACACACACATACACACACACGCACACAAACACGCACACAAACGCACACACACACACACAAGTATACGCCCACACACGCACACGCACACACACACACACACACACACACACACACACACACACACTAACAAAGGATGACGCAAGGAATGACGTACCCCGCAATGTTTTCCGATTGTTAAAACTTCTTTTCCTTTGAGACGTCATATTATGAGAACAAAGACTGGTCATGCTGATTAATCTACAAGACTGAGCTACTGGCATCAGATTGTTACATAACAACGAAATAATTGCCCACAGCTCTCCAGACATATCTTGACCACTCCCACAGCGCAAGAAAGTTCATGATTAGGCCCAAAGGACTAAAAACCTAAGCTTTTGTTTTGAAGAAGAAAGAAAAACGCTTCCGTCTACGTGATATAATCTTTGTTTTGCTGTTAGTTTGGTGTTAATAAATATATTGTTGGCCTGTTGGTGAAGAACGATAAATAAGACACCAACTCCATAAAAGGTGGGAGGGACATCTGTAGGCTTCACTTTCGACGATTACTCGTTCGTGTTAGGACAACATTTTTTAGTCTATAAAGACTTCAGATTTTTTGGTAGCCCATAGATTCTATCGATCAAAAAATATAACTCCGCTCTCATCTGGCTCCAAACTCGCATGTTAACGCTGCATGTGCCATTGTGCAGTAATACACAGGCATCCTGCAGAATAATCATTTAGTCTGGCACAACAGGGGTTAACTCGCAACATTTTTGACAACCAGCATTGGATTCGATCAGAATTGCAACCGGAAGATGGTAAGTGAATGTATTGCAATGCAACTAATCGTGGTAGTACTGTCTGTTACATTTACTTGTGTGTGCAAACTTATTATTTTAATGTTCTTGTATATTATTCTATGTAAAGCGTGTGGAAAACAACTAAATTAAATTCAATTCAAGTAAATGGGATTGGTAAATGATTAATCTGATTTTGTGAATCCAAGCATATATCGTCTTTTTTCATTCTCTCTTGCAGACTGTTGGACAAAACGAATAAAAAGTGAATAAAACGATGCCATTTTCCTTTTCTCTGGTACCGTTCAGTGAGCCTGAGAAGAGTGATATTTATTCAAGCCGATCATTACAGTTTGTGACCCCATGCATTGTATATTATATAGATATGATATTCTAATTTAAAACGACACGTGTGATTATGTAATGAAGATATTGCTAGTATGATACTATTTTGTCTACCATGTTGACGGGATGGTATAATAATGATTGTCTTGAAGAGAGTATACGGTATCACTTTGTTGTTACGGAGGGGGTGCGAGATGAATGAGATCAAGTTTCAAGTTTGGGCGGAGGTGTATGTGTGTGTGTGTGTGTGTATGTGTGTGTGTGTGTGTGTGAGTGTGTGTGTGTGTGTATGTGAGTGTGTGTGTGTGCGTGTGTGTGTGTGTGTGTGTGTGTGTGTGTGTGTGTGTGTGTGTGTGTGTGTGTGGAGGGTGTGTGTTTGTGCTTGTGGGAGGTGGATGATAAAAAAAAACAAATATTCTATTATTTATCCGATTATCATTTTTTGATTTTCGGATTCAAGAACCTTATTTCATTTTCGGATAAACAAAGCTTATTTTATTTTCGGATAAACAAGCCTTACTTCATATTCTGATAAACGAACCATACTTCATTTTCGGATTGACGAACCTTTCTTCATTTTCGGATAAACGAACCTTACTTCATTTTCGGATTGACGAACGCACATGTTTGACAAAAATCGGTCAAAGGAAAACAAAGTTATTTCATTTCATTCATTTCATTCCAGTTTTTATTTTTTGACGTCACGTGCGAGATTCTCTCCCATAATTATGTTTTGTACTACTTTTCCCATAAATTATCCTTTTTTAATGTTCTTTGATGAAGGAATAATTATATTCTTTTCATAGCGATATGTGTATAAATACATGTGTCTAACCATACATCAAACGCACAGGTGAAATAGTAAATATCCTTTTGAGAAAATTGATATTTTCCCAAATATTGTACCCAATGGGAGAGCATCTCGAACGTAAAAATCACAAAATAAAAACTTTAAAATCAAACAACTTTCTTACCCTTTGACCGATTTTCGTCAAACCTCTACTAATATCTTTCTTTCATATGTCTCCTTGTAATGAAACAAAAATAATTTCAGGGTGAGCTATTCCTTTAAACTGCACGAACTAAAAAAAACCCTCAAATTGGGGGAAGACAGTTATAACAAACTTTACAAAAGTGATAACTGGGCCATACATTGCCAAAATATATGAATGAACAAATATTGTACCAAAATGAAAGCAGATAAATCATGCTCTCGTTTACTGAAATAAGTTTTTTACGTTTTTTTTTTTTAAATATTGGTTTTCCTTTTCTTTTTGAAATTCACACTGTAAATTAATCAATGAAAACTAGATCAAATAATCCATCTGAAATTAAGTCGAAACACTTTTTCAGAAGCGCCTCTCAGATTTTCAAGAAATAATTATGTCTGGTGAACGCGGGGGACGAGACTTGGACATCGATTTTGATGATAAACCAGGATATTAATTCGTTTTTGTTCTCAAGCACGAATAATCTACCGAGCGGCTTCACCAGTCCTGATGGCACTAATTGCACCCATAGGCAGACATGATTTTTATTGTTAGGGTGGTGGGAGGATTAATAAGGATTTACGCTAGATAATGAGACGTGCTTGTGCTCATTAAATAAATCGCAAGAGGCTCGGAGTGATGAACTGATCCTCACTGAGAGTATAGTGACTTTTGCTAATGATCATTATCACGTTAATTGCTCCTGGCGAGATAGAGAACCTAGCTCTTGGGGCTGATTGTTGACGTTCTCAAAAAGAATGAAGAAGGTGGGGTGAAGCGGAAGCGCAAAAGTACAAGACCTACAGCTGATCTTGATCTTTAGTGATATCACTGCGTACGCATGATTATTTACGATTCAGTGATAAAGGGGGGGGGGGGGGTCAAAGTGTGTGTGTGTTTTTTTTTATGACAGCGCACCTAAATGTAAAAAAATAAGGCCTACTTTTGTGAATCATGAAAAGGTGGAGTTTGTGTTCCTGAAATGTTACCAAAGTGCCGCAAATACCAACGATATGAAATCTTGATGCATCACTGATACGCTTTGGCACAAATAATGCATTATGGCCTCGATACTCTCTTTCTAAGCCATCATTGATGTTGTTTCTGTTACACTTTTCAGATGAAAAATTAAAGCGAACGAAGTATGATTATGCACTCCATGCATCAATAGGGAGAGAGCAGAAAGAGTGAGAGAGACGTAGATAGAGAGAGAGTGAAGGGGAGAGAGAGAGAGAGAGAGAGAGAGAGAGAGAGAGAGAGAGAGATGGGAAGAGACAGAGAGGGGGAAAGATAAGAGAAAGTGAATGGGAATTATGGAGAGAGGGGAGAGAGAGAAGGGGTAGGAAGTGGAAGAAAAGAAAGATGGCTAGGGGAGAGAGAAGGAGATCAAGAGATCGATCGAGCTAAAAAAAAAAATAATAAAAAATAAAGAGCGATGAATAGAGAGGTAATTGGATTTCATTGGCGCATAATATTGTGGTGTTATGAAATGTTCGATGAAATGAAACATTTTAATGTTCTCTTAATTTTCTCTTTCTTTCCACGCAGGCTTGGGTGAACGCATCAAAATCGCCAGTGATAGTTTTTGCTGCATTAGTGATCTGTTTGGGGTTTCCGACGTGTGATATGAGTGTTTCTCCAGGGTATTCTACCACGGAGAATCACGTCGTCAACAGTACAGTGAACGAACCTCCAACATCAATCTCTGACATGCTTGAAACGGAAGTCGTCGTCACCGAGCTTAGTTATTCTGCGGAGAGCTTTACCCCTCCACTCACAATGGTAACCCCGGCTACAAAAATGACGGACGATGTCGTGGTCACTCACTCAGCGAACAGTACCGATATAGACGATGACGTCGACTACTGGATAGTCCAGCCCATAGTGTGGGTGTGGTGGACGTACCTTCAGCTCCTACTGGCTATCATAGGCCTGGTCGGCAACATTCTCGTCATTTTGGTGATCTTCCAGCGAAGGGCGAAGCGGAGCTCGACAGACATCCTGATCGGCTCCCTGGCCGTGGCCGATCTCCTCACGTCCATCTTCCTCATCCCGATCCCGGACGTGATCAACGTGCCGTCCACGTGGGTGGGTGAGGTCTACTGCAAGGTCGTCTACACCAACCGCTTCATGTGGACATCGGTCAGCGCCTCAGTCTTTACGCTGACGCTGCTGTCCGTCGAGCGCTTCGTAGCCGTTGCCTATCCCTTCCGCTTCAAAGATATCTTCTCCAGACGCAGAACCCAGCTGTACATCAGCATCGTCTGGACCCTGGCCGCAATCATGAACAGTTTTGCTTTCTTTATTTTCTTCGTCAGCGACGACGGCCACCGGTGCATCATCAGCTTTCCGACGGAAAACGGCGGGCGTATCCTCGGGATCGTGTCATTCTTCCTGGTGCTCGTCAATCCCATCGCAGTCATGATCGTCACCCAGTCCCTGACAGCTTACAAGCTTCACATCGAGGTCAAGCGTCTGCAAGCAGACAGTTGTAAGAAGAACTCCCAACCCGCTCTGGCGTTCCTGCGATCGAGGAAGAAAGTCATCAAACTTCTCTTCATCGTCAACGTCACATTCGTGATATGCTGGGCTCCCGACCAGTCCGCCTACCTCGCCTTCAACCTGGGTCTGCTCAGCCCTTCCTACCTCTACGGCCCGGTCGACCGTGCCCTGGTCGTCCTCGCCTTCTGTAACTCCTGTGCAAACCCGATCATCTACACTATCCAACACCCACAGTTCAGATCGGCCATCAAGGCTTGCTTGAGCAGGAATACACAGGCATCCCCCACACCCGTCTTTGCTCGAGCCTGAGATTGTCAGTCTCATTACTTTATCATGTTCATGGCGGTGCAAATTTCGCCGGCGCTAGTATCATTGCCTACTCCATTACAATGTCCAAGTGGGTGTAAAAAAAATAAAAAGACATATGACAAATGAGGACGGGTATGTGCAGTCTGACAAAGGTAATGATGACTGCAGTATCGTAAAGAAACTAACGCAGCAGGTAACAATACATAAATCAAGAAGAATTCAGAGATAGCAGAATAGCAGAAGACGACAAAGAAAGAGAACATAAATGACACTGACAAAATATTAGTAAGGCTGAATTGTTTACTAACTTGTTCAGTATCATTATGCCGATGTTCACCTTGAATACATCACTTTCGATGATGTCCCGACACATGCCGTTTATCATATCTGATCATGTCAGAATACGTTGTAGTACATGTATCCGTTAATATTTTCATTTTGGACACCCCCCCCCCCCCCCAACACCTGTTATGAACGTAACACGCTTTTTGATGTTAAGAATTCACTCATGACTCAATAATCGGAGAATTGTCACTTTATCTGTGATTACACATATTGTTTTGGTCTAATCACTGAATCTGTATAGTCAATATGTTGTACCTTTTCAGCTTATTAACATGTTCTATTCCACACGTACTGTTCATTGATTCGTGTATGTGTACATAATTATATTTAATCACACTTCATCATGAGAATTAGGAAAAGAGAAGTGTGTGAAAAGTACGTAGGAAAGAATCTTTTCAGTAGATTCAACAGACAGCTATACTTTACAGTGCTATTGTATACGGAATGTGTATTTGTGTGTCAGCATTGTTATTTATTATAATTGTATTCAATGCTTATCCCCAAAAATAAAACAGGAGATTATGGTCAACCAGCTCTCATAAGAGATTACAAATTTTATTGTGTGTGTGTGTGTGTGTGTGCGTGTGTGTGTGTGTGAGAGAGAGTTGTGTCCAACGGTTTTTAGTGTGTGTGTGTGTGTGTATGTGTGTGTGTGTGTGAGTTGTGTCCAACGCATAACTTAACCGACTACCCGGCCGAGAGAGAGAGAGAGAGAGAGAGAGAGAGAGAGAGAGAGAGAGAGAGAGAGACAGACAGACAGACAGAGAGACAGAGAGAAAGAGAGAAAGCAAAAGGGAAAGAGAGTATTCAAAAGATTATTACAAGTTTTTAAACCAATAGTAATAGTGAGGTCAATAGTAAAGTTTTACGTTCATAGCGTATCATTCGACAAATACTATCTTTTCTTCATAAGATTATAGATTAGTCATAAGAGGTGGTGTGCAGAACCCATGCTGATACATGGAAAGGAAACGCCCATCCATAAAACGTGTAACCTCGCACCACCGAGAAAATAATGATAGCTGCCAACAGGGAGTGCTTCAGTTATATTACGTTTTTTTTATGTATCAAGAGAAGGAAAGATATTATATTTGTTCGTTCAGAGACGGTAGGACAACTGGCTTTATTCTTCATTCTCACACTGACTAATAAGAGGGGAGGATCATAAGGGTTAACTGGTGGAAGGAGTGTGACATTGGGAGTAGGTAATGAGGGTGGTGATGGATGAATGATACACAGTGGGTCTGGATTTTACAAATAATTGAGTGGACGGTGATTTAGGTCTGATAGGGTCGATGACTGGGCGGAGGTCACGGTTAAATGATTATGCTATACATGGATATAGCAAATCATATTATATTATATAATCATCATATTTATTAATACGTTCAAGCCTAAAGTACTACTTGGAAAGCACTATTTTATCATTATGGTTTAGCGCCTCCTTTTTTTGGAAAGAGGAAGGCGTTGGTGGAGGGGGGGGGGGATTCTAATGTATAAAATGGTAGTGTTGAGAGACAGGATTTTTCGTGCCGTGGGGAGGATGAACCGTATTATTGAGAACTTGAAGGCCGCTAAACGCTGTGCAAAGTTGATGGTACTATTCCAGTCTGGTTCTCAACGTGATCATCTTTAACCTCCTTCATGTCTCTCAATATTATTGACTATAGTCGAATTAAATTTCAGTCGGCGGTAATATATTAAAAGAAATGATAACAAAACTGAACTGAAGAAGCATGATGTACGTCTATTATGAACGGGATTTGTTTCTGTTGATATTGGGACATATAAAGTTGATCGTGTCAGTTTATTTAATCAGCCAACATATTGCTGGAAATCAAATAAGAGAGATCTTGTTGAAATCAATCCATAGAGGCATACAGTAGCCCGCCCTATCCCGGGGCAGCATGAATGAATGAATGAATGAATGAATGAATGAATGAATGAATGAATGAATGAATGAATGAATGAATAAATGAATGAATGAATGAATGAATGAATGAATGAATGAATGAATGAATGAATGAATGAATGAATGAATGAATGAATGAATGAATGAATGAATGAATGAATGGGTTTCTTGTCCAATAACCATGTAGACATTGTTCTTCGACCACTAGCTTTGACGAACAGTACAAATTCATTAATATATAGACAGAAGTTCATGAAGTAATATTAAACAATACATCATACGAAAATCATTATTACTAATAATGGTGGGCAATATTCAGAGACATGGGCCTATTCGTGATTCATTTCTACATTAATAAGTTATATCATCAGAAAGACATTGATCATCTTGCGTGGCCGAGACAAACTTTGAGCAAAACCTTACTAGCAGAGCACACTAGCTGGCGCTAGTACATTTACGTCGGGGCTGATACAGAGTACGGTACGTATACGAATGTTAGCATTATTTTTTATCCCAGACTCGACTCGAACAAGAGAACTAAACATGGCGTTGGCATCGGTTTGCGAAGAATCTTTTGGAGGTATATCTTCACGACTTTCCATTGGTCTCAAAAGGGATTTTTCTGTTAATTTTGCTGAAGATGACCCTCTCACAAATGTGAAATTCACAGTACCAGCAGTCGCGGAGGTAAGCAATTTCGTGCATAAATTGAACAGTGCAGTCGCCAACACGTCAAGTGACAAGGCAAAATATTGACTGCAAGTAACGTTAGACGATGCCGGTAATTGCATGGTGCCATAACCGGTCAGTGACTATATGAGTGTTGAGTGCAGATGGAGCATCAGTCAGTTTTCTTCTTCTTCCCTCCGCTGTTTCGGAGATCAGTGTTTGGGTATGCACGCATAGAAATCAGGATAATTGGTAAAGCAGAGTGTTAGCGGAGCATAACATAGCTCGCATAACATGGAGCTTGTATAAGAAATTCAATATTCAGAGATCGATGAGAGGGGGCTGGATATTACGAGTGCTTCGTAGCACTAGGGCTAGGCTGCATGCTATTGTGAAGTTGTGGAGGGCAAAAGACTGGATGAGGACTTGAGAGAGCCCTTACTCATCTACACTACAGCTCAAAGGAATTGGCACGGGTAAAGGGAAAGGGAAGGAGCCACAGTTTTAAACTGCAGTCTAAATATGAGTGTGGATCCTGGGTAGGGACGCCCACAAAATATTAAAACAACTCCAAAATACAATTGCTCACCATATATGCTTGTTTGCAATATTGATAATCCATAGAAATCATTAATTTTGGCAAAATAACAAGAAAAGTATTTATTTAAGCAAGATTTTAGCATCGTCTCCGAGTCACAGATACTGCGGCTACACTGTACACAAAATTCGCGTATTTGCCAATATTAATTAACGATCTACCGGTACTCGCTTAGCGTATATTCCGGTGGGTTGCTGAATCCGCACGGGATCAGCCAGCCTATTGTTACGTGAGGCATGCATGCATATTGCCAATCGGACTTTCTGCGAGCGTGCGGTGGGCGCATGCGAACGGCGCAGCACGGCCGATACATGTTCCGATATACATGTAGTATAGTGCGCGCGTGTGCGGGACGCCATGTCCGCGCAAGCCACGCATCGCGGTCAGCTATATATAGCGCCGATCCCACCGGCTCGGCTAAGCTTAGCCGCCGACTGTGGCGGCCACGCGCGGCTACCCGGAGCTATCATAGCAGCCGACAAGCGAGGCTTAGAATTGCGCGACGATTGTCGTTGCCCCCTCCGGAATTTCATAACATTTATCAACACCGCATATTCATAGATCTAAACATGGGCTCATAAAACCCTTTTGCGGCACAACTGCGCCTTTGTAAAACGTTATAAATCAAAAGCCCAATAGAAGCTCAGTATTTACTCTTGACACTATTCTTGTTTCGAATTGATCCACATAACGGAACATTTTCGTTTTCACCATAATTCACGAAAAAGTGAAGTGGATTTTCAAAAACTTACCGCAAAATGCTTCGATCTCGCTCGGTCATCGCAGCTTTCCCAAAACTTTTTGTTGCATATGAAAGAAGAACTCACAGGGTTGTCGAGCTGAAAATCTCAACCCATAAATTTACTTTGATTATATTCTACATCGGAATTCCGCTACCCGAACAGATCACGCATCTCACAAATTGCGCGCACCATTTTGCCATTCCGTTTTTGCACTTACGTGTGAAGCGCCATCTAGTGACACATGGGCGTCCCTATCCTGGGATATGCGAGTGATATACATCGATGACAAGCATAATGTGTAATCTTTTCTTAATGTTTTTCCCCCAGTTTTTGTTGTGTTTTCTATTGGATTGACTCCTGTGTGTGTTGTTAGCATTTACCCTTGTTTTATAGCTGTACATAATTGCAGTTAAAGCCTATGTGTAATGTTGCTCTGAGAGTGTTGTGTCAGAAATCGGAAAGAGTTCCATATGCACCCCCCCATATTTTTTTTTTTGGAATAGCCTACTGTCTAAAAGAGGGCGATTCTTTTGATGGGGGATGGGTAAAAAATGGGGCGAGGTATTTTTGGGGGGTTAGAAGTGTAAAATTATTATTTTTTTTTATTAAAAAAAAAATAAAAATGTTATTATTTAGTCTGTCTCTCTCTGTCTCTCTGTCTCTCTGTCTCTCTGTCTCTCTGTCTCTCTGTCTCTCTGTCTCTCTGTCTCTCTGTCTCTCTGTCTCTCTGTCTCTCTGTCTCTCTGTCTCTCTGTCTCTCTGTCTCTCTGTCTCTCTGTCTCTCTGTCTCTCTGTCTCTCTGTCTCTCTGTCTCTCTGTCTCTCTGTCTCTCTGTCTCTCTCTCTCTCTCTCTCTCTCTCTCTCTCTCTCTCTCCCTCCCTCCCTCCCTCCCTCTCTCCCTCCCTTCACTGTTACATGATATCCCGTTTATACTCATATATGAATCATTACATGGATATTTCCTTACCTTGCAAAAGTCGGTCGTAAGTGAGCTTTGAACCTCGATCGTCGAGGTTATCAGTCCATTAGCTTCTCCACTATACCACGTAGACGAGTTGAGATCGAAAGGTGTTGTAAGCTATTAGGCATTTATTGTATGTATTAATTCTTTAGTGTCGTAAAGGGCGTTATCATGATCACTCAGACGGTCGGCTTCGGTAAGTAAAATGCTTTGGCACATTATGAATTTGAACTCTAAACCTAACCCTGACCCTAACCCTAACCCTAAACCTAAACCTAACCCTGACCCTAACCCTAGACAATTCCATAGCCGTTGAATTCGTCCAAAAATGTGATTTCTAGGTCTGCATTAGCACCCATCATTAGCTAGGCCCTCGCCCCGAGCCGAGCCGGCCTAGCCCCGGGAGTCTATGCGGCTAGCTACCCGTGATGTTTAACCCTAAACCTAACCCTAAAACTAACCCTAAACCTAATTTTTGTCACTTCCCCCTCCTAATTATGCAATATTATGATGATATATATCAAATTATGTAGATCTATATATTTTTTTTAAATTTTTATGGGGGGGTGCATATGGAACTCTTGCCCAGATATCATGTTGAATGTTTTGCTGTGATATGTTGTTGGTGGTGACCAAGTTGTAAGGCATTAAGGATAAGACATTTTGAGGAGCAAGTGGAATCATTTACCTTGTTTACATATTGAAAAGAACAAAATATATGAGGAACTGCTCATGTTATCCTTGATAATTGGTGGGTATTATGGATAATTGCTTAACTCTTTGTTTGCCAGGTGTGCAGTTTGTCACCAATGATGCACACAAATCTCATTGAGCAGAATTTGATATAGTACAGATAGGGTTAACCGTTAAGAATCTTTTACATTAACATACATTGTAGATCCATTCATGATTTGTTGCCTTTCTGTGTAATTCTATCCCAGCCGGCAGACTTCCTGTCCCACATTGCAGACAGCGAGGGTGGCCCTAAGATCAGGTTCCTGCACGGTACAACCACACTGGGCTTCAAGTTCCAGCATGGGGTCATCATTGCTGTGGACTCCAGAGCTACTGCTGGTCCCTACATTGGTAAGGCCTGGTGTTGACCAGTGGAACAAGATGTGTTTCCTGATGAAAGGCAAAGGACAGCTGTGGTGAAGACTTAACTCTCTCAATACCATAGGCATGCAGATGTGTAGTGAGACAATGGTGTTTTCAAGGTCTGGTAATGTAATGGTTAAATTGATGATGGGACGTATCGCCTATCTTTCTGAACCCCAGTCCCCATGGAAGAACAGCTGTGTGGGCTCAGCTGAATGGGGTTATCTAGCTGTGTACTCGCATTCCATTTTTGATTTATGGTATTGTATTGTTCATTTCTTAAAAATCTGATATAAATTGAATTCAATCACAGTATAAGAGTTGTGCTGTCATGGGTTCTGGAATCTTTGAAATGACCCTAAAATTAAATGAGAATGGGACATGTGGTCATGGAAAATGGATTCTGCCTTGATTCTAGGTCCTGTCATCTTCACTTGATTACCCATAGTTGCCTTAGCCTGATTGATTCAATATCTGTTTATTCTGTTACTTGTACGTAACACTTTCTCAGGAATAGAATACACACATTGAGTTACTCGCATTTATTGAAAACATGTAAGGCAAGTTGAATACATGCACTCAAGGACTTAACAGTCGTATGCTCCTTTCGTTTATAGCATCCCAGTCAGTGAAGAAGGTGATTGAGATCAACCCGTACCTGCTTGGCACCATGGCTGGCGGAGCTGCGGACTGTGCCTTCTGGGAGCGGGTTCTGGCTGAGCAGTGCAGGTAAGCCTGGCAACAATTGCCGTACTAGCGGCCATTTTCGTGACTTTCGCGATTTTTAAAGATATATGAGAATATTGAATGAATTTGCGGTGTGGAAACATTCAGGTCATGCTCGCCTCACTCGCTGGTGTGTTGTAATAACACAGAGCAGGGGATGCATATTTTCTCTAAGTCTTGTTGCCGCTTGTGTGTACAAGTGCAGTAAGTAGCAGGCGTGAGGTGTGATTGAGCAGTGTATGGAAATGGGCAGGGTGTTAATCGTGAGAAGAACAACTCACAATAAAGTCTGTGACGCTACAATTTGCAAAAATATCTGTACATCAAAATAATAGCTTGTATAGTAGAACAATTGGGAGAAAAGACTAACAGTGTTAAAGAATCTCAAATACTAGCCCTTATGACATACTGCATGTGCAATTATTACTAGATAGTGTTCAAAATGTATTGATATATTCACCCATATTTTACTCAAAAATTTACATCAGTCATGGCAGTATGGTTTGCCTCTCTTAAAGTTATCGGGTATGTAAAGAGGTAAATTGATTATCAGCGTTACAACACAAAGTTAAAATACTGTTTCAGATAGTACTGTATAAGCTGTTATTTTCGCGAGGGTTTTATTTTCGCGAATTTCGCGAATGAACGAGCAAACGCGAATTTAACAACGCGCGAAAATATTCTCATATCAACTTGCAACATTACGAGATTATACTACAGTAGTACGTGAACGCGAATTTAACAACACGCGAATATGTGGCAGAAGCCGCCATTCGCGAAAATATATGTACGCGAAAATAACAGCTTATACAGTACTCTAAAGGTTAAGATCGTGGATTCTCCATTTTTTATCTCCTCCATGACGTAACCACTATTAAAATGTTTGCACTTTCGTGCCTTGCATTTTGACACCTTGGAATAGAATGTTATGAGAATCCTTGACGATGTTTGCATCATCTACATGCACATCATCTCTCTCCTTCAATTGTTTCCCTTCCCATGGTGCTATAGGATATATGAACTCCGCAACAAGGAGAGGATTTCTGTAGCAGCTGCGTCCAAGCTCCTCGCTAACATGCTCTACAATTACAAGGGCATGGGTCTCTCTGTGGTAAGATGCCTTCATTTTTTGTCAAGTCTCAATAAATTTATACATTCAGTCAGACTTTGATTTTGTATTAGACAGGACAATAGATATCTATATCTAATAGTATTTAATGCTCTGAGAATTGTATTTTGCATTGCATTATATAATTTAATGTGCCTGTGATTTATCTCAGCAAATACATAATATCATGCCATGTTGTCAGTTCTGTAAACATAAATTATCATACGAAGTTCAGTGCAGTGGTTTGATAAAACAACATGATAGCTACTCAACTGATTGCCATTTTTATCTTTAAAAGGGACTTAAAAAAAATAAGAGTGATTATCCTTCAAAATTGTGTCTCGCATCTTTTCTTATAGCTAATCTTGGTCATGAAAGCCCCAACAATTGTGTCTTCATGTGCAGTATTTCCATGCCATTTATATCTACAGGCAAGCATGATATGTAGTATTCTCTTGGTATGTACTTTTATGTGCTTTTCTATGCTGCCCTAATGTGACAAAAGGAAGCAACTAACAAAAGAGACTTTTCTTGTAAATGAGCAAACTGTGTCTGTCACTTGCATTAGCATTAGTGCAACACCACATCATGTTAGATTGAATATCTTGCAGCAAGATTAATATTCTTGTCCAGATTTTGGCCATATATATGGAATGCTGGGTATAATCTAAGAATACCAATAACCCAGATTTGAGTGATTTGTCACTTGCTTCCTTTTGTCAGAGTAGGGCAGTATGGTCATTCTGTCCTTGGTGCTAATTGGTCATTTTTGTTGTCATTGCTTACTTCTTGATGTAGGGTACCATGATCTGCGGCTGGGACAAGCGAGTAAGTATTTACCTATTCTGTGCCAAACAAATTGTGTCTCTTTGGGATTTGTAGGTTCTACTGATGCAAAATTAATGACAATAAACCTTATCTAAATTGCACACATTTGCATCTTAATTTGAATTCCAAGAAAATTGTGAAACTTCTCATGGAAATACTTTTTATGACTTAGCTCAAGAGACTTGGTGAAGCTTTTTGCCTTTTAATCACAAAAAGTGGCCAATTTGAATAATGACTTAAAGGTGATACTTATAGGAAATCAAATCAAATAGATATAGTTTATTTTATAATTGAATGAGCTATTAAAGCAATTTATGCCATGAAAGTGTTCAGTTTTGTGCTTTATGAAAATCAAATTTCACTAGATTGACTCTCTCCTGACCTACGAAATCGGGAAAGTGACTTTGTGTGCGCAGCTATAGAGACAAACCGCAATCTACACACAAATGTTCACAATGACCATTGTGTATCACACCTGTTTATCCACTAGCAACTGCCATCACAGTTTCATTAATATTGCATGATGCTTCTGGTGGAAAAGAAGCTGCGGATTGGCATGTGTGATGCACAATAATGCCTCCCTTTTCTTACGTCAAACCTAAAGGCTGTTTCAGATGACAGTAGGGCAAATTTGTCCCAGAGAATAGGGTGATTGTTTTCACCCTAATTTCTCTTTTTTGGAAGTGATGTATTGTTTGAATGTCATTCAAACTCATTGTATGGCTTATAAGCTTTCTTTAGATGAATATCTTCATATTCAGGGATTTTCTATTAATATCACCTTCGAAACAATTGATAGATTTGTTTTGCGCGTAGAGATGTAGTATTAAGCGCGGATTAAATGTGCCCCATTATTATTATTTAAATCACATTTGTTGCTACACCCATTCACATCCTGTTTTGCATCAATGATTTTAGTAGCCTTAGCGATAACTTGCCAACCCAGACAGACACCAAGAATCAAGAGTGGTCACTAGAAAAATCTTGTACATGCTCATAAGGGCAGAATGTCACATATTGTCATAAATCTGTGGACAAACAGTGCATAAGTATGGAACGTGTTGCTTAACGAAAGCAAAACTGATAAGAATATTAAGAATCATACCATTTTAATATATGGCTTACAATCACTTTCTGGACTGTACACATGGTGTTTATGTCGCATGTTTTCCACACTGGTGGCCACCCAGCCAATACTGACTTGTATTTTTGATAGTGTCGCTGCCTGGCAAACAGTAGATCGTAGCTTCAAGTCCCGCATGTCCCTCTTTTTCTTAGCTTATAATCAAACAGAATGATCATTTAATCTTATTTTGACAGAGAGCCACAGCCAAACCAAGATGATGTCATTGATTTGCATACTTATCTTCTCTCCTGCAGGGGCCTGGGCTTTACTACGTGGACAGTGATGGCAACCGGCTGACCAACAACGTCTTCTCGGTGGGCTCTGGGTCGCCCTACGCCTACGGGGTGCTGGATGAGGGGTACAAGTGGGACCTGACTGTTGAGGAGGCGCGGGACCTAGGGGTGCGGTCCATCTACCATGCCACCCACAGGGATGCCTACTCGGGCGGGGTTGTCAATCGTAAGTTCGTTGACCCTTTATGTGCCAGACTAACTGCTGCTCTATGGGATTTGTGCAGATATGTTTCAATGGGTTAAGCTCATTGATCTGGAAGGGGTTCTTAGCTTGTATCCTGAGCTGTGGTTGGCTGTCAGTTTCCCCAGCTCCTTTCTCTCTTTTTTGATCAATTGCATTGTACATTATAAGTATAACATGGTGTGTATATGTGTTGTGACTGCTGTTGTGACTATGTGTTCATCCATTTTCTTCTTCTTCCTTTTATTTTTGTTCACCGCAGTATATCATATGCAGGAGACAGGCTGGATCAAGGTGTCACAGACGGATGTCAAGGACCTGCACTACAGATACCAGGAGGAGAAAGAAAAGAAGAAATAAGGTCACAGTGGTCCCGTTCATTCACCCTGTCAGTCCCACACATAATAACCTGTGCTGTCATTGACATAGGACTATTATGATGTTGGTACTGAGAGGGTTGGTGAGAGCTCAGTTTTAAAAGCTGCTAGGTCCATTTGTCATTGATCCTCAAAGGCAAGCACAACATATTTGCAGATTCTGGGCCATGTCTTAAAAAGATTTGCTATAGATTGCAGTTTCACTTGCGATTGATGTCATTCACAAATCTGTATATTAGAGAGAGGGGGGATTGGGCGTGTGATTGATGCATATTAGTTGCAACTCTATATAAGATGGGGCTTTTGCTCTCTGGTCCCCATTGCATAAAACTTAACAATGGTAACTACCATGGTAACACCGCTCGACAGCCAATCAAATTCAAGGTTACTCTTGAAGTTGCCATTGATAGCAAAGTTACCATCAATTGTAAGTTTTAAGCAACAGGGCCCTGTACAGAGGCAGGCCAAGAAGCATGTTTTTTCTCTGAACTCAGTGGACCTAGCACCGTATTGAAACAAAGCTCTTTCTTGTAGTAGTTATTAGGTTATGTATACTGTACAGTGTGGTGAAGCGCAGACTGGAATGCAAACTCCTTCTTTTCTGTCCATGTATATGATATGGTTTGATACATTCTTTAAGATTACATTTAAGGTAAGGTTTTACACTGGATGAATAAAGGCCTCTGGATTATGTCTTATGCAAAATGGGAATACAGTATAATTGTGATGACAGTGAGATGTGTACAGGATATTAGAGAAGCAGATTTGGGCAAGTTTGGTTGAACTCTTTGTAAAATCTGTTTATCATTAGCCCCCAAACCCTGTATTGCCAAATCCAGTTTTCCAAATGAGATTTCTGTTTGAAACTGTGTGTGCATATTTTGTGGGCTTGCCATTGTTCCTGTGTTTAATTCTTAAAGAAGGCAATGACTCGAGTAGGTAATCACATGATATTGACACTGTAAAATGTTGGTTTTACTGATTTAAAAAATAATCACATCTGTATTATCACAGATTTCCCCCTTTGATTTGTCCACTTTCATACAGATACGATAGTGTCGATAGTGAAATTCATAACAAAATAACAAAAAGTACCGGTAAGAGGGTCAAGTTCTGGACTTTGTGGAGGTTAAATAATAGTTTAAAAAAGAACATCTTGATTGTTATAATGAAGAAGAAACCAAACAAGGCCATACACAATTTCATAACTAACTTCTGCAGTTGGATGAGAGCTTGAGTGACCAGTTTTCACACTTTTTGATGATCATACATTTGAATCCATTCTTTTTAATGATGCAAATAGGGTAATGCACATGACCCTGTGATGAGAAACGCTGTATTCAATGCCTTCCTCCACTGTGTAAGCGAAATGTTATGTTGAGTGTGTTTGTGGCCAGTAGAGCTGTTGAACCGTCGTCCAAATATGGACTCCAGACCAATTTGAGAGATTCCCTGAATGCAACATCCTGTCAGAATGTAAAACCAACAGCAAGGTGCTGTTTCAGTACCATTTGTTCTGGAAGTTTGAGGACTCGACCAGAAGGACCTTATCAGTGTCCAGTGACCCCTACTCCGTGCAAAACTCTCAAAATAATTTGAAAGTTCCAATTGATTATTGTTTCTTACACAATTTGACATTGGAAGTAAACAAGACTCAAACTCGATAGAAGGGATCAAATTTTAAGTGTGTGGCTCAGAGATGTATCATATGAAATTTGTGTTGCGCTGATGATAGCTTCTTTATAATATGGATTTGGGGGGGGGGGGGCAATAATAGGATTAATCTGTTGATGGACATGAAAGTTGTCGAAATGTTCTCGGTTGTTACCAAACTCCTTATAATGTTAGCAACAACAAACAGACCACACACCTGAAATATGGTATCCTTAGTCACTAGAAGAAGCCCCAAAAGAGAAATAGCTGTGATTATAG
Source organism: Arbacia lixula (assembly GCA_963669155.1). NCBI lineage: Eukaryota > Metazoa > Echinodermata > Echinoidea > Arbacioida > Arbaciidae > Arbacia > Arbacia lixula. The sequence continues at coordinate 11,376,568 of OZ022581.1, read as the reverse complement.
CTTGTAGTGTATTTTACACATTGTATCCGTTTTATCCACACAAAAATGGAATATGCATTGTTCAAAACAAGTTTGTCAAACATATGTGTAGAATAAAAGGACTTTTTGTCACTTAATGATGTTTGTTGTGACTGTCATTATAGTGAGGAATGTATGAAATGAAATGTGTGTGTTTCTCTTGTGTATAAAAATACCCATACAATTAATACTTTACAATAATTAATAATTTAATTAATAAAAACTCCAAACTGAGTTGACACAGCTACAACAAAGGCACATGCACATCTTAATCCACATTTTACAGTTCATTTCTTTTATTCTTGTACATAAATCATACCGATCCATAATATGCCTTTTGTATTATTTACTGATTTACAAGTGCTTTGTTACAAGTTCTATTGTACAATTTTTATATTCACTTTCTCTTTTGCAACAAAAGACAGACTCTGACAGAATTTGATAGTGCAGACATAAACAGACATTAAAAATATAGAGAAAGAAATGTGTATACAATGAAAATTAGTGTATGATACAAAGATATAAATGCAACATATACTGATGAATACATACATACAGGCATTCCAAGAAAGATTACAAATATTGAAATGGCACATTGCCTGTAAATTTGCCTGTAAATTTCCCCTTAAAATTGAAACAAAAATCTGTAAGAGGACAGACTGATATTATGTCCCCATGGAAACCTTTGACTCTTTTAAATATAGATTGAACAATTACAAAGGCAAATAATGATTACATATGGCAGGAGAGAGAGTGGAGATGATTTAAGGAGTCATTAAATGTGTTCACAAGGTAAGAATTTGTCGGATGTAATCCAATAGTTTGTCATTCAAAACACCAAGCGGGGAGAATCACAGCTGTATCTAAATAGATAAAAGCATTTACCTAGCTAGCTTCAAGCTACATTATAAATACATATACCAAAGTCTAGGTTTATTCTTCTAATCTAACATTTGAATGGTATAAAAGGACATAAAAATTCCTCTTTGTTACACCTGATGAATGAATAAGTTTCGCCATGATCCAGATCATGTAATGACACACACTTCATAATCCAATCCTAACATTTGTGAAGATACACCTCGACTACATGAAAGTGGCCTCGATCCAGACTTCACAAGTCACACAGTGACCACCAGCACAAGTCTTTGAAAGTGTAAGCAGTCAACCCTTATTTACATTTAATCTCTTCAATTGGCCTTTCCTCATTTTAAGACTGCACTCAAGTTAAGTTTGGCCTCCTCTTGTTCAGTGTGTTGTAACGAACATGTTTCCAAATCTCGAGTTGGTGTATTGCTAGTCTATTCTACATTTTACCAAATGAAGCAAGTCGTAATAAAATATGTTGCTTTTTCTGCCTTACTGTAGATGGCAATTTCATGACTTTTACACTAATTCATGTACGGTACTAGGTTATAAAACTTGACATTTTGAAGAATTTATTCCCTGCATGAGCAGCATATTTGCTTATTTTCTCCTGTTCAAAAAGTATACATGAAAACAATTTTTTTTTAAATAACAGATTAATGTAAAGTGGGAGAAGGAAAACAAATAAGATCATTAGCAAGTTTGAAAAGAATCTCTTCTACAAGTCGTCTCCTGCCTTTTTCACTTGTCCACCAGCCAGTGGTGTACAGCGTTGTGTACGTTGTGCACATGGACAGTACACAAGTCCGCAAAATACCACACCACACACTTTTGTGTATCTAATAGAACCTGGCGTTGCCAATGGAATTTTTCATGGTTTACTTTCAGAGATTCATATAAAGTTCTTATTCATCTGCTTTCCTCTGTCCGTGACTCTTCAATCAAGCTATTTCTGTATTTGTTTCCTTTTCTAACTCCTGTATCATTAAACTTTGGTTTAAACTTTACATGGAATTCTAGACTACTGGTAGTGGTCTTTACCTTTGCATTACTATTGCAAAGAATAAGATTTGCTGATAAATTTGCCTTGGGGTAAATAATCACATTGTGAGGAGACACGACACACAAGCTTTGAACTACAGGTTCAACTGTAACTTTTCAAATGAGCTTATATTGGAGCTACGCACTAAACAGAGAACTCAAATGGGATATGTTGATTCAAACCCATCACACTATGACGCCACCTATGACAAAGTGATTTAGCACAGACATTAATTTTCTATGTACACCGCCTATGCACAATGACTCTATCATATTTCAACATTCACCATCAGATAACGGTAATACTTTGAGGTGCACTTATTCATGATTCGACAGCTGAAAACACAAAACAACCTAAAATTCGGTTTGACACCTTGAACACAAAAAGGTGACATTTAAAACAATGTGATCATTTCACCCCAAGGCAAACTAATGCAATTAGTGCACTTTTGTTTTTGAAGTTTAGCTTTCAAAACAACTGTGCCCTCTCAGCAAAATATGGTGAACAATGACGGTTTTAAAACCTTTCTGCGAATAAAAGAGAAATTTGACATCAAACTTATGATGGTTATGATAACATCTGGATTTACTTCCAGCAGGTATTCAATGGTACATATACATTATGTGTAATTATAATATCATACAAATGTTTCATTGATAACAAAACATCACATCGAAAATCATGGGTGGTGCATGTAACAACACAGTATGAATATCACTTTTAATCTACACTTATTGGCTGACATGTATGCTGTATCTCAGAAACTGCTCTTCACTTAGCAGAAGTGAATTGTAGAGAGAAGCTGACCCATCTCTAAGAAAGTCATTGTTTAATGAATCTATGTGATATATAATAGATATTCATATGTGGTATGCTACATGTACTTTCCTTGACCATCAAGGATGTGAAGGCACTTCCATTTATTTGAACATACCAAACCAGACAAGACATTTAACACCAACAGACATCATGCTTACAAAGTAATTGCTGCTTCTGTGAAACTACTGGGACATGTCACAAAACGACTCAATGATTAATTAAAGAAAGAAAATGGAAACTGTTTACAGCGATCTAGCTAAACATCACAGCGTTCCTTTTTAGGGGAGGTGTGATTGACAAAATCTTTGTCTACAATTCCCCATTACTTATTCATATAAAAGATTATAAACAGCTCTTACAAACATCTGAAATAGCAACATTTCACTATTATAAAAATGTTGCTTTCACTCAAATTTAGCCAGCACAACTCCATACATACGGATGTCTGAACCTACATTTCATTAAGATGACCTTATTTTGATACAAATCAAAGAATATTTCAGGATTAAATGACAAAGATGCCAAATATCAATAGTAATTTTAGTTTGATCCGACAACACAGATAACGGCAATCTAACGCAATATCTGTCAAACCAATGTACCACAAACATGCTTTTATAAATCTTGGGAATTTAGGTTTATATATATAATCAATCATGCGAGAAAAGTATCATCCAATTATCACTTCAAAAGAGAGCAAACCCTATAAGAGTGAACTGATTGAAAAGAAAGCAGAAAATAACAAAAGAAGCGCCGGTTTGGAGAAACATAAAGTTATGTTTTTTTTCCCCAAACAATCAAAATGACTGGGCCTGCATGCCTTGATGGGCAACATCATTATGCACTAAGAACTGTGAAAGTTGCCCATTACTGCAAAGACTTTAAAAAAAAAAAATGCCTTTGTACATAATGTACTATGCAGACAAAGCCTAAGATAAGAAATGGACTCGGAGATCCCAAAACACTCCTTCTGCAAAACAGGGTAAACATTGTATATATGTACCTAGATTACATTATGATCATCACACACATATTGAATTTGACTCGTCCCTCCTCAGAGAGATCAGAGGTGGGGGAGCAGGGAGGGGGGGGGGGGAGAGAAGTGATATGTGGAGAAAAAGAGTGGGACAGAGAGAGAGGGGGGGGAGAGGGAGAGGGTGAGAGAGAGAGAGAGAGAGAGAGAGAGAGAGAGAGAGAGAGAGAGAGAAAGAGAGATAGAGAGAACATAATTTCTCTACCACATCTACCCTCTCCCCAAGTCAAATGCTAATATATATATATATATATATTCATAATAAAAGTCGAATGTAACTAATAAAATAAAGGAAAAAAAAAACATTACCCAAATCACATGGGCATGCCAACTAGTCATTGTCACACTAACCTTATCTCCATCATGCCATTTCTCCACACATGAACATATATAACGGATGTGACACAACAGATGATAAAAAAACACACCTCCATGTGTGTATATAGGTTAATTGCACAGAATGAGAAGAAAGCAGAATTAGTATGCACAATAACATGCAGCAGAAATCACAAAACTAATTTCACTTCAACGAGAGATAAAGCAGAGAGAAAAAAAGCTAAGAATGTCATTACGGCATGTCTCATTAAGCACTACAACAAGTCAACAATGATTCATTTTATAACAGCAATGCGTAAATCATTAGGTCTCTCTGGTGTCACAAACAAATACACGACGGTCAGATAAGTAAATATAAACAAAGAGAATGAAATGAATAAACCAATATGAATTTCTGAGTCTGAATAAATCTGTCTCTCTCTATAAATATGTACAAATGCATAATTTGAAAATGATGGGCTTTCGAGCAACTCGCAACGACCAGTTGAAGACACAAGCAGAGAGGCAAACCGCAGAATAGAGCAATCATTCCCTCTCACCACATACTGGGATTTTTTGTAAAAAAAAAAATGAGATAAGATATCGTAACTCTTTCTGTGCCAGACACAGTCTGCCTGTATGTGATTTGAGCTTATTGCCGGTTCCCAAATTCTCCCTATCGCATATAGCCGATATCAAATAATATCACCTCGCGATACCGATATCTGATCAATTGCTCTTGGGACGTATACGTCTGGTAAGAGTTTGGTACGTATTCACGCAATAACGCACAGAATCTGTAATTTCGACACTCGTAAACCTCGTAATGTTAATTAATTGACCTTAATGGAAGGGTTGTTACATGGACCAAGGACTTGAAAAAAAATACCACCAATCACTCACGGTGATATTTTGCCTACCTCAACATTGATTGTGGATGGACTAATGAAAGATTGAAAAGACACAAACAAAACGATGGCTATAGAATGTGCATGGACCGGAAGTTCATATCCCAAGAATTAAAGGTAAAAGAATTAGAGCGCCACACGCGTTTAGATTCAGAGAGCTATATGAGATATGGAGAATTCATCTATGGTGCAAAAAGAGTTCATCCTCATCTGGCTTTTTGTGTTCTTCTTTCTAGAAGAGATCAATAATGATGACATTGATAGTATTAACCTTTGGTGAGCATGACTCAATGCTGCTCTATGGGATTTGTGTGTATTACTCGGAGAGAAAATCCATGATTTGCACAGAAAGAGTTAACGGCTACTGCACATCATATAGAATATATCCTTTGTGCCTTGAACTCAAATCTAGGCTTCCGCAAAGATCAAACAATCGAATAAACTATTATTTTCTAGTTTCTAGGTAGAAAACAAGAGCTACCCGTTAATTGAAGCAAGAAAATATAAAGGATATCATCTCCTCATTGATTGAATGAAACGAGCTTTCTCGATGTCAATCAACTGGCTGTGTACATCTTTTAATTCTGATACCCTCAATAACTGTCAGAGTGCTTGATTTGTTGATCTGAGGAACAGTAAATACTAACAGGATGGTTATCCCAATGTACATTCATATGAATAAAGCTTTAGTTGAATCAAATGCAATAATAACAAATTGAATATGATATTGGTATCACTCCCTGCATGGAAGTGATTATATAGGCCAATAATAAAGACGCAAACAAACAATAATCAAAATACTTCATACATATCTGAAGTTCTGAACCCTTTCCATAGGAGAAAATCATTTTCAGAATTTTTCTTCCATTACTCTCAATATCCAACGTCCATGAAACTGCTTATAATACCCATACCATTTTATACAAAAATATGTTCTTCACAACAATGCACTACCATATATGTGGCACTATTTCTCAAAATACAAAGATAGAAACGTATGATTATTTGTCAATTTGAAAAGGAACTTTAGGTGTACACCCAGTAGTAAGGGTAGTGCGTTGCATCATCCATTTGCATCATTACTTGTTATTGTTCACTTCAGTCTTCCTTACCCATTCAAAACCAGCCACTGACATTTTGTGAATTGGGGCTGTACCTTTTGCAATCAAGTTTATTAAATTAAATGACTTGAATCACATGAAAGAGCATACATCACATACATGTAGTAAGACAACCAGTGATATGTATCACTTTTGCAGTGATTAATACTTGTGACATAAACTTTAAATCATTACTAACTCTTCAAATTGGCAACACATTGGAACTACTTATATCACACTTTGACTCATCAAATTTGCACAACTACTACTCAAAATTTATTCTTTGCACATTATTTCAATTAACAATGGAATTTTCATGTGTGTTCCGTTTCAGAATAAAAATATGATTTCAAAAACAGTGTTGCCAATTTGAAATTGAATTATGATTATTTTTGCGCTAAAAAAAAAGGGCCCTTGTCACGAATGAGAGTATTCAGAGTAAGCTGGAGACTTAAGTTAAGGTTGCTGTTAGAAATGAATGTCAATATAGACTTAATCCCACATTCCTTTGGCAATTTCTGAAGTCCTGTATATATCAATGATTCATTTTTTGGTAAGGTCAGGGTTCTGATCTTTGACATTTTACATATATATATAGATATATACACAAGATCTATTTTGAAGACTCCACAAGAAAAATAAAATGTAGAATATGAAGAGAATGATAACTATTTATACCTAAAAAGTGCTGGCTTTATTGAAATTTCCATTCCAGAGCACATGAATATTTCCTTTTGCTGTGAAGGTTTATGCTAAACCATTCCATTATCCATCTGAAACCCAATGTTTTTCCAACAAACAAATTATTTGTTTCACCATGCTGTTTGTAAGCTACGAAACGACTGTTGATCCCTTTTCGTGCTAAATGCGATACCACACTTTGTTCCTGTTTTTACATAGTGAGATTTAATTTCCAACAATCCTAATAAAATTTGACAAATCATAAGCTTTGAATTCAGACACTTGTTAACAACAAGAATTTTCATTTATAAACATGAGATTTGAACTTAAGCTGATGGGAATCAAAATAATTGAGAATGTGATTTAGCACATGAGAAGTGGTCACCAGTCATTCGTAAAGTCGTTCTTAGCTTACGAACAGCTTGGTGAAACACCCCCCAGTTCACGATTGTAGCTAGCACAGAAGGACCCAACGCCAAACTGTAGTAAGTGTTTAGTCGTTCAACATGAGGATCAATCATAGGTACGATATCATTTCCACTCATCAATGATTTCTGAGTACATTCATGTAAGCAAATGTAACATATGCAAACTGAAAGTATCCCTTCTGTTTCATGCAGAGCAATATCACTAACACAAAATTGTAACCATTTGAAAGTGATAAGATTTTTTTTTGTGGTCCTTGTGGATAATTTCTGAACGAGAAACAACAACGGTTTCTTCTTTCAAAAGGTTGTAACCACAACAAAGCGCTCAGGATATATGCATATCTTATGACCGTAAGCGCATGGTCTTTTCATTTCTTCACATTCACCTACCAAAGAAATACAAGAACACAAGAAACGGGTCAGGGTGTATAAAAATGTGCCATGTAAAATGGGGAGCATCATTAACAGTGAGACAAATTTCAAACACTGTGAGGCAGACTTGTGCACAGGATTACATCCCCATCCCCACTGATCTGATTTCCATTGCATTACATGCCCAATAATACACAAGATATTGTGCAGGTGATCTTCATTAAAGAAAACAACTTCCATTGCTCGATTTTGTGGGATAAATCTTATCAGAAAAGAGATCATTTATCCTCATCAAAACAATCAAAACATAGTGAACAACTTGTAGAAATATCAATGCGTAAAAACAAAAGCATATCTTCACAATTTCGCTGTGCAGTGGCTGGGTTCTGAGGGAGAAAATAATGGATTTGGAGCAAGGACATCAGGTTTATCAAGTTGCACAGCTCACAGCTGTACACATATATCTACCCCAGCAGGTTTGAATAATTTCACTCTAATCCCCTAGGGAGAACACACCAAAGTGCTTGGGCTACGTGGGCTGACACACACAACACAAGCACATTTATTGCCATGCGAGTAAACACAACATAAAGGGGGGGGGGGAAGGGTGTTGGGATTACACTAAATGGCGATTGGACGAGACACTCTGACACCAAAACACGTGACATAGACTTGGGTGTTAAGTTGGGTTCTGAGCATGTGAAGCTAAAATAAGATTTTAGACTAAGCTGGTTCTCAACCACCAATGTTGGATGAGTCTATGTTAGCATCAGACTTCCACAGTCATTGGAGCTACCACACACTGCTGATATGGTCCCTCCATGCTACCATTGCTGTACCGTAAAGTGTGCTCATTGGCTGACCAACTGCATGGGTTATGGTTCAAAACCAATCAGCTGAACCTTGGGCACTGCAGTATTGGTAACTGATCTCTACGATTATCCATTGCTGGTCGCTTGGGGTTATCCACAGCTGAACCCGTGGGATTATTCATGACTGATTGTTCCTCACTCTCCCACAGGCAGAAATTACGTAGTCATGATTTGTTTCAGGGTCACGACATCCACAAAATGAAACCTCCGTGTTCCTGTCATCGCCCATTGCAGCTTGATGCTAACTTGACATTGCGTCAGGAGAGTCCCCCTTACTCTTGCCCAAAGCCTTCGGTTTCCTCGATAGCGAAGGTGAGTTTCTCGACCAGCTGCTCGTAGCTCTTGTACGGGGGTAGATCCAGGCGATTGAAACTAGAAAAACCAAGGACGAAAACAGCAAGAATAATCAACATATTGATAAAGCAGCAGTTTAATTTTTCAACATTTGGCTCAGTTGTTTACAAGGCACTGTCTTTCGTGTATAAAACATTATATTTTTAAAATTTGTTTTCTGTCTTGCACAATGTTGTCTACTGTATAATAAATTAAGTGATATAACTACTGTCACCTACCTATCGGGGGAACAGAAAAGCAAAGGTGGAGATAGACAGGAAGATGGAGAAAGATATATGGGCATTTAGACAGAAAGAGGAAGGGAAGGAAGGAGCACAAGAGAAAAGACAGAGAGAGAAAGAAAGAGAGGCAGAGATAGGGAGAGGGAGAGGGAGAATGAGAGAGAGAGAGAGAGAGAGAGAGAGAGAGAGAGAGAGAGAGAGAGAGAGAGAGAGAGAGAGAAGAGAATGACAGAGATAGAGACATGAATTAAAAAAAAAAATACCAACAGTCAGATATGAAGAGAGAGAAAGAGCAAACAAATGAACTCCTTACCATGTATGGCTCCTGGGTAGCCACGTCTCTTTGCCGACCTTCTCAATACAGAACTTCTGAGGACCATTGCTCCCTGCATATCAAAGCAATCACAGTGAACTCATTAACCAATGGGAGATCAACCAAGCAACAGATGGAGTAGAAATGTATAGGCTGACAGTGCATCTAGATAGAACTTAAAGATGGCCTGTCCCTTTTACAAACATCTGCAAACTTCATGAAAGTTTGCACATGTTTAGCATGTATCTTTGGGATACCAACTGTGACATTTTAAGGTCAGAGATAACTCCCATAGAATAAATGAATTTAAAAAAAAAATTTTTTATAGAAATTATGACTAATTTCATGGGATGAAAAAAGTAAGCTCGATCAATTATCGAAGATTTCTTCTCAAAACCGAATATTACGCTTTGTCAATTCCAGGGAAAGGTCATATAGCCACTCTCTCTCTCAAATGATGACAAAGTCAGGGAACTTTCAGAATTAGGTCTGCAAAAGGGACGGGCTACTTTTAAGGTAAGGGATCTCTACTGGACTGCCATAAGATTGGAGAGGAAGGGGGGGGGGGGGAGGTTGGCATACAGGCATCAAGCAGAAGCTGTTACTCATCTTAAATTAGGCAGAGGAGAAGGAAAGGATTAATGATTTTAACTCAGGTGGATCAATGAATTCATTTGAATTGGATTGGCCTTTAAAAAAATACATATTTCTGGGCATCCGTTTTTGACAGAGATACATGGGCAAATCTTGCTTGGCTCTCATGAACTTTAACTGACTGAATTGAATTGAATTGATTTGATATCTACATTTTTACAATAAATATGTACAATGCATATACATTTATAAATTTACAAAGATTTCTTGTATATATTTGTATTTGTATAATGAATACATATTACAAATGTGGGGGGAGGGAGAATCTACAAAAGGAGAAGTGAGGTTCTTACAGCACATGAAATTATATCCATTTCATGAAACTATTAATAGATTACATATGTTTGGAATTACAAAGAATGTCCACGCACCCATAAGTTCGGTGAACCCTCCGACTGGGAGGCGACACGTCCCGGTGACGAACTGCAGGAGCCGCGCCCGCTTCTCATTGTCCATCTCCCGCACGGCGCGCCAGAACCACTGCACCTGCTTGCTCTCCCGCGTGTAGTGGCGGTAGATGGTCTGCCGGTACCAGTCGTCCACATCAAACTCCTGCATGCCGCACAGCATCAGCTGGGAGAGGAGAGATAATAGTTTTAGCTTCATAACATTTGAGTACCCTGTATAATCTAATTATAGTATACATTTTGGCTCGCTTCCAGTAATAAAATGTTATTGGCTGATTGAAGTTCCTCCCAGAAAGCTACTGTTCATAACTCACAAAACTTGCTTAATAGTAATGTTGTGGAAATGTGGGAAATGTTGCATGCTGTATCTAATAATACATGTGACTTAACTCATCACCCAGTAGATTGAGGCAGCTATCTAAAAATGCAAATATGCTAAATCAATTGAATTTGTTTACTTTCTACACTTGGTCATACGCACGTAGTCTTGGACAATTAATAAAAGTTGTGTGAATGACAAGGAAAGCATTTAAAGACCATCCTGCAAAATATCATTCAATTTTTTTAATTTCAGCAACCATTCACTTTAGTCTTGGCGACTAATAGGAATTTGTTTAAATAAAGAACTATCTCTGCTACAATGTGGAATTATACAGCCATTTTGCACATGAGGGGGGGGGGGAAGGGTGATGGTGGGGTGTAGGGGGAGGGGTAGGGGGAGGAAGTTTGGTCGTAACCCTGAATGAGTCTTCTTACCTCAAGCTCCCTCTCGTCAAAGTACTGGAGCCACTGCAGGGGCACAACCTCGTTCATGCCCTCCAGAAACGCCTTGGTCTGCTCCTCAATCCCCCGGTTGAACCGGAACTGGGTCATGAGGCTGGGTGGGGAAAGATCAAGGAGACATGTATGTTATTACACTGTCAAATTAGCTAGATAAATCTTGAGTGGTGGGGACATTTGTCTGTGAGGAATAACATCTCCTTACTCTGAAACATTGACAGAATAGCTCAGATGGTTAAGCTTTGCCAATGGGAATACTAGCAATTGGACAACATTGAACAGGGCTGTGATGGAAAGACATTCAGAAATGCTAATCTTTGCCCCCAAATAACCATGGTTCAAAGAGCAAAATATTATATTTTACAAGCACAAATCATACACAAAGGGTAAAAGAGATTTACTATGAAATAATACCATAATTAGTAATTGTACACTAACATACAATGTGAATTCTTTCTAAAAAAAAAAATCACATTTTAATGATAAAATGCATTGTTGTTATCTACTCTTTACATCATATAACATTACAACAAAACTGTACTGATTGGTAAGTGGTGATAATGATGGATATATATATGGCACATTGGTACACTTTGGTGGACGTTGGGCGTAGTAGAAAAAGCTGCCTGCTGCCTGACTCAAAAAGACTACTTACTGAATGTACTCCTCCTTGTTGCCTTCCGTCACATCAATGTCCTTGCCCCCTTCCTTCAGATCCACCGTCTCCACCTTCCCCAGGATCTCAAAGTCCGCCACAAACGTCATCTCCATGTCGAGCTCGTCGATATCGTTATCTCTGCAGACAACACCAAAGTTTAACAAGAATCAAAATCATAGAAAAGAGCCCCAGTGATAATGTATTCATCTCATTAGGGTATGCAAAAACATACTATACACACCAATATTTTCGCATACAGATATTTTTCGCGATTTAGGAGTCAATTTCATATTTCGTGAGTGTTATTTTTCACGATTTTAAAGGTGCTTTCATTCATGTGAATGGAAATGAACCAACAGGGAAAATTTTGCGATAATTGACTCACAATATTCGTGAAAATAAAACCATTGTAAATATGACCACTTATTCAGTAGTTTTCAGTGTGTTCCCTTCATGACTTCAGACTTCAAAAGTAAACCGCAAATACATTTAAATCTTTCTCTGCAACACAAATATGAATATGGGAAACAAAAAGGATAACGGTTTAAAGAGGATAAGGAGGGAAACGAGCAAATCTCTGGAAGGTCTACTTACTTGATCCAGACCAGTGAGTTATAGAATTCTGGGTCAATGCTCTCCAGGTCCCGTAGAGTGAGAGGCTTGTTGAGCATGCGTTTGTAGAAGGGCATGGTGAAGCCGCTGTAGATGAATTTACCGTGGTAGAGGGCCTGGGGGTGTGGGAGGGAGGGGGGGGGGGGGGGAGAAACAATATCCATAGAACATTAATCTATCTATTCATGAGCAATATGCATTTAGTCTCAATGCACCATCATTTTTTTACATTGTACAATTGTTTGTAATTCAGCCTAAGGGCTGCGATGATGATTGTTTCAATAAAAATACCATTATTATTTAGAATAACAAAGCTAGCATGGTGAACATTCTTGTGGAACAAAACAACATCAAAACAAAATTTTGAGCATGTGTTTGTATGTCAGATTTTGCTTAACTTTTATCAATCTGCTTCTATTTCATTGTACTCTTACTCCAGTCAATTTATTCCAAGGGTTTCATTCCCCTTTAACCCTGTGAGCACCAGACAAGCTCCTGCTCTATTGGAATAATGTGCATTATTTGTGCAAAAAAGGCATCACTGGTGGATAAGGAGTTAAAGGCAGCCCAGGCTGGACTCACCATGGCGATGAATCTTCCTACGAAGCGGAAGTACTGAAGGTGGTCGGGGTTGACAGACGAGGCGGGGTTGATCTGCAGGCAGTAGTTGTTTTTGTTGGCGTACTCAAACAGGCAGTACATGGGGTTGAGGACCTCATGAGACAGCATGAAGAACCATTCTCTGCACACACATACAAACACACAAACATACAAGAATGATTCAAGGATACATGACTAGTTGTAATATTCCAGCTAGAATATCAATACATAACAACTAATTTGGCGACGAGGATAAACTGTACTATCTCTGTTCGGCTTGGTGAAGTTTTGAAAGTGAGATACATGTAATGGCTACTTTTGGGACAATCGGCGAGTTTCGTGAGGATGAAGGGAGTTGGTCTCAGTACATCAAACGTATGGGACACTACTTCGATGCGAATAGCATCACGGATGATGGGAGGAAGCGCTCGATATTGCTCAGTGTGTGTGGCGCTTCAACATACAAGCTGACGTCCAGTCTACTTGCACCCACGAAGCCGGGAGATGAGACATTTACAGAGTATGTCGAAGTACATCAAGTAGCACGAATACATGACAACAGGAACTTGGAGACTGGTATGTTATGCAATAGTTGGACAAGAGAAACATGGCGTTAATAACCTTATTGGATTTTCTTCTCTCACCTTGCAACACCACCATAGTCGAGACCCTCCTCCCCTCTGAAGATGATGTAGAGTCTTCTCCTCAGGTCAAAGGCTTGCAACCTCATGATCTGTAACGTGACAGGGTTATCAGGAATGTTACAAGACATGTACATGACCAGGCCATGAGAGGGCGACATATTGTTACACCATGGAGTAGTTATTATTCAGATGGAGACTAAATGGTCATAACCAATTAAATCATCTGAAATTGTGTTATTTTGTGCGTAACAATTTAGATAGATAACTTATAAAGATGCATACAGGGATGGTTTTAATGAAATACCCATCATATCTGTCATTTTTAATCCCTTGTTTTGCTCTATTAACTTTGTCCATTCCTTTCATATCTTAAAGGATTTTGTTGTAAAAAAAATTCAACTTCTTCTTTCTAACAGAGTTAACATATCATACCACTATCTGTAATTGGAAGTATCATAGCTGCCTCATTTTAATTACAACTTCAGCTCTTTATTCTCAACTAATGTTGTTATACTACCTGAGAAGGTGAGTTCTGCCATATGTCAATGTGAAATTTCAAGAAAAATATCAAAACATGTATAAAAGGAAAACTCCAGGCCTTTCAAGTGCTGATATTTCAATAATTCACCATACCTCATTTAAGGACAAATCCTCCAATAATGCAACATGCAGTAAAAAACAAGAATTTTGTTATAGACTAGTACACTAGGTTGCAAGCGGACATGATCGCAAACAAAATCTGAGTGTTGGTGCGCAGTACATCATAGAACGACATTTCCTTACAATACAGCAAATTGCTGTGTTTTACGTGATTATACAATGTGCAACGTGGCACAGATGAGCCCGTGACAATTTCATGAAATATTTCTGTACACGTCCGCAGTGAATTCACCTGGTGGAAGGAGTCTTCAAACAAGGTGTTCCTAGTGACGCTGATCTTGACGTGGCTTGGCAGTGCGTTGATCTGGCACAAGTACCGGAACTGACCCAGTTTCCATCTGAAGCTTCTCTCGTACGCAATAGGGACACCAAACGCTCCTTTGGGACTACAGTGGGAGGAAAAGTGTGTGCGTTAGCCAAAACAAGAATGCTTACCGGGAATTACAATAGAATACTGGTATTGTACACCTGCTTCAGACAAAATGAATTTCTGTCACTGTACTTAATGGCATTGTACACCTGTGGAAGAGAAAACAAATTTCTGTACAACATTGCATGCATCACCATACAATATGAAGGTCTTGTTCATGACAGTTAAAACTTGAATGTGGCATAGAATTCAAATAGAGCATGAAAAACATACTTCTTTGTATCTCTCAGGCCGAGCTGCAAATACTTGACTACTTTTTAGACAATCAGGCCAAAATCCATTGTACTGTGACTGTCAAAGTAACCCATTAACAGTCACTTCAGTACTTTCATTTTACCCATGCTTTACAGGGCCTGCAAATCTGCTGGCTGCCTTTTTTCCAATTAAATACTAAGCAGCGCGACTCCTGTGTTTTCTGCTGTATAGGCAATAAACAAAAGGCTGTGAATAAACTTCATATTCCTCCACGCTCATTTGGTTACTGTAATCCCATGGCAAATATTGACATCATAAACCGAATCAGGGTTCACAAAGCCAGAAAAATCTAACCGTGAGCAGCGGGTTAAGCAATCAGTATTCTGCTTAATTTTCAGTACACGATAATGAAAATCCACACTTTAAAGGGTTACTAAATTCGAAAAATAAGTTCCCACTAATCTATGTAAAATTGTCCACTAAAAACGAATTTCACATTCGTTTGCCGCAATAAAGTCTCATTGTGACGAAAATTTGAAAAAACGCACGCCTCCAGTGACGTATGAGAAGTAAAAATGCCATAAATGCCAACGGCGTAAATAAAATGTTTGATTCACGCAATTCAAACAATACGTTACAAATGGGAACCCCAAAGCTTGTCCAAAGTTTGTCTGAGTAGCAACAACTTATTGATTCAAAGTGCATTCCATGCATTGAATCTGAATGACAAGATACAGGTGAATGCAATAACGCGTTACTATACAGATAGGGGGAATGTTGCGGATACATTACGAAAATGGTCTATTGTTGACTTCCGCACAATCTATGGAATTTTGACTTCTCAAAATGAGACTTTATTGCGGCAAACGAATGTGAAATTCGTTTTTAGTGGACAATTTTACATAGATTAGTGGGAACTTATTTTTCTAATTTAGTAACCCTTTACTAGTTGACAGGTTAGGTAGAAGCCAGGAGGGCTTACCCTTTGGCTGCGCTAGGCCTGGGATCGGTGAAGGTTGTTCTCCTGTTGTTGTGATCCACAAAGTACATGACCCCCTCCTTGGTATACCTGATCTCCCAGCCATCAGGCAGCGGAGCCTCCTGCGTGTTTGTTCTGTAGCAGAGGGAATGAGGTGATGAGAAACTTAATAACTACAAAAACATGACAAAAAGAGCTACGATTTATAAATCAATCGTATGACCCATCTATTGATTGTATGGTTGATGGTTGATAAATCGCTCTCACAAAAAAGTTGTAATAGATATGAATTGTAGCTTTGCCCCTTCTCCAAAAAATAATACTCTCACCAGTGAAAAAAAATATACATGTACATATATTTTAAGAAAGAAAAAAACCCACTAATATTTATGGAAGATGCAGAAATTAAAAAAGAAAAATCATAAACAGAGCAAAGGAAACTCAAACCTGATATATTTTAATTGTTTAAATTACATTTAAATTATTTCAAAATTTATTTTTTGAATAAGCCATTTCGTAATTGCAAGTGCGCATGAGCAGATTATTGCTTTTAGTAAATGACCTCAGGTCATTTTCCAAACTCACAGAGTAAAATGGGAATTCATTGGATAGTCGACCACATTCCAATCTATTATTATGCAAATATGGCAACAGCTATTCAGCTCTGAGAAGGTAGTGAAAGAACATTCTTCCATGTGCATCTGCTTCTATTGTTGTTCCGGGCACACTGTAAAATGTCTTTACATCCATCATCCAATACAACTTCATGAAAAACAATCCCAGTGAGCAGTCTAGTAGTATTTATTCAGTGCATTGTCCGACCATGGTGTAATTACGAAATGGTCTATTTGACCTACGATAAATTGAGTCTTGCCAGAGCAAAAATATACTGTTGATATTGATTTAAACACTGACCCTTTCCCCTGTGTGCGTGGGTCCTCCCACTGCGTTGTTCGGTTCAGGTGATTGACAAAGTAGACCCTGTTGTGGGGATCTGTGCGCTTTTCTGTGAAAGGAAAACATAAAATCACAACATGGATGAAGGAGTGCTCCATGTCTATGCTATTTGCGCATCTTGCACATATCTAGAAGTAACTAATATTTGATTTTAAGAACTATTGCAAAATTTACATGGTGTCATGGTGTTTATAATTGATTGGAATTTACAATAGTTGTCAAGCTACACGCCGAATGGCTTGACCCTGGTGTGATCTCCAGACAGGTTCTTGCATTAAAACAAAGATTTGTACCAGCTCATAATATTCATATCACTGAAATAATGGTTCAAAACATGCAATGACTCTTTGACAAAATGTGAGTAAAATGTAAAAATGGGATTTTCTAATTGAAAGCTGATATAAACACCCTCTTCCTTGCAGCAGAAAGACAAACGCCACAACTCACCCCAGCCTGCAGGCAATGGTCCCAGTGGGTCGGTTGGATCAACACCTCCAGCTGATTGCTGCAGAATCAAAACAAGCAGTCAGCGATTAGTGCTTCTGAATCGAAATTTTAAATAGTAATTTTTTAGAGTATCATCAAGTCAAATGGATTAAAACAGAAATTATCTGATTGAGGTGTCATAATACTTTATAAACCTTGTATTTCTGCTAAGACATGCTTATCATTTTGTATATTCTTGTGTATTCTTTAATGTCACTTTGATCATTTGTTAGATTATACCACAGTTTTCAGTCACATGCTCGCAAAACTTGCAAGGCAATCAAAGAATCAAAGATTTTTTTGTTTTTTTCAAGATCTTCTATGTCTTGCATTCGATCCTGCAATGAGAGCAACATAAAAAAAAAATCACAGGGGCTATTTCATTATTCACAAAAGCACTTGTTTGCATTGTGGGGGGGGGGGGGGCTAAATTCCTGTGAGCCCCTGTGTTACGTTGTCACCTTTTCCTCTGAGTGTGCTGCTTTCATCAAAACCAACTTGTCTTTATGGACTCCTCTAAAATAAAACTTTAAACGCCTCTTCACATGTTTGCAGTAGAAATACACATATATCCCATGGAGCAGTATTTTGCCTGGCATAGAAGGAGTTAATGCCCGACCTACCGGTAAGTAGAGTCTCTGCTGTAGCTGCTGCATAGCTGTCTGCTGGAGCTGGGCGTGTTGTACTTGCCACTGCTGGTAGTTCCTCACAGAGTCCTGCGTGGGGCGCTGCCACGTCGTGGTCCGCGTGTTGTGGTCCACGTAGTATATCCTGCCCTGGGGATCTTTCCTCCTTTCCCATCTGTGTACGATATCGATGTGAAAGTCTGCATTTACTTTCCTGCTTTCCTGCCCCCAAATTGCCATGTCACTGAACTTCTATTTCAACCATATCACCTCTGCATCAGTTTCGACCTCTACACCAACTTAATATGGTTTATCATTCACTTTTACCTACTGCCCCCCCCCCCCCCCACATCCCATAGTTTCTTGAGTTTCTATCAACTCGCCTCTGAATCTGTCCATCTCGCCATTTGTGGAAAAATCAGAGTTGAGGGCAGCATTCAAAGTGACAGTGATAACAATAATAATAACGCCATCTTATTCCTGCATATGTACCTCTTTGTGATCACCGTTTGACATGGAGTGGTATGTTGGTGACAAGAAGAACAAATGACATTTGTGAAAACGGGCCCCCTTCTGTCGCTGCATCTTAGCTGTGGAATGCATTGCCCCTTGGTCTCTGCAATGCACATTGAAAGCTAACTTAATTTGTTTAATTCGTGTTGTTTATGATCGATATCCAGTTCATTCCCTCTGGGCCTCAGAGTAGCGTAACTAGTGTAACTGTTCCTGCGCTATCCTAGCCCAGTTAGTAGAGTGAAAAGGAGCCGGTGCAAACTTACCCTGCTGGCAATGGCTGTGGCCTTTCCCATGTGGTGGTCTGGGTGTTGTGATCAACATAGTAGGGTCTACCGTGCTGGTCCAGTCTCATCTCCCAACTTAAGGTGGAAGAGGGAGATGGGGGGTAAAGTGCATCAAAAATTAAATTCTGGCTCATTCTACAGACACACAATTTAAAGCAAGTGCGATACAAGAACACTTATTCACAAGATTAAAACAAGACTTTCATTTCATTTGAAATAACCATTGAGGTTGTAAAAAGTCTATTGAAGTTGACTGGTATTTGACATCATTTTTTGTTGTGGGTACAACAAACATACTACATTTCCTAAGCATAAATGATTTATATTTCATCATAATTTCACAAAATACAGCATTTCGTATAAAAGAAGCATTTCAAGTCAAAGACAGCTTATGGGATGAAAACCTCACATGACCAAAAATCGTAAGATTTTACCATAAAAATCTTATTTTCAGACAAAAAATCCTACTCTTAACTGTTGTGTACTTTCCTACACAATATCTCAAGAATTGCGAACTTTATTTTGTAGTAATTTACAAGTATACAAATATACAAGTATACAAGTATGTAATTTATTCCAGACCTGCCAACCTCTGGAGTTCAAAAACTGTATTCTTTAATTGAAAAAGTTGTATTTTACCGACAAAAGATGTATTTAAAAAAAAAAAAACCTGATCAATGCCTCTTACAGTTCCTACATCGAGAATTTTTTATGGAGCATTGGCTGAATATGCATGATTTTGTCATGACTGGTGTGTTCGAGGAACCAATGAACATCCCCAAATTGCCAATGTGAGATGATGGTAGGATACTTTACAAAACAGAATGGGCATTTTGCCATTGAATATGGCACACACACGCAAAATAAGATCTTTTTTTTTTTAAAGGAAATTCGTACTGTCCTATTTACTTCTAAAAATCATACTAAATACGACAAAATCGTACTGGTTGGCAGGTCTGCTTATGCATTAAGTGGTATAAGCTGTTTTTTTTTTCTTACGGGCTGTTGATTTCAATAGCTACATTATTTGGAGACGATTACTTCACATGATACTGGAAACATACTAGAATGGTCACGGCAGAATAGTTCTACGGGTTCCGCAACCTTTCCCATTAACTAATCTTGACAGACAGAAATGCCCAAATATGTACATAAATCCATGTACCAGGGCTTCGATTCAACTTCCAATTTAAACCTGGCATTCTTCATGAAGTAGCGATGTAACTGTCCCACTCACTTTGATGGGAGGGGCTGGTTCTGGAGGTCCACATTCCTGGGCCCGCCTGGCCCCACACTGGCGACGCCCACCCCAGGGGGTGGCCCCTGCTGTGGGGGAGGGACTGGGGCTGGCAGGGGCAGGGTACCCGGCACTGCTCCTGCTGCTGTTGGGGGAGGGGGGTTAGGGGTGGAGCCAGTGGCTTCTCCACCTGTAGCTCCTACTGTGGTGTTGCTCGTAGCTCCTGCAGCAGCGGCTCCTGGAGCGGCTGTTGCTACGGCAGCAGCCCCAGCAGCCCCCGTTGCTGCCGCGGCGGTAGCCCCCCCTGGGAGCTGGGGGAGGGGTCTGTTGGCCATGCTGTTGCTGGGAGGTGTTGCTGTGCTGTTGCCTGATGGTGCTGATGACCGAGGAGCTGACAAGAGGGAGAAGCGGTTCATAGTCAGAATGTGTGATTACTATATTAACCCTCTCATTACCTTTGGTACACAAATGTCTCCAATACTGAATTGCCTTTTTATAGCTTGAGACTTCAAGGGTTAACAGGTCAGTTGCTTTGCTTTGTCATATTTGTTTGCCATGATGGAAATTCTATTTTCTCTTGTACACTTCCTCGTAATCTCCAGTCCAAGGAAGTAATGCATGGGAAATGAACAATTGTTACATGAGGCAGTATTCTTGCTTTGTTGATACACAGGAGAACATAAACAGAATATTTCAATAGATGAGTGGTAGTGGTAAAGTCGATCCACATGAATACACTTTTATGGTGTATCAACATAATTCACAATGCATAACAGGATGCTCATACACATACATATCTGCTCCTTCAATAATGCCACATGCTGCCCTTTCAAACAGCCCTTGCATGGATGCTGCTGATTTCTGAGTGATGCCATCACAATCAATCAATCATTGAAAAGTAAGACTACAACACATCACTTATCACTACACTCCAGTTACATGGACATGTAAAATAAAATGTTAAACAAATAAGCAAGAATAAGGCAAAGGTTTCAATCATCTAGTGCCATTGCAAGCCCAGGGTTGGCAGCTATGCAACTTCATCTCCTGCTTTACTCAGTTCTGATGCTTATATAACAAAGACTTGTCCACTCTTTTGATGTTATTGAACCATGTTATTCACTGACTTCCTCTCTCTCTCTCACTCTCTCTCTCGCTTTCCTTTTAGAAATTCTTCAAACAGCTTCTTGAAACCTCCTTTTCTTATGTGTTCAACATATTTTTATGACTTCTTTTCTGTATAGTCTTAAGCAGTTGCCTTTCTTAACTAGCTCTTTGGAGTTCTTAATTGCTGACTTTCACAATCCAACTGACCTTCTGCATTCTACTTAATGAACATCAAGTTTACAAACATATTTTGGGAAAGTTGCCTGAGATGGTCTTGACGGAGGTTGATTGAGACACATGTTTACAAATCTATTTTGGTGAAGTTACCTGGAGAGGGTCTGGACGGAGGTTGAGGGGGTCTGGCTGGGGGAGGGGCACGCCTCCTGGCCCCGCTGGCAGATGAAGAGGGGGAGTTATTGGCACTTCCCCCAGAATCTGACTGAGCAGCAGCCGCCGAGCCCGTCATGGCGGACGCCAGGGCAGCGATGCGCCCGTCAGATCGGCCGTTGGTCATGCCCTCCGCCCCACCCGATATCTCCCCATTCACCTGAGATGGACCTGAGAGGAAGGAGAGACAGTCTCTGTTATTTCAACTTCATAGAAATATATGTACTGGTATGTCTGTTGTCCTGGTATGCAGAGCTCAACACAAGCAGCCACCTGGTACACAAGGGCACCTGAGTTTGAATGCCGGATCCTTAAAATCTAGAAAAAATAAAAAGGGACCCTAAAGTATACACACACACACACACACACACACTCACAAAGGACTTCTGGACCTCTTTTTGAAAAAAAATAGTGTAGAGCCCTTTGTTTCTTAAATGCCAAGTCAGAAATTATGACGGATGTTTCAGTATTTTGACCTTCGATTGTTTTCACTCTTACATATATCCTTATATTTCTCTTTATGTTTATAAATTTATTTTTCAACTGAATGGAATACTTGAATTTAAATCAATTGTAAACAAAGCACTATCATTCAAGTAACATCTTGTACTTGCCTGTTAACCACTAGTAACAGACATTCTGCTAGTTGATAACTATTTCATCTACAAAATCATGTAAGTTATAATCCATCATATAAATTTCCTGTGTATAAAAGTATGGATTAAAGATGAAAAAAAAATATAATTTTCAATATCAATTCTTCTTTTTCCATTTCCCTGATATCCATATGGTAATGTGAAACGTAAATCAGGAAATGCAACAAAAATCTACCACATTCCCCACAATTCATGAAATCAGGAAGTGAAGTGAAAATGTCAGTATTAGACATCCATTTTGAGCTGTGTAAGAGAAGATGATATCACTGAGATATTGAATAATGAGAATGTGCTGGTATTTTCAAGCATCCAAATCACAGGAAATCATATCACTCTCTTCAAGGTTGAATATATGTATCAACTCAGAAATATTCCAATGAACCACATTCTCCTCATATGTCCCTGTACAAACCAACATGTGACAGAAATTGTTAACTTGTCATATTCATTAACTTTTAGATTTTTTTTTTTTTTTACATTTCTTGAGAAAGCAAAATAATTTACTGCATAGATTATTAAGAGACATTAATATCTGTTTAATGAAATATTGTGATTTACTTTTAAATTTCCTTTACAAGCCGAACAATCAAGTCACTGAAATAGGTAGTAAGATATCATTAACATCAGAACATATTGGGATGTTGTATACCGTAATATGCAACATAGGGCCCTTTGCAGTAGCTAAGGGTACTGAGTCACACAGGAATTACCAGTTTTATAATCAAGAGAAGTATGCAGCTATTGTATTGAAAAATACAGAGGGATGCCTAACATATCACCAGCTCCTGTGCATATAGGCCACATGTGACTATGCAGAATTGATGCACCTGTACTCTGAGATGGAAAGAATCCCTTAACCCTTTGTGTGCCAAACAAGCTGCTATTCTATAGACTTCATATCTATTACATGTGAAAATACATCAATGGTGCTTCAAGAATTAACATCATTAAAGGGTTACGAAATTAGAAAAATAAGTTCCCTCTAATCTATGTAAAATTATCCACTAAAAACAAAATTCACATTCGTTTGCCGCAAGGAAGTCTCATTTTGACGAAAATTTGAAAAAACGCACACCTCCAGTGACGTATGAAAAATTCCATAGATTGTACGGAAGTCAACAATCATGACAATAGACCATTTTTGTAATGTATTCACAACTTTTCACACTCACCATTTTGGGTGCCTGCACCAAGCGCGGCCAGTGTTTCGTGGGATATACTGAGTCCATCCAAGATGAGGTATAGGTCTCCACTCTTGTGTGATATCTTGCCATCCGATCGCAGCTCCACCGGCAGCTTGAGATTTTTGACTGAGAAAAGACGATACATAATAGATGTCCGTTCAAAGATTTGAATGATTTGTGGAGAAACAATAGATGACACAGTGTAATTATTTGTTTTTCTGTTACTCTCTTAACAAGAATGATTAATCAATCTGTTAGAAAATACATGTGTAAGCAAGAAGAAAAGAGGGTCATGCTGAACCTGCTCCTCTTTATCTTTTTTTTTTATCAATCGATCTAATTACCATAGAGAATAACAGCAACACAAAGATAATATCAAAATGGATGATACCTTTTTAAAGATAGCATACAGGAGATGAAAGCTTCTTAGTTTCCACGTTGCTTGGAATAGTCAAGTTTTGTCAAACATTGTACCTTTCATATTGAAAATGCCCACAAGGAAATACATGTACTCAAGTGTGTTTCAAAGAATATGGTAATCAGGTCATTCCGGTTTGCAGACATTGATTTTGTGTATAAACGTATAGAAGAGTTGTCCACAATTGACTAGCACTGCCCCCGTTAATAATTCTGAAAAATATTTCCAACGATTCATGAATAAATGTCTTGATATTCATTCATTGGATTTCCTTAAACAGTTTATATGTATTTCTGCTTTTCTTCAATCAAAATTATTTAATTGTTTGTTCTTCATTTTGAAGGCAGTTAAGTTAAAGGTTTTTTACAAGCTTGTACACTCCCGCTCAAAGGAATTGGCATAGGGAAGGGAAAGGGAAGGAGCCGCAGTTTTAAACTGCTGTATATTTTGTCCAGTTCAGCATGAAACATGATGCCTTTTAGGCTAAAGCATCGTGTTTCATGCTGAACTGGACAAAATATACCGCGGTTTAAAGCTGCGGCTCCTTCCCTTTCTTATCTCTCCCTTTCCCTATGCCAATTCCTTTGAGCTATAGTGTAGGTTCCAGACATACTGGCACTTACCATTTCCGTTGTGTTTCGCAAGGAGTGGTAGAAGCTTCACATTTGCTGTACCGAGAATCACATCACTCTTGATGTTGAAGTGGTTCAGAACTTTGAACTGGAGCTCTGCCGTCGGCTTCACCAGACTGTATGAAGAAACAAATATAAAAATGGATTAATCATTAATAACGAAAGATAATATATTTGTGTGATGACCAATTTACACATATTACAAAAACGTTATTTGTGTTTAAAAATCTTGCTCTTCAAATCCAAGGCGGACAAGTCATGCTCTGTTTTTTGTCCCGGTTACTCATGGTACATAAAAATAATGGAAATTATGTAAAGTATGGCATTGCGAACCGATTGAGTTGCCCAAGTGTTTCTCTGAATTCTTCTGCCTTTTTTTTCAATCCAATTAACTCACCACGATTTATATTCTTTTTTTAAATGAATAGCTTTGCATTACTTTGAAGCATTGCAGGGTGAAGCACACAACCTAAGATCAAGGGGTTATTTCAGTTTGTCCATAGTTTTGTTTAAAGTGAAGCCTTGTATGTACATGTATATGTATGTATATAGTCTAGCTGCTCTAGCAAATCACTGTTGATAGAACTTGACTACGAAACAGTCTTCCACAAAATGCATGCAAGACAGCCATTCAAAGCCTGAGGACTAAGTATATACTGTGCATGTGTTTGTGTACGTCATGTACATGTAAGTACACTGTACATGTACAAATGTAGTTACAGCAGTAAGCATGTTAGAAAAAGAATTTGAAGAACCCCTGTTAACAACATTTAACAAACAATTAACATTTACACATGAGAACCTTGTAATTTAATCAGCAGGGTTTATTGCCATACTGTAATATATTCTTGGTCCAGAGCAACCTTTTAATTGCCAATTTATGTGACCTGAAAAATATGTTATCTACCAATCTCACTTCCATTCTCGGTATGATTCATACTTCTGAGGAGAACTTTAAAAGGCAAGTTGTTTAGCATGCCTCTGTCTTCTGGATTATTTCCATTCACATTGTACATACTGGCCAACCTTCCCATGCTAGAATTTAGAACGTTTCAACCTACAATGCAGAATGATAACTAGCGTATTTTCATTTTGTGTTCATTCCCACTGCATTGATGGAAAAGAAAAGAAAGGAAGAATCTATATAAGTATAAATGAGGTTAAAAAGCCAAGGAAAGCAAAATCTTTCCTCTAATTTCAGGAAGGTTGGCAGGTACATGTACGAGTACATGTACATGTATCACAATCTTTCATATGTGTAATATTGATCTGTCTGTAATGTACACTATCATGTCAGTGATGTCACAGACTTCCGGTACACAAAATCTACAATGTGTGTACATGTACATCATGCATGCACATGTACTTGGGAAGATTGAATACTGGTAATAATGCAAATGTACATGTTAATGTATAAGGGAGGTACATGTAACTTGCATAGGTCTGTACATGTCCATGTGTATGTACATGTCGGTACTTTTCGTACAGAATAGAATCTGTAAATTGGTTGGATACTACATGTACACTGTACATGTACTGCATGCACTGTACATGCCCTAAAAAGCATTGAACTGTGAAGATCAACAATAAATACTAGCTGTGCTGCATCTTCCATCTTTACAATCACATTGTGCAACTGTGCCTACCACCTACTGGTACATTGTATACATGCATACATACAGTACATGTAGGTGTATTCACCTCTAACCAAAATACCAGATAGTGATTCTTAAACGTGTGCACGTCAAACATGCAAATATACAGTACATGTACATGTATGCTTTGTATCATGTCCACACCAAAAAAATATGTGTATTACAGTACAAAGCTTTAAACAGATACATATATACTTATGTACGACACAAATACATGTACTGTACAGTACACAATGACATTTTCAAGTTGAATGCAAATCAACTGTACATGACTTGCACATTCTCACACATGCACATACATTAGGGTAGTCACTGACACTGGCAGACACAATATTCTGAATTTCCTATTTCTCTTCTCAACTCCCCACACACCATTTCATTCTCTCACTCTCTGTCTCTCCCTCTGTCAGCTCACTCATTAGTATGTGGGTCACGCAATGGTGCAGCCAATCCTCACAAAAAAAGGTCAAGCATGAAAAGGTAATGGCCGCAAAAACAGTAGGAGTTCAAAGGCGGTGTACATGTATGTTGGAGGTTGTATTGCAATGACTACACACGATATTTTCTTCATATTACTCACAATCTAAGAGGAGATATTACGAGATATCATACAAGGTAAATCTGGCTCTAAAGGTCACACACCCCTCTGGCTGACGTATGTAATGTAAACACAGTAAATTGTGACTTATACACACTGCTATCATGGTGTATTGTCCAATATATGATATATACATACAGTAGTACATTGTAATACAAGCCATGTACATGTACAATGTAGGCTGAATGTACATGTATCAGATTGTTTCCTGTGCAGTAAATACCCTGTGGTATACGCATGAAACTATAATTCACATGTTATTGGTTCCATGTGCAATTTAATTCCTCCCAAGTAAACACTCCTAGGAACCTATACATGTATGTATTTGATAGTCCACTTATTAGTGACATAGATGTTACACACAATACAAACATGCACACTCCAGCTGAAAGGAATTGACATAGGGAAAGGGAAAGGGAAGAAAGGGAAAGAGCCGCAGTTTTAAACCGAGGTATATTTTGTCCAGTTCAGCATGAAACATGATGCTTTTTAGGCTAACGCATTGTGTTTCATCCTGAAGTGGACAAAATAATACCGCGGTTTAAAACTGCGGCTCCTTCGCTTTCTTCCATTTCCTAAGCTTTCCCTATGCCAATTCCTTTGAGCTGTAGTGTACATGTACTGGAAAAAAAAATGAGTTAAGAAAGAACACACTTCACAAGTACTTGATGGGCAATATATGTCCATGCACACATGCACAGTACAGTATTAAATACTGGACGGGAGTGAGAGGAGATAAAATATCCAGAGTAAATGTACATGGGACGTATTTTATATGCTTTATGGATAAAAGCTCTTAGCGGTGGACTTGAACATGTACATACGTGTACATACACTATGTATTAATAACTAACAGTAGCTCATGTAGACCGCGGGCCGAGGTGCCTTTTTCTTTCGTTTCGTGCCTCAAATCATGTATCTAGCCACAACTTACTCATTTTATGTAAAAAAAAAATTTAAAATCATCTGTGAAACTCGTCAGAGACAAAACCTGCACATTAATTGAAAAAAATGAAAAAATCACACAAAACCTGCCAAGATTTTCTAGTTTCATCGGTGGAAAAAACCAATCACATTACCGCACTCATAGCGTGATTTGCGGACTGACTGGCTGATAACCAATCAGGGTCTTTGTTTCATACGCACGAATTTTCGGTCAGCCACACTGCACGGGCGCCATAAGCTGAGATTGATGATGGCGACATCATCTGATGATTCCAGTGCAACGGAGAGTTTCGAGCCCACCGAATCCATTTTTTGTGCTATACATGTGACCAACACTAAGAGCAAAGTCGTATCTTTTACTGATAAAAGTCATCAGAAGTGTAGAGAATGTGCAGCTAAGTGGATCAGCGTGGAAGACGGTGTAGAATGCACAGTTGCCGAGAAGTTTCTCGACCACTTACACAGAAGTGAAGGTGTGGGACCCGGACAGAGTATTCGTGTCCGTACTGGCGTGGAGGAAAGTGGTGAAGATGCAGCTGCAGTTGACTTTAAATCGAGAAGTGGCAGGTAAGTTTCATGAATTCTGATGATAGAGCTGATTTGTTATGAAAAAGAATGCTCCCCATATTGCCCTAACTTTCCAAATTTTACTTCAATTACTTCCTGCACATGTAGTAGTACCCTGACAGTGACAGCATTTATATCGACTTTATGACCATGCTGATGCAGGTCAGATTTTTGTACACTGAACACGATGTTAACAAATATCTTTATTTCATGAGTTGATCAATTTTATTGTGAGGTGTCAAACATCAAACGCATTGAATTTGTTGATTGCTCTTGTAGAGTGCTTTCTCATCGTCTCAAAAGTCTCTGAATGTCATGGTGTACAGGGCTCTACAAAAAAAAATTTCACCGCTTGCCCTATCGGGCAAGCGGTAAAAATATGTGCTTGCCCTGGAGGAAAAACTGCTTGCCCGTTTTTTTTTATTATAACCTTTGTTTTTCACTAATTTTTCTGCAGAAGCGGCATACCTTATCCTGCCGAATTATAACATACTTTACAGGACAACTGAACATAACAATAGGTATTTACACAGAGTTTGACAAGTTACATTGCATTGTAATTTGTAGGTGGCAGAGCTTGTCATAATACATGTAACTCATAAGCACGCTGACAGGATTATAAACAGTCACATTTCAAAAGTAAAATGTCTAACCCTAGACAACTTCTTTGCCGTTGAATCGTCCAAAAAAGTGATTTCTAGGTCTGCATTAGCGTCCGTTTAGACCCTATAGCCCCAGGACGGCTAGGCGGCTAGCTACCTGTGACTAGCCGCAAAGCCGTAGACTGTGGTGGATACACTTAGTTATGAACTAGCACCATGATCTCCCAGTTTCGAGCTTGTTAATACAGAAAACCTTAGAGTAATCAGCCCGATATTTCTGGGTAGGGTTCTTGGTAGATGTGCTCATTTTGCCGTTTCAAGTGTACTGCTAGCGATCAAAATCATGGGCAAATCAATTAAATCATTGCTGCTCCACGGCAGGTGCAGAACTCATACAACAATCACTTACACACGTTTTCACATTACAGTCCCATATGTAGTAGTAATCTACGTAAAACGGTATGTGGACACACAAATAAACACAGCTGTTACGAAAAATTTCACACCGCGCAGTCGCACATTCGCGATCGCAAGCCAGTGCTCTTATCTGGTTAAAATATCGGTAATGCGGATATCGCGCATATGAGCAGAATTTATTTTTCAGTTCAAGATGGCAGTGTCCACGGAACGGAGTTTCAGACGAATTTTCATGACAAAATGTCAGTGATCTCACTCCAATTTCAGCTGTATTTGCCTGGTTTGACATGATACGAGACACATTCACATTAATTTTCTCGCATATGCGTAAGAACAATGTTATTTCCATATTTTTGGGTGGAAAATAACCACTTGCCCGGATGGGCAAGTGTCTTTGAGAAATGCTTGCCCGGGCGTCATTTTCACTTGCCCCGGGCAATCGGGCAAGTGGGTTTGTAGAGCCCTGGTGTACATGTATGCACTGTGTGCAATTTACAGTGCAGTGCTTCCAGTGTTTTTGTTTTGTTTAGATGGCTTCAAAATATTTTGAGACACTGTATTAATAAATTTTCTATGGCTTACACTAAATATTTTGAGACACTGTATTAATAAATTTTCTATGGCTTACACTACTGTTGTATTTTTGAATGTATGAATTTCTAATATGTTTGTACATGTTCTTTCACCAGGAAGCACCAAACTGCTCTTGGGGGAGACCATGCGGAGTGCTATCGACACTTCTGCAACATACATGTAACCACAATCAGCAGGGCATTAGCAAGATCTCAAAGATACTGCTGGTGACGTTCTCTCCCTTGATGAGGCATTCATTCAGTGAGCGCCCTTCTGTCATCTGTCGGCAGTAGATCTGCCACTCATCAGGACGATCTCGGAACTGGTTTTCAAGACTCATCTGCCTTCTCACAGTCCTAGTCATAGTTATCTGGCAAATCATCTGGAGGCCTCTTCCATGGTAGGCTGATCCCGTAAGAACCACCTGGTAGTTGCGTAATGCTTTCTTGCATGGTTTGGGTGGCATCTCTGTCATCGTCAAATGAGCATTTGCATCTTTTGGGTTCCAACCCAGCTGTCTCAAGTCCAATGAACTCCTCCAGAGAACCCGATGCTGCGATGTTGATGCAGTTCAAGAGTGATGATGTACCTGACATCGGACCTCCTTGAATGAACCGGCCAAGTGGGCATCTTACTCCAGCTGGATCATCTGATCTTGCGCCCCTGAGGTACTCTTCCCATACCATGAGGTGGGTGTTGTCAGTGGAGGCTCATCATGGGGTGACGATGAAGTGATTAAATGTTGAGGTCATGAGTTTAAAGGTGAATGTCACATAGTTCATATATCCAAGAACAGATTGATGGGTTCTCACAAATTACATATAATTTGAAATTGCATTACGGCAGAGGCATAATTTCGACTGCGCAGTTGAAAGATCCATCAAGTTAGAACATGTGATTTGCAATAAACTGTTATTTAATTTAAAATAAAAAGGAAGAAGAAAAAATTTCATAACAGTCATGTAGGTTGCTATGTATCCAACCATTCTTATAACTAAAATTTTCACCACAAGCCTTTGTCTTCTTCAGTATTCACTTCACGCAGTGTTTGGGTCTTCTTCGGTGTTCTGCATGAACAATGAAGAAGAGCGAAGGTTGAGGCAGAAAGTTGTAATAACTAAAAAAAAAAACTGACTGTTTTGAAGATTTTTCTTCTTGTTAAAATGAGTTATAGGCTCGACATATTTTACCGCAAGTTATTTTGACCCTGTCTCTCATTTAATAAAATGAGAATAGATATTGGCAAAGTGAGATACATGTACATGTACATCTGTGCAATTCAACAATGATTGTTTAATAGAATATTGTACACCTACATTCAGTGTTACATTATGAAGCAGACCATTATAGTTTATGTTTTCATGTAACAACATGCAAAGTTTTAAATCTTAACAGTGAAGAATTACAAAAATGTGTATGTGTACAGGTAAATACATGTATATTTCATTTTCATGCTATCAAACTGTATGTTGTTTTGTAGATATGTTTACTGTGGAAATTCTATCTGAGCAAATGGCTCTGAATCAGTTTCATGAGATTCGATTGCGGAGTAAGCACTTAACAATGCAATTACTTTTCTTGTAGAATAAAGGAAGAACAGATGTTGCCCAATTTGACTACAGTATGTACAATTTCACGGAGAAAAAAAAATATGTACTCTCAATATTCATTTTCACATTCCTCGTGAGCCATTAGAGTATGTCTAAATCTAATTGTAAGTTATGAAAGGCAAATGTACAATGAAGAGAAAATGTGTATTATGTGCTGTAAAGAAATTACATTATCTTTTATGTGTGTTCATTGCAGAAATTCTACCTCTACAAAGGAGACTGATATCACTACACAAATACAGAATCGTATATTTCTATGGGGCTTTTAAAAACCATTGAGATACACTTGTAATATTTCACATTTATCTCATGATTATTGCAATAGTGATGACTATTTTCTTTTCTTCCCAACAGTGAGTCTACTTCACACTATGCATAACTTCAACTACTTCGTATTCCCTTATACCGAAAGTTCCAGTGTACAGCAGTGTATCTGACTTATGAAAGACAATAACTGGTAACTGAATGTGAAATAAAAAAATTTCTGTCCTCTGACAACCAATTGAAAGATAGCCATGTCAATCACTTTGGTGTGAAAATTAAAAGCATTGTCTGGATGAACTGTATATCTTTTGTAATGTATTTATACACTGTATAATTCATTCCTGATTGTGCGTGTGATGTTGCATGTTTGTGACAGTGAGAGTAGGAGGATGGGCCTTCAGTTCCTGTGTGTAGTCATTCTTAAAAATGAAATGAAATCCTGAAACTTTAAAGACCAAGCCACTTAAATTGACACCATCATAACACATCAAATGAAAAGGACAAAAACAAAGACTTCCACACTAACTAATGTATGCATCAAAAGTGCACAGATGAGATGATAGAAAAGGCCTATGGCAACATAAGGTATGTAGACAGTCATTGTACCCTTTGGCAGAAAACACTGAGTGTGTGTGTGTGTGTGTGTGTGTGTGTGTGTGTGTGTGTGTGTGTGTGTGTGTGTGTGTGTGTGTGTGTGGGTGGGTGGGTGGATGTATCAGTGTGTGTTTTTCGGGGGGGGGGGGGGGGCTGGGGTGTAATTGCTGAGATGCTAAGTTGTTACACGGCCTGGATACAGGTCTTATAAAACCATATAAATGGGCACAAATTGGTTCACCCACAACAAATTCTCTTTATTCACTTATCATTAGTTGGGGCGGGGGGGGGGGGGGGGGGGGGGGGGGGGGATGTAAATCAAATGAAAGTCCATCCTGAAGTTAGAGTTCATGTGGAAAGGAAAAGAAAGAGGGTACATGTATCCAGGATACGTTATCAACATGTTTTTGTCAATGATTAATCATAAAATCAAGAAATTCATAGCTTTCATATTTACAGTTTAATTAGGAATAAGATTGTTAACCCTTCAAATTGTTAGTACACTGTACATTCCGTCCACGACAGTGCGGGACACACACACTTACCTCTAAAGCAAGTCTTTTATGAAGTTTTATCTAACAGTAACCCATAGAGGCAGTACAGGTATAACAGTTTGAACACAAGAGGGCGCTGTAGATTTTAACATTTGAATAATTAATTAATGTGCAACTTTTGACACTGACGAGTTATGAATTCATGATCAGTGATTTTTTCTTTAAAATGTGACAAAAATTTAGGTAGATACAAGAGTTGGGTCACGAAAATGACAAACGAGACACATATTCAATGTATGGCCCGCGGTCTAATGTGTATATCGAGGAGTTCATTGATTACATTTATGTCAACAATAAAAATTTAAAGACAGGGTGTACCATTTGCAAAAGTCATGAAACTCGGCAGGAATCAGCAGTATACCCTAATAACAACATGTATGGAGTACACGTATGAAATCTCACGGTCATAGCTTCACAAACATTTTCAGGAAAAGTGAAAAACTATTCTTCCCTTTCCCTTGCCCTATGCCAATTCCTTTGAGCTGGAGTGTAAACTACAGGTTTCAGACAACCTGCCCAAAACTTCCTATAAAATCCAGTTCTTTGCAAAATGTTTTTTTTTTTCAATTTCTGTCATAAGCTCCTCCTCTCATTAGTTGTTAATTATCGCACAACACTAGAAACCCACTTCATTCAGATTGTTTTTGTAAGAAGCATATGAAAATCTAGAGAAAGCACCTCTCCCTCAGTTTCAACAGCCCTGAAGTTGTGCAGCTTAATCTCCATGTACAGCATTGCATCCAGGTGATGTTTTTAACTTAGGAACAACCAGAGTCCCACACACAATGGGTTATTGAAGCCTACTGATAAGCAAATGCTTAATTTATGCAATAGCCTCGGCTGCATTATGCACTACTACTCCAGAACAGAAACTGGGATGTGCAGCACTGCGGAGTCCAAACTCGGTTAAGCACATTATGCACATCCACGATGTCTAATGTTACCGGACGTTCCATGATAGCTCATCTTACATTTTTGACAGACAAACAACTACTGTATGAAGTGGCAGGGAATGCACAGTGCATACACACAGAGATACAAGATATTCACAGCTATATAATACTTAAAATGTTTACATCTTTATTGATGTCAGGGGAGGTGTAGAATGGTATTGGATAATTTCTGTTGCATTTTTCCCCTGCATGTCGATGCACAAGAAAGTGTTGTGCACCTTCTAGCAAGAATAGTATATGTACTTGCCATCACAGTTGATCTACATGTACAGTACATATTCTACTAGCAAAAGCAGGATTATGTAGTAATGATTTGTAAATACTGTTTTACTGTTCTTTCTTTTTTCTTAATCATTGTATTCTGCTCTTCTGTTGTTACCTCCATCTCTCTGATATGTTAGTCTATCTATCACTCTGTCTCTGTTGACTCTGTCTGTCTGTCTGTCTGTCTGTCTGTCTGTCTGTCTGTCTGTCTGTCTGTCTCTCTCTCTCTCTCTCTCTCTCTCACTCTCTCTCTCTCTCGTTCTACCTCATTTATGGTATTCGTACATTTACATGTTGTATGTACATTAATCCATCAAATCAGCACAAAGTTTACAAGACCAATGATAATTCTATATACTTCCATGTACAGCAGCAGCAGCTCAATCTGTTGTACATGTACTTCAAGGCAGAATATGGTTAGTTTGCAAGCACAAACCCTTGTCAGTTGGTAAATGAATTTGAGCTATAGAGACTACATGTAGCTTCCATATGTTTCTACATGACATGCAACTGGCAAAGCAGGCTCTCATCTGTCACACTTGCGTCTCTACCTGTGAAATGAAAACATGGTGCCCCAGACCTCCAGTACAGGACAAATACAGGTATAAACTGGCGGTCACAAGTGCCACAAACCCTTGTCGGTCAATCAGCCAGTCTAAATCAACTAGTCTGAAATGCAGAGACTAGCTTGTTTTTCAGGAAGATACAAGCAGCAACTCAGGCTCTAGCCTTTCTTCCAGGCAAACATTAGAGCTGGTGTCACAAAAGAGTCTGGGCGCACAGACTACCAAACACCGGCTCATATACTACAAGTACTTACACAGTGAAGTGCTCATCCCACTTGGGGTTCCAGGTCTTCTTCACCACTTCTGTCTTGCGAGGCGGCTGAGAATCGACCACCATTTCCACGTAAGGATCCCCCTTCCCACTGAAGAAACTGCTGTTGGTATCCTTCAGGTTTGCAGATTGAACTGAAATAATAAAACAAAACATGAAATTAATGACGAATAAGGTTAACAGTGTAATTGTACTCAGAGTAAAGAACAATACACTCTAAATGCACAAGTATAAAAGGAAAATAAGAAGAAAAGTTTAAACTCCTTTGCAATTGTACCATTTTCTGCAGTATACTGATTAAAATACACAAAGCTAACTAAAATCATGAAACATCCCGGTATATATAAACTGGGATGTTTTCACCTAGTTCTTACCGAGCCCCCCTGCAAAAACAAATGATGATCAACAGAGCAAATTTGTTTGACTTCAATTCCAGGTACAGTATTTGTTCTCTTGATTTATTCATATTCTACATCATTTTACATGTACATTAGTACAAGATAAAGTCTGTGAAGCTTTTGGATGTCAATCATGATTTCAATGCTTAAAATAAAATTGTAAAGCGTGAAATGTTTTAACAACTCCGAAACTTACTTTGTCAAAATTGTTAATTGCATATTGTGTGCAACAAATTTCAACAGCATACATACAAGTACATCACACCTTACATGTACAATGGGGGGGGGGGGGGGGGTGACTTACAACATACCTAATGGCAAGGACAAGTTGATCATGATAAACAATTTTTTTTTTATTTTTAAGAAACTCACAATTACACTGAGCAGCGAGCATTCATAAAACGATGTTGTATTTGTTCAGATTGAAAGAACCTGTCTTAATTAATGAATCATACATCATGTGATGGACGACTCAAAGTGGCAAGAGGGACATGGGGAGGAGACAGAGAAAGAGACAGAGAGGCGGGGGGGGGGGGGGGAATACACGGGGGCTCAGGGTGATTTCGCCCCCAAAATGCTTAAAAGAGCCCTGGAAATTGTTAAGAGAGCCTGTAGGGACCAAGACAGAGAGACAGAGAAGAAAGACAGGGGGTGAGACAAAGAGAGGGAGAGGGGTAGAGGGAGAGAGAGACAGAGAGACAGAGAGAGAGAGAGGGGGGGGGGGGGGGACAAGGAGAGACATAGAAATACATGTATGCATGCAGGAAGAGGAGAGTAAAAGAGTGAGAGGGAGAGGGAGAGGGAGTGACAAGAGTCAGAGAGGTAGATAAAAAGGGAGAAGGGGAGGGATAAGGAGATACATAAATGTAGCTCTATATATGTAGGAAGATATATAAAAAGGAGAAGAGAGATAAGGATAATGAAGGAGTGTAGAAATCCAGGAATAAAGAGAGCTCTATACAAAGGGAAATGCCCAGAAGAAAGTGTGTGTGTGTGTGTATGGGGGGGGGGGGGGGGGGGGGCTGGAAGAGGATGACATGAAAGTTCAAGGTGTACAGCCATTAGAAACATTGTACCTATATTGTTTATCAATAGTGTCCTACATTGTACTATGTACCGTTACTTAAACTGGTTAATATTGTAATGCTAATGTGTACAATAAGATGCATACCCAGTACACCCCTATTCAGGTACATGTACATTGTCTGCGCACTGGAGCAAAGTCCAAAGTGACATATGAAACTTCAGTGTTTTGGGCATGTAATTTGAAAGGCACAACTGGTGTTGACATCATGGACAATCATTACGTACGTAACAGTTTGAGATAATTCAATAATCAAATAATTGATAAGTTGCTCACATGGTCGGTTATACACTCCCATAACAAAATGAACAACAAAAGCAATTCATGTTGGAGGCTCATATCACGAGTCATTATGTACATGTACGATTAACATTTTCTTGATGTACTATACACAATGCGTGTACATGTACTTGTACATGTCTGTAGCCCCGGAACTGCAAAGCTTGTCAAATTTCTGCTTGTTTGATCTAGCAACTACTAATGGATGCAAAACTAATAATGGATGAGAGAACTATGAGGCACTTAAATGAAATTACCGACCATCCCTACATACCCACTACAGAAATTTACATGTACCTACATGTACATGTACATACTGTGCACATTGTACATGCATGGTATAATGGACTATTAATTTCAGAGCTTAATGAGCTACATGTATAGTTGTTTATTAAGTAATTTAAATGAGTGGACTCAAAATGACGTTATAGGCTATAGAGGCGGTTGATTGATATTACCTGCAAAAGTAACGTTCATCGATTCAAATACAGACAATGATTGAGTCATTTAATGGAATAAATGCTTGCAAAGAGAGAGAATACATGCTAGCTATAGATCAGATTGATTGCTTAGTGGTGATGATGTCACTGGCCCCTGGTGGTAAGGAGCTAGTAGATGTAAGGTTCAAACTATCCTGTTTGGTCGGCTTTTCACTGCATGTTTTTGTACAGAATACATGAACATGGAATCTGT
This sequence comes from Arbacia lixula, assembly GCA_963669155.1. Lineage (NCBI taxonomy): Eukaryota > Metazoa > Echinodermata > Echinoidea > Arbacioida > Arbaciidae > Arbacia > Arbacia lixula. The sequence continues at coordinate 11,339,229 of OZ022581.1, read as the reverse complement.
ACTGTGAGGGTACATGCCTGTATCCAGGCTTGCATATGGGGTAAAGTATATTACTAACAAAGAGAAAAATATAGAAAGCGCTTTTTATTATGCTTCTGGCATCTGCTTGATGACTTACATGTATACATGTACAAGTATGTATGTATTCATCAATATGTTTTATGATTATGAATACCTTTTATTTCATAACCATAGTTCTAGATGTGAGCTGCCATAACAAGTTTTCTAGTTTTCAAGAACGTCTTTTGTCTGCGACCCAGGGAAATAACAATGGCCGACTGAAGCATTTCATGGACATGATGTGAAAAGGCAAAACAGGTTCCATGACTGATTACATGTACATGTACTTACTACAAGTACATACTGTCAATGGTTTTCATGAACTCTGAGCAACCCCAAAAAAGAAAATCTATCTAAGACCTTGTTTGAGGGTTTTGTTCTGGAGGATAAACTATTTAAAGGAGACGTGACATGCACATATGTCATCGTCTTTCTATTCTGACTTTCCCCAAGAGGGATATTTTGCCAGGCATGTTGGCAATCGTCCTAAGATCGGTTCCATGAAAGGGCTACACCTGGGGTGTTTCCATGTTTCATTTGCATGCTGGGGAAACTTCCTACAATATTGGGAACAGTCTTGACTTTTGAGCATTAATTTGCACTAATTTCCCCGCTTTCCTTCTGTCGGAAATTGGGCTGCTTTCTCCAACCTTCCTGCAGTCGGAGCTCAAGTACACGTAGTCACTCACATCAGTTTTGTTTTCAAGCCATTGTACATTGTATGTAGAAATCCACACTTAATGGCACCACAGAAACCACAAAATGGTCCTTTGACACTTGCTTAAATGGGCAAGTAATCAAATGATAACATTTTAAAGAGGGTCATTACCATCTCATGTCAAAGGTGGCCTTATTCACATCAAGGAAAACAAGAAACTTTGCCAACTATTACTCTATTGTAAGTGGTACAATGCACACTTTTCCAACTACCATATATATTTTTTCTCTAGGACCTACATGCAGAGTTGACGATATCATGCGTCTGATTTTCAGCGATTGAACTCCTCAGATTTGTTTATTGAATAATTCAATTCCACCTGTTATCATGGCTTTGTTTTCTATAGCTCAAAGGTAAGTTTAGAAACTGTACGAATGTAACCTATAAACATGTAACATAGTATGTACATTACAGAACATGTACATGTATATTCCTGTTAAGCATAAGTGAACAAAAGCAAATGGTTAGCAGGTGAAGGGGGGGGGGGGGGGGGTAGAGCATTGCTACGAGGCTGAAAGCTGACCTTAACATTTCCATTTATTCTTACAGTCTATACACTTCAATTTGCCCCACATTCTTATATCCCTCCTATTCAGTAAATGTGGAAGGGGGAAGGGGATTGCTACCAAGCTGAAAGCTGACCTTATCATTTCCTTTTTATTCTTACGGTTTCTTCACTTTAGTTTGCCCCACATTCTAATATCCCTCCTGTTCTGTTAATGTGGAAGTACTCCATTAAATTAATGTTTTAAATGGACTCTGCCTTAGAAAAGGTCATTATGTCCATTTAAGAGCAAAGGAAGTGCTTAATCGGGATTACAGTTAAGCACACAGCAATTTAATGGAGGGTGTTGGCAAATTACACAAAGGAATGGTACACTCTATTCATACCTTCACAGTTGACTACTGTACAAGTACACATCTGGAAACGTGCAATCAATGCAACTATGTGGTGCACATGATACATAAACTTCTAGAAAAGTCTCCATGGACAATGGATGAATACAAAGGCATTGTCCGACTGTAAATAAGAACTCTCTGTACCCAGGCTGATCCCCAGTGTAGAAAATGTGCAGTGCAAACACCGTATGTTGGGTCCATCAAGTGACTGTGAGCTGTGAATGTCTTATTTTACTGTTTGTTTTTGCTTTCTTTGAGCCATGCGTTCCATAGTTGTGTCCCACATGTTCAGCACAAATATCCCACAACAAGTGACATTCTGCCCTTTTGAGCAGCATGTAGAAGATTTTCTGGTGACTTCATGTACCTGATGATGTGCTGGGAGACATTCCTCCGCAATGCTCGATATAAAAGCTTCATATCGCTTTTTATCATGCACCTGTTTTCCAGCACCCATGATTGGGTGCACTTACAACGTAGTTACATTATGGCATCTAAAACAGAAGTACACCTAGGTACAACTTACTTGTGACGTGGAGTTGGGACAGTGTCCCTCCATCTTGATCCGCCATGATGTCTTCACTTCTCAAACTTGTTTGGAGGTTGTTGTATTAATATGCAAATGGACCTGTGAGGGGTTAAACATTAATCAATTAGCATAGGGTCCATATAAACTCAAAGTCAACATATATCAGTTACACAAACATCTGTCACACATCATGGACATATTCTACTCTTCTAGTACATACATGCTAAAATCAATCAATAACAGATACACTTCATTTCCCACTCGTTATTTCAGTGAATGATCACAGGTTATTACCTCCTACTCGCATTTCCCACACCATGATACTATTGCACGTCAGTACCATCTGTACCTCTGTTGGTGATTTCTTAGAAATCACATAAAAACATAAAAACATACATTGTACATGTACACTACAGCTCAAAGGAATTGGCATAGGGAAAGGGAAAGGGAAGAAAGGGAAGGAGCCGCAGTTTTAAACCGTGGTATATTTTGTCAAGTTCAGCATGAAACATGCTTTTTAGACTAAAGCATCATGTTTCATGCTGAACTGGACAAAATATAATGCGGTTTAAAACTGCAGCTCCTTCCCCTTCTTCCCTTTCCATCTCCCTATGCCAATTCCTTTGAGCTGGAGTGTAGATATACATTGTGAAGTATCGTTGTCGGTACACATCAGTACCTGTCTAGGGCAACCAAAGCCTACATGTAGGCCGGACAACCAAAATCAATGCAAATGTTTGATACAAATTCATGACCCATTCGATATCTTTTTTTCCCAAAATATATTTATTTTTTCAATCACTTCTAAATTGTGCTCATTTGAAGGCTACACACGGAAACAGAAGACATGCAACATTATGGCGGTAAGCAATAGGTATTTGAACTCATTTATTCACCACACGATATATAGACTTACCAGCTACCGGTATATATGAGTGGAATTAATCGCCTAAAGCAAAAAGGTAATACCGTGCAGTCCTACATTGTACTTGCAAGTACTAGAACAATACTACCGCTACTCACACATGTATTATACATGTACATATGTACAGGCAAAAACAGTAACAACCTATATCATGTCATAAAATACAGTACATGTTATGTTGACCACTTTTCTTGTCGCTTACATTCATGTACCAGGTAATACTTTTTGCCATAAAAAATTTGATTGGTACATGTAATTTCTGTCTACTGACAAAGTTTCAACATAGTTTTATTGACCACTGTGTACAGAAACATCCCACATTTCATCCAGGTACATGGTACAATCTTCAAATGTGTGTATCGATCTTTGCAAACTGTAATACCAGGCAAATTATTCCCTGAAGTATCTAAATTGTTGGCAGTTTAATTATGGCAGATTCTGATCTAAGATGTTGCTGATTATGAGTCATACAGTATGTACAAGGGGCGTAAAACCAGAATGGGAGAGTGGGTCCAGATTCCAGAGGTCACTTACAGCAGTAGGGTTAACCCTTTCTGTACCACACAACATAGATCTACCAGATAGGAGCGCATCGCCGCTGGAATAATATTGCAGAGGTACATTGTGTACACTACAGTTCAAAGGAATTCGAATTGGGTAAAGGGAAAGGGAAGAAAGGGAAGGAGCCGCAGTTTTGAACTGTGGTATATTTTGTCCAGTTCAGCATGAAACACGATGCTTTTTAGGCTAAAGCATCATGTTTCATGCTGAACTGGACAAAACATACCGCAGTTTAAAAATGCGGCTCCTTCCATTTCTTCCCTTTCCCTTTCCCGATGCTAATTCTTTTGAGCTGTAGTGTAGATCTACCATATTGGTGTGCATTGCTGCTATAAAAAAATATTGCAGTGGTACATTGTGTAATGTCTTAATCTCGGAAATGACATAAATACAGTATTAAGTTAGCAGAATTGGGACTGCGCCCTCTAGTTTATCATGTAGCTCTCTGGGTACAGCATACTTTGGCATATTCAGGGGAAAAATTTATTCAAAATTTGGGGGGGCGACATTTTGAGCATATTGGCTGATTTGGCTACAATTTTATATAGTGTCTATGAAAATTTTTTGGGCTCTTTATACATTTTCCAGGGCTCTTTTAAAGCATGCCAAGGGCAAAATCGCCCTGAGCACCTGTGTATTGTTTTCCCTGGACATACTGCCTCATGCTGCCTCCATTGCTCTGATATGCAGAGTGAACGAGTGAGGTTCTGCCAAAATGAAATGGCGTCCACTAACGGTACCTGCACAAAGCTGTAAGCGGTCTAACCAAAAGGCAATGAAGTGGAATGTCATAATGCAGCCATGTGTGCTGCCAGTATACAGTTTATGGAATATCACTTTTTTCATTTGAGATTTCCTTGTAAATTGAATAATTTTTGTTTAAAATGTTGATAGTAACTACCTAAAATTAATTTACATATATTTCAGCTAACCCTAACCCTAGCCCTAACAGAACCTTTACACTCATCACCTCACGAAGGAGTACTACAACAGCTCCAATTACAACAAGAAACTCAACTTGTCTGAAGAACTTGTCTACTCTGTGTATAGTATGCCTATAATTTCTTGGCAAAATTAAAATAACTCCAGACAGCCCTTTCACTAAAATCTAGCCGAATGGTCCTTATGGCAGACCAAATCATGAATAATAATGAGTCAGACTGAATGAGACTAAGGTACTTGTTTCCATGTTGTTGTGTCAAATAATTTAATTAGCAAAAAAAGCTCTTTCACTAAAATGTAGCCAAATGGTCCTTAAAGATTGTCCGTCCCTTTTGCAAGCTTAAAATTTGAAATCGTCTATCACGATCGTAAATTGAAGAAAGTGTGATTCAAGACCATTTCTAAAAATATAGCATGTTGAAGCTTTCTGTATATGTAAAAAATTTCAGCCGTTAAATTTCAAACCGACTTTTTTCGTACCACGAAAAAAGTATTAGTCTTTGTTACAGTATCTATGTGGTTATTATGCGTGTGTGAAATCCTAATTTTATGAGTAACTACCAAACTTTGGAGATGATTTCTTCCATAGAACAATTTTTTTCATAATGCGTTTTATAATTTAATAAACAGATTAATCAATAAAGCAGATATTTCAACACAAACTGCTAAGAGCCTGAGGTAAAGACTATTAATCAGACGTTGTTTACGTGCATTATTTGAATTTTACACTACGTATTAGTTTCAAATTGTGAATATAGAGCTTGCTAACACTTCTCTATATGTTTTGCCAATATTTCGATGGTTTTGTGGTGATCTGAAAAAGGGACTGGCTGTCTTTAAGGTGGAGTAAATGAGATAAATATAGGTTTGTCTCTAAGGCAAATTGACCAATCAGATTACAGAATGGCCCACTAAGAGATAAAAAGATATATCAAAGGCACAAGTAAATATCCTTTTGAGAAAATGTTTATTTTCAAAAAAATTAGTACTCACCTTTTAAAAGGCAGAATAATGTCACAAACTTAAGAAAGTAAAAATTCATTTCAATGTCATCCTTATCTATATTTTTTGCCCTTCACCAACATAGATAATCACCGTATGCTCAGTGCATTTGAGTCACTGTGATTAAAAAATCTAGCCATCGTGCATCCTCGGTGGTCTACAGTACTGGTATCATGCCTGCCTAGTAATCAGGAGATGGTGGGTTCGATCCCCACCAGAGTCCGCCTGTGATTTTTTAATCACAGTGACTAAACTGCACTGACAAGAACAACCTTTAATGTCATCCTCCGATGGATTTTTGTCAATCCTTTGTTTCTTTCAGGTTTCTCCTTGAATCAAAACGAACTTGCAAAACCTGTCACATTATTCTCAGACATAGAATCACTTTTGCTGCTGCAGGATATTCGATCGAGGTTTTTTGAATTTCAATATTATATCATGAGAGACAAGACAAGCATAAGTTACATTAGAATCTAGGTTTAACTTTTCAGATTATTACTGCTGATATGGATTTTGTAAAAAAATATATAGATTTTTCTTTTGTTTTTTTTTTTTTTTGGGGGGGGGATTATACTTCATCTGATTAATGAAGTGTATACTATGGGCATTGAGTGTGTGCACATATTGAAAAGCCATCAAAGCCCATGTTGTAGCCGAGAGTAGCAGTTCACGATCAAAAAATGTTGGTTTTTGTGATTTTGGAGCCAAAAAATTGCTCATAAATCATATATGAGCCTCACTTCACCCTACCTGCCTACCCTACCTTAACCTTGGTCTAGTCCCGATCCTTACCCTGGCCTGGGGATGGGCTTTACCTAATTTTGTTGAGTTTAGACTAAGCTGTTAATTCATAAGAAAACAATATCAAAATGTATTAAAATCAGCGCTAGTTCATAGTGTATCAACGGCAGCCTATGCGGCTAGTCACGGGTAGCTAGCCGGGTAGCAGTACCGGGGCTAGGCCAGCTAGGCTAAGCCGCTAGGGCCTAGCTAAAGTAAACGGGCGTTAATGCAGACCTAGAAATCACTTTATTGGACGAAATCAATGTTTGGTGTTGATATACCGTCTCTATTCGGGAGGTATGTCCAAAAATGTAATTTTGATTGAAGAATGTCCGAATGAGACGGTTATTCCTGTCTAGGGTCGGGGTTAGGGTTCAAATTCATAAAATAAGTGCCAAAGTATATGGATACAGTTATGAACTCGGCTAGCGCCTTAAAATCAGGAAAATCGCTGTCCAATAAATGAAGAAAAAAAATACCCTACTTTTTTTAAACATTGGGTGAACATTTTCAGGGCCAGCCTATCATATTCACTCCCATCACATTCACTCCCATCACATAGGCACAAGCAAGGCCAAGGGGCCCGTGGCATGGCCCAATTCATCAATGTGCATGCGTAATAAAGTCTAGAGATTAATTTCATTAAAATCAAATCGTATTATTGTAACATTTGATTAGTCAGTCACTGTCAGTCTTGATCATTAAGTTTATAGCATGAATACTTGTCTAAAATCTGGTGATGAAGACTGTCTGGCCTTTGCAAGGCCAGGACATGGGTCCTTCACTTTGACTTTAGAGTTGAAGCTTGAAGTTGAACCCATAATTATGAAACAAGATTCTTGTGAATTCACTTTGCACACACTTCGTCGAAACTCGTTGTGCTCCCTTTTCTGTTCTCCGCATACGAAACTGACGCTAGAATTCACTCTTTGGGGACATTAAACAACATTTACATAGTTTAAAATTCATAATTATTATCAAAAGAATATCAAAAACTTACAGCTGTGATCATAATACCGGCCACATTGTGATAATTCATCAAACAAGACATTCGTCGAACATTAATCCGAACAAGAACACACAGCCAAGTCATGCAAGTTATGTGTGTGTGTAACGACGGGCCGGGTGAGAACGTACACAAAACCCTAAAATAACGGGTCTTCAATGGGCGCAGGGGCTACGCTACGGTGTACGGAATACGGAAACGTACAGCGAGTGTACAGTACGTAGTTGCAGTGCCAGTCACAAGATGGAATCGGGATTGTTCAGATAAGACGATCACGTGACCAAAAATTGATGACGTCATGTCGTCGTTTCGACAGCAAATTGTACCGTAAACACGACATAAGACGAAAGAGGGCGACACTACAAAAAGAACGAAAACACATTTAGTAAAATGATGGACAGGTTTGAGTGGGTTGGTACGAATTGTGTGCACAAATTCACTTGAGCAAAAAACATGAGGCGCAGCCGAGTGTGTTTAAATCACCACGCGTTATTCTACAGAACCACTAAAAAAGTGTATCATTTGTTTTACAGATTGGGCAACAACAAAACTTTGCCATGCAAATGTAGATACCGGAAAAAATAAACCGACGCATAACAATACATAGATTGTTACACATTTGGCAAAAAACAACACTTTTCTTGCAATGGTTTGCATTATAATACATGTTAAATTAGAATGCATAAGAGGAAAATGTATCAAAATTGGAATTCAAATTCTTAAGAGATTCTTAAAGGGATAGTACAGTCTAAAATCATTATGGCTTCATTAAAAGAAGACAAATGAAAGAATGATAAGTGGTCAGGATTGACGAAAATTAGTCATGGAAAGGAAAGTTATTTGAATTTAAATTTTCAGTTTTGTGACATAACGTGCGAGGGGCTCTCCCAAAATGTTGTGTACAAACTAATTCCATAAATTGTTTTTTTTTTTCTGTTTTTAACAATGGAATTACTTTTTGTTCGTACAGGTATGTGTATAAAAACGTATTTAGTCACGTATCATATAGTTGCACATGTAAAAGGATGCAGATCTTTCTGAGCACATGTAAAGAATTTCAGAGAAAAAATATTGTACACAATATATCCTAGAGCACGTACCTCGCGCGTGACGTCACAAAATCAAAATTTTAAAAGAAAATAGCTCTTTTCTTCAGTAACCAATTTTCGTTAAACCTTCACTAATAGGTCTCTTTATATTGAAACCAGTGTGAAGTATCCCTTTGAACCTATTCTATACTCAGATCTATTTTGGTGAAAATCCATTTGATTTAAGGTCTTACGGCAATGTTATCTCCAAATACATAATTATGTATTAAACCAGTTTGTAAAGCTTGTCAAACGATTTTTCAGCATAGGTTGCGCTGTACTTGAACTTCGAGTCTGAGTATTGATACTTCCGCTCCCAATATCACGTATTTGTCTTCTTATAGCCTGTGGACGAGCTCCTGACTGAACATCACCACGATTAAGATTATACACTAAATGAATCACGCATGATAATTGACTGTACTCAATGATTAGCAAGACAATTATGAAATACTGAGGTCTATCAAAAAGTCTTTTACAATGGTGGCACATATTAGGCCTAATATACAATGCTCTTCGCTTTCCATGCAATACAAAGTTGACAGTGTGTTGAAGGATCAATCAATTCCTAAAGGTTTCATACATTTGACGTTTCTTTAGAAAAATAAAATAATCTTGGCATACGCAACAGTACTCTTGTGTTTTAGTAATCACCACGGCCTAGTTCGACTGAGTACAATTCTTGATTTTTATTTAGGAAAGAAGATAGAAGGGAGTGAAAACCAATGGGAAAGGTGGAAGATTAAAGAGGATTAATATGAAGAAGAGATGAGGGAGGAGGGGAAAGAGGAGAAGGAGGGGAGGAGGGTGAGAAGGAGGAGAAACTAGGAGGAGTGAGGGACCGGGGGAGGGGGTGGGTGAAACAAAACAAAGGGATCATATTCCTATTTTTTAACTCTCTTCTTCTTCTTCTTCCATATCTCGTCCCTCCTATTTAAAGGCCTATAAACATATTGGAAGTAAAAACCATAATCCCTAATCCAAACCCCCTTCCATAACCCTAACCCATAGGCCATATCACCATGCTGTTGTGATGGTAGACCAAATGGTGAGTGGACGACCTAGGGTTGGACCAAATGGCAAAATAACCGCTACTCATATACTCTTCTTCTTCCATATCTCGTCCCTCCTATATTTAAAGGCCTATAAGCATATTGAAAATAATCTAATCTACACCATAACATCAACTGTCAACCCTAATCCACACCCCTTCCCGATCCCTGATCCTAAACCCATACATGCATATATCAGCATGCGTATAGCGCTGAAGCGCTGAACCGTTCATCTTTCCTTTTGCCTCCCTTTTTGGATCCAAATTACGAAGATGGCTACCCTAGACCAGAATTTCCTGTGGACCATTTTTCAAAAGTGAGGAGATATTTTGAATTGTATATTGCATGATGTCGTACTTGTTGCTCCTGTCATTTTGAAATGTGTGGAAGAAAAATAAAATAAAATTTAATCGAGTGGCTTCGGAGTGTAGCTAGTCGAGTGTTTAGTCCCGTAGGCAGGGTTTTGTGTACTGACCCGTTTAATACGTGTGAGTGAATGGGCAGCTTGCAATTTGAAACCAAACTGGCGCCACGCCCTTGTCTTGACTTTAGTTTGTGCTATAGTATTAGACTGATTACATCAGCCTCGTTTTGGATACTAGATACCGCACACAAGATAGATTGAAACATGTTGCACTAAATTTTAGTGTCGCACAAAGCGAGACACAGTTGACAGCCAGCAGTCGGTCAACAGACAATGGGTCGATTAATACTAGCCCAGCCAGCTTTGCCCGGAGCCCGAGCCTAGGCCAGGGCTATGATTACTTGGAACCCTGAGGCAGAGTCTTTGGCGTGCATCGGGGTTCCTTGTAGGGCTATTCGGTATCATTTGGTGTCACTGTCATTGTCAAGTGTTGGTGATTTCTAATTTTGAAACATGACTGTTTACAATGTTTATTACAAAGTCTAAGTCAGACTCAGGAATCTTGGTAATAAACATTGCAATAAAACTCAATACTCATGTTGCAATATTTGAACAAGCATCGCAGAGATTCATGCAGATTAAAGTCAAGATAAATGGTATGATGTGTATTAACTTTTTTTCTTTCCTTTAAAAAAAATTGTTTAGGGTCTAATCTAATCTAATGATGATTTAAATATCACTCTAACACAGAGTGATAATATTGTTATAAATTTGTGTTAGTTATACATGTAGCCATTAAAGGAGATGCAGTCTATGTCAGAATATGCTTGTGAAATTCCTCCTTGGTGAAATCAACATTGAGCAATTTGTACTGCCTAAAAGATTCTAATTGGAAGAGCTGTCTGGAACAGGTGTCATTTACATAGAAAAATGTAACTAACTATTTGAAGCTAATTAGCATATTAAAGGAGGCATTGCCTGTGAGTGTGTCTGTGGAGTTCAGTGAACTTTTGGGACAGTGATGACAGAACATTATAGAAAGTAGTGGAATTCAGTGACCTTTTAGGCCAGTGATGAGTGAACATTCGAGAAAGTAGTGGATTCAGTAGAATCTGGAACAGGCCATTGTGTTTATTGTTTTGCCATGTTTGCAAGCATGGACAGAACTTTCTAGATTTACAGAATTTTCTCGATGTACAGAACTTTCTAGATGGATAGAAATTTCTAGATGTACAGAACTTTCTAGATGTACAGAACAGGTCTTGTCCAAATTTTCTTCAGATAAAGAATTTCGGTTGAAACATACACGTATGACTTAATTGTATGTTGGTGTTGTTAAATTTATCAGTATGACAGGCTCGTAATTGATGTCACAGAATGTAATTTCTCAACCGACAAAATCATACAAGGAAATTTGTTTTTTTGCACAATTAGAATTGTCAATGATTGTTGGCTTTGAGCCTAATAAATTTTAGTGAGTCTGCCTGTACCCAGATGTGTGCGTATGGCAATGCAATATCCAATGCAATGCACCGGAGATGCAAATTGAAACAGAGGAATCGTTTGGAAATGTGGCTGAATTTCTTAAAAGTTCTGAATTAGTTTATGAGATCATATGACTCATGTTGTCTTTTCTGTCATTTATAAATGACAATTTATGAACAAGCATAAAGATAAGTTTTATCAGAAAAAGCAATCAAAGCTAAAATGTATGATTCGTAGCACACTTATTCTGCACTACTGAGTGCAGATCACCCTATAGTTGGTCCCTTCATTTTCATAGTTTATGAGTGATTAATTGTTCCATATTTCTTTTTTGTTTAGAGTTGACAAGGACAGGAGTGGGCATATCTCATCACAGGAGCTACAGCAAGCATTATCAAATGGTTTGTATTTTAATTTTTATCTCTAAGTCATTACTAAAGGCAGGATAATGTGTAGTAGGGATTCAAGGTTTACTAGGTGAAAGCCTCTTCTAGTTACACTTGCTGCTTGGCGAGACAGTAAAAAGGAGCATTGTCAATCCAAAGAGCACAGTTAGTAGTTTGCCATGTTTAGCATTTCACAACAATGAGAAGACACATGAAGAAATGTGATCAATTGAAATAATTGTATAAAAAGACAGTTCAATCCTCATTGTACTATATGCTGTTGAAATGCAAAATTTGGCATCTATAACTTTTGAAGACTTTTTTTGCTGATCGTCAAAACTTTGTCATATATTATTAGTATCTCAAAATATACTTTTGTTATAACAGTTTTTCCATCCTAGCAATCACACGTTGCTTTATTTTCTCTTCTGTGGAACAGGAACATGGAATCCTTTCAATCCTGAAACGGTGCGCTTGATGATCACCATGTTTGACCGGGATAACTCAGGAACGATCACATTCCAGGAGTTTGGCGCCCTGTGGAAGTATGTCACCGACTGGCAGACAACATTCAGAAGCTACGACAGGGACAACTCCGGATCCATTGACAAAAATGAACTAAAACTGGCCCTGACGTCATTTGGTATGGATTTATCTTTTGTGTGTGAATTCTAAGCACGCAGCTTTTATGCATAAGTGAGAGTTATGGCTCAGAATAAACTGGCCACATTTTGAAGGTGTTTGTGAATGTGTACAGAGGTGCAAAGTGATCTCCAGTCAATAGGCTGAGCAAGATAGATCAGGGATTACCGGTATGCTGTCCTACTCTGACAAAAGGAAGCAAGTTCCAAATTATTCATATTTGAGTTATTGATGTTTCTTGATTTCACCAAGCAATCCCTTTTTGGACGTAAATCAGGAAAAGAAATATGCATCTTCCCATGAAATCTGGAATTTAACAATCTGCCATTGATTTTATGCTAATGCAATTACGTACCCATTTTGCAAATTTTGTAGATATGTCCCTTTTGTTACCTGCTTCCTTTTGCAAAGTTGGGCAGTATGTACCAATAATGTGTTGGCATATAGATAGGACAAAATACATCCCCTTCATTTGTTTTTGTTCACCAAAAATGATTAGAATGTCACTGATGCTTTCTGCTAGTGAAATGTTTACCATGGTGATCTATGAATATAGCAGTATTGATATGCACTCATGAATAAAATTATGTATAATTCATATTGTTTTTATGCAACACAGTTAATCATTCTCTGTGGCTTTTTCAACATTTCAACACTGATTATGACATGATATTGTGTGAGGACTGATGAAGTTGTAAATGATATGAGGCAAGGATCATATTTCAATGCATCATGAGAATTGATGGGATATGATATGTACACTACAGCTCAAAGGAATTGGCATAGGAAAAGGGAAAGGGAAGAAAGGGAAGGAGCCACTGCTTTAAAGGGCCACTCTCATCAAAATGTATGCTGACTTCTATTGATGCAACTTAATATGTATATAATAAAATCACTAACTGTTCACTGGAAATATGTTTCCTATATTTTAAAATAATTTGTCTATATTTTTTCTCAGCACTGATAAGCCCCGCCTCCAAAATATCCTCCAACTCAAGATTCCCCCTGTGACATCATCAGAGGTAAAAATTAGCAGGATAATAGACATAATTTATGCACGAACTAAATATTGCAATGACTACCTGCAAGTACTTATAATAGCATAACATAGCTAGCACATTTCTGACATTAGGAAACAATTATTCCCACATGAAAGGGTGTTAGATGGTATTGTGTGAAGACATGGGATGCTCTTGTGGGCAGGTGGAGGTAGTCATTGCAATGTTTACTTTGTGCATGAATTCTGCTTATTATCCTGCTAATTTCTACCTTTAATAATGTCACAGGGGGAATCTTGAGTTGGAGGATATTTTGGAGGCGGGGCTTATCAGTGCTGAGAAAAAATAAAGAAAAATTATTGTAAAATATAGGACACATATTTCCAATGAACAGTAATGTACATATTATGTTTCATCAACATAAGTCAACATACATTTTGATGACAGGGGACCTTTAAACCGCGGTATATTTTGTCCAGTTCAGCATGAAACACGATGCTTTAGCCTGAAAGCATCATGTTTCATGCTGAACTGGACAAAATATACCTCGGCTTAAAACTGAGACTCCTTCCCTTTCTTCCCTTTCCCTTTCCCTATGCCAATTCCTTTGAGCTGTAGTGTAGACATGGTGTTTATACCATGTACAATCAACATTACGTTGACCCTACTGACATATTTTATCTGCGACAAACAAAAGCTACAACCTACAAGGGCACAGTCATTTTTTTTTTCTTTTCTTGTGTCTGTTAAACATGTTGGCAGGTTACCGATTGTCGGACAGATTGTATGATGTGTTAGTTCGGAAGTTCGACCGAAGTGGAAAGGGAGCTATTGCCTTTGATGATTTCATCCAGTGTTGCTGTGTTGTTCAGGTATGTATCAAGTGTTGAAATACGAAGGAGAGTTCAAGCAATGAAACTCTGCATCACTTTTGCAGAAAAAAATTGATAAAACATTCCATGAACTACAAGTGCAACTTTAATGGTCCAGTTTGAGAAATGTAGTACTTTGATACTCTATACTCCATAAATTTCGCAGGGTTTTTATTTTCTTGAATTACGGGAGTCAGGTGCTATTCGCAAATTTAACAACATGCCAAAACATGAATACGACGTGCACAAGCACATGTACTAATAGTACTAGTACTCCACGATTGCGAATTCAACCACTCGCAAAATTGTTGAGAAGTCCTGATTCGTGAGAAATTAGACTCTCGAAATATATGGCGTGTACAGTAAATGAATGGAACACATAGCACTAGTGATACACGATTTTTAATTTTGCATATCAATTTCACGATAATAAAGTTCATGTTTTTTTTTTATACTCATCAGTCAGCAATTTTCTCCATGTTCATGGTATCTTCAATGAATTCATAGCATGAATTTTGTAATTTGAGGTTGAGAGGTAGGATAGGGTGTGGTGAGGCAATTAGGTTATTTCAATGCAAATTTTTAGCCCAATCGTTACACAACTCTTTAGAAAATGGCTATGAATTTCTCATGGCTTTCTGTATATGTAATGAATTTCAATTTGCTGTCTAAGTATTTGGGACGTTATGTGTTGGTTAGTGGGACATTTTATGTCGTCATCTCATTATCCAAACCGTTGTGCAAACCTCAGATTGTCAAGCAATTCATGTTCTACAACCTGACATAATTGTGCATTCATATGAAGGTAAAATGGACCATTGGTATGAAAGGAGACCTCCAGGCATTACAAAACCAATGCTTCGTTGTTATGGTACTAGAGTTGAATATCAATCATCTTGTTGGGGGGTTTCATTTGTTTCTGTAATTAGAGAAAAATGCAATTAATTGATACATCAGGCGGAACAGCGGCTATCTCGCTGTTCCGTGCGTCTATTTGTTTTGCACGTCCGCTAGATCAATACGCGTAAGTTACAGCGATCAATCGCGATTTTCATGCTCTCCCCGCCCTGAAGAAATGGCTGTGATCGATGAAAGTATCGTGTGGTGGTATCTTTATTGGATAGAACTATTGAAGTGTGATATTAAAATGATTTCCTAGCAATGTAGAAATAAATTCAGGATCTCAATTTCATTTGAGCTATATCTTTGATATACTATAAGAGAGTTAAGAGAATTGACAAAACATAATATTCAGTTTTGAGGAAATAATCTTCGATAATTGATCAAGCTATTTTTTTTCATACCACGAAAATAGTCAAATCTCAGTGAAAACTAGTTAGATTTTCATTTATTCTACGGGAGTTATAGTACCTCTAACCTAAAATTTCACAGTTGGTATCCCAAAGATACGTGCTAGATATGTGCAAACTTTCATGAAGTTTGCAGATGTTTGTAAAAGGGACGGGCCATCTTTAAGGGAAGCTGGCCATCACTCACATTCTTCTTCATCATTTCATTCTTTTCAGAGTTTGACCAACTCCTTCAAGGCTTACGATACCAACCGGAACGGATGGATAACAATCAACTATGAACAGTTTTTAACGTTAGTCTTCACCATGGCAAAGTAGACGTGGGAAATGAACTCTGGGTCACAATACTTCCACTCCTTGATCAACAGACCATGGTTTCTCAATACACTCTCCATATGTGGTTAGAGTTACAGAAAAATAATCATTGTATCCAGATAAAGATGTAATAATATTATAAAACTATATATGTTTCCCTCCCACAAAACCTATAATATTGGTCAGTGATGTTAACTCAAATCTTTTCTTGTTGTAAAATCGT
Organism: Arbacia lixula; assembly: GCA_963669155.1. NCBI lineage: Eukaryota > Metazoa > Echinodermata > Echinoidea > Arbacioida > Arbaciidae > Arbacia > Arbacia lixula. The sequence goes on along the minus strand of OZ022581.1, from coordinate 11,323,068 downwards.
ACCTGTATATGCTCCAAATATCTTTTAATCTAACAGAACTGCAATTATCTGATCCAGGATCATGTTGCATACAGAATTTCAGCTCTTTTTACAATTGTAAACTACTATGGCAACAGCTACAATCTCATAGCTCACTGGTAGTACCAATTATTTCTATTATTACTATCGTTATTATTATTGTTATTGAATTATTTTGAAACTTTAAACAAAAAATCCATATTGTAAGTTGCATTAATAGGAAATCTTATCTGCAACAAGTCACAGGTTATTTATTTCGACATATTAAAACTAATGGTGCATCAGTGTTGATTTGGATTGATATGTGTTCTTGTTTACGCTATACTTGTGAAGTGAACACCCTGGTGAGTTTCCCTGTAGTGTTGTTGCATGTAAATGTTATCCTTGTGTTTCCCTTTTAGTATGTACATTGTTGTATGTACAAAATAAAACTGGTTGAATTGTTTCTACTTGGAATGCCTTACATCATTAATTCTTCACAGTTGAAAATATATAACGAATAGATGTTCAGGCCAATCAAATGAGGTTTTTAATAATTAGATAAAATTAGAGTTTTAGTTGACAAATGAATAAAACCTCAGACATTTCAATATGTGCATTGGATTTATTATTGTATTGTAGAAATAAAGCAAGTGAAAAACTTGTACCAGTATATAGCTATATATTTAACATGATACTGCTGACTGAATCATGGAATTAACTTTGCTATTGTGAGTATCATGAGTGATAATTCGTTTTGTATGTAGCTATGTTTTGTATCCACATACATATATTTGCATGGCATCATTCATGTTATTTTGTACAGGGTTGAACTAATAGAAATTCTTGATTCAAACTAATTTTTTTTAGCCCCTGTTTGAGATAACACCCTGTTATGAAAAGTACTGAATAGTAGATGTGTGACTTCAAGGTATTTTGAGCTACTCTGCAGCTCAAAGAAATTGGCATAGGGAAATGCAAAGAGAAGAAAGGGAAGGGGCCTCAGTTTAAAACCATGGTTTTAAACATGATGCTTTTTAGGCTAAAGCATGTTTCACGTTGAACTGGACAAAATATACCGCGGTTTAAAACTGAGGCTCCTTCCTTTTCTTCCCTTTCCCTTTCCCTATGCCAATTCCTTTGAGCTGCAGTGTACATGTATATGTGAACTTTCTACGCTTGAAAATGTGCATTGACAGTTAAAATCTGTAATAATGGTTTATATCTTTAAAACCAATACATTAACACAGTCAGGTGAAACTACTATGGCAATGGCTACAATGCTTAGAGCTCAGTGGATGTTTCCACAGTATGTACACATGAATATATGCATTACCGGTAATATATGTCATCATAAAAGCTATGTAATATGTCTCAGGTCAGTCAAGTATGTAAAAAATGCCAGTGTCAGGGGGAAAAAAAAAACTTGATCCTTTACCCCAATAGTTAGATTAAATAAATAATTACAGTATAAAATAGATATAACTTAAAAAGTTTGTAAGAATACATTACATACGGTTGTGTGAAATGTTAAGTGTCCGACCTTATACACTCACTATTAAATTCAAACCGTTTGTAGATAATGTACAAATAGTTTGCGTTATCATACACAAAATTAGGAAGTGTGAAATAAAATATTGTATTGATCTGCATAGATTTCAAATCATGTCGCTCGTTTAACCGGTGCACCTGTGATTATGTCCGGTGAATTTGAAATGTCCTCCGATGGCTATCTGTAATTGTTGTTTGTACACTAGTAACTTGTACATGTTTTAGTATTGGAGTGTAGTAGTAGCAGTGGTACAGTATATTGGGTCATTTTGCATTGCTTAACACATGAACTATAGATATTTGCATTAATACTAAATTTTTATAAGCCTTGAATCATGAAAGTTGCAATTCTGTATGTACGGGTTACCACTTCGTGAAAATTATCTAACAATTCTAACAACAATCTAACAATTCCAGATGGCAAACCTCCTGTTAAATTTGAGGAGTACAGTATTGCATTGATGAAGGTAAAAATATCTTTCTGCATGGTTCCTATTCACTTTACAATACCTCTAGAAACTGTACTCATCATGGTCTGCTAGTTGTATTTATTTAAAACTAATTTGTGTTTCTTTTCTTCAAAGTTGTGGTAAATGTTACTAAACATAACACAAAACCATCAAAGTAGTGCAGTGCATTAAATTGCTTGTTTTGTGTTTTTGATAGAAAAATACATTTTGCTGCATACATCCATCAGTACCATCTGTAAAATTTCATTCTCGTATGTTTCTGAATCATGCATGTATTTCATAATAAACGATGTATTTATCATTAAAATGTTGTTTTAGCAATTCAATTTATATATATATATATACACTGTATATAGTACAAAGGCTTAAGATGAGGAAATTGGATTTTCTACTGAGGTTGTTTATATTTCCTGAGAGTATATACAAACCATCACATCATAGGAACTTTTCACACTAATGCTGGTTTTGTTGAAAATCACCAAAGAGGTACAGTATTCAGATTGCTCACATCATCCAGAAGAGGGTAATGGGTCAGAGCGTGTGAATTTCAAGTCGGGACGTAAAAACACATTAGTATTCCAAAGAGGTGGTTGTGTGGTAAAAGAACTGTAATAACCATAGGGTTATGTGTTCAAAATGTCTTTTATGAGACATTATTCACACTCTTTGCCCTCGAGAAAATGGGCTACATGTAGGAGCTGGTAGGATGTCGTGTTTAGAAATTTAAATTGTAAGGTGTATGGCTTGGTACTCTGGGAGATTGAGCGAGTGAAAGTGATATGTTAATGTATCTTGCATGTTGGGCATGAAGGACATTAAATGCATGATTTTCCAATAAGCTAGAAACAAATAGAAATTCTCTCAAATACAACTACAGATCTATGTATTAGAAATTGTGAATATGATTCAATCTAAGAATGCTATTATAAAGAGGCATAATCTTGATTAGTGTAGAATGGTATGATTTTCATCACTTCCGGTATCATATATATAAGTTAAAATTTGTGATGTTAGGAAGATTACGTAATGGATGTAAGTGCACTTTTAACGCCAATGAACAGACAACTCTGAAGATGGTGTTGAAATGGGGATTAGGCATGTCACTAACAAATTGTTTAAAAGGAGTTTTTAGAGGAATATCTGTCACGTCTTTCAGTGTTTTTTTTAAATATTTTCTTCTCTTCTTTTTCTATCTCTATATCCGTACAGACATAAATTGTAATGAAGAAAAGAATATAACATGAAATAAAAGTGTTTTGCATGGCAAATGTTATAAAAGACATGTTCTTCTTCTGTGAGTACAACTGGATGTATATTTCTTATGTGATAAACTTGTGACTGGGGTGTTACGAGTTAAGTCAAAGTGGATAAACCATGCCTTCCAACATCAACATACATTGCAAACCACTGTACATGTATATCAAAGCGTTATGCTGAAACAGAAACTTTCACATGATAAGATTATTTTATTTACATGTTATCACAAAATTACAGGTGCTATAATAGAAAAGAAAGAAATGAAGACAGAAATTATATGCAAGTACCTATATATTGTAAATAAGATATTAAGTCATACAAATTTACAATGAACTGCAGATAAAATATAAATGGGACTGTACATGTTCTCTATGATTGTGAATCAGGACTTGAAAACAAGGGTTCCTCAAAGTGCAAATGTTCTGATTGGTAACAAATGAAATCTATGAAATACACCCTTTACGTACGTCTTTCCAAATGCTGATTCATATCATTCTGGGCATTTTCTTTGGAGAAAGAGTATTTGAACTAAGCCTCAAAATATCTACATGTACCAGTAGCATAGAGTTCAAGTTCATCTGGATCAGCACATATAATGAAGACACAATATATCATGAAATGCCATTAACTTACCTAGTACAGTGTAAAAAATAACACCTTAATTATATCCCCCCGGCCCTGCCCCCTTAGAAAAAATCATTAGGGGAGGAAAAAATAAAATATGCCACAACCTGCCAGATAAACAAGTGCTCATTTCTTGTCCAATTTTGATAGTGATATGTGCGCCATGAGTAGTTAATAAAATTAGGCCTATGCTTTCCATGAAAGTCATTTTTATTTGAAAGGAAAAAGGGAAAAAGCAGCATGACATCAAAGCAGAATTCTTTTGAACTCGATTTGAACTACTACTGATACATGAAAGTAGCGTCTGCAGGAGATGGTACTACAATGTACGAATATCTGTATGCTGTATGCTATTACATTCTACACTGTAGAACCATAAATAAAAGCATTTGTATCACATAATGTTTCATAACGACACATCCCTGGGCGTCTAACATAAAGGCCCTTTGGAAACATTTGAAGTGTCAAAGTCACAATACTGTGATTTAAATTTAGTGCTTCATTATATATATTTTTTTTGTTTGCTTAGGTTAGCAAATGCAATAATTCCAGTACAGCAGGAATACATTCACCCACATGTTATTAATTTCAGGGTTAGGCATTTTGATTGAGAAACAACTTGGGCGTCTCGACTTCTCCCGCCCAGTTATTGTTGTACATGTACAAAATATGACGGGATGTACATGTTCATTATAATATTCCTGAAATAGAATGTGTGTCGGTATGTCTAGAAAATATAAATTAGAGAAATCAAATATAACATGAGTATCATACCTACATGTATCCTTACCTTCCCCCATTCTACATGTACATGAATGAAGACCCAATGAAATGTACAGATATGTCTTTAGCAAGAAATAGAGAAATAAATACCTTCTTTGGATATATTGTTTTTATGCAAGAACTATATTAGCCTATACTACTGAATTTTTTCTCTCGAAGTATGTTAAAAAGGACTATATTTTCCTTCTTTTTCATTGTGGATACTGAAAGGGAAGATTCTGTATTTGACTGATATGGGAAGCCATTTTGCATGTGGAAATATACACAGTTCAATCTCTATTGACAGTGTTAGTTTGTGTTAGACCGTATATGTGCATGTGTGATAGCAAGTATAGACCTCTTACAGCCTGATTACACCATTCAAAGCATCTGTCAACACAACACTGAAGATCAGTTAGCGCTCCGTAATTCTCTCAGTACTTAACAGTCATAGCCCATGTCAATTACAATACAACTTATTGTCATTTCTTGCCTCACAACGACCAGATCTTATAACTCAAAATGTGCCAATAGTTTCTTCTTGATACAAAAGCTTTCAGCATAAAGTGGATGAATTTCACAAAAGTAATCTATATCAAACTACTTACATTTACATTATATCAATTACATATACAACCAACAGATCCCATGTGCTTAACTGTAGATGCTTTGTACTGTTTCGCATGTTTTGACGGTTTGCTTAAGCTCATGTAATGCCAAGTATATGTAACCCAAAATCTTCATCCAATTTTTTTGTCATAACTTTGCATCAAATGTGGTTTTGTTTGTTTAGGAAGTGTACATTCCATTTTAAAATATATGACACACAAATCAAACCATCAAAAGATGATTCTTCAAGAAAATATTGAAGTACCTTGGGATTGGTCATGTTGCTTTCTCACTATCCATGACCTTATCCTAATCCATGGATTTGCCCACATGTCTTTAAATAGCTCTTTGCGTTAATTTTATTGCTGATGGCATCTAAGAGTAAAATCAAGTAAGATGTAATATACTTTTATCCATAGACAGTTGACATACGCTCCTTCTGCTGACCCTACACATGGGATTTGACATCCCGTCTGCAGTAACAGTCAGGTCTTGAAACATGAATGCTACATACATCAACTGTATATAAACGTTCCGATTCTCTATGCCAAAGGTATGTTCACACTGAAGCCGTATCATATTGCTGCGTTCACATTGTTCCTAAACTTCGTCAAAACATTGCCATCTTAGCATTAAAGTATAGGGCTGTGTAGCTTTATTTGTTCTTTCCTTTGCGTGGCAAGAAAGCACCAGCTATATGTACATTGCAACAGCATACCGCTTCCATTTAACTGTAGTATGACACTCTGTATAATGGTGTGGGCCCCAAAACATGATTTGCAATAAACACAACAAAACAAAGAACTAAACATATACATACAGAATAATTGCTAAGCAACATGGCATTTTGAGTGTGGTGAAGGCCTTCGGCACAATAGTGAGTGTATTCTATCACACAAGAGTTCATTTGAACAGGATCACTTCAAATACTATAATAGCATTGTGTCATATCTCAAAATATGCATAACTCGCATATTCAGTACTTACACTGTAAATATGAATCTGGTTCAGTAGAACAAGAAAAGTGATTATGAAATTACTGAGAATGGATAAGATATTGACTGTAGGAATTTGTGTTAATTTTCCTGTGCATGGCATTACAATTCCTACACCTGTTTATTTTTCAACATATTTAATCTGTGACAGAAGGCTACCATTTCTTAATTCAGGAAGTGAGAAAGTTTGGTGATACTAAAAGTCTGTACAATGCCTTCAACATTTCAATTTACATTCTAGTGCCATCCATCTTCAAATGGTGATCTCATAAAGAGGGGATGCTGTTTCTGGAAAGAAAACTGGGTTACAGATATAAGAGAGGAAGGTGAGATGTGTGGATGGATTCTACGATGCCCACGCCTCCAACTCTCTCATGTCATCATCCTCGTCTTGGGCAACTTTCTCTGTAAAGGTGACAAAAAGAAATCAGCAAGGAGATTAGAATTACAAATTACTTACTTATTTTTAAAAGATGGGTAAAGTAAAGCTGAAAATGGTTGAAATGTTGGTATTGAATTGTAAAAAATGATGTTAAGTTAAAATATCAAATCGTATTGGTGAAGAGAATATTCTTTTTTCAATTTCTTATAAAATGTATTCTCGAGAATCGCAAAGTGGAATAAATTTGTTAGTTTCCCCATAAAATTGTCTTTTTAAGAACATGTGATAAACACACCTTTCTTAGAGAAGCAGACAAACAAAAGATTGCAAAAATATCTGATGAAAAAATATCAATAATGAAAGACAGTAAGCAAAGTACTGGACACTTGGCAACAATTGTACTTTTTCTCATAAAAAAAGACTCTTCATTGTATCCTTGATGCAACGCTTTATTGTTTGGAGGAATGACATAAATCAAAATCACACTTTTGCTCGAGCCAAGGAGGTATACGGCTGAGCTTAACCTCATACCTCCTTGATGTAGCATGGCTTGCGCTCAATACCAACAATTTGCTGACATCGCTCATAGCCAATACCGCCATATTGTGGCAATATAACAGTATTTTCATTGCATATGAAAGGTATTATTGATTATTCTGTGAAAATTAGTTACATATGTGCATCTGTCATATTGCAGTATTATGGTATATGAACGGGGTTTCTGTGATTTCTTTCCAAACACTGCAGCTAAAAGGAATTGGCATAGGGAAAGGGAAAGGGAAGAAAGGGAAGGAGTCGCAGTTTTAAACCGCGGTGTATTTTGTCTAGTTCAGCATGAAACATGATGCTTAAGCCTCAAAAGCATCATGTTTCATGCTGACCTGGACAAAATATACCGCGGTTCAAACTGCGGCTCCCTCCCTTTCTTCCCTTTCCCTTTCCCTATGCCAATTCCTTTGAGCTGGAGTGAAGGTGCACACATTGGGTTACGGGACTTACTTTTTTGTGCTGGTAATGCTGCACTGGGTACTGATGGTAGCTCGATGTCCACATCTAGCATCTTCTCATCAAACTCCTCCTGTTCAAGCTCTTCTAACTCTGCATTCAGCTCATCCTGCACATGACAAAATTAATGATAATGAACAATTGTGATAACAACATAATGATAATCATGGTAATGAACACTGATATAGTATTAATTATGTCTCAAGGAAAATTCAATATGATATACATTCATCGTTGCTGGAGCCCTGTAAAATTTGTACAGAAAAAATGCTACTACTTCTACTATGAATGTACAAATCTCTAACTTAAAGGGCATACTGTACTGGGAAGGCAAAAAAGTCTTCAAAATGTAATTGTTAGCAATGTTCTTGCCACTGGTCTTAAATTCATGTATTGTCCATTTTAGAAGCTTGCTGAAAGTTATTTGCCCTCAAATGATCCACATATGGAGTAATTAATGATTAAATCCTCAAAATGTTGGGGCTGAACATTTTGAGGATTTGTGACTTAATCACTCATTACTCCAAATGTAGATCATTTGAGGGCAAATAACTTTCAGCAAGCTTCTAAAATAGACAATACATGAATTTAAGACCATTGGCAAAAAGATTGCTAACAATTACATTTTGAAGGCTTTTTTGCCTTCCCATATATGCCCTTTAAGCTGCTCTCCAATAGAATTCAAAAATAATGAAGAATATTCTAGTTTTAATTGTCCCCCCCCCCCAAAAAAAAAAAAAATAATAATAATAAAAAAAAATGGTAGGAATATTCCTTAAGACACTACAAAACTGTATGATTGAAAAGTGCTATGTAACCATTTCCTGCATATTGTTAATGTAATACGATTCAGCAATACAACACGCATATTATGGATACATCATTTCCTCTCGGTCACAGGAAATTGAGAAATCACTGCTTTACAGATATTTATCATGGGCACTTCAGAAATCTAAAGAAGACTATCTGCAAAACAAGTTTTTAGAAGAAGGGGTGGGGGATGGGTTTTAACAAATTGGGAAGCAATTTTGCTAAAACACTTCACTGGCGGTTTCACAGAAAACATGATGCAATTTAGCGGAATTTGAGTACACCGAACAAATGCTTTCGTCCCCTAGTTGTAGTACTATGCTGAGACTGTGTTAGGAGTGTCAATGTCTGACCAGTAAATCTGTCTCTATTGAGGGATATTGTTTAGAACCAGAATCCAGCATAACATTTTATACGACAGCAACACTTCAGTACTCTTATTATGCAGGCATGGTATGATGGCACTAGCATTGCAGTGATCACAGGTTAGCACTCTAAATCCTGAAATCAAACAAAGCACAGGGCCCTGTTGCATAAAACTTAGCATCAATGGTAACTCTATCATTCATGGTAACTACCATGGTAACATCGCTTGACAGCCAAGCAAATGCAAGGTTTCCATTGAGGTTGCCAGTGGCAAACTTACCATCAACGGTAAATTTTATGCACCAGGGCCGAGGACACATTCCCTTGAATGTTTTGCACATTTCAGAAAAATGTGGATATTTCAGATTCAGAGATCTCTTACCTCATCAATATCATCAGCACCAAAGCCGACTGGATTTGAAATAGCGTCTGCAATTTCTGTCGCTAACTCCATTTGCTCGTGAACGTCGGCCATTAAATCGTCTACATCTTCCACACCCCTAAAGGAAGATGGAAAAGAGAAACAAAAATTGTAAGTTAGGATTTGTTTTATGAAATGCAAAAAGGGGCCTGCTTTCATTTATCTTTTGCTTTCATAAGCAGCCAGTTCTTAGACAGTCATAAGAATGGTGTAAGGAATAAATCCTGAGACACAATTTTTCTTGAACTAGCTACATGTAGCAGGACTTCTCATATCAGGACTTTCCATTGCTTTTGTCCACAGCCTTTCCACCAAGCCAATGGCTTGTGAATAGACCATTTTTGTAATGTATTCACAACTTTTTCCTTAACTGCATAATAACACATTATTTCAACCTTTATTTCATGATTCGGTTTCAATTGCTGGAACACACACTGAAGCAATTTGTTGTTGCAACTCGGATAAACCTCAGACAAGCTTTATGGTTACCATTACAAAAGATATAGTTTGAAAATCGAGCATGAAATTTGAGTACGTAACACAAATGCAATTAGAGCTGAAGGGTTCTTGTCAAAGCAATTTCAACTTTTAAATGGTCAGTTGAATCCTAAAGTTGACCTTCAAAAAACCTTTGAGCTTCTACAGTTATACAAACAGTCTTAAGCACTACTGTGAGAATTTGAGTTGAAATTTTCCTGAAGGAGCAATACGAACAAAAAAAAAGAAAAGAAGCTTGACAGAACATAAGTAATCAGCGGATAGATGCACTTTACATATACATCACAGAATGTGTCTCCCATATTCCTTTATGTGATATGGAAATATCATAAAAATAATTGAAATTCAAACTATAACTTCAATCAAAATCTCTGGAAGTGACCGTACATCTCTTTATGGGCTGCTTTCAGAGCTCCGCTGGCATATTTCATGTTCTTGAGGACTTCGGCATTAGTGTGTGCATTCTCCAAGGCTTCTCGCTGTGACTCTATCGTGGTGAGGGTCCCGTCTACTTGATCCAACTGCTTCTCCAACTTCTTCTTCCTCTTCAAGGCCTGGATTGCGACTGCAAGATCAAGCAGGGATAAAACATCATATTTTTACTGTGGCTGAGTCAACATAAATACTAGTGTCTATCCTTGATTTGGTTTCATATCTGTTCTGAAATTACAAGGGTCATGAAATGCTGTGAAACCCTGACAAATATTGTACAAAATTATACACGTAGCTCCACAAACCTTTTCAGGAAATGTGAAAAACTTTCTTTGTTTACATAAAATTTTAAATAAACCATTCTGTAGCAACCATTGTCTACATGAAAATTCATATACTATAAATACTTCATACCAAATCAATGTGCTGATCAGCGTGGCCATATATACTCAGAGCTCACCTCAATGCATCACTGCTTGTTAACGTTAAAGCATGAAATCTTCAAAAGTTATTTACGACATACGCGACAGTGACGTCTCAAGTTAGTCAGATACTGTATGAAATAAATGACAAATGTTTTCAAGAGAGAAAACCATGGGCCACTTTGTCTTTGAAGCAGCCTTATTTGCAGGATAGCATCATTCAATCAAAATATTCAAATTTTACTGGAACGTTAAATGTTACAGTTGGGTGCAACAGTCACTCTACCGAGGTCTACATTACAACATTTAACAGTACATGTACATGTACGTGTGTAGACTACATGAAAAAAAAAAAAATAACAAATTAACTACATTGTGCTGTGCACACTTTATATACAACAGTGCAATTATATGAAGGAACCCTACAAAGTTAGGATTACCATTCCACCCTCACCTCTCTTATTCTTGGTTCCATTTTTCTTGGCTACTTCCAGTTCTTTACTTATTTTGCCCTCTAAAAATTCTTGTTTCTTCAAAAGCATTTCCTCTGTCGACCTCAATTTCTGGATGGCTTCTGCTGGCGATGGGGCCACATCCTTCTTCTTCCTGCCGAATAAACTACTCATTTTGAATGATTTATAGAATCTTTGAAAATAGTTCGTGAAGAATGATGATCTCTTGTATTGGCAATAACTGTGTATGTATGTGCAGGGCGCAATGCAATGCGAGTAGAATCGAATGAGCCGTAGCAGGTAAACTGTATGATCCCGGTGTCTATGCCGTTGTATGTGGTGTGGAATCCAGTATATGTAGAGCCGGGACACACCTTCGCTTTTTCCCAAAAATGCAGCCTTACTCAGGATTTTCTGCCACAAGAATGTACCACTTGGTGAAAAACAGTCGTCTCAGGTCTTTGGGTTAATGTCCTGAACCCATAATATCAATTAATAAGAGAAATACGGAAGTCAAGTTTTAATGAGCTCTACACAACGGTAGAAACAGTGCCGAACTTAACGTTGCAATAACATGACACTATACATATATGTATACATGTACGTATGCGGTGCTCGTTCGCGCTGGCGGTAGGATCCAGCCTGACACAGATAGCCAAGGTAGTTTGCGGTATTACCGGAAACTACCGCATGAGGTGTACATGTGTGCTGATGATGAATACTACTACTAGTACTTGAATTAGCACGGTGTCATATTTGGGCATGACGTCATTCCCCAAAGTTATCTTCTTGCGATACTCATTTCATTATAATTTCAAGGCACTCTGACAGGTCATCTGTTTGTTTATACAGACATCGATAATAACAATGCTAAATATCATACATTATTTAGTTATCATTAAATAGTCTTGGTAGAACTAAATTGCTGAACAAAAACGAAAGATTTCTATCATTATTTTTTCTATTATCTTCTTTTGCTATTGAAATCCTTCTGATTTGAATTCTGGCATAACACAGATGAAATAAAACAAACAGAAACAGCTCACAATATTTCTTTTCCATTAAGGGTGGAGCTAGGTTTAGATACGGATCGAGAGCCGTCGGACGTTAAGGAGTTTTGGGGCACACTATGTCAAAATGAAACTATATAAAATGGAAACAAAATAAAAGGAAATTACTTTGCACGCTTTCAGTATTCAATGAGACTGATTATTTCTTCTTAAAACCAAACTGGAACATTAGCCCATTAGAAAAGCCCATTGAAAAAAGAAAAGAGCAATAAAAGATGAATAGGCCTACGCACTAGTTTTGAGAATGACCGCGTGAGGCGGTTCGAGAACTTACTTATAGTTCGGCCAATAGAGCCATATTGATTTGATCTGCTCGAAGCAATATTGACTTAAGTTGCTTGAATGATTATAAGTAGGGCTTACAAGGGTACTGGGTAGGCCTACATATTTTTTGAAGTGTGATGAATATTCTCATGGCCATCACCGGGAGGAGGCCGGGGGGGGGGGGGCTGCGAAGGCTGAACGCACCCCCTCCAGGCCACAATTTTTTTTTTATTTAGAAGGGGGCGAGAAAGATTTTTTTTTTGGAGGGGGACACTCCCCCCTCCCCCCTCCCCCCCCCCCCTCCCCTTGCAAAAAAAAAATAAAATGGTGACGGCACTGGTTCTGATTTCTCTGAAGTACACAGTGCTTTCGGAAAGTTGGAACAGGAATGCGTGCAATCGCTCGTAGGTAGTAGGGAAAGACCGTAGAGCGCGTCCATGGAACCTATACCACGGTAGGGTGCTTAGTACGTCGTACGTAGCTCGGGTCGCGCGCGATATGCGTGCATACAATATTCAATACGTGCATACGTACGTGTAACGCAAGCGCACGCGCATTGCATGCTCAACTTTTCCCAAGATGTCTGCTTTGGCCTGAATGCCTTGTCATGTCAGCGCTGTTTTGAGCATTTTTGACGATTTTTAAGTCAAACGTCTCTTTCCCCAGCTTTCAAGCTGTGCAGAATCTTCGAATAATCTGCCATGGCTGAAGATGACACTATCAAGACAATGTCAACTCAGAGCCAACAACAACCAGTTCTATCGTGTCCAGCTTTCCTGTCAAAGTTGTGGCTTCTTGTGGACGATGAATCAACAGACGAGTTCATCCACTGGAGCGAGGTACGTACGCGGGCAAGCCATGGCGCTGAATCATTTAGTGCGATGCCTTGAGCGGACGTGCTTGTGTACCTGCACTGGATGCAGCTAGAAAATAATCACAATGTGTGTGTATGTATGAGGTTATGAGGAATTTATACTTCATCAGACATGCATATTAATTCACCCTATCGCATATAGCTCTCTGAATCTAAACGCGTGTGGCGCTCTAATATTTTTACCTTTAATTCTTGGGATATGAACTTCCTGTCCATGAATATGAACATTCTATACTATAGCACAAAGCCATCATGTTGCTTGTGTCCTTTCATTCTTTCATTAGTCCCATCCACAATCAATGTTGAGGTAGGCAAAAACATCGCCGTGAGTGATTGGTGGTATTTTTATGAAGTCCTTCGTCCATGTAACAACCCTTCCATTTAGGTCACGAACGGTATTAATATTACAAGGTTTACGAGGGTCGAAATTACAGATTCCTGTGCGATATTGCGTGAATTGAATACATACCAAACTCTTACCAGAAGTATGTGTCCCAAGAGCAATCGATCAGATATTGGCATCTCGAGGTGATATCGCTTGGTATCGGCTATATGCGATAGGGAGAATTGAGTGTGGGCATGCATACTGAAAAGCCATTGAAGCCTGTGTTGTAGCCACCAGCTACTGTAGGCTGTACACAGACATAGTTAACAACCTCAAATGTTTGTATGCTTTTTTAACCCTGCTTTTGTGTTTTGTTTATGTCTGATGCAGGAAGGCAACAGTTTCATCGTTACTGACCAAGTAGCATTTGCCCAGTATCTGCTTCCTCAGTTCTACAAGCACAACAACATGGCAAGCTTTATTCGGCAGCTCAATATGTGTAAGTACCCATACTTCTCATTTTTAAGGAGGAAAAGGACTATTTGTTTTCATGCAAATGGTGATTTAAGATTCATGAACAAAAGATTGATAAATGATTTGAATTTTATCTGCCAACTTCCCATTTCAAATTAATGTCTATTGTTTCTCCTGAAATCTTGTTTACAGACATGCATTATGGTACCTGTTTAATTTTGGATACGACAGAAAATTGGAACTCCTCAGTCCTCAAACTTGACAATCAAATTTGTCATATTCTGGGACATCAGCTTTGCACTTCTAGTACTATGTTTGTGTATAAGAGTCATTACATTCTATTGATCTTGTTAAGACATGTTTTATGTGTCTCAAGCATTCATACTTTGCCCTTTTGATTTGCGAAGGGTGTGTATTTACTCTCTGATTTTGTCACTCGTTTCAGATGGATTCAGGAAGAAAGCTCATCTGGATGATGGGGCACTCAAAACGGAGCGAACAGACATCGAGTTCCAGCACCCACATTTCATTAAAGGAGAAATCAAGCTATTGGAGCTCATCAAGAGAAAGGTAAACTTGGAAGTGCAATGTCTAGTGGAAAGATGAGTGCATTTGAAAAAGGGGCCGCCAAAATAACCCCAATAGCCCTTGTGCAAAATGTGTCTTCTTCATAGGGTATAATGCATAGCATTGTTAAATACATGTATTAGCTTACACTGCTGGAGGATACTGTTGTCGAATGAATCCACGGCTCCCGTTGATGGTCCAGTTGATAATCCGATCCAGTATTCCCAAATTATGATTGCAATGTTGATCCCAATGTTGTACGCTGAAGAACAGGTATTCCAGATAGTCAAGTCCAAATAGATGATCCAAGATGGTCAAATATCAATCCACAGAGTGTAAGGCTTTCACAGGCAGGATCTCATACGTGCTATTTAACAGGCAGGTAATTATCCATGCAGAGAAAATCCTTGTATAAATCCACAGGTGTATATTGAGCCAAGGTCCCAACAAAATCTTAGATGCAGGTTACTATTACCACTTACTATTACCACTTGTGTACAACTTACACAAATTTATAACAATATACTTTCCCTTATTACCCTCATTGCTATTTGTTAAAGTAGAAATATGCACTGCTTCAATGAGAGAAAAATTTGCTTATTTGGTCATAAATTTGTTATTATTTTGCAGGTATTTATACCAGTTGTTGAGCTGATATCAAATGTAAGTTAATTTTTAAGAGCTTATCAACTCCCTGAGAGGAAATAATGTTAGTACCAAAATGACTATCTTACATTAAACTTCAAAACGAGCATACATACAAATTTATTATTTTTTTTGGGTGTGTGTTTCATTTTGTCTTTGTATCTAGGTGTCTGGAAAAGATGATACCAAAGCCAAAGGCACTGATGTCGGGAAGATTCTTCATGAAGTCAAGGAGATGAAGAACAAGCAGGACAACATCACTTCAAAGCTTGAATCAATGACAATGTAAGCTCTCTTCTGTGGAGATTGTAGAGATATGAACTACAGTCTTAGATAGCAGCTATGTATAAAATGTGAAAATATGTTTCTTTATGGGTTTTATTGTCTTATTTGAAATTTGCAGAGATGTAGATTTTGTTAAAGCAATTATTCCAATACGAAGTTCGTCTGAGAAATAGTTATCACTGTTCCTGTTAGTCTGTTTAAAAAGAATATTACAGTTTTGGTTGAACTTTTCATTTATTTATTTCTGCATCATGAGGATCATGAGGTCAAAGGTCATCTAGGGGTCAAAGGTCAAATAATATGAGGCCATTGCAAAATCAGGCGAGACACGTGGTTCGCTCACTACCTTGTTATGGTGAAGGTATTCTAGACATTTAATCTATATTGCGAACTTCTTTTGATCTATATAGGGAAAACACTGCTCTGTGGAGAGAGGTGGTCACTTTACGTCAGAGACACGAAAAGCAGCAGAAGATAGTGAACAGGCTCATTCACTTCCTCATCAGCCTCGTTCAGCCCAAAGTTACCACCAAGAGAAAGAGACAGTAAGTATGCAACGCATCCATCAAAAATGTGAGAAATGAGCGAGAATATAGAGTAAAGAGCAGAGTTTTATTTTGTGAGGCATTAGCACTACAAGGTCACTTATTTCCCAACTATCCTTTTCAGGACTACGCATGGTATACCATGAAAGTCAACGTATGGTACTATCCACACCATGCAAGCATTTTCCTTAACCCTATATAGCCCAGGCTACTTTGAAATTGCAACAGCCCCTCCCCCCCCCCCCCAAGATCTCAACCGTTGATCGCGCGATGACATCATCTCCATAATTCAATTGTCAATTTTATTGTTTTTTGAATTCCCTATGTATTTCTTTGTTTTTTCAACTTAATGTTTTTCATTTTTTGATGGAAATCGTTGGCAACACTATTTCAGTCATAAATAACATGAAATCTATTGTTTTTCAGCAGTGAAAATGAAAAATAATGATACATTTGTGAATTTTGGCTAGATAAAGAATTTGCATTGGATTTGTACATGAAATCACATTTTTGAGCAATTTTTGGTAATGATAAAAACCCTATTATGGTAATTTTCAGTGACAGAGGGGGACAGCTTATGATTGAAGGTGTGCCCCAAGATGTGGCACCAAGCAAGGCAAAGTTCAGCCGCACTGTACCACCTGTGGCTGCTGCCACGATCTCAGGAGTGCCAACGAGAGGGCAGAAAATGGTATGTGCCATAGTTTGCCCAAAATAAGCAAGGGACAAAAATAGAGTACTGTTGCCAATAAGCAAACTCTGTTCATTGTATTTAAGTTCATCATGAAAAAAAGAATTTGTCACAGTATTGCTATGAAACAGATTAACATTTCCCACTCTATATTTTATTTGGAAGAGGGACATGCTTTTTGCCTGGGACAATTTATAAAGATTGAGAATGTTGAATTAATAATCTTTTACTTTCTTTATTTCATGAGAATAGGGCAGATGAGGGCAGAATTATTCTGCTTAGTAAAATTAATGTAAACACTTCTTAATAGCATTTAATGTGTGTTTTACTGGACTTCACATTGCATCCAGTTTGGTTTAATATGTATCATGTATAAATCTTGATTGATTGATGTGAGAATATGCTGTAAAATTGATATAAATTTATTCTTGATGAACAAAGAATATCATAAATGCCCTTTAGATGAAAAAAAGAAAGGCTATTGCACAAGGATATCATCAAAGACCATAAGACTTAATTCATTATCTCCGTTTATATACAAACGCACAGGATGGCAATATGGACCTCTTGGATTCAAACAGCAGCATGTCCCTCTCAGACATCATAGCCAGCAATTCCCAGTCAGAGTCCAGGGTCACTGAACTCCTAGAGGGTCAGAATTCTCTAGGCCGGTTCTCCACCGCTGGTATTATCGATGTTGACCCAACGGCCACAGACAGCAGCAACAACTCACAAGCAAATGCCGTCACAAGGTTACCCAGAGAAACTGCCCAGGCCACAGCCACAACAGCGATTACAGGGATGCCACGGCAGCTGAAGAGAGCGGCCAAAGGTACTCAACAGAATGTGGGCGTCGCCCCTGCAGCTGAGTCTGGGGGTGGGGGAGAGACAGTTTTACTAGAGAGGGGTAGGGACTCGGCATTTGCATCTGCACCTGCAAAGAACATACCGGTACAGTCGGCAAAGAGTCCGGACATCTCATACCCCTTGACGCCAAGTGATGCAGGGGAGAGCTGGGACGAAAGTCTAGCGGATGTGTTTGGCTTGGGGAATGACGGGTTCATGACTACCACTGGAGGAAGTGTGGAGCCAGGAGTTGCGGGGGGTGGAGACATCAGCAGTGATGGTCAAGGAGGGGCGGATGGAGGTCCAGTTGAGGAGGAGGAAGAGGAGGAAGGCACTGGGGTGGGAGTCCAGCCAGGACAGGGGCAACTCGTCCTCACCAGCAGCTCTGGTGCGTCCAGCCTACCTGTTACTACGGATACCAACCCGCAGAAGGTGGTGCTCAAACGTGTTCTATCCCACGAGGAGCAGAGGTAAGTTTAGACAAGTGAGAAAGGGGGACTTATTTTTCTTGCAATATGCTGTGCATTTGGGGAGGAATTGCTACCCACATTTGTAGATTGTATGGACCGTGACCAATTGGCGGAGATTACTGAATTAAACATGCATCAAGAGGTCAAAGATATTATGACATCAAACAGAAGTTCTACGGACCATTCCTACCCCAGCTTGCTGAAAAGATGGACCCCCTGTGTCTATTCCCACTGATTGAATGTTGGGTCAAAAAAATTCCACGTCGACAGTGACTGACTAAACATGTCAACATTATTACACCAGGCAAGAGTTCCAGAGACCAGTTGATCCAACCTTTTCCCAAAGACCATAAAATTCGGGTCAAAGATTTCTTGTTCAAATTTGCCAACGAGTTGCATAGTTTTATTTTACTGGTAAGAGGATCCATTACAGCTAGTATTCATTTTTGTGGTGACAGTAAGGACTACTTGGAAGATCAAAGATTATGCTTGAAATGTATTCAGAGATTGATTCAGATAAGTAACTACCGGTAGGTACTCAACATTTGAAAGTTAAAACAAGAAGAAGAAAAGAAATGATGTACTTGTTTGTCGTCTCTACATCACTGGCCTAGGCAAGACATCGGTGAGCAGCTCAACATTATGCAGGCAAACCTCAACGACTTCCAGCAGCTGTTGTCGTCGAACCCCACCGTGACCATGGAACTGGGAGGAATCCTGAACGTAAGTACACCTCACTGAAAAATATACTTTGTGGCTGAGGGTTCCACAAAAGGGGTGTAGATGGGAGCTTTAGAATACGATGAAAGTGTGCTGTCCCATGATATGTGTCTTTTTATAAGATCTGTGTCTTTAGCTCTCTCTGCCTCTTTATTTCTCTCTGTCTATTGGTCTCTCTCTCTTAATATGCATCTTTCTATCTCACTGTCTTACTCCCTTCCCCCCCCCCCCCCTTTTATTCCCACACTTCGGAAAAATAGTAGCGCTGGTTGTATATCACTATATTATTTATCATCATTGTGATTTACCCTTTGTGTTTCTGTGTATTTTGTGACAGGACGTACATGGTCTCTTTGGCGATTCAGGACTCCTGACAATCCCAGATCCGCAAGTACGTATACGAGACACAATGTGCTCTGCTCACTGGACAGTGTGAATAATCCTTAAAAATACATGAAATGTTTATGATTCAGCACCACAAACCAGTGTATGGAGTGTATGGAGTCACCGATATAGGTGTGGAGAAAGCAGGCAAATCAGTGGTGACAGTACCTTAACCCTCTCTTTACCACACCAAATCTGCTCTTGTGGAAGTGTGTGCATTCTTTGTGCCGTATCGCACAAAGAACAAATTATAATTTAAGGATTTACCTGTATTTAGCAGTAAGGAAAGCCAAGTGTGATGGCTCGATGGGAGGTTTTTTTTCTGTATTGAGAGCACATTCTTCTCCTTCAAATACATTTGCTGCAAGTTGTTTTTGAAGGTTGTATTGCATAAAATTATATTTTTAAATTTTTTGTATCAATATGTTATTATCTCTGTTCAAGGACAGGGTAGCCCTATTGCAGATTTTAAACAAATTGGATTGTGTGAATATCCCGGAAAATAAAAGAAAATCCTGCAAGAACTTCCCTCGTGATGATAGAACTGGAAACCAACTTTTAGAGGAATACAGATACAGAGCAGCGTGACTACCATGCAATCTGCTATACAGGCAACAGATGACAGGGTAGGAATAAACATCAAATTCCTAATAAGGTGCAATTAGCCCACACCATTTTGGTTACTGCCGTTCCATGGGAAATTTTGGAATCCTAAGAGGGTTCACGATGCCCTGAAATCTAACCTTGAGCAGTGGGTCTAGAGTGCTTTTCTGTTTTTGTTTTTCTGTAGCAGAACCTTGAGACAGAAGAAACAGGAACCAGTTCTGACAGCAGTGGTTACCTACCACCTGCCAGTAAGTTCTCTTTTTTATTTTTATTTTCTATTCTTATTTTTCTACCTCGGGGGCAGGTTCTCATACTGTAGAACACTTTCAGCTCTCCCATAATTATTCCTGCAATTGTGTACTACTTCCATGTGATTTTCTTTCCTTGGTATCATTTGCTGCCATCTTTCCTTTCTGTTTTTCCTCTTGTAAGTTCTATGTATATTTTTAAATGCTTAGTACATGGCCAATACGTTAGTTCTGGGTTTGTTTTTACATGACCATTAAATCCAAGACCAATGTGTAATTTTTAGGTTTATTTTTAAGTGGATGTTTAGTCTAGGACCAATGTGTTAGTTCTAGGTGTATTTTTAAGTGAATATTTAGTACAGGACCAATATGTAACTCCTAGGTTTATTTTTAAGTGAATGGTTAGTACAGAACCACTATTTAAGTTCTAGTTTTATATCTTAGTGAATGTTAAGTACATGGTCAAGATTATGTAAAGTTTCTTTGCTTTACCTCTCCTCACTTTGCACAAGGTTCGGGTAACGAGCTGGTGACGTACAACCCTTCCACATCCTTCTCCCCGGGCCTGTTCATGGCAGAAGATGAGGACTCCTTGCTGCAGTCACTGGACGATGATTCTGCAGCCCTCAAGAGGCAGGAAGACCAAGATCGAGGCTTTGACTTCTTTACTTCATAGATGTCATCCTTCAAGAGGCTTTGACCTCTTTAGATCTTACAAGACCAGGACTGTTTTATTTTCATATCTCAGCCATGAATAGCCAAAAGGACCATGGCATTTGACCTCTTGAGTTTTCAGATCTTGGCACTGCAGAGACATGGAGATCGTGGCTTCAACTTTGTTTAGTTCTTAAAGTCAAGGGGTTTGACTTCTTTTGTTCTTACATCTCAGTCCTCGAGAGGCAAAAAGACAAAACTTTGACTTCTTCAGTTCTGAAATCTCAGCCCTCAAAAGGCAGAAAGACCAGGGCTTCAATTTCTTTACTTCTCAGATCTCAGCCCTCAAAAACGCAGAAAGACTAGGGCTTTGAATTTCTTAGTTCTTAGATATCTGTCCTGAAGAGACAGGAAGACTAGGGTTTCAACTTCTTGAGTGTTTAGATCTCAGTCCTGCAGAGCCAAGAAGATCAGGGCTTTGACTTGCATTGTTCATTAATCTCAGCCCTAAACTTCCAAGTAGACCAGTGGGGTGTTTCTTAAAGGGCAAGTTTACCCATTTCTATTTAAAACTTCATTCAAAATAATTCAAAATGGCTCTAACATAACAGATTTTAGTTGAGAAAGTAGATAATCGCAAATATAAATCATTTTGAGTGTGCTCAGAAACATAATTCGGCAGAATTAGATGGTGGTAAGGTATGGAGGTATAGAGCAGAATTATGGTCTGAATGATAAGTCTAGCTCTCAGAAAATCAGCTGGAGAATAAGCCATTATTGTATTCACAGCTTTCCCCCTAACTGTCTGGTGATGCGTCATTTCATCCATCTGTATTTCGTGCTTCAGTTTCAATGGATGAAACACACTCTGAATGCATTAGTTGTTGCTACTCGGACAAAGCTCGGACAAGCTTTGGGGTTACCAATAGTAACGTATTGTTTGAACGACGTGAATAAAATCTGCATACATAACGAAAATGGTATACTCTTCCGATTTGCTGTTGGATTGTCGTTACAAAGGAAAAATAATTCGATATATTGAAGCTAAAGAAGTATATGTAATGTTTTTAACGAATTGTAACAATATTTTATTAAACATATTTTTATTTTTTGTAATAGCAGTCTAGAAATTTTGATTTTATATTCATACGTTTATTAATATTACGGCACGATAGAGTACAGAATGGAACCAATGGACGTAGAGGTTTAATTTATTCGTATTGGCAGCGTGAAAAATGGCGGCCCCCATAAGTTGTCTCGGCGTACTTTATCAACCAAAATCGGTCATCTTAGAGCCATTTTTAATTATTTTGAATGAAGTTTTAAATAGAATTGACATGTTTAATGGGTAAACTTGCCCTTTAAACTACGAACGATTCTACGCATGACTGGTGACCCTTTCTCGTGCTAAATCAGATTCTCAATGATTTTGATTCCCGTCAGCTAAAGTTGAAATCTGATCTTTATTAATTAAAATTGTGAATACAAAGTTTATGATTTGTCAAATTTGATTAGGATTGTTGGAAATCAGCTCCCACTTATGTTCAAACAGGAACAAATTTAGCACAAATCTCATTTAGCACAAGAAAGGGTCACCAGCTTGGTGAAACACCCCCAGGGCTTTGTCTTGTCAAGAATTGTGATTGATTGTAACTTCTACTTACCATTGATATCAATCAAGACTCTGTACATTAGAGAAAGGGAATGAGACTTTTTTTGATCGATGGAGATCGATCGCAACTCTTTATGAGACCAGGGCCCCGTAACATAAAGGTTTGCGATCAATTGCAAATTTGAAAGACAAATTCTGATTGGTTACTGGTCAGTGTTTTGAACAAAGAGCGCATGCAACTATGGTGTTGATTGGCCATTGCCAGTTTGCGATTGATTGCAAACCTTTATGTTACAGAGCCCTGGCCTGGGGTTTTGACTTCTATATTTCTTAGATCTCGGCCCTGAAGAGGAAGAAAGACAAGGGATTCAACTTCTTGAGTTCTTGGATCTCAGCCCTGAAGGGCCGAGAAGATTAGGGCTTTGACACCTTCAGTTCTTAGATGTAGGCTGGATTGAGACAGAAACACCATAGTTTCGACTGCTCTTCTTCTGTAAGGGAGTTTTAAGTCAGCAGTCTTGGTGAGTCTGTGCGAATCTGGCTTATACATTGTACAGCCTTGCCTTACTTGCGACCAGCGGATGAATCCTTATTGGTAGTACGCTGGATATATTGTTAACTTTATTGTATATTGTGCATACCATAGTGTAGACCTGTGTGCAGCACATTATGCCCATAAATACCGACTACTGCAAGAAATATCTCTGCAAGTTTCGAAAGTGATATGTACGGTATGATGATCATTCAATTATTATGCATGTGCTGATGCCAACTTTGCACGATTTGGGGCCCTTGGTCATGTGACTTTTTGTAGTTGCATTTCCATGCTACTGCTCCTGACAGGGATGTTCTGTGCCAAAATATTTTTGTCAGGTTAACAAAAAAAAAAAGAGTTATTTTCACGTTTCCATTAAAACACTGAAATAAGTAGATCAAGCACTTCAATAGTTAATTTTATTATAGTTGAAAGAAAGGAAAATAAATGAGAAGAAAGTAGATGCACGCTTTCTGAGGAGAGGAGGCAAGGTTTCTTGTAGAGTTAACATGTGAAAGTGCTTGATTTGCTGTTAGGAATCATTTAGTATGGTTTCACACTCAGATTTAATGTTGAGGACAATGTATGTCACATTATTTTGTACAACTTCATTTGCTTGAAAAAAAAAAGATTTTTTTTTTTAATGAAGATTCTGTAAATAATAATTATTTTTCAAGAAAGATGGCCTGACCCAAAATAATGCTAAGTATATAATTGACTTGGTGGTAAGGGGCTGGCTGCTCCAGTGATGTGGAGGAAGTTATCATTTGCTTTTGATTTTAGTTGCTTTACTTTCCACAATCTGACTCGGATGATGATGAAAAGATGCACAAGTATTAAATGACTACCAGTATACATTGCTTTCTCTCAATGCCAGTTTTTCCTCAAATGAAAGAACACACACACATATATCCACAAGATTAATCTATTACTGTCATTAAATGATATATATCTTCATTTTAATGATCTATGTATTGTATACATAGTACTCAAAGCGTAATAAAGGTGAAATGATTGCGAAATCTCCAAATTGGCAAAAATGTGGGAAATGCTAAAGCTCTTCAACTTAGCACAATTAGTGCTCGATATTGAATTGCTCTTGTTAGTTTGATCTACAGTGGAATTTAAATTCCTTTAATGATAACAAACTTAAATTTAGTTTTTAAAAGTTGTTATGAATGAGTGAAAATGACAAATGAGCTTTAATGTAGGTTTCTCCAATTTAAATTGTATTTTGTACAATCTGAACCTCAGGCCTGTGTTTAACAAATGTAAGCATTTGTGGTAGTATTTCACTGTAAATCTAAATGACTGTTATTCACTTGGTGACCATTTGCGCTGCATACATGCCACAGTGTATTTAAGTCAGAGTGTGATGTAGCGTTTGTAACGCGGATCAAGTCTAATCCGCCTCTTGCATGTCGAAAATAAGGAAAATCCTGAACTGCTTTCACATTATTAAGTTTAGTACAGGGCCCTGTTGCATAAAACTTACTATTGACGGTAACTTTGCTTCTAATAGCAACTTCTATAGAAACCTTGAATTTTATTGGCTGTCGATGGCTGAGTTACCATGCAACAGGGACCAAGTGTTGATTATAAACCTGCTCATGTGGCAGACGCTTTAATGGGATTTCAACGCTGGAAAGAAATTGGATTGGATGAAAGTGGAAAATGAAAGGAGCAGATCCGCAAGAGCTGGAAATCAGACATGCTACGAGGGAGGTATTTGTGTTTGAAAATCATAATTACCTGTGATGAATCGTAACGATTCATCTTCATCTGTCTGCAAAGATATACTGTACTAACTTGTCATTGTTCTTATGTATCATACATAATCAAGACAATTGGAGTATCACTGGTCTACCTTTAAGATGCAGAATAGGAGAGTAGGGCTACTGGTTAAAGACGGTCAAACTCAAATAGTATCCTTTTGATATGTTTTATTTGTCCTCATCTGTGTGTTTTTCCTAGTTTAATTAAATTCAAGTTATTATAGTTCCATTCTCTATTAAGTGTGATATTTCAGTGATGACGAAGATTGCCTCTGATTTGATGGGTTTTCGGCCTGAACACCTTTAATCTATAATCTCTGGATTCATTGATCCTGTTATATATATTTATGAGCATTTTATTTGTGAAAATCATGTTGGTAGTCTGAACATGGCTGAACATACCTTGAGAATTGATAACTGCTAGTAACACCAATCCTCATAGAGTACTTTACAAAAATCAAATGTACATTTCTACTTCAAGCTTCACGGCATATAGTTTGCTTGTATTGGAAATTAGTTTGATTGTCTCATGACAACTGTAATGTTTCTGGTATGTATGAATGTATATATGAAGGAATCTTGCGTTAAATGCACTCTTACATGCACTAGAGGTACATGTGTGACTAATATCTTTGTTTGAATTGGAATTCAGTAAACTGCTTCTTGAATTTGTAAGACCTATACATTTTCAACTTCCCATAGGCCAGTGGGGGGGGGGGGGGGGAGGGGGGACAATGGCGCCCCCCCCCCCCTTTGATGTTAGCAACAGAAGAACGTGTGACAGCCACAAAATTTGGCACATCGACATCATGTAGGGTTTCAGAATGAAATGTTGGGAAGGATGGGGCATTTTGCCCCCCCCCCCCCCCCCCCCGCATGGCCTGATTGGGGTTAACTTGTGTGCATGTTTTTCTTTGCCATCTTACGGAAGATTTCTCCACCTGGCTTGC
This sequence comes from Arbacia lixula, assembly GCA_963669155.1. NCBI lineage: Eukaryota > Metazoa > Echinodermata > Echinoidea > Arbacioida > Arbaciidae > Arbacia > Arbacia lixula. The sequence continues at coordinate 11,297,475 of OZ022581.1, read as the reverse complement.
CATGCACAAACTACATTAGTTGTTGCTATACTGGGCAAACATTGAAGAGGGATTGGGTTGTTACATTTTGTGAAACAAGAAGAGCATGTAACTTTAAAATAATGGTTAGTAAACGTGTGGATGGCCACCTCATTTGAAGATGCTTTTATAAAATTTCTGTATATATCATTTTTTGTAAAAATGATTTGTTAGTTGGTTGTGTTGCCCATTTTAGTCACGAAGTCACTTATTCTTGTTAAATGAATTTGTCCTGAATTGTGTTTGAAGAATTAATCAAACCCTTGTTTAGAAATTCATGCAACATAAAATACCAGTGCTTTTATTTCTTGATTATGATCGATGGAATCATTGATAAGTTCGCCATTTGCGCTCCAGGTGTATCCCTTTCCATGATTGAAAAAAAAAACACACTTTCCTGTCATAAGTTATCTCACCTTGTGGTAGAATTTATGTATTAAAGCAAGAAACTCCTTCATTATGTAATGAAAATGCTGTCAACCTCAATCTATAGTAGAGTCATGCTCACGTATTAGTGTTGTGGGAAGATGTATGCGGCCTTGCTAATCATGGGTGCTGTAAACATTGTGATATTAGGCGAGTAGTGTACATTTTGTATATAAAATCAAGATGTGGAATTAAGCAAATACACAGGTTGGGTCATTGATAAAATCTAAAGAGTGTTTGTGTTCTTTTCTTTCTTTCTGTAAACAATTTCTTATTGTTGCTGACTTTGCACCGGTTTGTCATTGAGGTGTTAGATTCATTGCTCTCCGTAGTTACGGTATACAATATAGCTTCCCCTGTTACCTCTTATCTCCACATTTCTGTCTTTTTATCTATACGTCTAATTACAAACAATCTGTCTAGGCCCTCTAATATTTCTCAATCAAGCCATCTCTATCCCGTTTTGCTTCTCCCTACGAGCTAGGGAGAAGCAAAGAGGATATACAACAGGCACCCCCCCCCCCCCCCAACACACACACACACACACACACACACACCTATAAAAATCTGCAAACTAAATGACGTAGCGCGCAAGGATTGTTTGCGTCACAATTCCATGCGCGTTTATTACAGGTGTGTTACGCGGTTGCTTCAATGTTTATGGAAACGAACAACAATGCATTTTCACTGTATTGAGGGGGAATAATCACTCGTAGATAAGTTAAAAACCCGCAACACTATGTGAAGGCACACATATGGCAGCTACGTTGTTGTCTGAAAGTAAGTATGAACACTTGATCGTTGTTACTTATTCTATTATTCTCCCCCTCCTTCCCTTTCTCCCTCGTCTTTGTCTCCTCCTCCTCCTCCGTCTTCTTGTTCTTGTTGTTCTTGTTCGTCTTGTTCTTCTTGTTCTTGCTCTTCTACTTCTTCGTCTTTTCCCTCTGCTTCCCTTCTCCTCCTTCTTCTCCTTCGTTACCTTCTTCCTTGTTCCTGTTTGTATTCTTGTTCTTTTCTTTTCTCTTTGCATGTTATCTTTCTTGATCCTCCTTCTTCATCACTCCTACGACGCAGTGGAACGGCTTGCTGCACTTTTCCCTCATTCTTCAGTCCTCTCACTCGTCTCTTATCTCCTCTCTGGTTTTCTTCTGTTAGTGTTTTCATTCACTTCTCCTCCTCCACCTCCTCCTGCTGCCCCTCCCCTCCTTGCCCTGCGCTAAGAGGAGCCACTTCAGACGGTGTAAGTGGCTGCTGTTCCTGCTGCACATTAATCACTAGCAGGAGTGGCCCACAAAGTGGCCGCGAGGCGTTCCCTCTGTTTGAGGGTGTGTACTCTGTCCATCCTCCCCTCATCTTCCTCCTTCACGAAGTCAATAGAAATGCCCTCTCCCTCTCCCCCTCTCTCTGTCCGTCTGTCCGGACGATTCTATGTCTCTCTGGATTTAACATTTGTCTTGTATTATCTGGTCGTATTCTATTAAACTTCACTTTCCCACTTCTCAATCTCGCACTCTCTGCCCCTCATTCCAACCTCTTATTTCTTCCGTCCCCCCCCCTCCTCTCTCTCTCTCTCTCTCTCTCTCTCTCTCTCTCTGTCTGTCTGTCTATCTCTCTCTCTCTCTCTCTCTCTGTCTGTCTGTCTGTCTGTCTCTCTCTCTCTCTCTCTGTCTGTCTGTCTGTCTCTCTCTCTCTCTCTCTTTCTCTGTATCTTTCTCTTCAGTCCCTCTCCTGTCTGCCTCTCTGTCTCTGTCCCTTCCTCTCTGTCTGTCTCTCCCCCCTCTCTCTCTTTCTCTCTCTTCCCTTCTCTCTTTTATTATCTCACAGTGATCTATTACATTATCTCATAAACTGTGCTAGTCTTAAGTGCCCCCCTCCTATCTCCTTCCCTTTCTGTTTCTCTATTCCCTCCTCCCCTCTCTTTCCCTATCTGTATCTCTGATCCCTCCAACCCCTTCTCATTCTATGTCTACCCTCCAGCTCGCCCATTCTATTACGATTTTATCATCGTCATTACTGTTGTTAATTTAATCAAAATTCTATTCCATTTATTTGGGGCAATACAAATCCGTTCGATAATCAAACAATGCAATAAGCGAGAAAGTACAGAGTTCAAATGAAACATGAGATGAGGGCAGTCATTGGCAATCGAAAACAGAGAGGGAGAGAAGAAAGAAAGAGAGAGAGAGAGAGAGAAGGGGGGGGGGGGGGTCAAACATCACGACCCAGTCTGGCAATAGCGAAATTCAACACTTGTACCTGAAGGTAGGTTAACCCCATAGAGCTATATAGAGCGTATATGGTTACCCACACTTGCCACTATACACGTCTATACTCTATAAACAAGCCGATACTTTGTTCAGAGAGATACAAATTAGCAGATCTTGTATGTATGGGGGAGAAACAGCATGACACAATTCAAGGACGGTAAGGGGGCAGACAAATTACTCAAATTGAAAGAGATAATTATGTTGACAAATTGGCAATCGGCCAATACGGAACAGAACATCCATCATGTTTCAATGTCTGACTGTTGATTAGAAGTGGATGATGAATCCTTTGCGACCACAATTATTGTCGTGATCGTTATTCGACGTCGTCATCGTAAAATGAAGGGGGGGGGGGAGGGGGAGAAGGTAAACACCCTTTTTTACTTTCTCGATTAATTGCAGCCCCCCCCCCCCTCACTGCCACCACATTCCTTTTCCTCTCTATCCTCTCTCCAGTTATGTATCATTCATTTTCTCTGTATTAGCCCATCCCTAATATTCTATTCATGTAGACTCCTCTAAGATACAAGGTTAAAAATATAGGCACTAGGTAATCTCAAAACAATATTATTGTCACGAGGCCGAATGCCGAGGGATTATAATACATGTATTGTTTTGAGACCACCGCGGTCCGATATATCCCGAATATGTCCCGAATATCAGAGCAGCTAGTACCTATTTGTTTTATATACCGAATAAAATTAAATATATCGAGTCCACTAGCTGGACCGCGCTCACGTTAACTGGTCATTGTATCCACATTACAAAAGGCATCAAAACACAACGCAATGTGACGTCACGTAGACAGCTTGCTTGACACTGCTGTTTGCAAACAAATTCCTCGAATCGGCAAATTCATGCACTGAAATCTGTGGGGGGTTTTAACGTAACACGCAAACTCCCATAAAGAGATTCAAGCACAAACTGGCCACCACTCAATATGCAAATTCATGCAAATAAAAGTACAATTGACCGTTATTCATGCTAATAAAATACTATAGATCGCTGTTTATGTTAATGGGGTACCTTTACTAGGATGTTTAAATCTCGTTTATGAGTGTCAACCAATGAGGTAACAGGATTATCGAGAAAATGTATATAAAACTTGTACTCTCCCCTTCTCCCCTAATTCATCCTCACCCCCCCCCCCCCTCTCTCTCTCTCTCTCTCTTCCACTCTCTTCAGTGGATCCTCCCACCACTGACGAGGGTATCCCGATAATCGGTGTTACCGCGATCGTTTGTCTGAGTATCTGTTGCGCCTGCTGCTGCTTGCGGAAAATCAACCGTTCTCGACCGCAGTCGGAAGTCAGTACTGACGTATCAAGTCTGGATCTAGAAGACTCATTTGCCGCCGCCCCGGCGCCTGTATCCGCCGTCGTCGTCTACCACCATTTCCGAAGCCCCTTGGACACCGGTATACCGACCGCTTTCTCGACTAGATCAATGGAACATGACCGCCAGACTGAGTTTGGGAGAGCTGCAGACGTAGATCCCAAGTTGTCAGGCGCGTACTCGGCGCAGCCTCAACCACAAGTAGCAGTATCCGCACTTTCGACGGGAGACCAAGACTGCGACAAAGCACTGCGTGACACTGACGGCGCAACCGCGTCACAGATTGCTGACGCAACGGGCAGCGGTCAGTTATCGTCTACAGATGGCCCACTTCCCGATGCGATCCTTTGGGTACAAATAACCACAACTGGTGGCGTAGTGCCATTGTTCCCTGACGGTGCCGTTGAGTCCGATTCCACGACGTCGGAGGAAAGCGGGACGCAAGGCGACGATCTGCCATCCGTTGCGCCTCCATCATATGAACAGGCATTGGCGGGTTTCTAATACGGGCTACGCCGTAAACCTGTCAGGAGAAAAATTAATTGTTTCGAGTTTGGAAGGAGACTGATTCAACGGCACAAGGACGGAAATAATCTTCGAATATTTTCAATGTCATCATTTAATTAATCAATTTAAGGAAATCAACGTTTTAAGATATAAGATCCTAATCCATAACAAGAATATAATGTGGTTAAATTGCATTGTGTTTTAAACATTCCTGCACATACATGTACATGTATTTGTATTATACTAGGTGAATGCATTGTATTGCATTTATTATGAAGGACGAATTTGTATCTAAACATTAAAATATGATTACATGTACACCTCATATGCAAGTGTGATTAATTTTTTTCTCATTGAACAGGTGTATGATTATCACTATATCTAACGTACATGTCATACTAACCATTATACAGGGACATATATAATTAGATTTGGCCCAGAATGAAATATGGTAAGGATATGAACTCTTCCCCCTGCTTGTTTTACATTGCTAACATCGACATACATCTAAGCATGTGTGGTGATTATAATCCACGGGAATTGAATCGTTTCGTATCGTAAATTACAATCAATACTAGACACCAATACTCGACACCAGGTGAAACTCATTAAGTAATTAATCATGTTTGCTAAGGAGCTCAAAAAGGGGTTAGGGGTGTCAGTCCCTTTCCTTCCAGCCCCCGCCCCTTATTCACTTGTTAGCCCCATTCGACGGATATGATTATAATGCTTTACATGGCTTTGATGTTGGCACTTCTTGGGGGAATTTGTTTGATATTCTGACCATTCCATAATAATGATACACAGTACAGTGATAAAACGATTTTGTATAACAACAAAGATTGAACGGATGAAACAGAAAAGAAAGAAAGAAAGAGAAAGAGAATTGACTAAAACATGCAGTAATAAGGAGAAAATATTCATACATACCGTGCTCGACAAATCCACCATAAAGTGCTTTTAACCTGAAATATCATGGAATAACGAGGGGGGTGGGGGTGTTATGGTTCATTAGGGTGTCTACCGCCGCGATACCCCCCCCCCCCCCCCCCCCCAACCCTCACACCCACATTCGTTTGGTAGTAGGTTTCGGGGAGATTCGCGGTAGACTATATGGGGTGAGTGTGATATACTGATAAAGGAAGCGGGAATTAATTTTGGCCATCAGTACTCACAAATCTCGTTGAGCAATACAGTCTGGCGCGGAAGGAATTAGGAGGTACCTTGGATGTCTATCCATTGCAGCTCTACTACCTTTGGGCCATCAGCTTTGAATTGCCCGTTAGCGTCTGGTGTAACTCGTTTTAACGCCATGAATCCAGACTGAATTAAACCGTGACTCGATGCTTTAACGCTAGCCTGTGGCGTGGATGAGATAATTAAAAAGAGACCCCACATATTCCACCATGGTTGTAGTCTGTATCTTTAAAGGACGTTCACACGGGAAGGAGCTTGCTGCCACTCGCTCCGTTTGACGCCAGTGTTTACTCACCAAAGCAGACCTATCTATAAAGACCACTGTCTATAAAGATCCTCTCTCTGTGAATATAACTCAACTTGATCAGCTGTGCAATTGTAATTGCACCTTGAATGTAAGAATTATTTATACTATTAATTAATAATCTATTAAATCTATTAAACTTTATTATCTGTTTTCAATGGGGAGGTTTTTTTTATATACATGTTTGATTATACATACCAATTTGGTGACAGGCTTCGTAGGAAGAGAGAAACAGTGAGAAGGTGCCGATAAGATTCCCATCATGTCATTTGGTAGCCGTAAACTGCGTCTATGTGAACGGTACCATTACAAAAAAAATGAGGGCGGCACATTCACGTGGGACCCGTAGCGATCTTTATCGCGGACGACCTGCTCCGCTAAAGTCTGAGCTTAATCCTGGGATCATCACAGATAAGAAGCAGAATCCTTCTCTTATTCTGAAAGGTAACATTCATAGGAATGCGGTTTGCAGCTAGTATTTTTTTGTTCCGCGCCGCGCACCACGGCAAAGCAAAGATAATGACTGTCATACACTGGTTTTACAGGGATAACTCACACTGAAAATATTTTGGGTTCAATAAAAGGAGACACATAAAAGAAACATATTAGTGAAGGTTTGATGAAAATCGCTCAAAGGAAAAGAAAGTTATTTGATTTTGGAGTTTTGATTTTGTGACATCACGTGTAAATATTTTTTTCGAAAATATGCATATCACTCACAAAGATATGCATTCTTTTATTTGTGCATTTGATACATCATTAGAAATACGTTTTTACACACATGCCTGTACGAAAAAAAAATCCATTGTCAAGAACAGAAAAAAGGCAATTTATGGAATTATTTTGTATACAACATAAAGGAAAGCACCTCGCACGTGACGTTACAAAACCAAAACTACAAAATGAAATAACTTATTTTGCCTTTGACCGATTTTCGTCAAACCTTCACTGATATGTTTCTTCCATGTGTCTCCTTTTATTGAAGCCAAAATAATTTCAGGGTGAACTATCCCTTTAAATGTCAAGGCGCTTTGCCACCTCACCGAAGTGGCGAGATCAAGCGAACATCCCCATCAGATCGATCGCTATCTGGCCAAGCGGCAAGCGGTCCACCGCTTTAGTGTGAACGGAGTTTTGTTCTATTATTGTTTTCAAATTCTAATAAAGAATGTTGTCCCGAGTGAAATATAGTCAACACTTTCTGTTTTTAGCTGGAAGAATATGATTGCTAGTAAACAAAAATGCTCGGTATGCCGTTTAGGAAAGCAAGTCTTGTCACATCCGCTCAATTTTATTCTTTTGTAACAAAGTTTTTACTGTTGCTTTATCATGAATATTTAACATTAAATGTTAGCAATAACACGATGAGTAATCAAGGAAGAAATCAAATTTCATGATCGTGGTTCAATTTTGCAACTATTGCAATTTCTCAAATATAAAAAAATTAGTAAATAACAGGCATTCATACATGCTCAAAGTTTGGGTTTAAACAACGTTTTATCTGAGGCAATTTCATGAATATTCCAAATTTGAAGGAAGCAAGCACGCTATGATTAAAAAGCAAGAAAGATCCTTCAGAAAAGTAACTCTATGCATCATGGCACCAGTTCAATGTGATGACTATGGAAGATGTTATCGTCTCAAAACTCACACCTCCATGATCATTACACTCAATGGTATGACCACAACCTCAGTCACTTCCCGCACACTTGCTGCTGTCTTGTGAACCAGGGTCTGAGTCCTTCTCTGCCAGACTTCACACTGCCCTATGGGAATAGTGTGTATTACCAGTGCAGAAAGCGCACAAAGAGTTAAGTTTTGAGCATGGTCGACCTACCAAAACAGCTCTACATAGCATGGTGGTACACCGTCTTTGAACGCGCAACTCGGGGAGTCGCGCGCGGACCCACGAGCGTGGCAAAGTGTTGAGTGGTATCTTTAAGTAACGAAATACTGTAGCCAAGAGCATATTCACTGTTAAAGGTATATGCGCCGATCTGCTTACGATGCGTTGCATATCTCAGGGACGTATACCAGTAAATCCTCCATTCCTTTCTAACCTACTTCTTCCCTGGAAAACATCGATAATCGTGAAGATGAGCAAAATGTTTGCCTTGTAAAACTTGAAAGAATGAATGCTTAGTCATTGCATTTTTTACTTTACACTGTCAAATTGGCTACGATTGCTGTCACGAAACTATACCGTATATAGCTTCTGAAATTAGTGCATAATTAAGTATTTTAAGATCCAATGATAACGTCCACCTGTGTACACATGTACACGTATCACGTTTCGATATCCTAATTGAACGTTGTAGATCTAATCAATGCAAACATTATCGTTTATATCTTCTAAAGCATTGCAAATAATTTTCAATTCAAACAACTGCTGTGATTAATATCCATTAAAAATATAAATCAATTAAAAAGGATTGTAGAAAACCAAGCAATGGTCTTTTAAAACCGGAGCTGAATTGAAAGCATTGCATGGCGTTGGTAATAAAGCGTGAAAGCGTTTATGGTGTAACTATACACCGCAATGGTGCACATGCGCGTTACCTTGCCACACTCATTAATGCGATGCAGCAAAATCCTGCCATATGTCGTTATGATTATAAATTTAGTACGATTTCACATTTATGTTATCACAGTTGTTAACAATTATCATACATTGCGGCACATAATGATTGAGATATAGCATTAATCATGCGTGATGCTTAAAGTCAACATACCAGTTAAATATTTTATTAGTGTCATATTCAGACTTAATTTTCATCATCGTTAAAACAATGATATTTCATCGTCATTCATAGCAATTTCATCATTGCTGTTTGTGCTATTATTATTATAAAAAGACTCGTTTCTATTGTATTACTTTAATCATCATCTATTTCATTCTTATCATCATCATCATCATCATCATCATCATCATCATCATCATTTCATTGTGGGTAAGAGAACTTGTCATGTTCTATATATTTAACTCAGCTACAAAACAATAAGGGGTATCCAGCAAGATATACTTTGCTCTAAATATGCCGACATTGTTTTGTTCGATGATCGAAATGAATAAAATGAACTAAATAAACTGAATTGATGGATTTCACAATCTACTAAGTGTTCCTCCTCTTTGTTATTCGGTGGGGTGTGCTTCCCCTAAAAAAAATCATTACTCAATCTCATAATGCGGTCTGACAGGAAAGGTTAATATGCATAAACTCCCTGTAGAATAATTATTAGGCTACAGCCGACGGTTCGCGCGACTCGCTGGGGCGCGTGCAGACAGTTTACGGCCAATTGGGCTGACGACCAAGCCACAGACTGCATTAGGGGCTCGCGTATCCTTATCTCCAACAGTATCTCCCCTCTATGCTTTCTCTCTCTCTGTCTGTTTGTCTGTTTGTTTGTCTGTCTGTCTCTCTGTCTCTCTTACTCTGTCTCTGTCTGTCTGTCTGTCTGTCTCTGTCTCTCTCTATGTATCTATGTCTCCCTACCCCTCTCTCTCTCTTTCTGTCTGTCTCCCTCACCCTCTCTATTTTAGATGTCTCTCAATTTTCTTTTCTTCCTCTCTCTCCCTCATTCTGTCTCTCTTTCTCCCCCCCCCCTCTCTCTCTGTGAACATGTTTCTCTCACAACCTCTTCTTTGTGTCGTACCCTGTATAACTGTTGCTATCTCTTCATCTTCTTCTTTCGTTCTTCTTAGAACCTCTCTCTCCCCCTCCTCTATTCCTGTTTCTCTCCCCTCTCTGTTTGTTAGTCTTTGTCAGCCACCCACCCCTCCCCCTCGATATATATTTATATCTTAATCTTAATAATATTCGTACCCATGTCTGGCTTGCTTTCCCATCCTCCATCCCCTCTCCAACCCTTCCTCTCTCTTGTTCTTCCTCCTTCTCCTATTACGCAGCTGTTACTACTTCCTCCATTTCTGTCTCTGTCTCTCTCTCTCTCTCCTTATCTCTCTCTCTCTCTCTCTCTCTCTCTCTCTCTCTCTCTCTCTCTCTCTTTGTATATTATATATATCTCCCCTCTCTCTCTGTCTGCTATTCTCGTTTTGCCGTTTCTTCTCTTTTGATCTATTTCAGTCTCGGCGCGTCTGCCTCTCCTTCCATCACTATTCATGTTTAGTCTGTGTCCATTTTCTTTATTCCGCACAGACCGTATTATATTCCCTTCCCTTCCCTTTCTTCTACGTTCCTCACATTTTCTATTTCCGTCAGATCATCTTCTTCTCCCTCTTCATTTGTATTTTCTTCTTCTTTACTAACTCGTTCTTTCTCCACTTCTTCCTCCATTTCCTCTTCCTTTCACTTTCTCCTCTCTGCCTCTCTCTGAATTTCTCTCCTCGACCGTCTCTCACGTAACCTCCATCTGTCACTCTCTTACAGTGCAGTTCCCCTTTCTACCAAAAACACACATTTACATACATACACACGACACACACAAACGCACACACACAACACACAACAAATACACACACCAGCGTCCGCATCTTATACATACAATAATTCTTATCTCTCTTTCTCACTCCTTCTTTCCTCCTTCTCCTCCCCTCTTGCATATTCAATACCCTTCTTTTTTCCCGCGTGGCCTCGTCTTCCAGTATTCCGTCCCTTCTTCCCTCCTCACCTCCACCCAAATAGTGTCAACACCCCCCCCCCCTCCCCTTCCCCGTTCATCACACTCCTCGCCCAACTCCCACCTCACCCCTGTGCCCGCCCAACCACACCCCCGCACTCCTACCCCACCCCTACCCTCACCCCACCCCTACCCTCACCCACCCCTACCCTCACCCACCCCTACCCTCACCCCATCCCCTCCCCTCCCCCGCCCCACCCCCTACTCCCACCTCACTCCCCATTCACTCTTGATGTTTAGCTTCCTTACCCCGTCTTCCGAAGCGACTCTATGTACGCACACGCCGGCTAATGCGTGTTCCATCTGTTGTGGGATTGCATTATGTTGCAACGTTAGCCGTTTCCTATCTGCCTGATCTGTGGCCATTTTCGTCTGAGCCGAGTAAAAGCAGATCCATATCCGTCGGATTCCACATCATCTGCGCCCAACCGAGATCGTGTGGTGCGGGACATCCTTTTCCCCTTCTCCTTCTCTCTCTCTCTCTCTCTCTCTTTGCTAGCTATCTACGGCAGACGCGTGCAAGACACGGCCGACCAACCTCTCTAACGTGTGCAAAACGGTAGCGGGGATAATTCACGTAAGTTGATTAGCGATACTCGTTTATCGCCATCCGCATTAGGGCGGCATTTCATTATGTCGTCTGTTTTTTTTTTTGTTCAGGTTTCGAGCTAAAACTGCTTATCCGAATGTGTACACGTAGTTTTCGCTTTGAAAAATTGCTTCTTCATGTAGCATCAGGTATAGGAACTTTACGAGCTTATACCCTATGGTTTTCGAGTTCATATTGGTTTTCATTGGTCGATCTGCATTAAATATTTGATGCAATATGTGTTTTTGTATGTAAAATGGAACCATGGAAACGTAGGTATCAACATTATTTGTTGTTATCATTCGATGACTATTAGATCTTTTGGCGTTTCATTCTAAGTTAAAACTCGGATTCGTGTTTTAAGTGCACACACTGTGTACTTCATGTTGTAATGTAAATATAATGGTTGATTTTGTTAAAAAAAAAAGAAAAAAAAAGAAAAAGAAACCGCTCCACTATAGGCAATGATCACAACGATTCCTTTACAAGTGGCAATTATTGTATTGTCTAAGCATAATGTGTACATTTTCAGCGCGTATTTGTATTCTGATGCCAAGAGGATTGCCACGGGTCGTCAGAAGGAAAACTTGGTTCGATAGTAACACATTATCATACGATGTCCGTGGTATTTCTCTGTCGTTACGATTTTAACCTTTTAAGCAAGTTCTTCACATTATTTGTGTGTACTGTGTAATTTGGTCGTAAAAAAGATATCTACGGTAGATAGCAACACATTATCATTATTACAATTTGAAACCCTATTTCCTATAGCATATTCCTGATATTATATTGGCATGTACAGTGATTGATATCATTGATAAAAGGGGGAGGGGAGAGATAATTGAAGTTGACACCTTTTACAGAATGACCTTGATTAGCTACGGCTCAATACTGTTTAAACCTTCGCGTGTCGTACAGCAAGTCCATATGATGTGTATACATAACCTATGCATCACTGGTATGTACAGTGCCCTAGTACATTCCAGTATATTTCAGCATGAATGCACTCTGACAATACGACTTTTTTCTCTATATTCAACCAATATCCACCAGGAGGATAGGCAAAGAGACACTTTAACGCTAAATGGTCATTGTTCAAAATCTAAAAATGACTATAATGAGACGGAAGGACTTTACAATACTTATTATTATCAATTTTTTGTCACGTACTGGAACGAATTTTCCAAGACTTTACGAGGCGGGGATGAACAGAGCTGATATCACTTTGAAATCATTTGAAATGTCGCGGAAGGGTGTTGCATATTGTGCAGAGTATGACCTTATGATAGTAATAATAGTAATGTCTGACGTGAGTTACCTTCTTATATTTACATCATCGGCTGCCATATTGGATTGGCTGACATTTTGCTATCGTGGGTTTGTAGTAAGACGACTTAGATAACTGATCAAAATTGGGTGTCGGGATCGAAAAACGATATTTTGCCTAGTGATCGTTGAGGTGACAAATGAAATGTCTGGTTTTATGTAAAATAATGTCGCTACAGATGCAGCTTACATCTGATTTTTGTGAGGACAGAATATGTACATGTTTTTATCACTTTTTGTGGCAATTGTATAAACATATTCGTCACTGGCGAGTGCCATGTTGAATGTATATACATTCCATGATTGTTACGTAACACTGATTTTAATTATGATGGCAACTACCATTATCATTACTTGTAGAGCTCATTTACCAGCTGATTAAATTTACTCCTCGACAATATTCACTCTATCACTCTATACTACCCTCGTGCACGCTCTCTCTCTCTCTCTCTCTCTCTCTCTCACTTTCATACGTATGGACACACGCGTGCATACACGTACACACACACAGTCTCTCTCACTTTCATACGTATTCACACACACACACACACACACACACACTCTCTCTCTCTCTCTCTCTCTTTCTCTCGCTTTCATACGTATGGACACACGCTTACGTACACACAAACATACACACACACACACACATATACACTCTCTCTCTCTCTCTGACTCACGTACACACTCACACTCACACATATTTAATATTGATAACGATGACCTATACCCACCCATCATTATTTTTAATGACATTCGTGTTATTCATGAAGGACAAAAACAATAATAAGTGTCGTCTTTCATGACACGTTCTCCACACTACTCGACGTCAGCGCCATGCATACAACTACGTCGTATATTGTGTCATATTTCTTTTTGAGTGGAATCAGCTAAGACCAAGATTAATCTCTTATGCAGATTCCACTATGCTTAGAGCACGCTTGGTTCTCGTTGTCGGTTCATTCCTGATACTTCAAGATGGCGCCCACTCATTACATGGTAAGAACATCACTTTTCATCCAATTTGCATACATACAATAATCATATTTTGAAAGGAAATTTTAGGTTTACACCCAGTAGTAAGTATAGTGTGCTCTATCTTGTAAATGAATGAAAAACAAGAAAATTCCCTTCAAAAATTGAAATGTACCCAGAAAGCCATTTCATTAGAAATAATCATATTTGTTTTTTACTTTGTGCTCAATGCTCAAGATTGCAATCATGGATGCAAATTTGTTTTATTTTGTTGTTAAGTGAGGATGGTAGATAGAAGTAGGAATCTTCTTTTTTATATAAACTATTGCTATTCAGCTACGTATTTATTATTAATATTTAGATGTCGATCTATCAAGCGATTGAAATATTTTTCAATCTAATAGATTGAGAATAGATCGAAAAACGATAGAAAAACGACTTTTAGATCGAAGGGTTTTCTCAATCTGTAATAAATTGAAAAACGTTCCAATCTACTGAAAGCTTTTACCAATCTAACTTCAGAACATTATCACGTGACTTAGAATTCGCGCTTCTGCATATTTTTGTACATTTTAATAGATAACGGCACAAAACTAGATAGAAGGAATATTTAAGCATACATTTTTTTACATTCCAATAAACATTTAGAAATTTAGACATCAAAACAATAAATGCCACGTAATTGAGTGCAGAAAGCAATAATTACGACAAAATATTTATCTTTAGTTGTACTAACCAATATTTTTGGAGCACAATATCGTAGAACTATATATATATGAAAGTGAGCGTTTGGAAGATAGGATAGGAGTAGAGTAGGATAGGATAAGATAGGATTAGGATAGGATTAATATAGGGTTAGGGTTGTGTAGGGTAGGTAGATAGGGGTAGGGTTATGGTTGTGTGTGCGGTTATATCCATGTATGTTTAATCATGTAAGATTAATTTTCAATCTAGTAATTCAATCTAGATTTCAATCTATAAGATTCAATAGTTCAATCTATGCCAAAGATTGGAAGATTTCAATCTAATTTTAGATTGACAGTAGATTGAAATTCTCAATCTAATAGATTAAAATCTCAGTCTATTGAAAATTGAAAATGTTCAATCTAATGATAGATTGACTTTCAATCTGGTTAGATGCGTCCCTGACAGCAATCTGTGGCAGATTAGGAATTAAGAGAGTAACACATCTTATGATTATAATGGTCTCCCATGAGACACCAACTTGAACAATTTCATTGATATAAACCCTGAATAACACAACGCTACAGGCATGTGCTGTAAAATAATGGCATACCAGAAAGAAAGGAGAGAAAACCGCACTACAATGTTGGAGGTAATCTTAGCTGAGAGTGTATTGGATTGAAAAATAGTATTCAATAAAGGGAACTGAATATATTTAAGAAGTGCTCAAAGACCACTTAATCCATGTTTATACTACTGATGTCTTTTTAACAAATATGCACAAAATTCTATTGAGCAGCAGTTTCTCTAGCAAACAAAAGGGTCAATCGTCTCGTCCTGTTATTTTCTTTAGAGTGATTCTGTGTATGCCTGGTACAACAATAGCGCATAATGTGTTCATGGTCAATTACTATACATACAATAGTTGCTCTGCCCTACTCTGACAAAAAGAAGCAAATGACAAATAACTCAAATTTGGGTTATTGGTATTCTAAGATTTTACCCAGCATTCCCCACATACGACCAAAATCTGGACAAGAAATATTAATCTTGCTTTGAAATATTCAATCTAACATGATGTGGTGTTGCATTGATGCCAATGCAAGTGACAGACACATATTGCTCATTTACAAGAAAAGTCTCTTTTGTTAGTTGCTTCCTTTTGTTAGATTAGGGCAGTGCTACTCTATAATGTCTACCATGTTGATCAGACTGTACAGATTAGGGTGTTACACCAGGTGATGTTGCGTGTATACCAAGCAACCGTTCGTGTTAATTGTTTTTGTGTTAATGTTGATACGGAGAGTGCAGAGTTTTATAGAACCGAGGGTGTTGAAGTTAATCGATACTTCATGTACCTTGGTGTTAATTCAATGCCAAGGATGTTCATTCTCGGTATCAAAATTGATATTGTCAATGTTAACATCGAACATATTTAATCAATGATTAATGAAGTAAAATGGTATTTAACAAGCATAATGTTGAGTAAAAAGAAAAAAAAACTTCAGAATATTATCTTCATAGACTCCACGAGCCAGGGTCAAAATGAAAATTAAAACATATTTTCAATCGCGACGCAAAAATTCTGTAGATGCTTCTCTCTCCTGCTTGACGTGTGAAAGCAGCTATTGTGTGAAAGGTTGCCGATAGCACCTTCTCTTGTTGCGTATGCGTGGGCATGTCTGTATGTAATTGGTTCTTCACAATGTTATCTCTGCTTGAAGGATTATGTGCATATCGCCAAGTACGAATACTGTGCGGTAGCTTGGTCCGTCAAATGTGCAGTCTTGCGGAAAACGCCACATTATTCACTGCCAGTGGCGAATCGAAGGAAGTGGTTGGGGTGGGGATGGGGGTGTGGGGTAGGGGTTGAGTAAGAGGGTGGGGGTAGTTTAATTGTCTTTGGGCCATCTAATATCATTAGGTGAGTTGTGCTCAGTCTCGTGCATGCGTACATTGTATGGGATATATGGACTGTGAGAGAAGACACCATTTTTGTGTATTTTGCTTTGCGTTGCCGTTGGTTACTGTGGTCACTGGCGTACCCCCCTCCCTTTCCACGTACAAACACACTCACAAACGGAATATTTATTGTGGGGGATAGAGGACACATTTCAAATGGGGGGAGGGGTTACTAATTTAACTTTAGATTAGACGCACATACGCACACACACACACATACACATAGACATACACACATACACGAACACACACACCCACATGTTATACTACTTATATCCAGTATTGTAAAGTAAGTAGGCTCATTATTCTTATAATTTTGTTATTTTCGCTGGCAGGTTTGCAATGAAGCCATACTTTTTTGAGTGATATCTGAAGCCATGTACTCGAATAAGAACAGCGCGTAAAACTGCAATGGCTTAAGATAGTCCCGTCTCTAACCTAGTTTCTTGCATGGACATAACCGAATCTGTTAACAACTAGCAAGTGGGCCGGGGTATGGCGTAGTCTGAAATACCAGACATAGGCAGACTCGTTCATGCGCTCCACAGCCTAGAAACTAAGCTATCTTGTCCCCTTACACTCACTCTCACTCACGTGAACGCCCCCCCCCCCCACGTCCCCCGCCCTTACACCACCCTCGTAAGACCCTAGAACTAGGTCGATCACTGTAATACAATCCACATCATAATTAACTGGTACGCGTTTCATTTTCTCTCGTTCCATTTTGTCCATCACCACATCTGCGCGGGGGAAAAAAGCTGAAGGAGATTTACGTCTAGTGGGTGGCTCATCCCACAACGAAGGACGGTTAGAGATCTTCCACAACGGACTATGGGGCACGGTATCCAGCCGATACCTGCTATCGGATATTGCCGTGGTCGTCTGCAGGCAGCTTGGCCTGCCGTTCACCGAGGCGCGGTCTATCGGGGATGTGAACACATACGGGCAGGGTGAGGGCCCGCTATGGATAGCCAACCTAATCTCGTGCGACGGGTCCGAGTCGCGCTTCCAGGAGTGCAACCGATTCGACTGGAACGATCAGCTGGAGTCACACAATTATGATATCGGTATCGTATGTCTAGGAGGTGAGTCACATCGTCGGAATCTTCTTCGAAATGGGCCAATAAGGTGGGCATAGGAATGGGGCAAATCTATCCGTTTTATCACACACAGAAAAGGGGTGGGGCGAGTGACTTTTTGAAAAGAGAAACTCCCCCCCCCCTTTTCCCGCTTCCTCCCCGACGCCCTCCAGCTCATTCCCGTCCTCTACCCTCGCAATAAGCTCCACTTTTCAACAAGAAGAGACAACCTTGATCTTTTTGGTGAAAGAGTAAAAATATTATTCCTGTCCTATTCCTTCATCCTCATCGTTACTTACGTTATGCTCTAACCCCTTTTTCACATTGTGCTAGCGTAAAAAAATATATATACATTACATCTTCATCATGATGGTAACATTCTCGCAGCAGATTTATTTCTAAAGTTTGTATGTTCGTGATCATGTAGATTTGGCTACCTTTTGAAATACATGTATAATCCAATTTCGTTTCTAGTTTCGGATACAAAGGCACAAAACAGATAAGAGGGTAGAAGTGAAGCTAAAAGGGATGTAAGTGTAATAAAAAGAAAGAAAGTACGACAAAATAAAACAAGAAGAGGGGATGGAAATTACGTGGCGTAAGGGTTCGAATCCAGCAGCTGTGACATGACCTTCAGCAAGACATTCAATCCACATAGCTGCTCCGTACCTAGGAGAGATATGGGGCTCGGGTGGGATCAATTAATAATGAACGTGTGATTGGCCGGGGGTAATCACAATGTAGGGCAACCATGAAAAATAATGTTCACACAAAATGATCCTATTCAGAGTAAGTAAGACAGAGTAAGTAAGAAATTATGTTATCATCATTATTATTCGTAGTATCATTAATATTATTTTCATGAATAATTAATTGTTCTTATCATTTACATTATACTTAACACATCTGGGCCCTGTTGTATCAGACTTACCATTATGAAATAATAACTCAGTCATTAATGGTAACTACCATGGTAATACCGCTCGACAGCCAATCAAATTCAAGGTAAACATAGAAGTTACCATTGATGGCAGAGTTACAATTAGTGGTAAGTTTTATGCAACGGGGCCCTGGTGCTATTTCCATTCTTATATTACTATCACCATTGAGGTAATTATCAGTATCATTATTGTCATATCTCGCAGAGTATATCGCCATGGGCTCCTTGCGGTTGGTCAACGGACACAATGACCTCAGAGGTCGTCTGGAGATGTTTACGGGTCTCGCGTGGCAGTCTTTCTGTCGGGCAGGTTTCGGCGCCTCAGAAGCCGAAGTCGCCTGCCGACAACTCGGCCTGGAGACCTCCTCGCCCGTCGTCTACGGCAACGCCCGCTTCGGGTCGACCGCAAGCAGCCAGGGACTTCTCACCGCCCACTGCGAGGACAGAACGGCGCGGATCGACCTCCAAGACTGCGACATCGATCGACCCCGCTCGTCATCTGATACGAAGAGCACACCATGCGATGGTCGCGATGATGATGCCGTCGGTATTTGTTGCGCACCCGACAATGGTACGTTGTGCGTAGTTATCAAAATATGAAGCCTGAATATTTTGAAGCCTTTTCAGTTGCAACGCGAGATGACGTCATTTGGTCAAACGGGGCTCAAACTCAAGGAGGTGACAGTGTTGTTGATAGGATGGACTTCAAAATAATTTCAAAAAATCAGTGGATGGATCGATAATTTAACACACCCTTATGTATCTTCAAACAAAGTTAGGACTATCATAAATTCTTATTGTTATTTTGATTGATAAGCCGACCTGTGATCTTATCTTTATCATTTTGTTTTCATTATATCTTTGTTAAACAACTCGTGTCGTTGAAGCGTTGATATTGTCTAAGGGTTGATCATTGTACAATTTGCAATTATTCTTTTGCTGTCTTTTGATTTATCCCTCTTAAATGAACAGATTGTGGCGATAAAGCCTATAAGCCGCTCATCATAGTCGGTGTCCTCTTCGCCATTGCGCTGATCGCCGCCATTGGCGTCTGCTGCTTCTGCTGCTATCGAAGGAAGGCGCGGTCTTCGCACCAGGAGTACTCCGTTGTGACTCAGAACCCATCCGCGGAATCGGAAGGCATCCCCATGACGCAAAAGGAGGACCCCACAGCGACGGCGCCCGTTTGTTACAACGGTTCCATGCCTGATTACGGACAGGGCTCCAGCTCTGGCCACGCGCAAGACGGAGCTGAACAGCCGTTTTACGTCCAGGAATACCTGCCGTATGCTGCGGGTGGTGATACCTCGTGCGTACCGACGACCTCGGCCGTTAACGGTGCCTCGCATCCTTCACTTCCTCCACAACCTTTTCCATGTCCGCCTCTCCTCGGGGAAGATCTTCCATTGTCATCGCACGCTCCTCCTGCTGCAGTCGCCCAGGAGTTCGTGCAAAGTCGCGATGATCCCGGTCCTGCCACTGATGTGAACCCGCAACCCCTTTCTCCCTTACAGCCTCCTTTTATGACGTCACCGGGTGCAACATCTTCCCCGCCGTTGCAACCTCTTTCACACATGCAATTAACCCCGCATCCTGCTGCACCAGGGTACGGGGATGCGGATCTCCACACCCAGGAGCCTGGCATGCCTGAGGTATACGTTGACTCCAGTCGAGGGAATGCCCCAAACTCCATCTCGATCACAGCAGAGATCAACGCGCAAGCCAGTGTCGAGGATGACCCCAGCTTCAAGGAAACATCGTTTATCGACCGTGACGTCTGTCTCTGAGGATACCTACTAACATTCATTTCTGAATAGGATACAAGAAGAGAGTATCTTTTTTCTAATGACAATACAGGGTATATAGATGTTATGGTGATGGGATATAAAGACTAGTGTTGCTGTAAGCATTTTAAGGTTTGGCTTTAGTTCAGTTGATATGCCTAATCTCCATCGTCTTGGTATGATCCAAATGTGTTGGGTTGGACCATGGACCCTATGGTTGGACTAACTGATGTTAGAATACTGTAACACGATTTGAAACAGTTATCACGTGTAGTCATACCTGCTTTAATCGTTTGCTGCGAATGCATTCATCACTGGTTTAATCGGAAAGTATAAGTTACAACATAATGGGCTGCAGAGTCTGAATGTGAATCATTAAAGACAAATTATATCCTTGTATTAAATGTGATGCATTAATTCCGAGAGCCACAGTTATACCACAATGTGTAATTTGCAGTTGACTTCTTGTGGGTTTGCATTGATCTTAACATTTCATTTTTTTTGTCGGGTCGTCAAAAATAATAGTTCTTGTATACCCTGATACTGATTTCACTTTGTGCATCCTATAAAGAGGAAGTCCACCCTGAAGCTAATTTTTTTGGTTATAGCAGAAAAAAAGAAAGCAACAAAATGGTGGAGAATTGGAAAAAAAAATCCGTCAATGATTATGATTATGATGATTATGATCATGATTGTGTAAAGTCTTAATTTTGTGACGTCACGTGCGACATGCGCTCCCATATGTTGCGCGCTGTGTAAAAAAAAATGTAGAAATTGTTCTTTTGCTATTTTTTATGAAGGAATAAATCTTTTTCAGGGCTGTACGTGCGTTTAAAACATGTGTCTGATGATATATGAAATGCATCAAATGGTATAAATTCTTTTGGAAAAAATATTCTTCCCCCCGAAATGTGGGCCTACACAAGATATGGGAGAACAACTCGCATGTGATGTCACAACATTGAAACTTGAACAAATCATAACTTTCTTATCCTTTGACGGATTTTCGTCCAACCTTCACAAATGTTTCTTTCATGTTTCTACGTCTGTTATAATCAACATCACTTCAGGATGGTCTTTCCCTTTAATCTTAGTGACTAAATTAGGTCCATTTTGTTGTCAAGGACATTTCTTGTCAGTTTCATAATCATTGTGTAGAAAATGTAAAACTACATGAATAACACCAACTTAACTATGCATTTCTTAAAGAATCCCAGTCCTTAGAGGAAAATGCTATTTCATTTGCAAACTGATTCACCATCTTTAGGCTATGATTACGAATATGATTGTTTTAATATAAAAAAATGGAAATCGTAAAAAAAAAGTTTTACATCCATACATATTTAGTGTTCATTGTTTAGTTTGACACAACAGAAAATTTTCTTGAATTTATTACAAATATCTCATCAAAAATATATATGATCATGTCTTTGTTTATGAGTGTGTTATAGAAGTGAAAATGTCGATACATTCTTCAGTTCATAGTCAGGTAACAAGATACATGGTTGTAGATGTGTGTGAGAATCTCATATGTACGTACTTCCAGAATGAATTATAGCTTCCTTTTGTTACCAGTAAGTTTTTAATCTATGTACATTTAGGCGTTCGTTATTGTTGTTCGAAACCTTTACCTTCCATTTTAATTGTCCTTTGTGTACATTTCTGACTTAATCATCCGAATGTCTGTATTTCTTTACATCTTGTACGAACTAACGTCTCAGAAGACTAATATTCAAACAGTATGTTTAAGTGGTTTAGATTTATTTTGATATTATCAGATATTTCTTTCAAAGAGAGACCGTAGATAGATGTTTCATATACCTACGCATACGCATCATCACAACGATGTTGCGATCTGCACTATGAAATTTGTGCGCTCCGTGGGTGCAATTTGTTTGTGTGGTATGCATTTGTATGAGCGTGTATGTTAGTGTACATGATAATTATCCAAGAAAGAACATGCAAAGAGATACGTATGCATTTTAGTTTTCTTCGTCTTATAAGACGAAAATATGTTTCCTATCAAGGAAATGGGTTTGTCCTAAATGTAAGAAAATTTTTCCTCGAACATTCATATAATACATTGTGAATAGCTCCATATGAAAAACTATTATTATTAATTTTTTATTATTCATGTTGGATATCGGTACAATACTGATGATTGTACTGTTATTTTACAATCATATCGAGCTATTGGATGGATATGACTCATCTTACAAAATGGACATCAAAATGATTTTGAAAAAGACAAGAATAACCAGGAAAACGAAGGGTTTTATGTGAATATGTTGGCTGATTCTGTTCATGCATTGCAGATGACGTATGTGGTCGCAATAACTATGCTCGACCCGGTTATGTAGTGACTGAATTCCACGCCAACGCGCTAAAGATGATAATTGCATTTACAGTTCGTGTTACCGTCTTAGTCTGGGTTCTAGACTGTGACGTGTGTGGACGTGATGCGTACATGAATACATAGACTAAGCACTGCTATCACAAGTTTTTTTTTTTTTTTATAATTCTGTTAGTCTGTGTACATAGACTATGCATCCTCTTATCATGCTCGCTCTTAATAGTGCGGGAGAGAATGTTTTAGCCTTAGTGTACAGACTCTGTTGTTGCTGTTATTGTTGTTGTTGTTGCTGCATCGGTGTATCAGAGAAAAAAAAACCTCCATAACTTTGAATCTAGGCTACACCCATCTTCGGATCAAATGAGCTGTGACTCGATTTTTCTTATTTGAATTATAATTTGTTTTCCCTGCAGTAATTTGCATTATCCAATAGTCAAAGGAGTCATGAGATCATTTAATGTGTTGAGGGGGCAATGCCAAGAAGTTGACCAAAATCGACTAGTTGTCGAGCTATGATAGATTTGAATGTATAGGAGTGTAATTATGAATGTATGTATGTGTATGTGTGTATATGTATACTTATAGGAGAGAGTGTGTGTGTGTGCGTATATGTGTTTATGTATATATATATATATATATATATGTGTGTGTGTGTGTGTGTGTGTGTGTATGTATGTGTGTGTATATGTGTGTACGTGTGTACGTATGTGTATGCGTGTGTGTTCGTGTGTGTACGTTTGTTCATAATGTGAGAACATTGTTTCGAATTGACCAGTAACATACGCAACACTTTTATAAAGTACAGCATACTGTTCAAATAATGTTGATATGTCGAATAGCAATGTTTTGATCGAGCTTGTAACCCGGTGCCCCTTCTAAACATTTCTTTGAAAAAGTTTTTGTTCTGTTTTCATTTAAGTATTACATAATTGTTATCATCGATATTATGTTCTGTGGTTTGTTAAAGACACATTTAACGACATATCTTATGGATTGAGTCATATTTGTGTTACCCAAATCAATAAACACCTTTATTATTTTGTATGATCAAATGTTCGGTGTATGTTACTTGAATCTCGCCTCAGTAATTTTGTCGGTGTTCTGAAAGAAAATTTCAAGCAGAGTTAAATCTAGCATCCGTTATGTTTTCGTTATTTTCATACCTAATTCTTCTCCTCTGTTTCTATTTTCCTTCAGTTTAAGCCATTTTTTTTTACAATTTTATTCCCTTTCCTTCTCTCTTTACGTTCTCTCATTCTTTACTTTCTTAGCCGTCTTTATTCTTTTTCTTTCTTGTTTTCTTATTTTTGTTTGTAATCCTGTCTTTCTCGCCAGTTCTCTCTTTTCTAATTCATCTCCCTCCTTTGTGTCCCTTTTATTCCTTTCCTTGCTATCCTCTTTTCTTTGGTTTTGCTCCTTCGTTAGTAATTTCTTCAATTTCCTGTGTATATCTGCCAGAGAAACCGCGCAGAGAGTATACACGCAGAGAAACCCTGACAACATTTCCTGTCGGAATGAAAGGTGCATCCCCTAAGCATCTGTAAGCACATTAATGCACACCTTTACACGAGGAATGCCCATGCATTCCATTCACAATTTTATCTGTCATGTCACATACGGGGACTCATTGGATTTACCACACTTACAGCTTTGTAACTTTTGTAACTTTTTTATTTCCACGTTTGTTCGACAATAGGGCAAGTATTTGACTGAATGCAATCATAATAATAATAAACTTTGGCAGTAATAAAAAAGGTGCTCTTCCTAAATCGATATCATATAAAAAGGTGTTGACCTGAAACCGATTCACCCGTTGAAGGCCTAGCTGTTTAGGAGTTATAGTAGTAGAAATGCGAGTGATGTACGGTATATTGTAATACGCCCCTTTATCCATGCCGTTATATGTAATATGGAATAATCACTGTTTCATGATTCATCGCACTGTATATTTACACTCTATAATAGTCGAGAGTGAAACACAAGGAGAGAAAAAACGCAAGAAATGAAACACGTTAGAGGAAATAATTTCGAAATATTATAAAGGACGGAAATGATGCACAAATGATAATTTAAGTACATTATCATAATTATATATTGATGAAAGATGCCATACATCACAACATGGCAAAGAGTTACATTTTGGCAGAACAAGCCTCATTAATGAGACCTACACACACACAACCTCACACAAACACACACACACGTGTACACACACACTCACATATACAAACATGCGCGCACACACGCACAAACATACAGGAATATAGAGACATGTATACCAACATGCACACATGTGGCTGAGTTATGTCTTGTGAACACAATGTGTAAAGTTGACCGACTCCTCCGATAAATCCTCTCTTACAACATGAATTTGTATTTAATAATAACTAAGGGACCCAAGTTTAATGGATATTGATATAATTTCATTTACAAATAATATTGAATGAGGTATATGTACAAGCAAGGAACATAAAAAAGTACCATCACATAAAAATTATGCGATTCTGAGTAACTAGACGGTTAATACCTCAATATCATATCATTTGATTGAAATGACTGCATCCAGTCATCATCTGCTATTTCTCCTTTTAATGACTACGGCAGACTGATTTATCCCTTTACAATGTATACACACACGCATTATGCACATAGAAGACGTAGGCCTACATGCTGTGGAATGCGTGAGCTAGATTGTAGACAGCCTTGCTTGTATCATGTTTATCTAAGCGGTCTTCTCCCTAGTGTGAGGGTGATGTTCAAACAGCGCAAATGCATTTTTGTGAAAGTGGGGGTCGGCGTCCGCGTTCGCTACAACCGGTGGAGCCAGAGGAAGATGGTATAGGGGGGAGGATGGGAGATGGGGGGGGGGGGGGGTTGTGATTTTACCTGTCCATTGTGAATGCTCTTCTTCAATGGAAATGGTGGGAGGAAAAAGCTGTTGTTTTTTTAATCATTAAAGAAAATGATGGTTTGGACGGAATACTCTCTAATACTCTCTCAACTACATTTATGATAATGATAAATACTATCATCTACAGTATATTTGGAATTGTCCTGTTTATGATGTGCATCTTGAGACTGCGACCTTTCAATCAATTAATGTGAAATTTTCGTTATTTCCCAGCAAATGGCATTTGAAGTCTTATAGAACATTCGATGAGAACACATTAAGAATGCAAGCTTCATGTAAGTAGATTGTTCATGGCGAAAATAAATACTACAAACATAAATCTATGAATCCACACACACAAACAGATCTTAGAGAGACCATAATAACAAACAGGGTGAAAAACGCAAATTGATTCTGTGAGATGTAATACGATATTATGTATTTGGTGTTTGCAGTTACATTTGATTTGTTGTAATGAATTCAAACAATCTAATAAAAAATTCTATGCTTGTACTGTTTTTAATGATGCACACGTGTCGCTCATGCATTAGGTGTGTATATGGTTTTTAATTGTTGTTCTTCATGCCTTTAGTTATGAACACATTTGAGCAATCTTTGTGAGATTGAGTGTATTTTGAATTAAAACAACGGAGATAAACGGGCCAAAAGGGCCGACGTTAATATCTACTACATAACTTTATATAACATGTAAGTTAAATTATATAATCTTTCGAGGATCTTTAGAAAGTCCCAGTGGAGAAAATTAATGTCGACAACACAATATTCATCACAATGAAAAGTCATGCAAGTGACACTTAATTACGAGCAAAATATGTTAATAACCTGTTTGGGTATTTTCACCATTAATCATGGCCTCCGATCCCATCTCATATAGCGAGGCTCCAGCTGGTATGTATATCGCTAGTCTTATAGTCAGACGTTTTGGACAGGCGACGCCCAGTCAACCTCCGATAGCTTGCGAGCCACGCAGAAGCCTATATCGTCTTCAACAGGACGTTAGTTCTGTAAAGCTAGATTGTGAATATTTGTCGTTTGGTGAAGGGATATAATGTATTTTTTTTACATGTGCGTTGTCTACAGGCCGGGCCCTATCGTTGATATGAACTCTACATCTGCAGGCAGTCTTGGCGTGTTGGCGTGTCCCGTGTGAGCTGACATGCATATCGCCCTGGCGCCATGGAGGAAATGCACAAAGTATGTGAGACGAACTGAGTGGTGATCATCGATTCATTCGTGCTGAAGAAGACGGGAAACTGGCTTTGATTGAATACAGATTAATAGGTAAGGATGTCATATATCACATACTGCAGAACCTAGGTTAGGCCATTTGGCCTTCACATGCTGTGTGTAATAATGCGATGTGATGCAATCATGTATCCTGCAAGGATGGCGCTGGCAGTGACGAGAGTGGATGGGCATGGAGAGGCGTGTATGCATGCGTGCGTGTGTGTGTGTATTGTGTGTGAAGTATAGTATGTGTACGTATATGTAAGTGTATGTATTCCTATAGCTTGCGTGTGAATGTTAGCGCTAGATGCACGCAACGGTCACATGATTGTTCAGATACACCAAGGGCAGATTTGCGCGCTGTGTGTACAATATTATGCAGCTCCGCCTGTCAAACCGGTGCGACTGAGTGGTCAGATAAACATATAAACAAATAACATCGACTTGTTCGCTATCGGAATGTACAAAATCTAGAGAAAATAAATAAAAATGATCAAATGTACTTCATGCATTTGATCAGCTTTCATTCCGCATCGGAATACTGAGAATTACCCGAGGGAGCTGGACTATCCCCCTTAAATATCATAATTAGGCTGTAATCACGAGTGATTCTATTGCGAATAATGTAAGTGCAAGCCGTAAGTGCGAGAGTGAACGTAATAACGACAATCCGTGTGATCATAAAATGTAATGCACTGGCCCGGGGGCAGGGGAATAGTCGTCTACGTCAATATTATCCAATTTAAAGTGCTTTTATGACCCGTTCTCGTCGTAATAGCCAATTCTTGGCTGAGGAGAAATTACAATTATTTCGTTATAAGTGCTCGGTAGATCGTATATGAAGAAGTGGTAGTGTGGGCGTTTGTGTGGATGTTATTGGTGTATGCGCGTATCATATGTGTGTGTGTGTGTATATCACGCATGATGTGTGCATATTATGTATGTTTGTGTGTACAAAATGTATGTGTGTTTGTGTGTGTGTGTGTGTGTGTGTGTGTGTGTGCGCGTGTGTGTGTATATATACAGGTATGTGAACGTACCTCTATGTGTTGGGAGGGGGGGGGGTAGGGGCATATTCCTATAGTCATATAGTTATTTCATGGACCCTAATGTCCAATGGGACACAGCACAGCTAGGACATAATGAGTGACCCCCCCCCCCCCCACCCCCCCCCCCCCGTACCTCCCTCCACCCCCACAATATGTATGCATGTCACACTGGGCACCTTAGGGGCAATTCGCTGTCCAAGCTTTACCCATTTTGCCTACTTACAGAGGGAATTGACACGATTTTAAAGGATGCTAAACATCTTTTAAAATTAAATGTTGTGTCGGAAAACATCCATCTTGTGCCACCTGTTTAGAAAAAAGGGTCCTCCCTTTTCTGTAGAGGGGAAAGGACGTTTACTTTGCATTCTTTTCTTTTTATCTTTTCAGGGTAGTTTGTGACTATGTCTATAACCATAGCAACCTTCTTCTGTGGTGAGTGATTGTGGTGCGAGGTCGGTATACTTTCCTACGGATGACATTCTGCCTCTACCCTCACCCCCACCCCACCCCACCCCGCACCCCCATCCCCAACCCCTCTGTGGTTGTCAGAACCCGAGACCGCCATTTCTATCGCCGCTCCAACTCAACGATGCGTCCGGACAACTATTGATTTTCGTTTCCATGTTTTGAATCGTTTTGTTCAGATCGAGTCTCCAGCAGAATCCTCCGCTTGTCACAACAAACCTGCCCGCGAAGGGCTGGAGAACTCAATGCCGCCTTCCCCACTCGTTCTAGAGAAAATGGCGCCCTCTCTCATCCACTGCTGCACCATCGCGTGTTTCGTCATGGCCTTTCATGGAGTTGTACACTCATTTATGTATGGTAACGTGAACTAAATAACCCTTTGTGAGCCTGGTGATATTTTTCACTATTACACGTGTGTATTTTATTTGTGAGTATACATTTTAAAAATTCAAAGATCGTTTGTCTGGAAGGCAATGATTGACTCATTTCAGTGGCATCACTCTTGTTTGATTCCAGGATATCAAGACGGAGTCATCTGAAAATGATGTGTCATTATGTTTATTGTAGTGCATATAATATCTAAATATTCTTGCAATTCATTCGTCTTTTGGCGACATTTAATGTATAATAAACTATGTATATTTTACTACAATGGTTGACAATAAATGATACCAACATCCGCTTGAAGATGGCAGAACAAGTCCATGTTGCATAAAGGTTTTCAATTATTATAACATACCATCACTGGAAACTACCATGGCAGCAACCAATGACCTCTCATTATTGCACTTATTGTCATGGTAGTTGCCATTGATAGTAAGTTACAGTAATTGAAAACCTATATGCAACGTGGCACAGTTCTGCCGCGACCACGGCCCTTAATCATTTTCTTTTCTACCCCGAAAGGTACATTCACAGTAAGCCCGTTCTCGCCCCCACTTGCCATAACACCACCTTTTTTTAAGGCCTTTCGCATTTTTTCTCGCCTCTTGCGAACATATAAATCACCTTCGCATTTGTAGTTTACTAGGTGAAAATTAATCGCAGCGGGAATGCCGTCGCGTCAAAGTGTAGACGGCAAGCGGCAGCGACAAACCGCGTACATGGGAACGCTCCTTTACTTTATATACTTGACAAACTTCACCTGCCTTTTCTTCCTACAACTGCAGAAGAGTATGAGGAGGGCGACTTGCGACTCGTCGGAGGCCAAACTGACAGCGAGGGTCGAGTGGAGATATACCACGACCAGCGTTGGGGCACCGTCTCTTGGCAGTATCTTCTCTCCGACATCTCTACCGTGGTGTGCCGGCAGCTGCGCCTGCCCTTCACCGAGGCGGAGTCGGTGGAAGACGTGTGGGAGTTCGGGCCGGGCGCGGGGTACCTGTGGGTGTCCTACACGGTGGACTGCATAGGAACGGAGTCGAGGTTGACCGACTGTCGGTCCTTCACCTGGAACAACGTGTTTACCGAACACGACTACGACATTGGTGTCAGGTGCCGAGGAGGTGAGTGAATAGAGCTTGTGGGGTGTGGTCTCTAAACAGTACAGTTAAACCTGCGATAGCGACGACCGGAATGGGTATACCTCCTGTGCATAGAGACCACATTGTATCCCTCCAACAATGTTTCTTATTGAAACCTATATCAAAGTAACCTGTACATGAAATCATGTGCTTATAATAATCGCATTCCGTGGCCCCCTTGAGCTGTGTTTATACAGTATCACCATGTGTTGCACTGAGATGAGGGGCAATTCTACATGGGTAGACTTCGCCTATTTCTTGTTTTCTTACCCTCTTTTGCGTCTTTATATCACATCTTTTTCTGCGCGCAAGTTCTCCGTTTCATTGTCCTCAAGCTCCTTCACTTTAACCTTCCCCACTTTTCCTTATCATCCTTCCTCTCGCTGTTGTTCCTCATCATATATGCAGAATATCTAACCACCGGTGAGCTGCGCCTGGTCGAAGGCACCAACAACATCAGCGGGCGACTCGAGGTCTTCCTCGGGGCGGCTTGGGAGTCCGTGTGCGCCAAGGGCTTCGACGTCAAAGAGGCCACCGTGGCCTGTCGACAGCTTGGTTTAGACTCCACCGAGCCGGTTGTGTACAGCGGGGGGTTCTTCGGGTCCCGAACGGGCTACGATGGGCCGTACGTCGCTAGCTGCCACGGCAGCGAGACGGGGTTCAACTACTGCAGTTACTTCGGCCGCGTGTACGATGCCCCTGACGACGGCCAGCGATCGTGCAGCCATCGAGACGATGTCGGCATTTGCTGTCCTTCAGAATCGAGTAAGCGTGCATGTACGAGAAGGAAACTAATAATATCCGGATACTGTTTTATAAAGTCTTGCGATTGATAATGATCGATCGCAAGTCGAATTTCCTATCTATAAGAGCGTAAGGTACAGAGTTGTGACCGATGTGAATAGCAAGTCAAGTTGCGATCAAGTGCAATTTATAAGATGGGCCCAGATTCCCATAGCAAATGGTACTTCGAGAGAAACTCGTTAGCTCACTTTGTGTTTTGTAGTCGTCGGCCTTGTGCAAAGACAAAAATGATATATACAAGTCTAAATAATATAGAAATATCCGTTAAATCCTTACATTGCCGGGCCTAAAAACCCCCATCTTCATGCCAATGGTTATCAACATCGTTATCATCATTATTACCAAGTATGATTTTCATCATTTTATGATCATGATCATCCTTGGTGTCCTTTGGTTTTTTTGCTTTGCCCCCTTGCAGCGGATGCCGAATGCGTGGCAGAACCGTTCCCCCACGAAATCCTGATGATCGGTGGCATTAGCGTTGCTGTGACGGTGATTTTCGTCGTGGCCACGATCGTGTGTTGCAGAAGACTGAAAGCCCGCTCACGCGCACGGGAGGCGTACTCGGCGGGCGCGAGTCATCAGGTCACAGGAGGTGCTGGCACCGGGTATCCGGCTCAGCATCAGCAGGGAGTGCACACACCTTCTCCAGCCAATGTGCCCGTCTACTACCACGCTGTCTCCCCTAGCATCCCTGGTAGCACGACAATCGCGGCGGGGCACCAGTCGGCTGCTCCTGCACACACCGCGTATCCGTACGCGCAGCATGTCGCGTCGCCATGTATGCCCCAACATCAACATCAACTTCTTCTTCTTCTTCAACAACAACAACAACAACAACAACAACAACAACAACAACAACAACAACAACACCAACAGCCATATCAACCACAATATCATTCGCAACTACACCCACAGCAACAGACCTAGGCTCCTGCTGATGCTATCCCTCGGGACGGTACCCCCCCCCCTCCTCCACCAATGCCCAGCGCCCCTTATGCTCTTCCTCCACCAGACCCTGAGACTTACCCCCCCCCCCCCCCCCGTTTAGTGTTATATTCAGACCCCGTCTTTCGGAGCAGCAACTGATAGCACGTGAGGGTCAATTTAAAGCAGGGTAGCTCTTTTAGAGGTTAAAGAAATACAATTTAAAAAAAAACCGCAGAAAATGGAAAAAAATACTGTATAAGAACTTCACTCTCCAAATAATAAAGCTGGAAATTGACTGTTAGCAAAATAATACAAATCGCTAGAGTTCAAAGTGGTTTTAGAGGCGCCGTCCAAAATGTTGCAATTCTTGTAGCCTGAGGACTGGAGACCACTTTGTACAAGCGTTCAATGCGAGCCATGCCAGCATCGCGCATTGACAGGGCAATACGATTATGAATGTAGATTATGAAACAGGAAGTTTCAGATGTAACCAAGGAACTATCCTGAACATGTTCGTGAAGCTATACTCTTACTGTAAGATTACATACATATTATCGGTAGGGTATATTGCTGATTAATTCCTGCCGAGTTTCATGACTGTTGCAAATGGGCTACCCTGTGATCGTATGTTCGTTTTCATGTGGCTTATGAGGGTGCTACTTTTCATCGTACTACCGTTGAATAATGACCTAGGAGCAGTTCGGAACCTTAAAGGGCCCCTGTCATCAAAATGTATGTTGACTTCTGGTGATGCAACTTTATATGTATAGAACAAAATCATTAATTGTTCAATGGAAATATGTGTCCTATATTTTAAAATAATTTTTCTATATTTTTTTCTCAGCGCTGATTAGCCCCGCCTCCAAAATATCCTCCAACTCAAGATTCCCCCTGTGACATCATCAAGGGTAGAAATTAGCAGGATAATAGACATAATTTATGCACAAACTAAACATTGCAATGACTACCAGCAAGTGCTTATAATAGCATCAAATAGCTAGCACATTTCTGACATAAGGAAACGATTATTCCCACATGAAAGGTTGTTAGATAATATTGTGTGAACACATGTAATGCTCTTGTGGGCAGGTGGAGGTAGTCATTGCAATGTTTAAGTTATGCATAAATTCTGCTTATTATCCTGCTAATTTCTACCTTTGATGATGTCACAAGCGAATCTGAAGTTGGAGGATATTTTGGAGGCGGGGCTTATCAGTGCTGAGAAAAAATAAAGAAAAATCATGTTTAAATACAGGACACAATTTTGTTATCAACAGAAGTCAACATACATTTTGATGACTGGGGCCCTTTAACGTCAGTACCTTGTCTGAGAACAGCAGTGGTACCGTGATCATATCACATTTTATTGCCATGTATTTTCTTTATGAACAGAATACAAACATAAGCATACCTACGCTGGTGGAACAACACATTTTATAAACTAATATGATTGTGCAGTTTTGCTGCATTCATTATTTGTTTGCATATAAACGCAGAGAGCGACAGAGAGAGAGAGAGAGAGAGAGAGAGATAGAGAGAGTATTTAAAGCTGCGACATATTTATAGCTATTCGTCTGAGCATTATTGTTAATAAAATAATCCTTTTTTAATATATATATATCATGCGCGTATCATATTCTTGGTGTATATATTACTGTATGATATGTATACTTTTTTCAAGCTAGCTGAGGAATGTGCATGCGAATGAAATACATGAAATGTATAAAGTATGAATATTAAAGAGATTCAAATAAATAAAAGTACATGGTATATCACGTGGTTTTTGGTGCTATTTTCCTCCATACCTATGAGTCATAAATAATGTTTTTTTATCAAGTAACTAATGATGATTCCTAATGACACGAATTGCGTGTATAGCACTGTTACAATAATATTAAATGTTCTTTGAATGTTTTAATTGTGACAGTGTACTGTAAATACTATTTAGAAAAATAGTTAAGTTTTCGGTAACACCATGTGGTTGTATTCTTTTGGATTATTTACACACTTATGGGGTGAAGGAAGAAGGAAAGTGAGAAAGAGGAGAGGTGATTTTATTTTATATTTTATAACACTTACACAAGACGAGAATATGTTCTGAATGACACCACACCCTAAATATGTATAGCGCCATCAATTGCTGAGAAGGCAGCAAGTTGTGTGACAGTGTAGTTCATGTCTCCGAGTTGAGCTAGGATTGTCGAATGTGTCCGTGATTGATTTACAGGATGGAACACTCAATCCTAACTATACTAGTCGATGCATGTCTAAAATTTATTTTAAACATTAAAAAAAAAACAAAGCACCTTTTTCAATTCAATGAAATGATTAATATCATCTCGCAGCCCTAGATGAATTTATGACAATGTTTATTGTCTGAATATGTATAAAACCAATCCAGGTAAATAAATAGATTGATAAAATAATGATTGGAAAGATGCAAGTATCTAGAGATAACAAACGCAGCTAAATACTCTGACTGGAACGGTGTAAATAGTTAAATATGATAAATATATATAGTATCAATTAAATAAATAATGACACATGGAAGATTTCAGAGCATTGTATCGCACTTCTTAAAATACAATTTGGAAATAAACACGTTAAACCAAACTGATGTTGCGTATGTTTATTGCACAGGAGTGCACAGATAGTTATCAAGCATATCGCATATGAATATTGACCATGTCATACTTTTGAACCCATTATTGTTTTCAAAAAGAGCCTACATCAAACGGAATACCAAACATTTGTGATATCACATGACAATGACTGCATATTCTAATTCTGGGGTGTGCCACGCCCCCTCCCCCCACAAAAAAAATAATAAAAAACACTTAAGTTGATAATAGCTTATGTAACATATTTGTAACACCAAATCTTCTCCTCTTACATTTCTGCCTCACCCATCCACCAACACTTCTCCTTTCTGCTCTCCTCCACCAACTATTCTCCTTTCTTCTCTCCCCACCAACTATTCTCCTCCTTCTCACTCACACCCTGTCCCGTTATCTCCCCCTCTCTCTCTCCAGCGCAACCTCCCCGCATTCCACTCATGTTTCACATTCTTTCAGCCGGAGTTGCGCCTCGGGAATCCTACTCCGCGCAACATTAATTACATTGTGTGTTTGGAACACTTTCGGTTGTATATATGACGATCTCGTACATACTAATTGCTAAGATCTCCGATGCAAATGCGGCACTCAAGACACAGGAATGCAAGGCAGTGCACACTGGCACGTGTACTCCATTAAGGCTAATTCACGAGTTTAACTTAGTTTTGTCATCTAATTCTTTTAATTGGGAGAAATGTGTTGGGGTAGTCACTTCTGAGCCCTGTAAGCAGAGGCTAAAAAAAATTGTATGGATAGTTTGGATTAGGCCTAAAGGGGTGGCATTCTCAAAACGAACCTAAGTTTTGACCTAAGTTTCAACTTAATTAATGAATGTGATTGGTCTATCGGTGCATTTTTTCAGGATACCAACTGACTTAGTTTTTGACTTAAGTCTATGTCAGCATACCAACCCAGACCCAGGAAGCGAATCATATTTAAGAAAATGTATTCATCTTTTGATAAATGTAGGCAGACTCAGCAATGGCCATATAAATCATCACCAACACGGTCATTGTAAGCCCGAATCCCACGTTGACTATTGAAAGACATGTTTGATTTATTCCCTAGTCATTTCATCTTCTTACACCAATATCTATACGTGGGCATTGCCTTACAAGCGTGAACATTCGGATTTATCAGCGATATAACATTTTAACGTTCTAAAACGCTTGAAGAAAACCCGCACATTACACTCCTATAGACTTATGCCTATCATGATATCTCCGTGTGAAAGATGATTGCAGTAATATGTTACAGAATATTGAGACGCGAATCCCAAGTTTCCTTTTTGCCAGATTCACGGTACTTATCGAATCTATTTACTGAATAAAAAGCAGTGCAAGTTTTCCAAGCTGGCAATTCCGCCGCATTTCCACCTCCCCTGTCCCCTCATCGAGCCCCCCCCCCCCCCACCCCATTCCCCACCCCTTGCCTCCATTCTCAGTCCTGTATCTCTCTCGTCCTTTTCACTAATTTCAAAGCTCGCATACCACTTAACTCTCTCAGTATCATTGCCAATAAGATGTGAAGTAAACCAATGGCGTTTCCACGGCATGGGAATGGAAGGGTTAGGGCTAATAAATCCTTTCAAACTCGCGTGTCTCCATGACATCATGCAGGCCAGAGAGAAGCTCCGCTGGTCCTCACAACACCCATTACATCTCAGCGACAACCTCCTTGGCTCAGCCCGGCTCCAGCTGTGTACCAAGGCGTGGAGTGCCAGTGAGTACCAATAGTTACGAGGAATGTTTTTCCCTCCTTCGTCGTCAGAACTTGGAATAAGCATTTACGAGAGAGACCTATGTATGAGAGGACCTACAAGAGAGGAGCTATACTCTATGTAAGAGGAGCTAGTGAAGAGGGCAGTTATACTCTATATGAGGAGAGCTAGTAAAAAGAGAGGAGAGGAGCTACACTCTATACAGATACGACAGAGCCCTACTCTACCTGAAAGGAGTTAGGAGAGAACCGCTATATCTCATGAGATTGAACTACGAACGAACAAACCTTATGGGAGAAGCTACATAAACTTTCCATCTTTATCGCCACTGTTGTTGAACAGGAAGCAGAATGTGTACCCGCTAGATGGATGATATTTGCTTGTTTGATCGAGCAGGTGGATCGAGGGAGTGATTACGTAATGACTTGATGGTGGAATACATCTTCGGTGGGAAAAGATGTCTTACAACGTGGAGGAGCGGAGAAGGAGGCGAGCAGAGAGGCAGAGACAGAGAGAGGTGCGGTATTGTGTTTCATATCAAACCGTGGAGTGTAATTTGTAGTATTGTGCAACGTCAGTAAGTGCATGGTATATGATGTATAACCGTATATTCTCACTTGGCAAGCTTGATAGATCAAAGTAATGATTAGCACATAGAAATTGTCTCCGTTATCGTGAGGTTCACATCATATTGTATATATATCGTCATCTTTGTACTTCAAAGTTTCACGGAAATATGGCGATGTGTTTTCGGAAGTGTGGGGATACAATAACAGTAGAAGTAGCAGTAGTAGAAGGAAGGTAGTAATAGTAGTAATAGAAGTAGTAGTAGTAGTAGTAGTAGTAGTAGTAGTAGTAGTAGTAGTAGTAGTAGTAGTAGTAGGAGTAGTAGGAGTAGTAGTAGTAGTAGTAGTAGTAGTAGTAGTAGTAGTAGAAGCAGTAGTAGTAATAGTAGTAGTAGTAGTAGTAGTAGTAGTAGTACTAGTAGTAATAGAAGTAGTAGTAGTAATAGTAGTAGTAGTAGTAGCAGCAGCAGTGGTAGTAGTAGTAGTAGGAGTATTAGTAGTAGTAGCAGAAGTAGAAGTAGTAGTATTAGTAGGAGGAGGAGGATTAGAAGTAGTATAGTAGCAGGAGTAGAAGTTGCATTCAAGCAGTAGTATCGTAGAGACATTATTATTATCATCAATATTATTATAATTGTTTCCATTATTATTATTATTATTATTATTATTATCATTATCATTGTTATTAATACTACTATTAATGTTATTATCATTACTAGTAGTAGTAGTAGTAGTAGTAGTAGTAGTAGTAGTAGTATTGTTATTATCATCATCATTATTATTATCATTATCATTATTATTACTATTACTAGTATTATTCTTATTATTATTATTAACATTATACCGTGTAAATCACCACCACCATCGAAGAAGGGGAAACTAAAATAAGTAAAAAGAGACGATGACAAAGCAGTTCAGGTGGTGTTTCATCAAACGAAGCTGATTTCGAGGAGGAGGACAAGAAAGAGATGCATGAAAACGATCAAGGAACCGGTCACTCATGATTGATCGATTAAGGCATGCCGACGTTTTGAGCATAGAACGATGCTACAATGACCACTCACTGCCCTACATGGAAAGGTGTCATTTTTAATATCCCAAACAGCTGATCTTGTCACTATGGTGACGTAGAATCAAGTGCAAACTTTCTTACGGATGATTTCACGTCACGACAACACCATGCATCTCTGCCTGCGCGTTTTGTCACCGCCATTAAATTGATTTTGATATGATAGTTTGGGTTTCAAGTGTCATAAAGTAAGTAGATGTATCAGCAGATGGAATGAAATATGATACTTTGATACAATACGATATCAATGGTCAAAATGTATGTATTCGTGCTGATATGTCGGTAAATTGGTATCTGATCATTTATGCACGTAAGTTTGGTAATGTTACGTTGAAATCAGTGTACATGTATTTCATTTGCATGCCTAACCTATGAACTAATGCAAGAACGATTGTACATAGAATAACATACTGTTTAAAAAAAATCAACAGATTGAAGTTGAAAAAAGAAAAAGGGAAATGAAAACTGACATTTCATTGGTTTATTTATAGACGTACACGTTGAAATTAACTGTTCACCCATTGCTTCTGATAAAATCTATGCCCGTAACATTAAGTGAACTCATCATCCCCGGCATTTTTATTACCTTTTATCATGACTCGTTTCTATCGCCCGACGCCGCCTTCTTAATCCTTAGTATTTAATAGGCTATGTTGGTGCTTTAGAACATATCTAAATAAACCAAGATATCAATAGGTCTATTGCAGCGATTTGGTGTCATTTCTATTTGAAGTTTTAAGTTCAAACACATAGAGAAGGCCCTTAAACTCCCTGTGACACATTTTGCTCAATTATTGTGTGTGATTCATGCATATGACCTGTAAAGCGTGTGTATACTCTCCACATGCAGAGAAGCAGTTCTCTCGAGTTCTCAGCGGGAACCCAAATCATTTAATCAACAGTAATCGCTAATCTTGCGCCGTGTTTTCCAACCAGGCACATTGTGAGTAGGCGTACAGACCTGCCCTACTCTGACAAAAGGAAGCAACTAACAAAAGAGACTTTTCTTGTAAGTGAGCAAAATGTGTCTGTCACTTGCATTGGCATCAGTGCAATACCCACATGATGTTAGATTGAATATCTTGCAGCAAGATTAATATTTCTTGTCCAGATTTTGGCCGTATGTGAGGAATGCTGGGTGCAATCTAAGAATACCAATAACCCACATTTGAGTGATTTGTCACTTGCTTCCTTTTGTCAGAGTAGGGCAGAGACGTGATGGGGTAAAGGGCACAGTGACGATCTCTCGGTCCACATCTACCGCAGATTACCACCATGTTATATACATAATATTGACTCCCCAGTTCTCATCGTAGGCCTTTCACTCCACCTACTTTCATAAATAGTAATACCACTTCTACGTCTTCTACACTTCTCATTACCGCAATGATGTACAGACATATTGACCATCCTTTCTTATGGCAGGCCTATCACTCAACATAATTGTAACCAAACTTAACCAAATATAATTTATATACCACTAACTCGTCTTGTTATCACTTTATTAATTCGCTTAAATGTCTGTCATTATAGTTTGTGATACTTCTATCTTATATCACTTTGTCATTTTTCCACCTTCCCCTGCTCTGTCTCAACTACTCAACGAGTAATCCCACTATGATACTCACACTACAGCGCGTGCAGATAATATTTTCTTTCTCTTTGCGTTTGCTCCTTTTCATCCTTCCATTCCTCTCGTAACATAAAGTTGAATTTCAAAACGCCAACAAAGAAAATGATTAAGATATATTTTCTCTGCCGCTCATTCTTTCACCTTTTAGAAAAAAAATGTAGAGTAGGAAGAGAAAGACAATTAGACAGGGAGCAAACATGATACAGAGATGGGCAGCGAGAATATAAACAATGAATGAGACGAAGATTATGAAGAAGGGCGACACAGTATCATGCTTTGTATGCCACATATCCGCCAAACAATACCTTGTTAATGTACATCTTATTCGACGAACTATCGCAGTTTATTTATTTGTGGTTTGGTGATTGGTACCTGTATCCGGCCACCCGTTCGCCATGGGAATGTGCCCACTTAGAGTGTGTCGGACCTGGGTAAACTGAATTGGTGATTAGTACTTTTAACCCGTAATGTTGCCACACAGAGTGTGTCGGACCAGGCAAAACTGATTTGTAGTTTGGTGATTGGTGCCTTTAACCTGTCACCCGTTCCCTGAAAGAATGTGCCCACTTAAAGTGTGTCGGACCAGGGTA
>OZ022581.1:11180496-11252996 GCA_963669155.1 Arbacia lixula | reverse complement strand
GGAGAGCCGTAGCGGCCATTTTTTTTTCAAATGGCCGCTATAGAAAAGCAGTATTGAATAATCTTATTAATAACATTTGAATGGTTTATTTTCACACATCATAGGTGTCATATTAAAGAGCATTAAATTTACTACGAAATAGCATCAAATTTAGCAGGATTGTGTGTGATTTTCATGAGAAATTTAGGCAGTAAATATGATTTTTCCCCAAAATTTGAATTTCCATAAATTACACATTTCATTTTATTTCAAAAATTCGTCTCACTAATGCAAAGAAACTTCTTGAAAAACTGCCAGGAGAGATTTTTGATAATTGGAATTCATTACCTAACCGGATACATAGTTATAGCTCTCTAAAGTTCATACTTAAATATTAGCTAAAGCAGCATTTTGTACACATTTTGTCCCCGTCATATGTTTTTAACGTAACGGTGCTCATTGGGTCTGCATGCCTTTTGTGTCTATTGTATCCATTTTTTCTCGCAAAATGCAAGTTACTTTTGGCCTCCATCAACATATCATTGTTTGCTACCGAGATGGGTTCTCCTAATAGTAATGAGAGTATATTGATTGTATATAAGCCTGACATAGGTCAAAAACGCAAAGTGCGCATGCATCGGTGCTTATGAAATATGTTTTTTTTTTATCATAGCTTTTTAAATTGATATACACTATATGCTGTAATGGCCTTGGTATCCATCATGACATCACAAAAAGCTTCCACCACAAACATATTGACCTCTTTTCTTTGAGGTTTAGCAACATCCTTGCTTCATCCTTGCTTCTTAATTTGTGTTATTTCGAAGTTGCGCATTACTTTGATACAATATTGGATGCACTTGAGTGGTATATCAGATATAATGCATTCATCAGTATGAATATTGCACAAGTCGAAGACGAGTGCGATATTCATGTTGATGAATGCACTTTATCTGATATACCACGAAAGAAATCCAATATTATTATTATCATACATAAAAACACTTTCCACGACAACAGCAATGGGTTCAATTTTCCTCGGCAAGGTAATTTTCCTCCGCAACAAAGTTATGAACTCACTCATGCTATTGAAATGATTGAGCACGCGGAGGTTTTTCGACCTTGCTTGGGTGGTGCGTAGTCATATATTTTGTTGTAATTCAGTTGCCCTCGGGGCGTGTGGAGGGGTATACACATATGGAGGTATACATAGCCGCATTATATTTCGACATTTTGATATTACATACTGTTTACTCTGTTGATTATTGTCTTAGCTGTTAAACATTAGTTTGTGTTTGTTTTTGTTTTTGTTTTGTTTTGTTTTGTTTTTTTGTTTTTTTTGCTTCGTTTGTATTTGCTTGTATTAGTCTCTCTTTGATATAATGGTTTTTTTTTAAGTATGTATTTTTATGTAATTTGTGTACTTGGGTTCATCTTACTGTATGTCATTGAAATAATGGACTTTATACTTATGTGTTTTGAACCACATGTTAAAGGTTATCACATCTCACAAGCCATCGGCTTTCTGGTGATGCCTTATACTCATTGTTCATGAAAGTTGTTTATTCTTGTTTGTCAAATGAATAAAGAATTGAATTGAATTTCAACAAAACAAAACAAAACAAAAAACAAGAGAAACAGGGGTTTACTCACGTGTATCAAATCAGGCTCACGTATGTTAAAAAATGCGCGCGCAATCAAACCCATGTGGAATTGTCATGGCGAGAGTTGAATATTGTAACAATAATGCACTCATTTTCCCCATTGATACTGGTAACATAACATAAACACAACAAAAGAGTTCATGACGTCATACATGAAAATTTATATTGTCGATTTATATGGCTATTTTGAAATCGCTTAGCCCTAAGATCTCGTTCGTTGATCGCGCGATCGAGACGAAAATTTGCACGTACTTCACCGATGACGTTATCTCCACAATTCAATTGTCAATTGCACCAAAATTATTTTAAATTAATTAATTATGCTAATTAATGCATAAAAATCATAATTTGGTTGTAAATTTTTAAATATAGACCCCAAAACTGCTAGATTTCAGTCCAGATACTCTTTTTTTCGATTATTATCAAATTAGGATTGTAAAAAATGGCATTATCAAATTTTTCTGATGTATTTTATTGTTTTTTTTTTCAATTTCTTATGTATGTATGTTTTTTTCGACTTTTTTCTTTTTTTTTATTGTTTTTTTTGATGGAAATCGTTGGCAACACTATTTCAGTCATATATAACATGAAATCTACTGTTTTTCAAAAGAAAAAATAGAAATAATGACACATGAATTTTGGCTAGGTACAGAATTTGCATTGGATTTGTACATGAAATCACGACTTTGGACAATTTTTGGTCTAACATACACGTACACAGTCTTATGTAACTTCGGAACCGCGTACCCCCGCGTCGCAAATTTGGTCTTAAAAGTTGCGTGAGACTTGGAGGAAAAAAGTCATGAAACGTCGCGGCACGATCTTTTCGCGTTACAAATTTATCGCGAAAAATGTCGAGAGGGGGGGGGGGGGGGCTATTCCCTCCCTCCCCCCCCCCCCCCCCCGTGGCCAGATAGGGTTAAGGGCTGATTTAGACATGAAATCACATCTACACTTCATATTCTTTCAGAATATCAACAAACAATGAGGGTCACCAGCCATTCTGAGGAGCTATGGCCGAGTGAGGGTAGTCAGGTTTTTTGCAATATTTGCGGCACACAAACGTATTGACGCACGCGCAGACTTTCAACTTTGACGCACCGCACAACCTTGTTATTGCATGTACACGAGTCAAGCTGATATGATATGATGTAAGGTAGTGTCAGAAATAGTAATCCAGTGAAAAAAAAACCCCGGAATTCTGACGTTGCGATTTCGTTACGCACGCTATGAGCTTCTTTCAGCGTTGCCCCTGATTTTTAATGAATAAATGGTGTCACCGTGCATTTGTCAGCTATGTCTTTGCATGATTTTGCCTTAACAGATCACCTTATACTGTCCACAGGTATTTCTCTTCATATTTTCACAAGGCAAATTTATGTACATATTTCGTATTCCCCCCTATAATTTACATAATTGTGATAGAATGTAATAATTTCAGTTATGCACCTTCGTAATGATTTGATAAATTAGTTTAAAATTGCAAAAGCCACGTGTTCCCCTTTGTTTTTCTCTGCTTTTTACATTTCTTATATGTTACCTTTTCCATTTTTAAAAACATTTTCTTTTAATTGTGACCCACATCTCACGATTATTAAACTATTAAAAGGCCAAATCAATTGATTAAAATGATAAAAATTAACAAAAATGATTTCTTTGTGATTCATATGGAAAAGACATTTTCCATTTACAATTTTATTAAAGTTTCGTATACATTGACTATTTATGTTTGTGTTAATGATATTAGACGTATAGGCTTTCTCTCTGCACGAAATGGGAACGAATACACACGCTACAACCGTCTATACATTCAAAATCCTCGAAAGCGGTTGCCTAAACCATGGACCCTACATGGCTAAACTTATGTTCGCCAGGGGAGTAGTATAAATAGTGCCTCGTCACACTGCGGTCACACCTCGTTTAGAAGTGAAAGGTCAGCCGGTCGGGAAACGGTCGAAACTGTAAACGTTGTGAACTTGACTGTTTCCCCCGGTTGTTTATTCAAGCAGGGAGATCCGAGTTTCTAAACTTTGCATCTCCCTGATTCAAGGGAGTGCGCGCGCAAGTCTCAAGAAATAAATCTCCTCAGGCTGATATGAAACTGTTGTTATGGAAGTTATTACTTGTTTCCTCTCAGTGTCCGTTTAACTCTCTATTTGTGTGCGTATCATCATAAAATGAAATTATGAAGACAAAAAGAAGGAAGTGAATAAAAATAAATAAATAAATTACTAAAATCATTGAACACATGGAACCAAATACGTGAATTGATGACGATAAAGATGGATGGAATACGTATTTCGCATTATAAAGGATAGAAGAACGATGGAAAGAAAATGGTGTGTGATATGGGTAGTAATAAACATGGAGATGCTCCAATGGACACGATTTCCTTCTTAAAGTAGACCGACTAATATGAAGTGTGAGGTAAATATATTTTTAGTGGGATTGGATGCCGTGAGAGAAAGGCAGAGAGAGACAGAGGGAGCACAGGAATGAGGGATGATAGGAAGAGGCAGAC
The DNA here is from genome assembly GCA_963669155.1 of Arbacia lixula. Taxonomy (NCBI): domain Eukaryota; kingdom Metazoa; phylum Echinodermata; class Echinoidea; order Arbacioida; family Arbaciidae; genus Arbacia; species Arbacia lixula. The sequence goes on along the minus strand of OZ022581.1, from coordinate 11,248,832 downwards.
ACAGATTTATAGACAGGCATAGGCCCATTGCTATTTGTCCATCTTTGTTCTCTTTGACTCTTTCTCTTTGATTATTCTTTATACTTATGCAAGAAGCAAGGCGAAACGATCAAGAGAAAGAATGATATGTAGCCTACATAAAAGAAATATGGTACTCATAATGCAGCTTTTCCCTTGAGGAATATGAATAAGCCAAATTAATACGGAAATAGAGCGAAGCAATATTCAAAGCCCTTTCACATTGTAACATGGGGGGGGGGGGGGGGGGAAACTGTCACCGGCGGGAAACATATTGATAGGCCCACGAGTATGTTGAGAGCTATATGAATTCATGACAATAGGCCTAATCACTTCGACCTTGGTCATTGTCAATGATGGTGTATAGTACAAATTACGCGTGAATGTACTCGCTAGGCCTGTGTATCAACATCGTATGAATGTTTATTGAGATTTGAATCCCATAAAGGCCATAGGCTATTGATGTTGGCCTTCTCTCAACGATAGGGAGCATTTTGGTTAATTTTATGCCTACATTTGGTTTGATAGGTCAACGGATTACGTCAAATGTTCCGCCTACACACTTTGACATAATTTACAGCAACATTATTTTATTGAAACTTTCTGCAACGATAATCATACAAGACCTTCTATCCCCCCGACCACAGTACAAAAAATGGATTACTGATATAAGTTTGCATGGAGTTATAGGAATGATCAATCCCAGTAAACTTATCATCTTATCATGATTATGAGCTGTACAACAAGATGATAATCAACACGAAATTACTGTTTGGTTTTCAGAAGTGTTCAACTACACTTCAGCACCTACCGGTGGGCTAAAAATAGCAGAAAGTTTAGTCATTGTTTACATGAGCACTCCCACGCCGTGCACTACGTACTCCAGTCCTGTACCAGTCCCACGCTGCGCAGCCGAAAAGCCGCCAGCCGCGGCTGGATCGTAGGGAAGCCACAACTCGCCTGTGCACACACACCGTGTCGTCTGCGAGCGAGAGTTGGCCTCAACAAGTGTTTTCTCATTGAGTGTGTGTTAGCGGTACGTTCAACATGGCGACGTACACTTGCAGAGTTCAGTTTATGAACGATACGGACCCGTTCGCTAGTACCATCTTTGCGGAACCTACTAGGGCACCACATTTCCATTTCAATGAATACCTACCATTAGAGGATCAATTACCGACGCTTTACAGGGTGCTACAGCCGCCACATAGGGTAAGTAGATGGGGTTTGTGATGGGTGATTTCGGTATGTCATGTTGTGAATCAGAGCCAGTGGGGTAAACACACGGATACCAGTGGTCGCGGGTCTACCACCACCTGCCAACCTGAAGGCTATCGGACGCGGTATCTCCGGGAGAGCACATGCACAGCGCAGCGCCGAGCTATGACCACGGCCACTACATTACAGTACAGTGTCCTAGTACTAGGCTCAGTGAAGTTGATACTGACATCTCCATGTTAATACTTTTGTTGACCCTTCAGTTGCTGTTTCATTTTTACACCAGTAACACAGAAATAAAACCTGAACCGCAATGCTCACATGGGCACAGAAAGAGTCAATGCCAACGGAGAAACCATTGGTCATCATGTAGCGTCTTCCGATGACCTGAACCTGCCCACACACCTTCAAAGTTCATGCTGAGAGATGCTGCGTGAAAGGCACTGCAGTTGTAGACAGGAATAACTGTCTCATTCGGGGCATTCAAAATTACATTTCTTGACATAGATCTACCCCGAGAAGTAGGGCGTTCAGAGGAGCCAGATGCAATCTCAGCGGATCCAACAACCTAGTTTGATCAACAGATCTGTCTCACTCTCAGAGTCAGATTCAAGCAGCAGTAGCTATAATCAGAGCAAGAGTCTGCATCTTTCTTAGACTGGTGTCAATGACCCTACCTCTATTTCAGTTGGCCTTAATAACGTGACATCATAGAGACAGACTATGTGCACCATACTTTTAGTGTCAGGCTCATGATATGAATTAACCACACTTTTTTCGGTAGATCCCTTGACCAAAAATATTATTCTTTATCTTTACTTGCCACTAACTTCAAACAAAGTTACTTGCTGCCATTTTCAAAATTGGTAGAGAAATTCAACACAGACAGGCGAAAGAGTAGATAATCATGTGACAGTAAAAAGGTAGGCCTATAGTTATCTTAGAGTAATGGGCCCATAATATGGCATGTACTTATGTGATTGTAATGGAGGTAAGATGCCATTACTCTACTGGGCTCTACTTGGCTCATGCATATTAAGTTCATCCTTTTCAATCATTCATCAATATGATAAAAAAAACAAATATGTCATTTTCACAGGGGCTGTCATGTGACAGCGGCCCACCGTACACATTGACTGTATCATACAATAGACTTTCAACAGAAGTTCATGGAACATCCAATTTCAGCGACAATTTTACTTGTGTCCTTGTTCTGTTTGTTCAGGAAACTTGGTGACAAGACTGAAATCCCGATGCAGATTTACCTCAAGTTGTTTTTTTTTATATTCATCTCCATTTTATTTTAAGATTGATTTGATTTTATTTCAAGCAATTAATTATCTCAATTTTAAAGGAACATTGATGATTTATTCTATTATTCTTAGGTAATACTGTTTGGACAAGTAATTTCAGACACAAACTGATGCGTACAAAGCCGTACAGCACAAAATAGATGTGATAGATTAAACTTTGCATTTATAAATCATGAATGTGCAGGAATACAAATCATATGTGTAGTTCATGTATTTAAAGTACCTGTGTGTAGGACTTCTCTATTATAAATATTTTGAATGCTGATACAGTGAAACTTAAATGACCACTTGTGTCCCTTGAACAATGTTTTTCATTGAAAACTGCATGAAGCTAACCTGGATAAAGACCAACTGCCTGTAAAGAGCACCTTTCTTCTTTCCCTAGGCTAGAGTGTAGGTTAACTGTATAATGTATGGCAAGACACATCAATTGAAGGTGGTTTCCATAAAAAAGATAACCATAAACTATTCCCATTGTCCTGGTAAACTTCAATAAACTAACTATTTGCACAGTACGCACCCCTTCCCTGAGTCCCCATTGTCCAATTGTCATTTCAGATTTTTCTGGAGGAACATTGCATTAAATCTCTCATTACCTTTGAAACACACGTATATACACAAGGAATGGCCTTTTTATGCCTTGGTACTGATAGGATTAAAGATTGATAAGCAAATGAAAGGTTGAGCTACCTCTCTTCATGAATTACACTCATGTGAGATCAGTAAGAATGGGAAAAAGGCCTAAGAGTAAAAACAGATTGAATTCCACTAGCAAAGTAACAGGAACTCACGCTGAGCCTTCAGAGAAACCCACTGCCTTGCTTCTCAGTCAGTGGGGTAAAAATATTAATCCTCGGGAATTACGGGTCATTGTATCGGATATCAATGGCTAAAATGAATCAGATTGGAATTCTATTTTTAAAGATTCAGAGTAGCAAGAATGCTAGCCTATGCACATGTACTAGGCTGTGAGTTGCTTCTTACATGAGAAACGAGAATTATGAAATGACTACTGGTAGTCTAATGTTAGAGTGTTAGACTCTGTTTTCAGTTTGGATGAGAAATGTTCAACAGCATACACTGCAGCTCAAAGGAATTGGCATCGGGAAAGGGAAAGGGATGAAAGGGAAGGAGCGGCTGTTTCAAACTGCAGTATATTTTGTTCAGTTCAGCATGAAACATGATGCTTTTTAGGCTGAAGCATCGTGTTTCATACAGAACTGGACAAAATATACTGCGGTTTAAAACTGCGGCTCCTTCCTTTTCTTCCCTTTCCATTTCCCTATGCTTATTCCTTTGAGCTGCAATGTAAGTGTGGAGACTTGTGTACTCAAAATACAGCTAGCCCGTTTCTCTGTGGCAGTGTCTAGAGGTACAATGAAGAGTTCTAAGCCTGTGTGTTCGGATTAACCCTGAGTATGCCAGATAACTGCTGTCCTATGTGGTTTGCATGTATTAGTACTTGTGCAGAAGTGCAGCAATGATGCATACAGAGTTCAGATGTGATTGAAGTGTAAAAGAAGAAAGCAGGCTGCAGCAGACATCCTCAGCCACAAGAAATAATGGGGGTGTTGAGGAGATACACTCTGCATGACCTCCACAGAATTTGTCATATTTCTAATAGTAGCATGGCAACAGCTTTCATTGAGTTGGCCGGCACCTGAAAATTTGTCTGAAAGTTCCCGTTTTGATTGTAATGAAAGAAATGTATTAATTCAATTTCTTGTCATAATGTGTAAGGGGGGGGGGGGGGGGGTGTTGAGGAGACACCTGATGAGCGAACTCCGTAGAATTTTTGATATTCTGAGTGGAAGCTAGGGAAAGACCGTGCTAATGATTTGGCTTGCACTTGAAATTAGTCAGAAAGATACTGTATGTGCATGAACCAAGTATGTGTCATTCTTCTTGGATTTACAAATCTTGATGTAATTACAGTAAAAATGTACACTGTTCATTAGCACATGAACTCCCAGAGAAACGTGAGGTGGGAAAGGAGAAGAAGAGGAAGAAGAAGAAGAGCAGGAAGAAGTAGAAGAGGAAGAAGAAGAAGAAGAAGAAAGCAGAGGAGGAGGAGAAGGGGAAGACATAGAGGAAGAAAGATTTATGTAATACAAATAGAAAAAGGAGACAAATATCATTTGGTGATTATAATTCTTGTCCCAAGGGTTGCAAGATCACTGAACCAGGTAGTCCAAGGTCCTTATGTGAAGGTACAGCTTCATACATGTGGCCTACAGTATACATGTGCGTCAGAAGAGCGTCCATGTAGTCTGCTCCAGAGCAAGGGAAATTGCATGTCTTCACAGCAGGATATAGAATTATACAGATGGTCTTGAGCTTGGACGTATTTTGAAGCTGGATTCGTGAATCATATTTGCGTGTGGACACATTTTTACAGACGTACACTCACGTGTGTGTAGTTTAAATTCATTTATTTATTCAGAGGGAAAAGAGTAGGTCAAACTAAATTATGCAGTCCTGTTCGGAAACCAAGTGATCATCACATTACTGTTTACCTCCTCAAAGTTGTACTCCAGAAGCCGTGAGTTTAGGCTTGTTGGCCTTTACGTGAGATATGGGACTCCTGCTGTGAAACCAAATGCGAGAAGGTCAGCTGGTGGTCGCTGTTTTGTGAAAGCAATCCAAAGCAATCTCTGCATAAACAGAAATAGAGGAAGTGTATGAAATTGGACAAATTCCTGTGAGATTGATTTTGTTGGAAAAATTCATTGTTTCATTGAGGCAAATAATCCCACTTTGTCTTGAAGAATGGTGTCCAATTTGTAAACTGTACTTTTTATGATTCTCTTTCCACTGTTGAATATGCATAAACAACAAGACAAATCCTTATTTTCAAATTCCTGCAGAATTCTCCATGGGTCAATCTAGTTGTAAACAATCTTCAAGTGTTCAGACACACTTATGAGTATAAACTAGACTAGGAAAGCCAAACAAATACACTACACATTTGTTATTACATGCAGAGCTTCAATCTACAATTGTAGTGTAAAGCTGGTTGGAAGGCAAAGTTCCACTTAATTATTTTAGACAATATACTCATTCATGATTATCTGGATTGTTTAAACTTTTAACATTTGAAGGTTACATTTACATTACAGGTTAATCCTTGCTTGGCATGGGTTATTAACGAGAAAGCTCAATACAATGAAATCACATTTGAGAGAAAGAAGCTCTTGCATATTTCTGCATATTACAAGCCATTTATACTTGTACATAACTCCTTCATTTGAAGGTGATGGACCCCTGTACATTGTTGTTGATACAATTACACTTACAAGCTTTGAACCTGCCCACACATTTGCTTGAGGCAAAGCCAACAAGCCTGTATTCCTTGTGGTTTTTATGTTTGTGCATGTTATACACTTGGCTAGCTCGTGTTGAATGGATAGATCAGAGGCTTTTAGAAATGGTACTTTGGGTTGGGTTGGATGTTTTACATTTGTTTAATGACCCATTCAAATTTGCCCCTAAATTTGAGCAGATTTCATGTACATTCATGTATCATACTGTGAGTGCAACACTGGTGTATTTTGTTGTATTGATCATGTGTAGGATCTAGAGGTAGACTGCTGAGTGCCGACGTATCTTGCTCTGGACATGTTCCAGTACATGCTCTCATCCAAGACTTTAAAAGATTCTGATTGTACTGATCATTGTACAAATGACTAATTGTTAATCTTGGGCCGTATTCATGAAATCTTACTGAACCTTCATGTTGATGATTACTACTATTCATTCAGCTATATGCATTGTTTGTAACTAACTACATGAAGGCTTGCAAGCTTCCTTGAATATGGCCTCTGAACTTTGTACACATTGTCAGCTAGGTGTCGGATAATGGTAAATTGACTTCAAGAACTATACAATTATCATCTCTTCCGAAATGTACGCATTGGTCTGGGCTGCCATAAGATAGTATAGGATGAAGCTTGAACCACTTCTTGTCGAGGCAGATTTTTGTTTTTACTTTCGTGGGCGACCCCAACTGAAGGTACATGATAAATTGGCCTAGCAAAAAAAAAAAATAACAAAAAAAGTGGATTTCCTCATAGTACGGGGCTAAGAATGTCAGTGTAAAATCCTGAAAGAAAACAGTCTGGAGTTGGGGATAGTGCTGGGCTAAGAAAGCCTCGTGTAAACAGGGTAAAATCTACTCCAGGGTCCAGTCGGGGTCTTAGCCAATCTCCTTCTTGCCCCATCATGAATTGAAGCTGATCAGATTCCGGCCCCCTTTGTTTGGTCAATGAAGGCTGTCCCTGTACCACTCATTGTGCAAGTATTTGGTTTCTCTAATTTGGCGCAAATTTGTGTGCTTTGTATTTGTGTGTGACTTGTACTTCCTTGTGTGGTTAGTCATTGAATGAATCTGTCTCTAGTAACAAATACTGGTAGTGTACCGATAAGGCAATTTGAGATGTGGGATTGGTGTATATGCATACATTAGAGTACATGTAATTGCTATGGCTTGGTGTAAGCAGGCATGACATTAGCTGTAGTTGGGTAGCCTAGTTACCATGGCACACTAGACTGTCACACGGAACTAGAATGTGAGCGTTGTTCCATATGATGACCCTCACACAAGAGTGGGTTCATGTTTGAATTAAATACAAAGTTCATGTGCTGGTACTTCAAAATTAACATTTATATTGTGTTGGACTTATTATAGTGTACTTGTCAGATACCAGTACATTTGAACATGCTTGACACAAAATAAACCTGATACATGCCTACATGATACATGATCTTGATTGGTAAACAAAATAACTTGATTGATTATCAGACACATACAATTAACAGAGTACTACATGTTCACCCAGATTAATGTGCAGTACATACCTTGTGACAATATGTGCCTGAATAAGATGTAGTACTTACTACATGTAGCCGTGATTGTTGTAGTCATTGATTGTACAGTAAGTTAGTTTCTACATATATTCATGTACACACACATTGCAGCACTGTAACTTTCAACATCATGCATTGGGAAAGATTTCTGGAATTTGCCAGTACTTGATATGCCTCCGGGGCATACAGGTTGTCTGTCTGTCAGTCGGTCCGTCCGTTGGTCCGTGTTGATCTCTTTTACGCGATAACCCAAGAAATAATTGAAGGAATTTTATCAAACTCAGTATAGTATATCATTATTAGACGACACTTAGTGATAAGATGGTGGCTCAGATAGGGTAAGGTGAAAGAACAAGGCAAATCTGATATAATAATTCCACATTTTGTAGATTTAATATATATGAGGCAGTATCTTCATTTCATGTACAGTATTTTGGTTAAGATATATCAAAAGTCATGGTAAATCTAATCAAGTTGTATGTCATTGACAAATATCAAGATTGATAATCAAATGGCGATTTGTTAAAGTATTTTGGACAATGAAGTCTTTACCTCAGTTTCAGTCCAGGAGGATACCAGTCGGACTGAAGGTAATCAAATTTCTCAAGTATTTTTGATCTATTTTACCCCATCTCGTTTGTTTCAATGTGACTGCAAACCAGGTAAAAATGTGCCTGTAGGTCTATACTGCTCTGCATTCTCCCTTGCATAGGATCAAGGATGCATGAAGCGAGATTGATAAGACATGGAAGTCTGTAAATAGCTTCATGAACATGGGTTGGTTGCTTTGTTCGAAGGGTGACACATTAACATGCTGAGTTGAGTGCTGGAAGTATGTTCAAGGCAGCATAGTCTTCTATGTAGACTCCAGCACGATTTAGTTTTGTATGTTGCACAGCTTTGCAATTCTGAGCTTACAGTATTTTGCTTAAAGTTTGTACAAAGCTCCTAAAATAATTACAGCCTCCCTGCCCTGGGTATGATGTGTATGTACATCAGAATGTGTGTGTGTTTTTTCTATCAAAGTTTTGAACAATCGGTAGTTGCAAATATAGTTATTCAAGATGTTTGTGTGTGTGAATGAAAGAAAGAAAGATAGGGAGAGCAAGGGAGCGAACAGTGAGAGAGAGAGAGAGAGAGAGGGAGAGAGAGAGAGAGAGAGAGGGAGGGAGAGGGGGAGAGAGGGGGGAGGGAGGGAGAGAGGGAGGGAGGGAGGGAGGGAGGGAGGGAGGGGGGGGGAGAGAGAGAGAGAGAGAGAGAGAGAGAGAGAGAGAGAGAGAGAGACAGACAGAGAGAGACAGAGAGAGAGACAGAGACAGAGAGAGAGACAGAGTGAGAGAGAGAGAGAGAGAGGGAGAGTGAGAGTGAGAGAGAGAGAGAGAGAGAGAGAGAGAGAGAGAGAGAGAGAGAGAGAGAATGTGCAAGTATAATCACTATCGAATTATAAGGTAAAATATTCTTTGTGTTTTCTTTTCCATTCAATAATGAATTTTTGAATTTATTTCAATGCTCTTTAAGGCCCACACTCTTTGTTATTTCTCACAATACAGTTGGAGGACTGTGGTCTACAGCTGTCTCACAATGGAACATACTTGGATTTGGAACAGTCTATTGATGATCAGAGGGATGACTTTGAAGGCTTTGACAGCAAGTAAGGCAATTGGTCACACTTTTGTGGGACAGTTCACCTGAGTAGAAAAACGCTTGCACACACAACATCAGAATTGTGCAATATACACCTGAACACTGCTGGTTTGATTGTAATGTTGAATACAATGGGAGAATAAGGACATCATATTCATAACGATCAGTAAATACTCATTTAAGCCTTAGATCAGCTGCATGAAAATGATCCCAGCTACCATCATTTGGTCCTGATTACTGGGTTCGATCCAGTATCCTGCTGATTAAGCGCTGTTTATTGAAGGAAAGGCAGCGCCTTGTGACTAAATTCAATGCATCCTGTCCTCTAGCCATAACACCAGCACTGAGTGGGAACACAGCTCCCAGCGCAGACTCAGCCTCCATTCTCCTCATGATATTACAGTACATTTGAAATCAAAGAAGTGTCCAGCTTTTAATGGATGGCATGATTAGTCTTTTAAAGGGAGCCCGTCCCTTTTGCAGACCTAATTCTGAAAGTTCCTTGACTTTGTCATCATTTGAGAGAGAGTGGCTATATAACCTTTCCCTGGAATCGACAAAGTGTAATATTTGGTTTTGAGGAAATAATCTTCGATAATTGATCACGCTTTCTTTTTTTGTACCACAAAGATAGTCAAATGTCAGTGAAGATTAGTTAGATTTTCATTTATTCTATGTAAGTTATAGTACTTCTGACCCTAAAATTTCACTGTTGGTATCCCAAAGATATGTGCTAAATATGTGTAAACTTTCATGAAGTTTGCAGATGTTTGTAAAAGGGACGGCCATCTTCAAACATACTGGTAGCTCTATATCTATGCCTGATTAGAAAAAAACTATAAGGGCTTATTTTGAATTGTTTACTACATCATGTAACATCTTACACTAGGTAAACTTACATAGAGTCAATTTGATTGAGCATTGTATTTAGTGAGTTACATCATTATACACATTACTGGCTTGTCTGTATTGATTTTTAAAAATATTTGTTGTCACATGTCACAATTTTTTAAGGCAGGGAGAAATTCCATATAGGTTCATTGCAAATTCTATGTAATTCAGATAAACCTGCTTAATAGACTATCCTGCTCTGTAGATATTGTTTGTCTAACTTGTCATTCAGTATTTGGGGGCAACTTATCCCAAACTTTTTTCTTTTCTTGATTCTTTTCATGATTTTCCTTCTGCCAAATAGGAGCAGGAATTCTGTCATTCTGAGAACTCAGCTTGCAGTCCGGGTGCACGGAATACAAGGTAGGATGCAACAAAAAGCCTGTCACATACTTCCCACGTACTTAATGACTTTCCTTCATTTAACTCCTTGTTTGGGACGTCAATACCCTTGAAAGATAAGTGAAGTACTTCCCCCTTTCCTTTTGCCAGCCAGTTGCAAGTTTTATTATCTCTTGGTTCCTGCAACTGATGACTTGAGTTGTCATTGGTGTTAAGCCAAGGATTGTTGTTTAGTGCAAGGATTGTCTGTTTAGAGGTGGATCATTGCTATCTGATGTATCATAGTAGAAGATGTATGGAATGCATTCAGCACCACCTTTCAATGGTCGTTTACTGTTATATCTATCATTGATGGGACAATCCTTGGTTGGAATACTGGTAGGTCTCGATTGTTATTAGGTACTATAAAGTGGAGTTAATTCTGAGCACTATATGGCCCCATTTACATCAAAACGCCAGCCTGAGGCGGGCCTAAATTGGAGGCCCGAGGCCCTCAATCGTGTGCATTTACACCGAATACCGAGGCAGGCTTTGAGGCCTCCTTTCCCAACCTCGACGCACGCGGCGCCCTACAAAGCACAGCGTCGCTTCGCGCGTAATTAGAGGCCCGAGGCCTCCTTTCCTTTTGCACCGCGAGGCCGGCCTCGGGCCGGCCCGAGGCCCGCCTAAAAGCACAGCGTAGTTGCACATAATTGGAGGCCCGAGTTCCTTTTACGCCGCATTTAGGCCAGCCCGAGACTACCTCCAGATGTGGTCCCAAATCGGGGCTGGCCTCGGGCCTCCTTTGCATTTACACCAAGCTTTAGGCCAGCCGAGGCCGGCCCAAGGCCGGCCTAAAAACTTGGTTTAAATGGGGTCAATGTGATATGCTTCTTTCCCATCAAATCCCACATTCTGGTGTGGACATTGTGCTTTGTGATGAACATGGTTGGATGTAGCTTGATTTTCAGGTTGATTCAATTTATTTTCCTCCTAAGCTGTTCAGTATCATTGGCAAGAAACCAAGTAGTTATTGATTTTGGGCTGCCATGGCTTGGTAAAGTCTTTTTTTGTTTGTAAAGAGATATAATCAGATTATAAGAGTAAGTCATAACATAAAAAATTGTATTGTTATTGTATCCAACCTTCATTAGAGGCTCCTTAAATTCCACTGTCACATTTTGGCAGTAGGGATGCACAGGTGACAAACAAAACGTGCTTGGGTGAAGCTTGAGTTTTAGGTTGATTTTCTTTATTTACCTCTTAACGAGATACAATGGTATGGGAGTAATTCATTACATAATGAATTGTAATGTGATTGTATCGAACCCTAATTAAGAGGCTCCGTCAATTTGAATGTGCCACTGTTTCATGTTGGCAATAGGAATGCACAGTTGGATAACAGCTGTCCATCCTTAGGAGACACGAAGGACACATCCAGTCATCTGCCAGGCAAACCTGTACTATTGACCAAACAGCAACATGTGTGATCGACTGATCTGAGGGGTGTTTCACCAAGCTGTTCGCAAGCTACGAACGACTTTACGAGCAACCAGTGATCTCTTCTTGTGCTAAATGTGATACCACACTTTGTTCCTGTTTTAACATATTGGGAGTTTATTTCCAACAATCCTAATAAAATTTGACAAATCATAAGCTTTGTATTCAGACACTTATAACCAACAAAAATTTTCATTTATAAATGTCAGATATGAACGTAAGCTGATGGGAATCAAAATCATTGTGAAAGTGATTTAGCACAAGAAGGGATCACCAGTCGTTCGTAAAGTCGTTCGTAACTTACGAACAGCTTGGTGAAACACCCCCCTGGTACCCAGGTGCAGGTTCTGGACAGTGGAGTGCACAAACACAACTGAGTCTGGAAACGATTAAGTCCGCAAATAAAGACAAATCCATCTTCCTGTTAAAGAGGAGGCAAGGAAGAGGGCTTAGTCTTTATTACCAGGCTTAGATGTTAACAAACTCAGTTGTCTCCATGCACTCCACAACCTAGACACTAGTCCATATTTTATTATTATTTTATTCCAGACCGATTAACACATTATGTCTAGCCACATGTTTGTGCATCTTCTTTTATTAACCTCAGCGTTTATAAAGAATGGCAAAATATTATATTAGAGATTGGGGATTGGTTTTGCGATTCAATTAGATCAATCACAACTTTATGAGACAGGACCCTGTTTTTTTTTCTGGGTAAGCTAATTTCACGGATCATAAATTGTTGTGAGTCTGTAGTACTGTATATTGATCTGGATAGAGACCCACCTTCATATCCTTCACTTCCATCATAGAGCGGTATTGACCATGTGGGTTGATGACTGGCGGCATGTCGGGTGCCCGACTGATGTCACCATGGCCTGAGGGGGAATCCTGTGTCTGTGTGTGAAAGTCAACAGCCTAGTTGTCAGGCCAGGATATCCTCTCAGCCAGACTCCTTAGTTTATATGGCCCTGTTCACCTCACACCAAATCCTTTGTAAAGTTCTATGTTAAAAGACTCATTGGCATACGTGGCCATGTTCACATTATATCAAATCCTGTTTGAAGCTTTATGTGAAGACTCATTAGTGTACATGGCCCTATTCACACCTCACCAAATCCTTTGTAAAGGTCTATGTTAAAAGACCTATAAGTGTACATGGCCCTGTTCACACCACACCAAATCCTCTGTAGAGTTCTGTGTAAAAAGACTTAATAGTGTACATGGCCCTGTTCACATTATATCAAATCCTGTTTGAAGCTTTATGTGAAGGCTCTTTAGTGTAAATGGCCCAATTCACATCACACCAAATCATTTGTAAAGTTCTATGTAAAAAGACTTATTAGTGTACATGGCCCTGTTTACACCCCACCAGATCCTCTGTAGAGTTCTTTGCCCAATTGATCATTATCCCAGTTGATACTGCTCAGTCTAAAGAAAACTGGAAATAGACCTATTTACATAAGGCCTTAGGTATTAATGTAGGTAATGTAGGTATTAATTAGGTACTAATGCTACTTATGAGTAGAGGACAGTGTAATAGTCCTGTTCATACCTAGTAATGAATAGGCAGTTACTCTATGGTGAAAGAAACAAGGCATACCCGGTACATTTACTTAGGCCATTGAAGGGCGGCAGTGTAATTGGCCCTGTTCACATTTGGTCCTTGTTGCTCAGACAATCACGTGGGATGACATTATCTTAGATTTATATTTAAAAGCCACTTGAATTGGAAAATTTAATGTCCTTGTTCATCTCATAGTGATAAGAAACCAATCATTGTATAAGAACATGTATATATGTGAACAAATAGCATTTAAAATGTATTCATGTATAAAGGCTATTTACAGCCATCTAGTGACTAATGCAGTGGATAACACTGTCCATTTTAAAGGAACTGAAGAAATGCAAAATCAAGTATAGCTGCACCACAACATAGGGCCAGCTGTTTTTTTCAAATATTTTCAAATATCACTCACTCTGACTTATGACTACTGTCTTGTAATACATTTTTTAGACAATTTCATTGATGAATCATTTGAAAGCATTTCCTTCATGTGACAAGTTTGGGCTTACTTCTTCTACATTGTACCTCTAATGGTATGTATTCTATCTTATGAATATCTGATTATTACCATATAATTCAAGAAAAGCAGTCAGCACTAGACAATTTAGATTAGTTCAAATATATTTATACATTGTAATTCTCTCCTATTTGCCTTGTAACCCCTCAACCAATTTTTCTTTATCAATACTGGACAAAATCAGATTTTTTTTAGTAGATCATGAGGATTGTTTTCACAATGAAAACATGTTCACTATGGGAGTGGGACTTATGAGGAATTCTTGGCCGGTTTCCTCCCTCCCTCTCCTGTCCTTGTGGTCAGGGGATTAAAACCCACTAGACAAGATTAAAGGGGATTAAGAGTAATGATTCACCACAGTTACATGCATAGTCAATAGAAGTCTATTTAATAATCTCTGAGTGGTGAAGTGGGGATAGCCAGGCTGCAATCCAGGGAGGTGCTAGACTGATTACATGGGTCCAACCTTTGCTCCAATGCTCTAATACCTGCATGAGCAAATAGAGATTGCCAGACAAAAGAGTAACGGTGCTAATAGCTCTTCACCATGAAAGGCACACACAATGGAACGGACGTTCTCCATGGCGGGTTCCAGGAACGAAGGAGCCCTCACTGTTTAAAATTGAGTGAATCTGTGAGTGGATTCACGTCTATGCTCATCAACGTCTTTTGAACTCTATTTCAAGGGCAATCTGACATTTATTGATACAAACACTATGTGAATCCACCCTTTGAGTCAGAAAATTACTGAGTGCAAAACCCTGCCAGTGATTTACTTTTCCATGCTTTATGGTTACAATGCCTTGAAAACACACTAATCAGCAGTACATGTATACAGTTGTAAGAGTTTTCTTTTCTTACTACATATACCTGTGTATGTATTTCTAATTGTTTGAATTTATTGTTATTTAAATTATTATTGTGTTTACCTTATCCTCAGTGCTGATGGGATAATGTGGTTTAAGTAATAAGTAATAATGAAACAATTATATCTAATGAGATTTTTTTTTAAATATTTCATATCATCTGTGACTGTGAGAGACTACTTCATAAAGTTCATAGTGAAAAACAAGAACCTTCATGTACTAGGTCTAGGATTATAACATACAATATGATAACATACTGCACATTGCATACTGCTAACATTTAACTTTGACCCCATGCAGTCCATGTCCACATGTATGTTCATGTGCATGTAACCCGTAGATATAATTAGAAGTGTTTTTCTGCTTCCATTTATAGTAAGCTAGTACCTACTAGGATTATAACATATGATAACATACTGCACATTGCATACTGCTAACATATACTTTGACCCTATACAGTCCATGTGCACATAATGTTCATGTACATGTAACCTGTAGTTATAATTAGAAGCATTTGTCTACTTCCGTTTATAGATGTAGTAAGCTAGTACCTACTAGGATTATAACATATGATAACATACTGCACATTGCATACTGTTCACATATACTTTGACCCTACATACAGTCCATGTGCACATATGTTCATGTGCATGTAACCTGTAGTTATAATTAGAAGCGTTTGTCTGCTTCCATTTGTAGTACCATAAGTGTCCAGCTGAGGGAGAACAGGATTGTAAGAAACGGGCAACGACCCCCGAGGGAGCCTGGCTCTTCCCATGCCAGTCCCTCAGTGGGTTTGATGCACAGTTACCTTATGGTTACACATAGGAAAGAGATGTTGATTCACGGACTCATCAGGAGTGCCAGGGAGGGAGAAGCCATTGAATGATGACTGCTGATCTGTATTGTATGGGGGTGTTTCACCAAGCTGTTCGTAAGATACGAATGGCTTTACGAACAACTGGTGATCCCTTCTTGTGTGAAATGCGATTTCCACACTTTGTTCCTGTTTTAACATATTGGGAGTTAATTTCCAACAATCCTGATAAAATTTGACAAATCATAAGCTTTGTATTCAGACACTTGTTAACAACAAGAATTTTCATTTATAAACATCAGATTTGAACGTAGGCTGGTGGGAATCAAAATCATTGAGAATCAGATTTAACACAAGAAGGGATCACCAGTTGTTCGTAAATTCGTTTGTATCTTATGAACAGCTTGGTGAAACACCCCCCAGGAACCATATTCATGAAACCTTTGTAGCCCAACTACATTTAGTTGCTAAAAATGTATGTCGTTCACTTCAAGGGCATATACTGTACTGGGAAGGCATAAAAGCCTTCAAAATGTAATTGTTAGCAATCTTCTTGCCAATGGTCTTAAATTCATGTATTGTCTATTTGAGAAGCTTACTGAAAGTTATTTGCCCTCAAATGATCTACATTCGGAGTAATGAGTGATTAAATCACAAATCCTCAAAATGTTCGGCCCGAACATTTTGAGGATTTAATCATTAATCATTAATTACTCCATATGTGGATCATTTGGGGGCAAATAACTTTCAGCAAGCTTTTAAAATAGACAATACATGAATTTAAGACCATTGGCAAGAAGATTGCTAACAATTACATTTTGAAGACTTTTTTGCCTTCCCAGTACAGTATATGCCCTTTAAGCAACTTCATAGGCATAGCAAAGTTTCATAAATATATCTCTAGGAGATCAGTGTGTATGAAAGTGTAGTCTACTCTTTAAATGAACATTGCTACCATGGTGATATGTGGTGTCCATTAGACGCTTTACTAGTCTCTCTGTCTTGTACACATGTATGGTTTTTTGTGAGATAAACCTGAATTAAATAAAATAGTTGAATAGCTTGGGTATATTATTTATTCTGTATTATACATTCTTTAGGATGAAAGGGACGTTCAGTGGAACCTGCTCTAGCAACTACTCTACAGAGAGACCACATTTCTTGATTCCCTGGAGCGGTCTTTATATACAGGTTTCAATGTAACTTGAGAAAGATATCATGGATGATAGCTTTTGTGTCAGGCTACTGCTATTGAAGAAGTACCTCATTGGATAGCATTTGAGTTGGCCTTTGTCAGTCACTGACCCCTGTGTGTATGAATAGGACATGTCAGGTTGTACCCTTCTGGACAAATTTGCTCTGAGAGAATTGTCATCCAGAGTGCAATATTTGGCATACCATGGTCGGTTGGTAGCCAGGGTCATGTCAAAGACCGCAATCTTCGGTAACTAAATATGTACAATACAATGTACATGCATGTCGAGTTTCATGTAAGAAGTGTGCTGAACTACATGCATGTATGAAGAACATAATATCCATTTTAAATTGTTTTTAATGAGAGCAACATTTTATCCCAAGGGGGATATTTGATAATGGCTTAAAAAAGTAGTTGATATTGAGATTTTGAGACATATATTTTACTGTAGAATCTATTGTGACACTGTCTCATATATGCACCCAAAAGTACATTGTAGGGCTACAGGCATTACTTGCTGTCATTGCCTTTTCGGGAGGCATGTTACTTTGTAGAAACATACCCGAGCTACATTAGTCTCTGCATTTCAGACCCATTGATTCAAATTGAATGACTGACAAGTCGGGGTTTGAGCCTTCAAAATTGAATCTGGTAGAGGTATAGTAACACATGTATGTAAATGGATGCTAAGTACTCAGTAGTCAGTGCAATTCTGTCACATTGTTTTTTAAAATGACACCTGTCCCCCTGTCCTGTAGAGCTTACACATAGCCAAGTTCCAACCTAATTGTTTTACAACTGCCTAATGAGTTAATATGTTATAATAGAAGCTAGTTACCTAGAACGAAAGAGAGAGAGAGTCAGTACATGTAGGAGATTTCTATGGTGCTTTTATTGTGTACTGTATATTAGAACAGGATTCCTCAGTTTCCTGTCCTTTCCTTAATTTCCTGTGTAAACCACTTTTCTCTGAAAAGGTGTGAGAAGTACACAACCATTAACATATACTTTAACTTTTATTTGTTGGTTAATTTCCTTGTGTTGTTCAATTAGCTTATACATATACAAATTTTGGTTTAAGAATTATGCTATTAAAATAGAAAAACTTGTGGAACTTGTCCTGAAACTAGATTGTGTCAGAAGCATATTGAAAAATGGTGCTCTTCAAGTTTGTACAAAATCTTGTCTTTTGTTTGTTCTTGTCATACAATAGAAACCACCTGCTGTGTGTCATTCACATTGTTCAATTGTCCATCCCATCTCCCCACATTGTCATCTCTTGAACCAGCACTGATTAATCTACTGGTTTGGGGATAGATGTATGCAGTGAACGCATGAGTTATTGATATATTGTTGTTTCCTTTATTGCTGCCTGGGTCATTGCTTCTGAAAAATGGTTGCTGCGTCCATGACAGAGTTATAGTGGTTTAGCCGGCAGGCACTTCTTTGTAAATATAGTTCTGTCAAAATATACCGGCATTATGTAAATTATTGCTTTTGAAGTTCCTAAAATCTAAACGATATTGGAAAGTAATATTGAGAAATAAGTATTTGTTACTCATCCTTTGTACTATTTTGTATGATTTTAATATGACATGTTTGAGTATTCGCTTAACCTGTTTGGCCCCACCCACGCATGTGTTGGGTTTTGTTCAGAGCTAAAATTGCCTCCAGTCTCCTTAAGGGCCTTGGTCCACCGTATTGGGCACCAGGACCATGTGGCATAGGATTTCAATTATTGTAACTTACCATCAATGGCAACTACCGTAGCAACAGGTGCAATAATGAGAGCTCATTGGCTGTTGCCATGGCAGTTTCTATTGATGGTAAGTTACAATAATTGAAAACAGATGCATCATGGTCCTTTTCATGTTTTCATTTGTATACCTTCATGACTTTGTGGCTGGTGGCTTTATGTTTCCAGGATGTCTGTCCATTTACAAAATATCTTTCATCAAACTTTGTAAAATGATGATATACATGTATGCATGACTAGCCTTTAATGAAGTTGTATGTCACAGACAAATATCAAAAGTGATGGTAAAAATAGCAATTATTCCTGTCATGACTAGCCTTTAATGAAGTTGTATGTCACAGACAAATATCAAAAGTGATGGTAAAAATAGCAATTATTCCTGTCATTCGATACCAAAACATTTATATCATGAATTACGGCAATATTTTGATGTCAGCGCAGGAGAGCAGAGGCATACCAGTCGAATGCAGGGAGTACAATATCTATAATACATCATAAAATCTGCACCATTTTGTGTGTATGAGACCACATCTAGATAGTATAATCTGCTCCTTTAATAGGAACTTGACAGGCTTGAGGTGGAGAGCCATTGTTTGTGGGTAGTCCATAAACAAGATCAGAGCACAGCCTTCAAGGCCCGTCACTCAGCATTGGGCACAGTGCGTGTACGTAGGCACCGTAGGGGCTTCTTTCAATCTGAAGTCTACAACACCTGAATATTCAGATGATTTCTGGGGCATGTACATGTATGTTCAATATATATTGCAGGTGAAGAAGGACAATTCCAGTTTAATTTGAACCAGCGCGATCAATGGAATTATACCATGTGGATTAGAAAATGTTGTACTTCAGAAAAATGATTGTGGCATGGAAAAAAGGAGCCTGTCACTGCAAGATTAGGAAATGAGAACATGAGACATTCTACTGTTTCAACATCTTCTTTTCTTTGATATCCTCCTCCTCCTTTTTGAGCTTAATTTTCTCCCTGATTTTTAATTCCTCCAAGTTGCCCCAACATGTTTTCTCAACAATTTTTCTTTGCAATGAGCAGTCACCCGTGGAACAAGGATAAATAAATGGGATTATCTTCATACAGCAGTTTCATGATGAAGTGGAAAATCACTGTGTAGAGTTGTTTCTTGACAATTTACATTATGAGCTTATACTACAGGGTGTGTATGTTTGTAATATTTGGTCTGACTCACATGAATAGAGTAAGCTATGTGCGAAATTATGATAATCATTCATCTACAAGAAAATCATGATGAGATGTTTGAAAGGATTTATGTAGTGTTAAAGTAATCCAATATCAGAAAGTTGTTTTTATCACGTATTCAGGAGTATTGTTCCAAGGAAATGAAGATTTAAGAATTCTAAGTAATCCTTCAATTTAATGATTATAAGCTTCTTAAGAGTTTGGGTAAGCCCCTTACTACTTAAACTACATTGTACTTCTGTCCAGTTTTGAGGATCAAACTGTGATAAGTCTTTAATCGTATCTCTTGAAGGTCCGCGCTTCAGACTGGACATTTCTGTATCACGTGAAAAGAATAGGTTAGAAAGCTTCTTGAGGTTTCATATTTGGGTCCCTTTATTTTCAGTATCACCTTTTTTTTGCTTTGTACCCCAATACATTTCCATGTTCTTTTGTATTGATTGATTATGCCTCATTTACAGTTAGATTCATTGATGTATCGCTTTTGCAGGCCCAATTATAATATGTGAATATCTCGACACATACTGTAGAAGAAAACATTGTTTAACTCTTTGTGTGCCAGATGAACTGCTGTTCTATAGAATTTGTGTGTAATCATTGTAAAAAGGCACATATGAGTTACATGTAGAACTACCCTAGAAATATGGGACCCGGAAAATGCCTTTTGTATTGTATTGTCTGAAGGTTAGATTTCAAATGTTATTATTATTATTTTTTATATATACATATAGGTCAAATTGTTGGAGTAAATTCTTCTTGAGAAAAGAGTGCAAAGAATCAATACACCATTGAAGTGGGTGCAGGCTATCTGGGTGATTTTAGCCCCGAAATGCAAAAATCTAGAGTCCATGCAGGCTATTGAAAGAGCAGTTGTTGTGTATGGCATAATGCACTGTGTGACCAGAGTTCATTCCATGTCTGGATTGACTTTGTGTAGTATAGCCAACCTTTATTCTGAAATTCATGGTAGAAGTGAAATAAAAGAAAACAAGATGACAAATGTTATTCTCGTCTGCCAGACTCTTGGTGCCTGCTACAAATAGATTACAGTACGGTCTTGAATCTATACTACATTGTACCTCTACTATCTACTAAATCTGTGCTGTGTTTGCTATGAAAAGGAAGTGCATTCAAATGAAAACAAGGTTGGTATTTAAACTCCTCATGACTCACACAGACCCATTTACTGATCGCAGAATGAAAATTTTTAATGAAAGACGATAATTTAATTGAATAAGTTGCAACATTCAACCTTTTGTATTGATGTACAGAAAGCACACAGTAAACATACATACGTGTACCTACAATACAATATAAATGGATGTTCTTTGATGAAGGTTCTTTCTTTGTACGATTATTAGCCATGCATGATCACCCATAAGGATAAGTGTGTAATTATCATGGAGGCTCTATTGTGTTTTATTTTTTAAGAGCTAAATTCAACAGTATTTTGTTGCAATTTCAAGATGTATTCTTGGGTAATGTTTGCAGGCTCATTGATGTAGAACCTGGAGTGGTATCCTGAAAGAAACTGAAGTCCAAAACTGTCTTTTAGCTACATACAAATTTATACATGTGTAAATCTGTTCTGAAAAATGACTGTTTAAACTGCACCGAAAGACCACCGCAGTCATGAATTGTACGGGATTTAAGTCAAAACTTGAGCCTATGAGAAAAAAAGTCTTACAAAGTTTGTTTTCTTTGTAACTGTTATGGGTCAGAGTGGACTTGAATTGAAACTGCAGTAAAAACCTCGATTCAAAAACCTCCCCTGCAGTATGCCTGTTATGCACAGTGTAGTATTGATCACATTCTGTAGGTAGTGTGTTCTATCATAGAGAAGTCAGTCAATGTTGAGAGGGTCTATTGTGCATGTGCAGCCTATTAGGGGGGTCGGCTTTTCTTGACTTGATTGTGCAGTGTTCACACAAGGCCTGAACTAACTGCCCCGGAGGGCTAATCCATATTGATTGCCTGTACTGCCAACTCTGAAAAGCGGAGTAGTCATTACATAATGTGAGATATAATGTTTCTATATAGTATAAAACGCTGTACTTATGTTTCCTACATTCAGTTAAACATTTAGGTACACTATTATGTGAATGTCTGAACTGATGGTTAAGTATCTTCACCATCTCCTTCTCTTGAAATGTGTAGTAAATATTAAAAAAAAACATGAGTAAGAAAGGACAGTTGTTACTGGTCTCGTGCAGTTTTCTCATTGCTTTTGCCTGGCTTAAACTGTACTGTAAATGTCTGTACATGTGCACTGTATTTTAATACATGAATGAAGATCTATGAATAACACTGTACACATGAAAATTAAAACTAAAATCAAGTAAAGCAGGAATTAAGCTGTCGTCAAGATATACACACATTTTCATGAAATGTTATTCTTGTTTGCAAACACATGACTTATCATACCTGGTATCCTCCTAACTTTATTACATGTGCCCCACCTATAGAGTTTCCCTGTACCCCTACCTACATGTTACTCCAATCATAGCCCTCTCTTGCTCGTAAGAAAAAAAGTTTCTTAAAATGGAACTACCCAGGTGCCATCCATGCTATTACTATGGCAACTGTCATCATGCCCTAGATGTTGTCAGAATTGATGACTTTTTCCTGACATTGACACGAATAGGTTAGCAAGTTGAGAGTCTACAGATCCAGAAAATGATCCACATTTGTGTATAGGAGAAGTTCCCTGCACAGTGTACATGCAATGTGTGCATGTGTGCATTACTTCATGTGTCATCCCACAAGTTGAAGTAGCAGTTACTCATAGTGTATGTATAGAAGGAATAAGCCAGGACTAGGTCTTTGTGGTTGCCGGTTACTAACTGTCTTGTCTTAAGTCTTGCATTACTCATTGTGGGGAGAAGTTGTGCTGAGGGGAGGGGCTTTGTTCCAT
Organism: Arbacia lixula; assembly: GCA_963669155.1. Taxonomy (NCBI): domain Eukaryota; kingdom Metazoa; phylum Echinodermata; class Echinoidea; order Arbacioida; family Arbaciidae; genus Arbacia; species Arbacia lixula. The sequence continues at coordinate 11,226,213 of OZ022581.1, read as the reverse complement.
GTGAGATGGAAGACTGTATGCGCCATATATTTCGCGAGTCTACTTTTTCGCGAATCAGGACTTGTCGGCAATTTTGCGAGTGGGTAAATTCGCGATCGTGGCGTATTAGTACTAGTAGAACATGTGCTAGTGGATGTCGTTTTTGTATTTTCGCGTGTTGTTAAATTTGCGAAAAGCACCCGACTCGCGAAGTTCGCAAAAATAAAAATCCTATGAAATATATGCCGTATACAGTAAAAGATCCAGAGATATTTTAAGTTCAACTCTACCCTTGCATGTACAGACATGTGAACCAGTGGGGTGGGGGAGGGGGGGGGGGCAATGCCCATGTAAAGAAGAACCAATGCACTGACAAGGTGAGCAAAGAATGAAGGCCTAGAGTATAACTTGATACCACATAATTCTGAAATTCAGTTTGTATATTCAAAAGCATAAATAATGCTTAGAAGGAAGTTAAAAACTTCTCCCTTTCTTGGTCATGCTCAAGTATGAATGTTTCTCTTGATCTTATAGAGCAAAGCTAGACAAGGAACTGTCATACAGAACTCTGAAATTGAGTTTTTTTTTGTTTATAATTAGGCAGTTTTTTCCTTTAATAACTACAAATGTTTATCCTCAATTTTTAGACCAAATATGGTTTGATTGAACAGTGAGCGGGTCACTAGGGGCGTCTTCATTAGCCTGATGTGGGCAAAATAGTGAGCTTGTTCTGATCGTGTTAGCTAGCCAGATCACGAAATAGCTAGCTATTTGCGTCGTCATTAGCCAGATCAGGCAAAATATCTCGCTATTTGGTCAAGAAAGTTTCCCAAAAAATCTTGGGCTAGATGGAGCTAGCTTGGAGTGTCTTCATTAGCCCAAAAATTTTCCGACCCCAGCATGTATCAGCGGGCACGAGGCATTGTTTACGAGCTCACAACCGAAGCCACGCGGTCGTGGCCTATTCACGTCGCACACACTACGCATGTGCGAACATCGGGATAATTTATGCATCCCGAGTTTCGAGCTTACGTATCCTGAGTTTCGAGCTAATGAAGACGCGATTGCAACTTCAGGCTAGTTCCCCGGATCAGCAAAATAGCTCGCTATTTTGTCTGATCTGGCTAATGAAGATGCACCTATTGAGTCTGAAATAGAGATAGGTGCACAGCCCCCAGACAAGGGCACATAGTCTGATGGCCCAGACACATGGTGGTCATATGTCAGTCAAAACCCACTGTGGAGTCCTGCGTGCAGACTAGTGCTAGGCAGGTAATCCATTCAGAGGTACCTGAACCATGGAAAGGGAAAGGATGTGGGCGAAAGGGGTGGAGTGGAAGGGGGTGGGATGGTAGGGGGTGGGGTGCAAGGGGGTGGGGTGGAAGGGGGGGGGATGGAAGGTGAGAAAAGGGGAATGGAAAGGAGAGGGTGTGGAAAAGAGAGGGGGAGAGAGAGTAGAAGGGGGATGAAAGGGGGTTGGGAGAGGGAGTGAAAGGGGTGGAAAGGAGGATGGTAGGGGAGAAAAGGGGAGTAGAATGAAGAGGGGATGGAAAGGGGGTGGGAGAGGGAGTGGAAGGGGTGGGGGTAGAAGGGGAGGAAAGGGGATTGGAAAGGAGAGGGGTGGAAAGGGGGGTGGGAGAGGGAATGGAAGTATGTGTGTGTGTGGGGGGGAGGGGGGCTGGTAGAGGGAATGGAAGGGGAGAAAAGGGGAGTGGAAAGAAGAGGGGTAGAAAGGGGGTGGGAGAGGGAGTGGAAGGGGTGGGGGTAGAAGGGGAGTAAAGAGGGGGTGGAAAGGAGGGGAGGGGATGGAAGGGACTAGAAGAGGTAGGGGCTAGGGGAGAGGTAAAGGAAAAGGCAAGGGAACAGGAAATGGGAAGAGATGGGTAGGGGAAGCATGGGGATGATGTGATGGAAGGGAAAGGGAAACATAGCTCTCCGATAAGCACAACTTTTCTCAATGTTGTTCATTGGTTTTCCTAATGATTTGCCCCATCACATGTTAGATGTGCTGCTCTTTTAAGTCAGTGAGATCCTGTGGAGTGTTTGGGGGCCTTATAGGGCTCTCCACACAACTCTATCCCCAATTTTCAATCTGCACAATACAGTGTAATATCTGAACTGCTTGGTCTGGATGTTTACTGCGTACATGTACATTTTTCAAATGTCGCAACATACATGAATATTGTATACACCGTCAAACTCACAATATTGCTAGTGAGGTAGTGTTATATTACACTAAGGCTGAGAGTTCAGGGGGCATTGTCACTGCACAGGGGAAATTGTAGGTGTAAATATGCATGATGATGTTCAAAGAAACATAAATATGTTAGGCTATCTAATGAAATATACAATTTCCTTGTACTGTTCAGGTTGTGAAGTATCTTAAAATGGTGATGTGGGTATACATTTGTCATGTCTGATAGAGCGCTCATACAAATTTCGGTTTTAGCATATATTCAGCCCCGAGTATTATGCATTAAACATGTAATAGTCTAGAGTCATGCACATGTACGTAGCATGAAAGAGTTTTAATTTTGTCACACACTGCCATGTTTCTACACCTTACAGTTTGTGTTTATAGGGTGTTAGTTATATGTTGAATTGTAATGCAATGATTATGTTCAGTTAAATGTACTGTATTCATTCTCTATGTAGACCTTGAGCCTTTGAAAAGGACGACAACAACAGGATTAAACCAAGGAAAGTGCTTCTGTAGTATCTGTACCCATGGCCACTTCAGATGACCAGGGATGGGATTAAATCAAGGAAAGCACTTCATGGGCATGATACCACAATAATGCTTACACTGGGAAGTTCTTAGATTGGGCTGTAAAAAGGATAGTGGAATTATGTACCTCAAGTGATTTTTAAATACATTGAATCACTTTAGGTTGATACAATTATGAGTAAATGAGAATTGTATGTAGTCATGTGAGGAATGACGCATAATTTGTCGTTAATTTACAATTATTCATTTAACACAGATAAGGAATGAAAATTTAGGTAATAGTTCATGTACTCCTGTGTTTAAAGAAGCTGTTTAATTGAAATAATAGTAAAGGTTTGTGTGATATCTCTAACATTTTGACAATTCTTAGTGTGTCATATAAACTGCTGCTCTTTGAGAATTGTGCATATAGCTTAAAGGAATTGGCATAGGGAAAGAGAAAGGGAAAGGGAAGAAAGGGAAGGAGCCGCAGTCTTAAACCACAGAATATTTTGTCTAGTTCAGCATGAAACATGATGCTACAGCCTAAAAAGCATTATGTTTCTTGCTGAACTGGACAAAATATACCGTGGTTCAAAACTGCGGCTCCTTCCCTTTCCTCCCTTTCCCTTTCCTTGTGGCAATTCCTTTGAGCTGTAGTGTAAAGTCACTTGTGGTAAATAAAGCGTTTCTGGGTACATGATGAGAATTCATACAGAAGTTTGTTCCTGTTCAACTGATTATGACATTGAGGATATAGTTGCAGGGAATGTTATGGGCATTAAACCAGGCTGAAAATTCAATGGAATATTAACATGCAGAACAACACATTGAATAAACATTATCTCCCTGATCATTGTAGCTCAGCATGTAAGTCATGTGTATGTTGTCTTCCCCCCAGAAACATAACATCAAACAAGCTGTCAGAATCGCCAAAATCCTCTGGGTTGCTCCGAAATCTGACACACAGATTTAGTGGGATTAACACGAGTGAGTTCGGGATTCGCCCATGCCAGAATGAGGTCGCGCTTCTCACCGTTGCTTCTTGTACATGTACATGGATGTATGTGCTGTTCTATTTAGAGAGCAAGGGGATGTTCACATTATTGGTATATATTTATAGAGGAAGAGATTGTTCACATTACTCGTATGCTGTTCGATTTAAAGAGCAAGGGCATGTTCATATTATGTTCTATACAGGGAGCAAGGGCATGTTCTCATTATTGGTATGATGTTCTAAACACACACAAAAAAAATAAGTTCCCCCCCTAAGTAAAATAGCATAACTTTTTATCAAAGAGGTTTTGGGCAAAATGATTTGGCAGGATTGTTCCTTAACTTATTGATTAACTTATGTGTGAAAATCATGTTAATCCAATTAGTCATGAATGAGTGGGCAAATTTTAAAGGCAAAAAATGTCACTTTTCAAAAGTCACAAGGGTAATTTTGGGATTTTGTCATATGAATTTTTGATGAATTCCATTTCTCGTGCATAATTTATGTCCTTTCAATGTTTATCATCCATCTCTCGATGCACTAACACCTATCCTGACACTCAACCCATTGTTCTGGTTGAGTGAGCACCGTTTAACAAATACTCATCCCTCTCGAGTTTGAACCTTTTCAAAAACCCTTTATTTCGGTGAAAAAAATAAAACTCTGGATATTTTGACAAAAATGTAACATGACCTGTTATGTAAACATAAGTCATTTTCATGCCATGGCTGAGTGAAAACACTTTGAAAATCACACAATAAATCCCAAAATGTATTATTAAAACATCAGAAACAATTACCCTTGTTACTTTTGAAAAGTGACATTTTTGCCTTTAAAATTTGCCCACTCATCATGATTAATTGGATTAATATGATTTTCATACAGAAGTTAATCAATAAGTTAAGGAAAAGTTATGCTATCTTGCTTGGGGGGGGGGGACTTACTTTTTTGTTGTGTTTATTTAAGAGGAAGGGCACATTCTCATCTGTTTTCAGTACATTTGTATTTTTCATAATAGTTACCTTTGACTTGATGATAGTATTATTGGTTCTGCAGGGATTCCACCGTGGTGCTGATATTAACAGACTTTATGTAATTGCTATAGTAAAACGTTTTTCACATAATAATATAACTTTGAAGCGGAACACAAATGTTAAATGAAATGTACAGTGCACTTCAAATATCGCGAATTTAACCACTTGCAAAATTGCCGAGAAGTCCCGATTTGAGAAAAATTAGACTTGCTAAATAGATGGCGTATAAACAAACATACTCCTCTGATATTCGGGACATGGTTAAACTATAGGCCCATGGTGATTTCAAAATAATATTGTTTTGTAAAGTTTTCTTTTGAGATCACGTAGTGCCTAAAGTTTCAACTACGTCTCTCACAACAGTCTCGATTTGAATACTAATATTCCATTTAAAAGAGGAAAGCATTGGAAGATTGCTACAATCTCACTGTATTGTTTATGCTGCAAGAGGGAGCTGTTCCACCGCCAGACTGCGGGGGAAGGGGGAGGGGAAGGGGCAGTGGAGTCTAAGCATGAGTTCGTTTACGTGTCAAGTGAGTATGAGCTTAGCAGCAGTATGTACATGTACCGAACATGTTACTTGGAAAGTTAGCTACTTCCTTTTGGTTTGTGCCATGAAGTTTTTGCAGATTAATCATGTCTTCTCCATTTTTTTTTTCATAAAATGTTGTGCTTTTCAGCATGCTCTCTGCTTATTGACATTTTAAGCTCCTAAACAAACTTGCAGACTAATTCTTGTGCTCATTTGCTCTGAAATTTAGCAATTAATTGACAAATATCAGAAACTGCCATTTATTGGATACTGTAGGTAGTACATTCAATCATGTTGCTCTACTTAAAAGCCATACCGCTTAACGGCAGGGGACAAGACTTAACACAAGACATAATATACTCCCTAACAAATGTATCATATTTATATCCTGAGCAAAATCAAAGTGCTCACATGTATTGTCATATCAATATTTCTTTATAGAGTGATGTACATGGAGACCTAAATTTTTTGATCGAAGGAGAAGGTAAAACAGGTACACAGACAAATGAGATTAATGACTCCACATGGTATAAGATTTACTTAGGTGACAACATGAGTCGCGAACTGTGATCAACTAGTAGGGGAGGAGCACCTTCAAACAACCATGCCTGACTGATGCCTGTGATGGCAATTACCTGGCTAATGGAGGATTGAATAGCCAAATTAATCAGAGCCTAGAAGATGGCTTGTACACATGGAAGCTCCTGGTGAAGCAGAGCAAGCACAACCCCAGATGTGGGCTGGAGCTGGTTTCACACTCACAAGTATACATGAAAATATCGCTATTCTGAGCATCACAATGTACTATAGGTGGGACTGGGTGATAGTAGTTCACACTAGCAAGATTAAAGGGAGATGTCGCTACTCTGAGTATCTCAAGCTGCGCTAGCGCATGTAGGTGGAACATGGTGATGATGTGTTCACACAAGGAAGACTAAAGCATCACAAGCTGAGCCAGTACACACATGTAGGTGGGATCAGGTGATGATGCGTTCACACTAGCAAGAATAAACGGAGTTATCATTTCTCTGAGAATCGCAAGCTGCGCTAACTACATGGAGGTGGGACTGGGTAATGATGTATTCATACTCGCACATGTTACAATACAAGTGTGTGAACTTTAAGCTACATGTGCATTCAAATCAAAGCTGCTGTAATGACAAATTTTGTAGTTGGTATTCCAGAAATGTTCGCTCCTCTTCATGACAAGAGACAGTCTTGAGAAAGGTGCAAGGTGAGGGTTAGGTAAATCTTAAGTATGAATGTTTTGATAGGATACGTTAATATGAAAATATATATACAATAGTATACAAACATGTTTATTTTTGGATTAAAAGTCTTGAGAAAGCAGTCAGATATAATCTTTGGTAGATCTTGACTCATCGTCTGGAATGAGATGTATTTTTCTACAAACTGCTATTACTGTGCTGCTAGTACTTGTGAAGTCTAAGAACACTTTAACGCTTTTTACATCGGGTTTTCTTTGCCCTGGACTATCCTTAGCCTGGATTATTTTTTGAAGCTTTTTACGGTGGCATTTCGTAGCCCCGTACTAGTTCATAAATGCAGCTAAGGAAATGTTTGTCTATGTAAAAAGCATATATGGTACCCCACCCTTTCACCAACTCACACAAGACTCCTGTGTGCATGGCGGCATAGAGCCTGTTCAGATACTTGAAGATGTCGGATGACCCGAGACCAATGGGACCCATTAAGTGCTGGGACTGGGTGGGTTCCAGTGATTGCTTCCAGTAGATCAGTGATACCATTCTTGTGGGTTGGTGTCAGCACGTTTCCAGTCCTTCAGTGAGAGCATGATTGAACCCTGACTCTCAGTCCCATAGGCAAGAAATTGAGTTATTATTGACATGGGGCTGTCAGTGCTTGGTACTGAGAGGGTTAACCTGCTCAGTCCCCAAAGTGATTGCTATGGGGGTCAATGCTTGGTAATGAGAGGCTCAAAGATTAATGATAAGAAACACTTATTACATATGAATTAAATGCTTCTACAAAAAATATGTGATATTATTTTACTATTATAAAACTTTGCAACATTGAATCTTAATCGCTAAATGTAAATTGATGTCCTTAAGCAAGTTTAAATTCCTGTGGCTTCCTATTGGTTAAAACAGATTTTCATTCTAGTGGGAATATGTTATTGCTTAACACTCAAGCTCTGTTAATAAGCAATTTGAAGGAAGATGGTGTGCCAATATGGAATGCATCTGTTATTCATCTTCAAGCAGCACACATGTGTATAATTTGAGTAACCGGGGTAAACTGTCATTTCATCATTATTCAGGATGTCTGTAGTCAGTTCTTGGCCCTGCCTTTAAAAGATTTGTGCTTTTAAGATCACAGCTTGTACATTAGAGGTAGGGGATATGAGTTGAGATTGCTTCAGATCAATTGCAACTCTTTATGAGACGGGCCGAGTTGGAACATGCTGACTACCTTGAGGAGCGTGTCTAGTAATGACACAGTTGATGCAGAGCACACTGTGGTCTGGCTATTGTTACCCAATCTGTGGTGAGCGTGATGTATATTTAGCGTCTTGTCATGCATGCTGATGACAGTGACCTGCATGTCATTGGCGGATCATTTCAGCCAGCTCGGGGATCAGTTCTGGCCTGGGCCACATGCCTTTGGGATATACACTGTGCTGTGGGTGCAAGCTATCTCATGCAGACCCAATTCATACATGAAATGTAATATTACATACCTTGAGCTATGTACTGAGATGTGATGTACATACTGTGTGATGACTGCAAGCCATCTCATTCATGCCCAATTCATTCACAAAATGTAATCTTGCGAACTTTGAGTTACTGTTACGCTGTACTGTGGTGCTAGCAATCTCATGCATGCCCAGTTCATTCAAGAAATGTAATCTTGTTATTGCAACGTAGCTCCATGGTCCACACACCTACACACACACACACACACACACACACACACACACACACACACACACACACACACACACACACACACACACACACACACACACACACACACACACACACACACACACACACACACACACACACACACATACACACATACACACATACACACACCCACACATTCGAGCATGCAACTCTCCATTAGCAGAAACATACACATACAAACATACAAGCACATAACCACATAAACATAAACATTTAATCACACACACATATACACACACAGACACACACAGACACACACACAGACAGACACACACACACACACACACACACTCACACACACACACACACACACAGACTCACACACAGACTCACACACAGACTCACAAACACATACACATGTACACTTGCATACAAACAATCACCCACAATCTCCCTTTCTGCTACTATTACACATACACACATACGGAACCCTTATTTCATTAGAGGTGATTTCTGATGTGAAAAGGGATGGAGTCTGAACTTGATTGTCCAATTATTTTTTCCTCCATTGAGCTATCTCAAGAATGCACTGTTGGTATGCATCCCCCATCTCTCTCTCTCTCACTCTCTCTTCTCTCTCTCTCTCTCTCTCTCTCTCTCTCTCTCTCTCTCTCTCTCTTCTCTCTCTCTCTCTCTCTCTTTCCCTATCTCTCTCTCCCTCTCTCTCTCCCTATCTCTGTTTATCTCTTTTTCTCTCTCTCCCTCTTTCTCGGTCTCATTCTTTCCCCATTACCCCCCCCCCCCCCTCCTGCACTGTGCATCAATTTCCATGTGGATTTAGTCTGATGAAAAGAGACTCTTCCTCTCTTGATATTCATGAGTGTTTATTGCCATGTTGGTTTCTGTTGTATACTGTATGTGCCACATGACCCATTTGCTTTTCTGAGGTGCTGCTCCTAGTATTTGTACCCATCTCACAGATAATCATTTTTGAAATTAATTGCATGGACTTAGACTTGATTGAAATGAAAAGAAGGATTTTTTTTTTACTTTATCTGAAAAATTAAGTGGAGCTTTGACTAACATGTTATGATTACTTCTAATTCATGTTGAGTTTCATATTCTATATGCAGTATATAGTACAGTTGAAGCGTCAAATCTTTTTCTGGGTCTGAATATAGACTAGACCAGCATGTGCATTACTCCAGTGCACATGCTTTCTGAAGCCTCCCTCCCCCCCCCCCCACCTCACCCAGCATGGTAGCAGTCCCCCCCCCCTTCAACCCCCCACCATGCATTCTGACAACCTCCTCCGCTCCCTCATAGTAGAACTTTCGACGAGAGCCAGAGAACGCCAGCGAATGCGCCAGCACGTTACAGCGCAGTGATGCCGTCACAACAGGATGCCGTAACTTAGATCAGGGGACCTCCTCTCGCTCTCGCCGAAGCTCTCCCTGAATCTCTCCCTACTACAAGACAATCAAGCCTGTCAGTTATTTCTTGTGTCTGTCTGTTCCACATCGTGCTGTACATAGCCCCTTTCTTCCTTCGCTTCTCCCGCCTCATTTTTCTCGCTGCAAGTGAAATTCTTTATTACTCAGCCTGCGTGAGGCTTCGGAGTGCCTTGTTCGCGAAACATCTCCCTGTGACTGGAGAAGTTCAGAGTGGATTAACTTTCATTCATTGAGGATTATTAGTCATGTTGTGGTTATTGTATTAAGGAGGAACTGACCAGTTACCCTCCAATTTGTATATAGCCTCCGCAACCTATTCACCGTGTTCTTGTAACTGGATGTTCAATATTTGTTAGCAACATGATTGACCACTTTGGCAACATCAAAGGAAAGGACTTACCAGGTATGTCAGAGTCTTCATGCATGTTTGAATTGAATTGAATTGAATTGAATTTATTGACATCATCGTAATAATATATAGTTGTTACAAATAGTTATACTGATTTACAAAATTTTTAAGCTTATATAATGTAATACATTTGAAGTTTTGTAAGAATACATTGTCCCATATAGTAATTGCAAGTACAAACATATCTTTAGTATTACATGTTTTTTTTTCAACATGCATATTACAGTGAATAACTGATGTACTGAAGGATGTATTGTAGAATTTGCAATGGAATGGTATACTCATGTAATTACCTTAACTGAAAGTGAAATATTAACATTTCCATCTAATATTCTCACTAATAATTTGTTTGAGATATCCCAAGATACATTCTTTGACGTGTGGAGACATTGAAGATTTACTAATTGATTGCCTCATCTGACTGTGAGGCTCAATGAAATCATGTGCTGATTGGTAATGTTCTGCAAAGGAAGATGATGCAGAACCGAATGTGATCAAGTACTGCACAGGGTTAATTCAGAATGTCAAGTCAAATGGCAATACTTGACTTTTTGTGGAGGATTATATTATGAAGGTTAACCCTCTCACTACCATTCAGTGTGTTATAAATCAATGGTCTTTATGCCTTGGTTCGAAGAGGGTTAATCGTCTCAATACTATGTACGCATTAAGTGCGCTATAAATCTATGGTCTCTTCATGCCTTGCTATTAAGAGGGCTAGTCCTCTCATTACCATGGGCTCATTCACTGTGATACAAATCAATGTTTGTTCATGCCTTGGTACCAAGAGGGTTAACACTTTCATTACCATGGGTTCATTCACTGTGGTATAAACCAATGGTATCTTCATGCATCCGTACGAAGAGGGTTTACCCTCTCATTACCATGGGTTCATTCACTGTCTTGTCAATCAATGATCTCTTCATGCCTTGGTACCAAGAGGGTAAACCCTCTCATATACTTTTCACACTGGCAAAAATTAGCCCTGTACTATCCTTAGCCCCGTAGTATCCCTAGCCCCGTACTATTTTTTGAAGCTTTTCACACTGGCATTTCTTAGCCCCATACTATTTCTTAAACCCGACTAGCTTTTCACACTGTTCTCACTCGAAATCGTTAGCCCCGGACTTTCTCGACAGCTTATGAATATTTATGAGTGTACGTCTTGCACATCGGCTCTTTACCACTCCGCATCAAGGTCACTCGCCCGTCGGGCCTTATCTGATTGGTCTGGGCGTTTCAGCCTTGAGAGCTGACATCGCATTTCCTTAGCCCCGTACTATTTTTCGTTTCTGTTCACACTGGCGCTCTTAGTCCCGGACTATTCGGCTTGGCCCTGCAATTGCGGTGTTAGCCCTGCTTTTTTGCAGGGCCAAATAATCCCGGATTATTGGTGGGGCTAGCCTACTTTGGTAAAAACCAATGTGAACAGAAAGTGGTCTAAGCTTAGCCCCGTACTATAGGTGGGGCTAAGGCCCCCCCTTAGCCCCACATATAGTACGGGGCTAAGGAAATTTTTGCCAGTGTGAAAAGCATATCACTACCATGAGCTCTTAACTGTGTTTTTAATCAATGGTCCATTCATGCCTTGGTACCAAGAGGGTTAACCCTCTCATTATCATGGGTTCATTCACTGTGTAGTCTGCACATGTGGTCTGGACAAGTGGCTCATGTTCACTACTTGCTAGGAAATCTCAAAATTTTCACTGGAAATTAAGCTCTGTGGTTTCTTAGGCTGGTGAAAATGGTGGGACCATAACTCCTGATTCTTCCAAAAGTTGCTTTTTATAGTGTAAATAAGCATATTAAGGCTGGTACACATCACATGAAATACTTCCTAATAGATGCAGATGTGTATGCCTGGCATAATTGGGTCTGTTAGCAGGCAGTCAGGCAAGGTTGACCCTATGGTGGCTCTCAGGGAGAGCATTGATTCAATCTGCACTGCTCTGGGCCTGTATAGGTGATGATGAATGGGCTTTCAAGGCTGCATGTAGGATGTTACAGGTGTATGTGTCAAAATGTGGTCACACATTAGGGGTTGAGGCTATCATGACAACCCCTCCAACCCCCTCACCCCACAAATGTCAAGATTTGCATGCTCATACATACTTTATACTTTGTTTTGAAGATTTGTTATGTTGTTAAGATCTGCATGGATACTTATACATATTTTGTATGTTGTACATAAAGACAGGGTGTCTCATCTGCAAAAGTCATGATTGAAACTCCTTTTGTAGCCATCGCACCAAAAACAATCACCATTGTTTCTCACTTATTCCACCCTACAGAGAAGCTGCTGAATTCTTCTGGGAGAGAGCTGAGACGAGCCCTCTTCTCCCTCAAGCAACTCTTCCAGGTAAGTTCCTTCGTTTTCTTACATGTATCTTCACCCTCTCAGTACCAACTAATCATAGTCTCAATGCGATCAGTACTACAGTGGATTGCCTATGGAACTGGCGGGGATAAACCTCTCAATACCAACCAATCATTGTCCCATGTCAACTACTACACAGTTTAGTGCCTATGGGACTGGCAGGGTTAACCCTCCCAGTACCAACCAATCATAGTCTCATGTCACTTACTACACAGTTTCTTGTCTATCGGACTGGCAGGGTTAACCCTCTCAATACCAACTAATCATAGTGTCATGCCAATCAGTACTACAGTATATTGTCTATGGGACTGGCATGGTTTAACCCTCTCAGTACCAACCAATCATAGTCTCATGTCACTTACTACACAGTTTATTGCCTATGGTACTGAATAGATTAAACCCTTGTAAGAAGTTGACTTGGAAAAAAAGGAGAAAAATTAGAGAGCCTGATCAGCAAAATTTTGAGCAAAAAACATACACATTGTTATAAGGACTTTGTTTGTGTGTAAAATCTCAGCCACTAACACTGTATTTTTGCTCTCTAAATTTAGGGTATGCAAGTGATGTTCTTAGTATTGTCTTGTGTTTGGATGGTGTGCAAGAACAATGCCAATTTCATATAATAAAACATTGCGGACCAATTGAGTTGCCTATGAAGGTTAGTGATCAGGAATTAGTGTTAGCAATCATGATTTTCATTATTCACAACTTCCTCAGAAGATGTCTGCTTTTTCTCAAACTGTAACCAACCAATCTGGTCTTGTGATTTTTCTCAATCCAATTCATTTTCATGGTTTTATTCTCCTTTAAGTCCACCCTTCCTCTCTGGAACTCATCCATCTCAGCTCCATGCACCCATGAAATTTACCTCCAAGAGCAACCCACCCCATCTAAAACACATGCAGAAGATTTGCACTGATATCTGACTGTACCCTTAGCCTGAAGTCATGATGTGTTCAATATTTCATAATGAGACACGGACGTAATGATACTATGAGCTTGCTGAGAACTCATTTAATTTGTGTTCCTTCCCTGGGGGTAGGGGTGTCTCTTTCTACTTTGACTTATTAGATGGGGTGTGTGGGGGAGGAGGGAGGGGGGGAGGGGGGTGTCTCTGTTCCCAATGTTTGAAGTATATATAGATTTTGTATACTCATATGTATTAAAAGAGAATGGAATGTCAGTTATGAATGTGTTTTACAGACAAGGTGTTGTAGGAGTGGATTTTGATTTCCGAAAGTGTTTTAACCGACAAGATGTTGTAGGGCCTTGGGGGATGGGAGGGGGGGGGGGGATATCTGTTCCATATTTGAAGTATTTATAGATTTTGTTTAAGTATTAAAAGGAATGTCAGCTTTGAATGTTGTTTTACTGACAAGGTGTTGTAGGGCCGTGGATAGGGGTTGGAGCTGGGGGTGGGGGATGGGGGGGGAGAGTTCTCATGCTTCCTCCTGTAAAGGTTGCTGCCCCTAGTGTGTTTGAGAGGTATCCTCCGCTTCACTCGTATCCTGTGTTTATTAATCATGATCTATCGCAGGGCAGTGAACCTCACTCACTCGATAGTGAAAGGCTGGTGGTGATTGTTCTCTGGACACACAAAACTGAATGTGTAGTTCATGTCATATACATGTAGTACTACCCCATACATTACCAGGCCTTGGAAAATGCTATTGGATTCAATACTACTGCACATCTCCATGCTAATGTTATAGAGAGAGATCAGGGAAGAATGCAGCAACATTCTCCTTATCAATAATTTATCCAGTAATTTGGAACTCATGAATTGAACAAACTTCAATAATGAATGTAAGTGGCAATAACATAAATGTGTAATAAGGGCCATTTTCTTTGGAAAATTTCATTTGCCCCCCACATGTTTTACTTGCCCTTGGCAAGTGGACAAGTGTTAGTGAATATCCCAGTATTATGCTGATGCAGAAACTTTAAATGATTACAGAGACAGACTATAAAGGAATTAGAATGAGAAAGGACTGTCGTTTATTATTGTGTATTGAAGACATCCATGCCTGCAATTGTGTTCAGGGCCATGTTGCATCTGTTTTCAATTATTGTAACTTACCATCAATGGTAACTACTGTGCGAATAGCCAATGAGCTCTCATTATTGCACCCGTTGCCATGGTAGTTACCATTGATGGTAAGATACATTAATTGAAAACTTATATGCAACATGGCCCAGATCTGATTTATCTGCTGATCCATCTCACAAATTCTTATAAACATGAGAACATTAAAAGATGATGTGGCCACTACAAAAGGAATCAGTTATGCATAGAATTTGTCCTCACTCAAAACATGAAACTTCAATAGAAACTGTCTGAAATAGGAAGCTCATATTAGAGCGAGATATACATAAACCCATTCACCAACTGAAACATGATCCCCAGGAAATATTTTGATATTCACTCGACATTGCCACCAAACTGTTGTCTATGAGACTTCATGAGATCTCTGGGATGTCCTGCGAGCTAGATAACCAGAGGTTGACCGACACTGTCTGGCAAGAAAACTTGATTTGGATCATAGATAGGACTTTAGTTGACCTCCCTTGCCTCAGAGAAATGAGGGCAAATCGACGGGAGGCAAAGATTTGATGCTATTTCAGTGGTCCTGTGATCTTGAGAACACTATGCAGTGCATCCCGTTACAATGTTTTTAAGATTCATCTTGTCATTGCCGCTGAATTTGAGAAATGTCAACAAGTTGATACTCTGCATGAATTGCCAGGAATGCATATTCTCAGAGGAGAGTAGCTGACATGACCTTTCTTTCACTGAATGTTTCAATATTATACTTGTATTAAATAACCAAGTATGCCAATCAGGTATTTCAATTCAAATTGATTTACAGTATACTATTCAAATCTCACTTTGAGGCCTGACAGCATCATAAGCAAGGCTATATTTTCCATAAAAATTTTGAACAGCAACTATGATGCTCTTGGAGAGATATTACCATTATGTGAATCGCATGACTGGCTACTATTACACAGCTTTGAGGGAGATTATTCAACTTTTGAGAGAAGTTCTTCAACTGTTTTCTTCTATATGCTATGATATTGACAACATTTAATGTTTAAGGCATGCCAAAGGGGCACACCATTCAAATAGACATCCATCTAAAAAAAAAAATCACACATACAAACTGTACATACATGGATTATTCCTTCAGAAATTGTAATTAATATTTTTTTTTTGTCTAAATATATTTGGAAACCATTTTTGTAATTATTTTTCTCGTTAACCCTCTATAATGATGGTCCCATGTTTTGAAAACATGGACTATTGCCTATGGGACTGAGGGGATAAGAAAGACAGGTGTAAATTTCAAGATTTTAAAATGGGCAGTTAACCCGAAGTGCCTTTGACCTCTAGAAGTGCCGAGAGGAAAGAAAACGGGGCAGAGCGATGGGGAAGGAGGTAATTGGACCAGATTTCTGTGGACATCCGAAAGGGTCTGTGCCTGACAGGATATCTAATTTTTATGGTTGATTGAAAAATCCTTGAAAAGCTTAGAAAATTGTTTGTCTTGAAACAAATTGGAAGGAAGTATGTTCAAGGTGGATGGGCGTAATAGTCAGGTTGGTCAAGTTTGTCTTATGAGCTTCGATACCTCAAGTTGCATTTGGGGAGACCTTGGTTTTTATGCTGACTTGAATCAATTTGTTTTTCTTTTGAAGTTGATACTTTTTTTTTATTGGGTATTGTTTTGAAAGGTTATTTGCTATCACAGAACAGAACACTTACTTTAGTTTCCCTGTCCAAAACCAAGAGAAAGAAAGACATTTAAATGTTAATGGATATCTACTTAAAAGATTTGGTGCATTCCCATTTGGTCTATTCCCATTTCTCCTTCAAGCTTAAGCTATATTAAGGCCTTAGGGTTATGGTTAGAGTTTGATGTGGTTTTGTTTTGAGTTATTGTTCATATTCTAGGTTATGCGCATAGATTAAAATTGTATTAGTCTAAGTAGCTGTAGACTAAATTGCTATTAACTAAATGTTTACATGGCTGATGTCTGGGGGAACCTCTAGGTCATAACAGTTACACATTTTATTGATAAACTCTTCATGCCCCAATAATGGAGTTTTGCTCACATCCCATAGAGCAGAAGTTGATTTATCTAGCACACAAATGCCCTTTTCTCACTTGGATTTCTTAACCCCTTTAGTATCGTTAGTCCTGTACTATCCCTAACCCTCAGACTATCCTTAGCCCCTTTTCTCACTGGCAATTTTAGTCTTGTACTATTGCCAAAAGTGAGGCTAAGAAAAATCACTCCCATTCTCACTTGATTCGTTAACCCTAGACTTTCTAGGTAATGAATTTTCATGATTCTCCATGCTCGTATTTCACGCCCGGGCCTCGAGAAGGCACGTGAAATGTAATCATGTTTTTTGTGTTCTCACTGGTTTTCTAAGCTAGATAGTCCCGGACTATCGGTGGGGCTAGCCCACTTTTCAAAAACACGGTGAGAACAGAAGCGGAGCTTGAGCTTAACCCCGGGGAAATTGATGGAGCTAAAGGGGGGGGGGGGGGGGGCCTTAGCACAGCAATTGCCAGGGCTAAGCAAAAATTTTGACAGTGAGAAAAGGGCTCTAGAGTGTCTGAAGTAGAGACTGGATCAGAGACTGACATGGCAATGAAGACTGTGATGAGAGGAAGGAAGGATTGGCTAAAAGGCTCATAACAACTTCTCCTAACTTTATTAGATGCATACTCAAATTGAAACAAAACATGATAACCCTTGTGTGTTATCTCCGCTAATGTCACACCATAATCTTTGTGTCATTGAACGTTAGTGGAACATTAACCTTATTCAGAAGTGATAAAAGTGTAGTTTACAAATTATTTAAAGTTGTCTGTGTGTGCCCTATTCAGCCTGGCTGTTTTTAAATTCCTCAGCCTGTGTGCAAATGCTTCTTTAGTAAAGTTCAGTTTCAAGTTTTATGTTGCAATTCATGTACATGTAATCAACATCTTTATCAAGGTCAAATTTCACATAATAAC
This sequence comes from Arbacia lixula, assembly GCA_963669155.1. NCBI lineage: Eukaryota > Metazoa > Echinodermata > Echinoidea > Arbacioida > Arbaciidae > Arbacia > Arbacia lixula. Next base: position 11,208,803 of record OZ022581.1, on the reverse strand, counting down.
ATAGGATGTTCCTGAAAAAGATTGCTTTGTGAACTGAGCAAACAAGTTGAAAAGCTGAAGCAGAAAAACAAAACGGATCCAGTAAAGTCTGGCATCGTGCACTTTCCTCATTTTAGTATTCATTGTCAATGCAATGGAACTTTGGCAAAATATTATTGTACAGTATAGGCTTTAGAATAGGTTCAGTTGCTGGGAATCTACAGTGTATTGCAAACAAGAGATCTGGCTGGATCACACTTACAGTGCCATGAGAATGTTTGTTAAGAGGCTATCGTAGATGATCAGTTTAGCAGCAAACATATTAAAAGGTACTTTAGAAATCAGTAGGTACCGGTAAATAAAAATCATGTATAAAACATTTCAATAAACAATGTCTACATTTCTTGTTCAGATGGCCCAGTTTAAAGGGTTTTGAACCCATTGAAACTGTATTACTTTGACGTCCATGCAATGGCATTAAATGGTGATCATGCCATTCTCCTTTGAACTCTGTTTCAGGGACTTTGTCCCCGATGAAGACATACCTCGAGGCATTTTTACTCTACAGTTCACTAACCTCATTCCAGTCCTTACCCATTACACTGTCCACAGTATAATTTCCATCTATGAAGATTTAATGCAAATCATTTCAGAAGTTCATCAGCCAATTTTTTCAGAAAACTAGCCTAGTATTTAAAACTAAATTAAATACTATGCAACATTTAAACAGCCCTGTATGTAACATTTAAAGAAAGCATATTAATGAAGGAGAAAGAAGAACAAAGGTATGGCACAGTACACTTTTTCTGTGTCATTCCTGATGTATTGTATTTGAAGTGATCCCAAGTTCATCAAGATCCAAATACAACTGACCTTCTGTACTTAGTAAAACTTACATTAAGTTGCTTGTTATTATCTGGAGGGCTGTTTAAAGATGGCCCGTCCCTTTTGCAAAGATCTGCAAACTTAATGAAAGTTTGCACATATTTAGCACGTATCTTTGGGATACCAACTGTGAAATGTTAAGGTCAGAGATACTATAACTCTCATAGAATAAATGAAAATCTAACTAGTTTTCACTGACATTTGACTTTTTTCGTTGTATGAAAGAAGAAAGCTCGATTGATTATTGAAGATTATTTCCTCTAAACCAAATATTACACTTTGTTGATTCCAGTGAAAGGTTATATAGCCACTCTCTCTCTCTCTCAAATGATGACAAAGTCAGGGAACTTTCAGAATTAGGTCTGCAAAAGGGGCGGGCTACCTTATACATGTATGCCCCTTTTAAGTTTGGGCTTTAGTATACACAGAAACCCCAGAAAGCAGCAATTTGCATAGCACAGATGGGGTTAAAACTGAAGGGCAGAGTAATGTCTAAATAATGTGATCTTGGGCTTGTTCGAACCCCTTTTCTTTCATCTCACATTCATTTGTCATTTTACCATGCAGTCTCAGACATGGGTATTTGGAACGGTGTTTGTTAGGGTCTACTTTGGGTGTGTCAAACAGTTTCAGCAGAGTTCATGGAGTGGAAAAAGGTCAGACTTGGGTCCATGATCTGGGTCCATGATCTCTGAAGGGGCGTCTTCATTAGCAAGCTTGTTCTGATCGGGTTAGCTAGCCAGATCACGAAATAGCTAGCTATTAGCGTCTTCATTAGCCAGATCAGGCAAAATAGTGAGCTATTTGGTCGAGAAAATTTCCCAAGAAATCTTGGGCGAGATGGAGCTAGCTCGAGCTAGTTCGCGAAATAGCTAATGAAGACGCGATTGCAACTTCAGGCTAGTTCCCTAGATCAGCAAACTAGCTCGCTACTTTGTCTGATCGGGCTAATGAAGACGCACCTTGAGAGAAGTTTCCTCTCTGAATGTTGGGATATGATCAGTTGTCATGTTGTGCCCTCAACCAGTGGTATGAGTTATAGCATGGAGAGAGGGAACTGCGGTGTTTCAAACAAGTGACAGAAGCAAAAATAGGTTTGTGATTCAGCATTGAGCTGCAATGAACGAAGAAGGATTGAGCTGTGTGTACAGAAAATGTTGTTTCGAATACATATCTAGAGATGGGGAAAAGGCAAAGAAGGAGCAAGAAAGAGGAAGAATTGAACAAGGAAAACAGATGAGGTGGAGCAGGAAAGGGAGGGGGAATGGAATTAGACAGACATCATAGTTAAGAGGGAACAAGTGGAGGACTGCTTTTACCTAAATAAAAAAATGAAATATGTAATATGTTAACTGGTGTAGCTGATAATTGGGTCTGGGTCTAGGTGAAATTAGCATCAAATTTATGTGCACCAGATTGCACAAATTACAAGTTGAAAAAATCCAAAAGCTCGCTACTGTAGGACAGGGTAAACTCTCCCTATACGAGCATCAATCTCGTTTCATTGAATGAGCGTTTTTGGCTGCTACTCTTCCTTCTAGTGATGTTTCTCAGCCTGTATCATATTTCTGTTGATGTTTTGAATATCATGAATATCATTATGATAAGCAAAATTATTGAAGTTGAACAGATGACCTTCTAATTTTTGCATTCCAAAAAGTACATTGACTCACAATAAAGAAGTTATGATTATATGCTTGTCTTTTTTGCTGGTGGCGAGTTAGCCCCATCCTGTCACATCCTATAACACTACTTTATAAATGCAATACCTCTTTCATTGATCAGATGGTTCGTAGGAGGAACACAATAACAAATAGATTATGGGTGACCTCTGAAAAATGAAGAAGCCACTGCATCGGAATCCCGTCTCCAATTCCTCCAGGATGACACAAACCTGGGGCCATCTAAATTAAATTCAATTGTGCATTCTGCCCCAGAAGCTGGACAACAGAACTGGAATAAGTATTTAATTAAAGTAAAGAGTATTGCCTGGATTTTGGGGGCATGTGGGTAGAATTCTTATTTAGTGATTTTAATTTGAAACTGCATCTCATAGGAAAAGTTCATTTTAAAGGGGTAGTTCACTAACCCACCCAGATGAATAAAAAGCAGATTAATGAAAGATTGAGCAAAATTTCACAAGTTCCGATTTGCAACTGTCACATCACTTATTAGCTCACTTTACATTGGATCTGCTTTATGTAGAATTTACCAAACACTTCTCTGTTTATTTTAAATACATTCGTAAATACTTTATGTAAATATAGATTAAAAAGGTATTGATGTTAAAAACAAAGCTGTATAACTTAGAAAAAAATATGACACTTATATACTGTGCATATGACCTCCGTACTAGATAATGAAACAATTATATTCCAATGTTTGTTTTTACTGTGTTGACCTATTGTAGATATATATGAAACGAAGTATTGTGTGTTATACATGATGCTATTGAGTTCCCATTGTCTATTTGTGTGCATAGTCCCACTTACTGTAGTTTTTGTAGCTATGAATTTGCCCTTGGCTGTACATTCTTGCCTGTCAGCACCCATCAGGCCTGAGTGGTGGAGTGGACTAGAACCAGCTGTGAGAATCATCTTTTCTGTCCTTACCAGAAAAGGTTTTGCAGGAGGCTACCAGGTAGATGTCGAAGTCTGAAAGTGTGGATTATCTAGCACATGGGTGTGAGGTGTGATTGGTAGTAATACAATATTTGTTCAAAAGTAGTGACCCATTTGAAAAAGTCAATATCATTTGACATGAATCAGTAGTATAGTCTTATGATAGCATCTATGAAATCTCTATAATTCCATTTTAGCCCTGTCAAACTAGTAGCTCCACCCACAACTAATTTCAACAAAATTTATTACACTGCAGTGCAATTCAGTATGGTCCCTTTAATGCTAAAAAAGGCAAAGAAATTCGAGCATTTAAGAGAATCAAAGAAAAGTCATGTTTTTTTTTACCCTAGGTGCCCAATTGAAAAGTCGTGATTAAATAAACACTAGTTTGGAGGTCAGAGAACATGATTGACTTATTTTCAAATATGCAATTTTAATGTAATTTACATAATTTGCACAAATATTCTGTAAAAGGAAGGATAAAACCTGCAAAAATTAAAAAAAAAATTTAAGTGTCTTATCAAACTGCGATTGGAGTGTAGGTTTTTAGTAAATATCATCGCGACATCATCGCCCATTAAAGCTGAATGATGGCGGATTGGACAAGAACCAGCGTAGGGATAATCTTTCTGTGTTCTTACCAGGAATAGGGTATGCAGGAGGATTATGTGGTACTTTAGGTGTCTTAGTATTATTGTAGTTGCTTAAAGGGCATATACTGTACTGGGAAGACAAAAAAGCCTTCAAAAGGTGCTCGTGAGCAATCTTCTTGCTAATGGTCTTAAATTCATGTATTGTCCATTTTAGAAACTTGCTGAAAGTTATTTTCCCTCAAATGATCCACATTTGGAGCAATTAATGATTAAAGATTCAGTAACAAAATGTTCTGGCCGAACATTTTGAGGATTTGTGATTTGATCACTATTTACTCCAAATGTGGATCATTTGAGGGCAAATAACTTTCAGCAAGCTTCTAAAATAGACAATACATGAATTTAAGATCATTGGCAAGAAGATTGCTAACAATTACATTTTGAAGGCTTTTTTGCCTTCCCAGTACGGTATATGCCCTTTAACAACAAGAGATGATGGATGACTTCTGTACTTGTGAGTTTTAGTCATAACATCTTCATGAAAGGAAGGTTGATGACTAATTATGTTTTTGATTGAAATTTCATCTCTGAAAGGAATGATTTTTAAAAATTATTATTATTTCTTCTTCCTTTTCTTCTTCTGTTTTGTTTTCGTTGGGGGGGGGGGGGGGGAGGAGGAGGGGGGAGGAGGGAGGAAGGGGCACTATAACTTCTCAGACCAGACTATAACTCAAATGTGCTACAGACTACAATTATTTTTGATGTAGTAAAGCAATATTATCAGCAATTGCCCTAATAATTCTTGTGTATTTATTAACATCTAGTTTTGACTCAAAATGGCCCAATATATATGAGTGTCAGGCATGCTGTGTCTTACAAGTCACATATCAGGGTATAGATGATTGATTTACTTGATCGAGTACTGGATTCAGCTCCAATATTTTCCAAGTTTTGATCTAGACCCTTGTTTGCGAATTGTGTGACATGAAACATGTGTGAATCGTGTGACATTCACGTGGAATAGCCCAAATGTCTGCCTGTGTCATTTTCTGTAACATAATGAATGTAGAATCACAGCCCTCAAAATGGAAAATTAATTCAATATTGGTACCAGCATATTTCTATAGTACATTACCTATATACAGGATACTATCAGTATTTACACGTATTACAGTGCATTATTTGCACATTGAGAAATGAGCTTGTGACTACCAGTAGTTGTTGCAATCTGCCTGATAAATCCACATTATTAGATATAAATTTGAAATCATTTCTCAAACCGCTGCTCTTCATACGGACAGGCAGGAAGCTTTAACCTATGTCAATATCCCCCAACGAACCTGCTGTTCGGGTTAATTCCTCAGCCTGGATGCCAAGAGGACAGGGGGAGCTCAGCACAGTGCCAAATCCGCCCTCCTGACTTTGCTAATGGCACCCCCACCTTCTGCCCCTATGGTGGTTTATAGCATCATTACTCATGCTGTGGCCTTTGCATGCACTCACTCACTCTTCGTATTTTGGGAAGATATTTTATAGGCTGACTTTTTTTTGCGTCTGTTGCCAACTTTCATGTTCATGGACAAGGACAGAGCAGATGCATGGCTGTGTTAGGCTGAAAGCACGGAATATAACTCACATTATGTTAACGATTGACTCTCTCAGTCCCATAGGTGATAAACTGTGTTGCTGCTGACATCCGACTATCACTGTTTGGTATTGAGAGGGTTAAGATTTTCTCAGATATTCAGAAGTGTAATGTGGAAAAGGATTATTTGTTAAGGTTTGTTAATATTCTGAGTCAAAGATACTCTGTTTTATCTCCAAAAAATGTTAGGAAAGTATTCGTGAAGGTAGATTCAGGAGATGAGAATTCTGGAAAGTTGCAAACCAGTTTTCTTGCACAAGACTTTAAATTCTGCCTATTAGCTGTTTTCTGAGTAGAATATAACAATAAGCCATTTTCATAATGTATTCACAACTATCCCCCTACTTATCTAGTGATGCATTATTACATTCACCTGTTTTTCATGATTCAGTTTCAATAGATGGAAATCACTCTGAATGCATAAGTTGTTGCTCCTCAGATAATTCTTGGACAAGCTTTGGGGTTATCATTAGTAACATATTGTTTGAACGCGATTTGCATACATAACGAAAATATTCTATTGACATGAACCAAGTATCAAAATGGCTTGCATCTAGTAGCTAGCTGTGTGGACAGTGGGGTAGAACAAAGCTAGGTTGACCTCACAACAATGTGAAGATGCTAGGTACCAGGGGCCATATTCATGAAACCTTACTAAGCCTAGTTAGTTACTAAAGTGCATTCAGCTACATGCATTTTAGTAACTAGCCAGGGTAAGGTTTCATGAATATGGCTCCAGGGCATTCCAAGAAAGCAGGTTTATCATTCGTGTGTAAAGCTTTGCATTAAGAGATCATTCTAATCAAATGGGTATGAGCTGGGAGATGGATAGACAATGGACAGGTACTGTAAATGTCACTGGGAGAACACTGAGACCCAGATACATTGTCTATGTAACATGTACATCATACATTGTCAATTTTCTGTATTGTGTCTACTATCAAGAAATGGACAATGCCCAGTGAACTAAGCTAAATTGCCAAGACATACATGTATGGTGTACACTAGAATTTTCCCTATCGCATATACATAGCCGATATTAAACAAATAATCAACGTTGGTGAAGGTGATGGGATGAACTATCACTTCCGAGGCGATCTGGATGTAGCTATCTTTCCGAAGTGCAGCTGAGGAAAGATAGCGTATACATTCAGATCGCCGAGGAAGTGATAGTTCGTCTCATTGCCTGAAACAAAAAGTTGATTATTTGATTTATATTCCACATCTGAAACCAACTATCTATACCAAAATGACAATTTGACGTACAAAAGTAATTTTTACTTCTCTACCTGACCCCGAGCCCCTGCCATGGGGAACACGCGTTAGGATGCGCGTTAATTATGACGCGCATTATGACGCGCGTTTAATTAGGACGCGCATTATGACGCGCGTTTGGACGCGCTAGTGGGAGGTGATAGTCCGAGTGTAACGCACTTTTATTTCGCGCGTACTCAAAATATTAATCACGCATTAGGACTGTGAGGAGTGAAGAGATCAGCGAAACCAAAAAGTACTATCACCTAGAGTGTAACGAACTTTTATTCTCAGGTGATCTGATAGGAAAAACTACGCCTCATCACGTGATCAAGTCTTGACCAATCATATAGCAACATTTTTAGTATGTGGAATATAACAAGCGATATCATCTCGCTATACTGATATCTGATCGATTGCTCTTGGGACCTATACTTCTGGTAAGAGTTTGGTACGTATTCAATTTGTGAAATAACGCACAGAATCTGTAATTTTGACCCTCGTAAACCTCTTAATATTAAAATGGAAGGGTTGTTACATGGACGAATGACTTGAAAAAAATACCACCAGTCACTCACAGCAATGTTTTTGCCTACCTCAACATTAATTGTGGATGGACTAATGAATGTTCGTGAACCGGAAGTTCATGTCCCAAGAATTAAAGGTAACAGAAATAGAGCGCCACACGCGCTCAGATTCGGAGAGCTATATGCGATAGGGGAATTGGAGTTGGTGACAACATATGTGAATGTCATTCTTTTTCTGTGGGATTGCTGGAATACGTGGACTATACTCCTCATTATTTTGTCACTTAAACATTTAAAAAGTGTTGATGATGATACAACGTCTCCTTTAACTGTAAGCTAATCTTCTTGGGCCAGTGTTTTGTGGGCTCAATTAAGTCCCTAATAGATTCAGGAAGGCAGATATGGGTCTTCTCTCTGAAAGATCCCTCAACTCAAGGAAATCTCCCCAACTTCCTCATTACTCAAATACCTGGGTCCATTCACCCTGATGCAGCTTGATGAATGGCAGTCTGTGAGATGCACAGAGTGATGTCACCTTACTCTTGACACACTCACCCATGCTGCCCTACTCTGACAAAAGGAAGCAACTAACAAAAGAGACTTTTCTTGTAAATGAGCAAAATGTGTCTGTCACTTGCATTGGCATCAGTGCAATACCACATCATGTTAGATTGAATATCTCGCAGCAAGATGAATATTTCTTGTCCAGATTTTGCTTCTATGTAGGAAATGCTGGGTACAATCTAAGAATACCAATAACCCAGATTTGAGTGATTTGTCACTTGCTTCCTTTTGTCAGAGTAGGGCAGTATAACCTTCATCAGTTATTAAACCCTCTGAGTACCAAGCCATGGATATGCCATTGGTTGATAGCGCAGTGATCAAGCCCATGGTAATGGGATGATCAAAATGAAAATAATGATATCAAGCATCATATTCCACATACTAAGAATGTTGCTATATGATTGGTCAAGAGTTGATCACGTGGTGAGGCGTAGTTTTTCCTATCAGATCACCTAGGAATAAAAGTTCGTTACAATCTAGGTGATAGTACTTTTTGATTTCGCTGATCTCTTCACTCCTCACAGTCCTAATGCGTAATTAATATTTTGAGTACGCGCGAAATAAAAGTGCGTTACACTCGGACTATCACTTGACATCTAACGCGTCCTAACGCGCGTCCTAATGCGCGTCCTAATACGCGTCCTAATGCGCGTCCTAACGCGTGTTCCCCATGGCAGCGGCTCGGGGTTATGGAGATAAGTAAACATTACCTTATTACGTCAAATTGTCATTTTTGGTATAGATAGTTGGTTTCAGATGTGGAATATAAAGCAAATAATCAACTTTTGGTTTCAAGCAATGAGACGAGCTATCACTTCCTCGGCGATCTGAATGTATACGCTATCTTTCCTCAGCTGCGCTTCGGAAAGATAGCTACATCCATATCGCCTCGGAAGTGATAATTCGTCCCATCACTCTCACCAACGCTGATTATTTGCTTATTAATTCTAATGCAGTTTCTTTCAGGATGGATGTGTTGCAGGTTATGAAACTAGTTCTAGATTTGTTTTGGTCATTGTCAATTTTGTCATGTAGGCAAAGCCAGGTTAAATCTTTTGTAAAATATCAATGTTAGAAGCACCTCTGAAGTGTGTTCAGAAGAAGAATGACTCTACTTAAAACACTGATATGGAATGTATAGAAACAAGGCCATGATTATAAACTTCCATTTGACTTTTATTGTGAAATCCAAAAAACCAAAGATGAGATTAGATATGCCTTGTGTGGGAACTAAAAATACATGTATGTTGTTTTTATTGTGTGTTTGTGTGTGTGTGTGTGTGTGTGTGTGGGGGGGGGGGGTAGGTGGATAAGTATGAAGACACATCAACATAACATTATTTTAAGTCCTCTTTCCAAGAATAGGCAGCTCAGAATTGTCATTGGAGGAGATATCAAAAGGATCATAAGAATTGCGTCTCATTGCCAGTCTGCGATGAAGCCATGCCGGCAGAGTGCATCAATAGCATGGACTTTGCACTCATGTGGGCACCGTACATTCCTTGCATAAGTGCCCTTTATGAGCAAACAATGCGGAGGAGCAGTGTTGTGATAGATGACCATGGGGAGTGGTAAAGGATGCCCTAGAATCCAAGCAGGCAAAAAACAACAATCGGGAGTAAGCTGACAAATGGGTGCAAGAACTGAATTAATGTCCTGTTGACATCGGGGATGTGGGAGTCAATGCCTCCACTTCCCTGTTTGTAAATGTTGTGTCATGCGCTGATGACATTATGTGGTATGATTTGGTTTGTTTTATCTGACTGACCAAAACTGAGAGAGGAAAAATCATCTCCATCATGGTTATTGTGGTATCATTCTTCTGCACTTGTTTGCCTTGCTGACTGATGTACATACACATTGGGTCCCAAGCTATTTATAGCAGTGATTGATGACATCTTTACTTACATCAGAATAACAGTTATTTTTAACAGCTTTTTAGAGGTGAAGGTGAGGCAAGATGTGGCACAGGTTTATGCCTGAAGCTCTTTGATATCTGCCCACATTCTTCATTCATCAGTAATTCACGTCATAGCCAAGTGGATTAGGGCATTTTCATTAATGAGTCCTTATATATAGTTCTACAGAGTGACAATATATCTACTAAATGTTTACATTTGCTGAACATTTCATTAATTTCTTTGACGTGAAAATATATGCAATTCTTGAACTAGTGTGTCAGAGCCAAAAGGCACTAATTATTCAGTATCATGTGGATTTAATGGCTCTGCTGGTTAGGGGTTGTAATAATGATGTCACACTTTATGCTCATACTCCCGCAAAAACACACTTAAATGTCCTTGTATCATCAGCAGTTAATGTACAAAGTGAACCACATAAACCATCCTAACCTCATCTGTCAACCCATATCAATGCAGCTGGCTCTACGCCTCTACCCAATTACCATGGTAAACAGTGAATGCAGAAATGCTAGAAATGTGCAAATAGCAGAGGTTGATCATCCATAAAGTTCCATTTGTAGAGTAACACATTTGAAATGTCACACAAACAAACTTTGATAATGTACTTCAGTGTTTTTCAGTTGTAATCCTGTCCTCCTAATGGTTTGCCATCTAAGCAAAGTATGTGAACATACTTAAACTGTATAATTGTTCAAAATAAAAACATAAGGGCCTTGTTTAACGTATTGATTATGATGAATACCTTTTTTAATGTGTCATCTACAAATATTGTCTGTATGAAAACACTTAGAAAGTGATAATTATACATTTGACAACAACATGGGGACTGTGAAGAGAACCTAACAGAATTGAATGTATCTGGAAAAAATAGATACGAATTATCCCCTTAAAATATTGGTAGTCTTAGCAAAACATAGATCTTGGCATCTTGCCACTGTGATATAATTATTTGATTAATCTTAAGCAATGCGATATTGCATGCAGACATGATGAAAATGTAATCATTGGCCCCCTTAGAGCTGTGATTTTGGTATATTCCGTGGGTTGTCTGCATAGCTTGAGATAAGACCCTTCCCCTTTCTCACATCCTCTCTCAAGACAGGATACAAGAAATTGGCAATATTCTCAGAGACATCAATCTTCTTAGCCATTAACCCTATGAGGCTGTCGTCCTTATTCAATTCCCATTTGTAAACAAGTCTTGAAGGGTTGTCTTTAGTCTGTGAAGTAGTCAAAGCAGAAATGGCAAGATGATGTAATTGCATCTTCTGTGGTTTATGCAGTTGACTTTATTGTATCTATATCAAATTAGATCTCTGATCTTGTTTATGTGTGTGGTAACTAACCTTTTGAAGATTATAAATGATTAAAAAATGCTGACTCAAACTGCCTCTATATCCATCTGTGTAAACAACAAATCAGTTTGTTTCTTGAAATTTGATTAGTGCTCATTTGATGATTTCATTTGTGAATTTTCAAGTTAGATTTCAAAGGATGAGATCATTGATTTCTTCTTAATCTATGGAGAATTTTGTGACATTTCAGCACTACATTAATAGGTAGAGTGTTTTTGCTGTTTTGTGTGTGAAGGTCAGCACAACATAGTCATGTGCCATTCACATCCTATTTTGTCTTTGATTGAGGATGCAACCTGCATGTTAACTGTCATGCAACACATCTATAATCATGCTGTCTGATATAGATCTGTTACTATAAATAATATGTGTTATTGTTTTCCGCCAGAAGATTGGCATTTATTGTTTTGTTCAGCTCCTGTCAACAGAATTTACTTCCATATGTCATTCTGAGTGGTTTGAATCATGCCAAGGATACATCATCTATTATTCTACAAGAAGACAGGAACTTTATTGCGATTTACCTGGTTGCCAGAAGACACTAGCAAGTTTATCTTTTACAATTTCACTTGAAAAAAAAAACAACCCTGTCTCCGGTTTGTTTATAGTGGCAGTTAGTGGTCATTTGGGTATCTTTAGAGAACACCTTCTGTTTTCCACTTCATAGGTCTGTAGGGATTTCCTTCCCAGGTCTGCTCAAGAAATGCAGACTCCCAGTCTGATACCTTGGTATTCAAAGATTTTTTTTTTTAGGATTGCAAAAGGGATACCAGTGCACTTCCTTTAATCTGGGAATTTAAGGAGGTCATTAACAGCTAGGCCACAGCTGTACTTAACCCCCTTAGTACTAAGGTATAAAAGGACCATTGATTTATAACATAGAGAATGAGACTATGGTAATTAGAGGGTCCATATGTATGGGTGTGTTTAACAACTTTCTGGCCTGAAACCAGCGTTTTAAAATGTGATTCAGGCTAATGTTTGCAGGTGATAAATGCAGCCACGTTTTGTTACATAATTAGCGAGAGCACTGTTTTGAATGGCAGCAAAATGTGCATTTTGTGAAGCATTTGAGCCATAGTCATATATCTGAGAGTTGACACACGCATCATCACATAATCACATATCAAAACACTGATTCCAAGTGAACGAAGTTAAAATGAATTTCAGTTAGTGTATAGAAACTCTGATTATAACTATAGAAAGGTCATACATGTAGACACACCCACAATTTCTTTATGACTGATCACTGCTACAAATGCAGGATTGATGCCAGGATTGATGCAGGGAAAAAATGAATTCAAAATTTTCGGGGGCTCTTTTTTGAGCACATTTGGCTACAATTTTACATTGTGTCTATGGGAATTTTGGGGGGTCTTTTAACATTTTCCAGGGCTCTTTTAAGCATTTCGGGGGAAATATCGCCCTGAGCCCCTGGATTGATGGCAGTGGCTAAGCTGGTGTTTGTTGTTTTTGTTGTGTTGTGCTGCAGGATGACAAGGATCTGGTGCATGAGTTTGTCAGTGCCGATGGCCTGGACTGCCTCATCAAGCTGGGCTCAGAGGCAGACCAGAACTACCAGAACTACATCCTCAGAGGTAAGAGACTAACTCCTAACCCTTTGTGGGGCCAGATAAACTGCTACTCTATGGGATTTGTGTGTATCACTTGTAAAATATATATGTGTGACTCGCAAAGAGTTAACAAGGGAACAGTGGAATGATAGACCAACATAAAGATATGGGTCATGCTGCATATAGTTTTTTTATTATTGTTATTTACCACCAATGGTGACTACCATAGGTGCAATAATGAGAGCTCATTGACTGTTGCCATGGTAGTTACCACTAATGGTTAGTTACAGTGATTGAAAACCCGCATGCAATATGGCTCAGATCAAGCAGCAGCAAGTTAGTGCAAGCTAATCATGCAAGTTATGGTTTACTAGTTTAGCTTAAATATTGTCCAAGGTTTCAGGTAGATTTGACACATTTCGACTAATGAGAATATAATTACAGGAGAGAAAATTTGATTGAAGATAAACAAGATTTTGCACTCAAATATCCTTGAAAAAAAAACCTTGTCAGCGTGCATGAGCATTGACTTTAATTGTGTACATGTCTTTAATAATATTAATTATAATACTTGTTTTATTTTATAGTGCATAACTCACGAAGTTAGAAAATTATAGTAACACTAAATTAAAAAGCAAAATTGTACCATGTGCATGCAGCTGTCTAGTAAACCAGTTGGGGGGGGGGGGGGGTTCAAAGCTTTGAATATAAGGGTATAAAGTGATTAATGGTTGCTCAACATTGATGATGATGATGATCATGTCTCCCTGCAGCTATTGGGCAGATCATGTTGTACATGGATGGGATGAATGGCGTCATTGAACACATCGAGACCATCCAGTGGCTCTACTCACTACTTGACTCACAGGTAAGTCAGACATTCATTTGTGTGCCTAGCCTGCCCTCCAGTTTGTTGGACATATCTGGGACCCATTGCGTAAAACTTACCATTGATGGTAACTCTGCCATCAATGGTAACTAACATGGTAACATGGCTGACATGGCTCGATATAATTCAAGGTTTCCAGAGAAGTTTCCATTGGTAGCAGAGTTACCATTAATAGTAAGTTTTATGAAACAGGGCCCTGATCAAAACTGAAAATAGAGTCTATTACTCTAAGACTCTTCTTGACTCACAGGTAAGTCAGACATTCACATATATGTCTAGCCTGCCTCCAGGCAGTTGAACATTTCTGATCCAAACTTGAAATAAAATTAAAGAGTTTTTACTCTAAGGCTAGTCATTTTATCATTCACCTTTTTCCTCTGTCTGGGGAGCTGTAGACTGAATTGTAAATGATTAGACTACTGCTTCCAGACCCCTTTGAAGAGTTTGCTTTAGAAATGCCCCACAGCCTGGAAGGTAGGTCAATATGTGCCAAGTGTGACCCATACACAAGGGATTTAAACTCCTTACGACGAAAAGTGCATGAAATGTGCAATAAGTCAATGAGCTTTTCTTCGCTTGGTACCGACCGGTTTAATTGTGCAAGATGCAATTTTGAAAGAAAGACACTATAGAACATAACATCAAATAGTTAAATCAAATAATGTGAGGGCACTGTGGTATAGTGGTGAGAGGCCTTGACTCTTGCAGAGAGATTGTGGGTTCAAGCCCAGCCTGGTGGTACACCCTTGGACAAGGTGTTTTGCTCATGTTTGTTCCTCTCAACCCAGATGTAGTAAATGAGTAAATGAGTAATAAGTGAATAAGATCAACTAGCTTTTAGCGCCACATACTTGGCTGCTTGACTAAAGCCAGGGCAATAATTGAGCGCTTTGGGTAGTACTTCGCACTAGGAAAACGCTATATAAGAAATTATTATTATTATTATTATTATTATTATTATTATTAAAACAAAAACATAAATACTGAGAATACCATACATAAAGTCAACAGCAATTAAACAAAGAGATTGGCGAAGGGTCACACTGACAAGCGATGATGCACACAAAGTGCAGTCCAATTAATCCACATCCATGGCTGATGATGATGGAGTAGGAATGGTTGTACTTTGATGTGAAAACCGTGTTAAGGCTTGACAGCCAGGTCAACCTATTCTGATATCGCTTTCATATGACAAGTTGAGGGGGTATCAGATCAGCATCATACCACTTCCAAAATACAGTATGAAAGGTACATGTATGTGGTTTACTTATACCAGAATGAAGGCATACCACTTTGAGAGAGGGTTTCCTACAGGTATGAAACCAGTAAGAGTATACCACGTCGACAAAGGGTTTCATACGGATATGAACGCGGTACAAGTACAAATGTATACCACTTGATAGAGGGTTTCATACTAGTGTGAAAGTGGCTTTAACAGCCTTAATATGAAATGTAGCTGAGATTCTTAGCTGGCCTCAGCCCCACACCCCAAGGAGCCATGGAGGGGTCCTGGAGGAGCTCCCCAGGAGGAGTGGAGGAGCGGCCTGGTCATAGCGCTGTGGGAGATGATTGGTGACCTAATTCATCCCCCCCCCCCTTTCCCCTCCCCTCTCAGCCGATGGATCTATCAGCCAGCACAGGAAGCCATTCATTTCTGATCTCCTGGCGACTTGGCTCCTTCCTCTCGCTGGGCTCTGAGGGAGCCCATCGCTAAAAGAGGGGGGTGGGGGGGGGGGGTGCTCTCATGATAATTATAAATAGCTGTTAATAATGTTTCTGTCACATGATTCTATACATTGTTCATGGAAGAAAGCCAACAGAAGTTGGACAGTTCAGAGAAGAAACAAACAAAAATGAATGGCAAAACAAAGAAGAGAATGAATGGTAGAAGATGAACAATATGATCTAAACTGGAGGTGAAAAGGGCAGAAATGACTTTGCACATTTATTGTTCTTGGAAGAAGGCCAACAAAAGTTTGACAGTTCATCCTCAATTATATCTTGGGTTATTTCAATGGGTATATACCATTTTGAAATACAGGTATAACTGAGTTAGAAAAAGTTAAAGTCTGTGGTAGATGAAAGTTGTTAAATTTGTTTTAAAAAATCCACAGGAAGGTCAATTTGTGTTAGTCTGTGACTTTGAAGCAGATATCAAGTTTGAATCTTTCTCTATGCCAAACAGTCCTGGCATGGTTTCACAAAGGGTAGGGGATTTAACATATGTTTTGATATTGCAATTGAACCCATTGATGTATGTAGTGTTAAGTGTTACCCTTCCCTTCAAATGTTAATTACTATAATTCTGTGATGAAATAAATAAACAAAATTAATTTGATCATAACACAATTTTGTCTGTCCATATAGTGACAAAAACATCTCACTTTTTGAATTATCTTACAGAATGATAGAGACAAGTATAGAATATAGAGGTTATTACCTACAGTGATCAATAACTGGGCTAGATTTCAGAATTTAAATCTAGGTTTCACTTTAACCAAAAAATCACCCTTTAACCCCTCCTCTGATGGTATATGTATGTGTAAATCATGAGGAAACACCTTTAGCTTGCAGCAACAAACACATTGATGTTATTGTGAGGTGTTCACTATCAAGGTTTGGGGAGGAATGTTCCCATTAGTAGGTGCAGTTATGTCAAGAAATCAACATCAGTTCTGCATTTCCTCTCAGTGATGCCAGTCATTGATTAGAAAACATTTAAAAAACCTCAGGGACAAATCTGAGATTTTAACATATTTTATTCATGTATTGTGCTCATTATCAAATCAAAACACAACTTTGAGAGGTGCGTGTGCCAATTAACGTGCAAAAATGTTGTAACTGACCTTTGCCTGAACCTAACAACCAATCCCAGACAAGTGAAAGTAAAAAACTGAAACTAAAGGGAAATGTATAGCAAAATGCACGACTATTTGTACTTTCTGCAAACCCCCTTTCTTTGTGCTATGGTATGCAGATGTGTATTTATGTTCGTTTGGTAAAGAAATGCTAAAGCAAATCCCAGTCTTATATTTTTTTAATAGATTTAAAAAGTATATATTTGAGCCTGTGTGTGATTTCAATCAGCCATTTTTCTGTAAAAAGGGTCTTTTTTTATTATATTAAATTAATTAAATTCAAGATTTATTCAAGTCCTCTTTGGAGTAATATTTCTAATATATCTATATCTGAAATGTAACTGTATAATACAAAAGTCATCTTAATTGACTGTGTGGGAGATGAATTGCTCCAGACCAGTCAACATATTGTCCAATACAATTTGGGAATGTAAACATAAAATTACTATGGTAAAAATGTATAATTACTACAGTAGTAATAAAATTGAAAAATCAGACTGATCCATTATCAAGATCGAGCAGTTATTGGAATCCTTTTGACCTAGTAAAAGAAAGCTTGACCAATTAAAGTAATCCCTTTGACCAGTATCACTAAGATTGAGCAATTAAAGTAATTCCTTTGACCTGATATAACCAAGTGAACAGCAATCTCTTTATCCAGAGGAGAAGAGATATTGGACTAGATACACAGTGATAGAGATCTGAGCAGACGAATTGTCTACTTAGTTTAGGATATATCCTGCAGTGGTTGAATTTGCAGTGTCTTTCTGAATAAATCATGTGGGATTTAGTTTCAGTTCATGTAAAATGTGACCATGCTATTTCAGGGGAGGGATTAGAGATGAATTGCTATTGGCTTTGTAAGCTGAGCAGCGGAAATTTGGCAGGAACACAGCAAGTAAATCCCCATTTCCCTCTTCCACTTTTAAAACCACATGTGATGGTGGCATTGAGAAAGAGAACAGACAGATACAGAGAGAGAGAGGGAGGGAGAGAGAGAGAGAGAGAGAGAGAGAGAGAGAGAGAGAGAGAGAGAGAGAGAGAGATAAATGAAATAAAACCATTAGCACTGTATGGAGGGGGAGGGAGAAGATGAAGAGGATTTGAAACCCATTGCCTAGTATTTTAATAGCAAAGCTTAAGCCTGGTCTCACTCTATTTAATTAGTTTCACCAATTAGATAGGGTAGAAAATATCCCACAGTGGCTTAATAGAAAAATAACCAAACAAGTAGAATAACATACTATATATCAAACATGCTCATTCATAAATAATTTCACAAAATCAGACAATGAAATATATAGCAGTCAAATGAAGACCAGAGTAACCCAACTAGAGTGTCTTAGGGTCATAACTGTTGAGCCATGTATAGTCTGACCTGTGCGCAATGCAAGTACTGCTATGACATGCTATGACACAGATTCATCTGCAAATTCATAAATAGGTGATGAAAGTCCTAAATTAGCCAGTCGCTACAACATGTGGATGATGAGTGATTAAACAGTTAAAGGTCGATGTATTGAGTGAGGAGAGTTTTAGAGTGTTGCACTTTTGTATGTCTCTTTATTTAAACGTATTTTCATTTCTCATTTCTTACTTGTTATAATTGTTGTGATTTGAAACCTCATCTTAACCAATTTACTACGGGAACCAGCTTTACCCTATTCCCAAGTTCCCTACTCAGAAACGTGAATTATGTACACCCAAACTCCAGAAATGTACTGACCTCGGCTTGTTTGAACTCTATTTTAAATATTTTGTATATTTGAATCTGGTTGATTTGTGTAATCAGTAGTTCAATAGTTGAGCTACTGTTAAAATTATACTTGCTTAACTTATTTGCAGAAATATTGTCAAAAAGGGATTTTTTTTACTTAACATAGTAGATATTATGTTTTTTGTTTAGAAAATAGACATTTGTACATCTGAGACAATGGCAATATGTTAAAGATTGTCCGTCCCTTTTGCAAGCTTAAAATTTGAAATCGTCTATCACGATCGTAAATTGAAGAAAGTGTGATTCAAAACCATTTCTAAGAATATAGCATGTTGAAGCTTTCTGTATATGTAAAAAATTTCAGCCGTTAAATTTGAAACCGACTTTTTTCGTACTACGAAAAAAGTATTAGTCTTTGTTACAGTATCTATGTGGTTATTATGCATGTGTTAAATCCTAACTTTATGAGTAATTGCCAAACTTTGAAGACGATTCCTTCCATTGAACAATTGTTTTCATAATGCGTTTTATAATTTAATAAACAAATTAATCAATAAAGAAGATATTTCAACACAAACTGCTAAGAGCCTGAGGTAAAGACTATTAATCAGACGTTGTTTACGTGCATTATTTGAATTTTACACTACGTATCAGTTTCAAATTGTGAATATAGAGCTTGCTAACACTTCTCTTTATGTTTTGCCAATATTTCAATGGTTTTGTGGTGATCTGAAAAAGGGACTGGCTGTCTTTAAGAATAGATGATATTCTTGAAAAAACTCATTGTAGTGACCACAGGAAATTAACACACATTGTTGTCCTTTAGCTTCATTTCTTGGAAAGACACTTGTTTTTGGAATGATTAAATGGATCGAGTACTGGAAAAGATAATGCCCTAGGTTCTTCTTTAGCACATGTATGCTCACAGGAGAATAGGTGAAAAGAGTTAACAGGCAAAAGCAGGTGGACCTGTGAGAAATATGAACAAATAACAAGTGAATCACCTTGAAAGTACATGTCAGAGGCTAAATTTGTGTGGGTTGGAGGGCAACACTGGGGAGGAAAGAAAGGCTTTGTATACATGCAACCTGCCAGTGCTATTAACCAAAATGGACATAATTTGATCTGATGGTCGAGCTGTTTAAATGTTGTCATCACCCCACTTATCCAGATTTGATGAATAGACTTCCCCCTTTTTTGTGCATACTATCCACTGAGGGAGAACGGGGTAAGGGGGAAGGAGGAAGGGGAAGGTGGGTGGGTACCCATCAATAATACAGACACATTGTCCCATCACTACCCAGAAGGTTATATTTCCACCCATTGTATTATGTTTGTGTGGTTTTCTTGTAGGAAATAGCATTTAAAGTTAATAACTGATTCTTCAAAGTATTTTATAGCAAGGTAGAAAGCCTCTGTGTTTTTTTCACCAGAACTTAATACTTAACTATACTAAACAGAACTTGAAGTTAACTTGCATTTTTTTTTACTGTGACAGCAAACCTTTGCTATGTCTGTTGACTAGCTGATGGGATATTTTTGTTTTAACAAGTGCTAAATTCTTTAAAGTTCATTTGAATGCCAAGTGATATTTTGGTAATATCTCAATAAAATTACGGCAGAAAGGTGTCTAGATTTTCTGTTTCCTCAGTGAAGCCAAATATATTACACTTATTCAGCCAGATGTGTGTGGTAGGTACATCATGAATCATATTTGATTTTAGAATATTTGTCATATATTTTGATAGTGCGATGCATGCCTGCATACTGTTTCAACAAGCTCTAAGAAGTGTCATGTGTACTACGTTCTGTCACATTAAACTCTCATTCACCACATGTTTCGTCACAGTCTCCTACATGTTTTACTTTGCCAATACCCCATTCACATAAACATTGAATTTCTAAAACTATGTCTGTATATCTCTGCCTCAAATAATATTGACAGATCTCTCAAGTGGTCGCAGTTTGTGTATAGATACAAATCTTAGCATGAAGTTATTGCCATGGTTATTGATAAATAACACAATTCTGCACTATGGCCAGTCATCATACCAGACAGGAACAGGCAGGTAATTGAACCATACAGTACAGTTAACCCTTCCCGTGCCAGCCAAATGCCCCTGTATGGAATCTATGTGTATTTCTGGTGAAACAATGCACACTAACACTTACAGGATGAAGACAATTCTGCCCTACTCTGACAAAAGGAAGCAACTAACAAAAGAGGCTTTTCTTGTAAATGAGCAAAATTGCACTGGCATCAGTGCAACACCACATCATGTTAGATCGAATATCTTGCAGCAAGATGAATATTTCTTGTCCAGATTTTGTCTGTATGCAGAGAATGGTGGGTACAATCTAAGAACACCAAGAACACAGATTTGAGTGATTTGTCACTTGCTTCCTTTTGTCAGAGTAGGGTAGAATTGGAATGGAATGGGATGCTGGACACACTATTTACTAAGAGGGTGTACATGTATGTTGCCATGACATCATAGTCTGGACAGCAATCCCAAGGGATGTGCAATGCAGGTTAGATTGAATCCGAAGCCAATCTGAACCACACAGTGGTCTGCTTTAAAAGAATGCTGCTCTAAAATGGAGAAGTGGTTAATTTATTCATCAAAGTCCCCTTTTACACCAATTAGATGACCTCAACTACTAATGCAGCTTTGATGTAAACGGGGTATGACTTGGCCAAGACACACGCCTCCTCACACCCCTGATAGCCATCAAATAAATCCCCAAACGCTTCCTTTTTTATCACTCATCCCACCCTGTAAGAGCCCTGATTCACCCAAAATGTTGCATTTTTAAGGAAATACCCAGGGTGAGAACCCTATGCAACCCAAGTTCCTGTCCTTTGCTGCTCTACAGAAAAGTTTGAAGCTTACTGTTTGCTCCTACAAATTTATATTTTGCTTTCTTTGAAGAGAGAACTTTATCAAGCATGTGCTGTTCTTGAAATTGCTTTTGACAACATCATGATAAATTTACTGCCATGTTTTCCCCCATGTGGAATTCTGATGTAGTCTTTGGCACCATCATTTTAAGGTCTTGCTGATTGGTCCCCAGAGGTCAGTCTCGCTGACCATGTCCTGGTCTGTCAGCACCCAGCGGCCTGCTACATTATTACAGCCATCTCTCTTGGACAAACAAGTTTGGCTACCCTTGGTCAAATGGGCAATAATTGGACTTCAGATAGGTGTGATCAAGCTTAGGTTAGCCTGCCCTTTAGGCTGTTCACCATGTAAATCAGAATGACCACATGTTTATATTGTGGTCTGATACCACCAAGACTAATTCTCCTTTTCTCAAAGTCTGGCAAGCTGGAGAAGACTGGTTTAAGCTACTGAAACCAGACTAACATATATAGTTTAGATTTGTATTGCCAAACAGGATTGATATTGGGAGGTACTCTCAGATGAGGCTGACTCGTCAAACCGTGACATTGTTAGAAGGGAATATTTGGAAGACGGTTCAAGGAGGGAATGTGTGGGATGAGTAGTAGTGTATAGTCCTGTCACATGCAGTAGAATTAAGCCATACACCTTATTCTACCTGATGGATTCGCTAGCTGCTCCTGGTCATGGTGGACAACCTCTTAGATCACAACAAAGAGGGTATTGGCAAGGTCAATGGCACATTACATCAAGAGGAATGAATGTGTATCATGGTGCAATGATCTGAATCTGTGATATTTACTTTATAAATCATTCGTAAATGAGATTTCTCCAAGCTTTTGCAGGATCACAACAAAATTTTCTTTGACAGTTTTGGCACATTACCAAGAGGGTCCAGTTTCAAATGTCAGTGGTTTGAATGTAAATGTGTCTTAGGGTGAGCTGGAGCTGATTCTGAGAATGATTAGTCTACAGCAGCGAGACGTCTTTAGTCTGGATTAAAAATGCCCAGCGCAGCCTGGATGGCAGGCTAGGCTTGATGAGGTCCAGGCCTGACCTCGGACCTGCAGAGCCACATGTGACACCCCTTGTGAGTCCAGAAGGAAACGGAGGTGTCTGGCTGGCATACAGGAAGGCAGCACCATCTGCTCCCCAGTCCCACACATGGGCATTGGTGTTGTGACTCTGCTGACACCCAGTCCCAAAGCTAGGCATTCATGTTAGAACTCTTACACCCCTTCCAAATCGGGTCTCCTGGGGGAACTGCTGTTGAACCACTGTTATACCACTGGTGAAGACAGTCCTAAATTTTGGTTGTTCATTTTAGAGCTACACTTTCAGAACGAGTGTATTTAACAATGGTGAAAGCCCAGCAGGATGTGAATTTTCTTGACCTTCGCAGGAAGTGAAGTTCATACCCCTCACGTAGTTGGCCAGCAGCACTGCATACGCACATCGAATTAGCTCACGTGCGGGAAGATTTTGACCTTTCTCGTTGAATTTAGAATTCATGTGTTTCATTCAAGATACCTTTCAGACCAATGTCTCCTAGTGATCCACTGTTGCATCAAGTGGTTGCAATTGCTCTCAGACTCATCTCTCATTGCTCTAAGGAAATAAACAGGTATCTTCCTGTTGGAAAGGGTTATTACAAAGGGGCTGATCTCACTGAAGCAAAACAACTGTACTGGCCAGATTCTATAGAGTAATGAAGTGTCATTGTCATAGCCATTGCTATGCAGATTTCTGTGTCTCAACAACATCCCTCAAGAAAGATGTTCACTGGGCCACTATTTGTCTAACAGTCTTGGTTGAATATTCTTCATGCCCACATGGCATTGAGCCAATTGTCTTGACTCATGACAACACGCTCATACATGTATGATGTCACATTCACTATTGAGGCAATACATCCTTTGTCCCATTCCAAGTGACAGTTTCCATTACCAACATGCCATGGACAGTGCCTTCCCTTACATATATGGGATATTGTGTCTGAAGAAGTTAAAAGAGCCATCTGAAATTGTCTAAGATGGACTTATGGGTCAGAAAGATCTCAAAAGATTTCAAAACTTTGAGCATCCAGTACTTAAATTGTAGAGATTCTGTATGAATGTGAATGTGCTATTGTTGAGAGACATATGAATGAACACCTTAGTGACACACAGTATTGCATGATTTTATTATGTGTTGTGGCGAGAGCCTGATTTGAGAGGAATTGATATCAGCACAAACTTCAAGGAAAGAAAAAAAGCTTGGAAGCTTGAAACCCTCCAGACTTTGCTCATTGTATCCGCTGTCTGTCCTTTACCCTAGCTCTATCACCAAACTACCTAAAAATACCCCGCAACAATGTAGAAAGACTGGCAGAAGCCGCTATGAATCATGGGTAATGCGTCCTGACAGACTTCAGTGAGTCACTCATCGGAGGAGTTCCCCATCCTCTGGAGTCGCTGGGGAGGACTTTGAGTTATTCTTCCTTTAAGAACATCAACATTTTATGCCCCAGCACCCTCCTTGTATATTGCCCCTCCAGACACGACATCCTGTCCCCAAATTTGCAGCAAAGCAGATTGTCCAATTTGTGATCTACTGACGAAAGATCTTGTTCGTTGCTGATGGGAAATGTACCATGGCCGATATGTCGGACATATTTGTTATGCCAACTTGACTCTATGGGTGCCCTTGCTCTAGTGAGCTTAATTGGTCAGGTTGCCTTTGTAATATTGGCAGGAAACGTGTTAACAGCCATCAATGTTGTGGTAGACAATCATTATTCAACACAACATGTCTGTGATAAACAGGGCTCTGTCTAATAAGGAATTGCGATGGATCGCATCTTGACTTATGATTTATATTTTCAATTTTCAATTCAATTCAATTCTTTTATTCTTTTTATATCTTTTTTTTTAAAATTCAATTATTTATTTAACAAACAAAAATAAGTAACTTTCGTAAACAATGAATATAAGGTATCATCAGAAAGCTGATGGCTTGTGAGGTGTGATAACCTTTAACATGTGGTTCAATACACATAAGTATAAAGTCCATTATTTAAATATAAATCGTAAGTCAAGATGTGATCCATTGCAATTAAACAATTGATCGCCTGTCCAATTCCCAATGTGTAATAAATAAGGGATTGGACAGGCGATGAATTGTTTAATGTAAGTTGAAGATGGTAAAGAAAATCAGAAAGTTATAAAAACAGAGGGAGGGGAGGAGGGATATTAACAAACTGTGATCATAAACTTGTTCAACCATGAATTTAAGAAAAAATTGGATTGAATCTGCAATGTATTCTGGTTCGTCAAAAGTGAAGGTCCGTGTACACAGGTAGTCTCTAAAATTCACAAAAAGAGGAATAATTTTCAATCATGGATAATATTCCCTCTGACATTGCACTGTACATACCTGTCAACTGTTCTGAATGTGGAGGAAGGACTCTGGTTTTTTACTTTTTTTTTTTTTACTGATCTTTTTTTTTTCATGAAATGCAATGCAAAAGTATACAAAATATCTCAGGATGATGAATTTTACTTTGAAAACATTTTGAGTTCCAGCATGGGGAGGTTAGTAGGTATGCGCTGTATTTTTTTTCATTGTTTGGTCATTTCCCGTTTCCCGTCTCATTTGTCTTCATGCAGCACCGTCTTGTGACCAAGTCATCCCTGAAGCTGCTGTTGGTCTTTGTGGAGTATGCAGACACCAATGCCCAGCTTCTGCTGCAGGCCACCAAGGAGGTCGATGGCAAGAACGGTAAGTTTCATACCCTAACATTTAATTTTTTTTATTTTTTATTTTTTTTTAGTCTTTTCAGTCTTGAAGACCTTTTTCCCAACGAGCCCTAGGATAAAAGATCACATAGAACACTGTACAACAAGGTATAACAATAAACAAAAAAGTTACATTCAATAATACAAAATAAAAGAAAATTGAAGAGTGTAACAAACACAGACTACCATGACTTTCGATTTTGATACAATAATACAGTATCCTAACATAATACTGCTGTATAGAACTGGTACAAATCTGTGACAGTGGCACACAAACACTTACAGAGTAGAAAGTGAGAATGATAGTAGAAGGCACACACAGTGTAGACTCATGAAGTGCAAATACTTCATAGACAGTACTTGGCATACAACAATTTTATGGGTAGTGGGCAACTCTAGGTATTGAGAGGGCTTCCCCCAAAACAAGGAGATGAATAAGTTTTGGGAGTGCCAGCATTCAATGATTGCAAGCAAAGTTGTTTGACTGTACATGGCACCCCTTCCAGGGAAGAAAACACAGCGTCTCAGATAACCATCCTAGTAACTTCTTGGGCCTCCATCTCCCCAATGTCTAGTTTTAAACGGAAGGAGAAGGAGGAGTGGAGGGCAAGTCTTTTCCTAGGCCCCTCTCTTTAGTCCAGCCCTGTCTAGAGGTATGAAAGAAGGTGATGACCAATGGAGGAAAGTCACGATCCTGTCTTTTCTCAGACTTTAGTGAAGCCTTTCAGTACCGAGCACTGAAAGCCCCATACCAAAAACAACATAGTTTCTTTCCTGTGGGACAGAGCAGGTTAACCCTTAGGGTCCTGCTGGCTTGATCAAACCATAAACATACATAGACAGCTGGGGCCATATTCACAAAACTAAGTTGTTAAAGTGCATTCAGCTGTATGCATTTATATTGACCAGCTAGGCTATAGAAAGGTTTCATGAATATGGCCCCTGCTAACTGACATCTTGTCTGCTATTGATAGATTGATATCCATATGTGGGTGAGCCTGTACCAAGATATCACTCTACCTCTCTGGTCCTTCCGTTAAGCTAAACAACTCTGACAATTGCTTCACCCTTCATTATTGGCAGTTTATTTCATGCAAATTAGTTGTCCAAACATAACTGTACATGGACATTTTATGCATTCACAAGGTTTGACATCTCAGACAGTAGGTATCCCCCTCTGTTGTCATTCATTCCTTGGTCGCCTATCTCCAAGCTGACACACGTTCTCCATCTCATGTGATTGCGTTGCTGCCATAGAAAGTGATATGTCATGAGAGTTTCTGTTCTCCTTTGAGTAAAGAGGAGTTTGTTGGCAAGATTTAGGATGGCTGTTACCCACGGCTTCATCTAAACCACCTGTTAGTACACAGACATTTACCTTAACAGTTGTTCCACCATCATTGGCTTGAAGAGTTTGTTTGTCTGCTCTCCAAAGTGTCTTAAGCACGAGGTTTGCTCCTCAAAACATACTTAAAGGGATAGTTGACCCTAAAGTTAAGTTGGTTTTAAAAAAAACCAGAAATATAAAAGAAACATATTAGTGAAGGTTTGACGAAAATCCGTCAAAGGATAAGAAAGTTATGATCTTTTGACATTTCAATTGGGAAGAGACGTGGGAAGTGCTCATGTCTGCTGTATGATCCATTAATTCCATTGTTTCTGTTCTTGATGGAGGAATATTTTTTTCCATAGAGGTTTGTGTGTGAACATAAGCTTATAATGATGTATTAAATGTGCAGGTAAAATGATGCATATCCTTTAGAGAAAATGGACTTTAAAAAAAAATTTGTACACAACATTTGGGAGAGTACCTCGCACATCACATTACAAAATAAGATTGTTGAAAGATCGTATCTCTCTTATCCTTTGACAGATTTTCATCAAACATTCACTAATGTTTCTTTTATGTTTCTGCTCTTATTGCAAAAAATTTAATTTCAGGGTGGACTATCCCTTTAATGGTTATCCGTCTTGTTTGTGTCTTCATTTCGAAGGGAGGTGTGCCATGTCAAATCTGCTGACATGCACTGTCTGCAGCTGTTCAAATGGCTTTCACATTCTACATGGCTAGTTGAATGCTGCAACATAATAACAAAGTGCTAACTCATCATGCCAGGGCAGTGCACATAAAGAAAAGGCCCAGGACATTTTATTTCTACATTTAGTCAGATGTCATCAAATACAGCCTGACCCTCAGGCTGTAGAGCATTTCCTTTATCAATCTTCCGAATTATAGATCTAGAGCCAGTACCTACTATCAAGATTCACAACTCCACCCTTTTTGTTTTCTCCTAAACAGCAAGTATGGTACTTGATCCACCACTGCTTGCGATACTTGTTTGCGTGTTTGGGGGTTGAGGAGGAGGCTGTATGCTAGACTTGCTTTGTCTCCGTGTTTATTATTTTCATGTAACAAGATCCTTTTTTTTCAACTTTGCAAAAACAGCAGCTGGTATAAATTACATCTATAACAATAGATCTTATTAGTGAAAGGGGTTTCTGGAGTAATCTTCATTTTGAAAATAAATTTTAGGCATACACCCAGTAGTATCGTAAGGAGAGCATGTTCCATCCTATTAATGAATGAAAAACTAGTCAGAAAGAATTATTGGAACCAAAAGGATTTAAACCTGCAATCTACTGCTTACCGGGCAGTAGATAGGCCTTCAGTTCCAATAAGCTCAAAGTCTTGCATTGTTTCTGTATACTACACTGCCATTTGTTGGACCGGTCTTATTACAGTCTTTAAACTGGAATGTTGAGACATTCATGGCTTAAAGGAATGATTCTGTCTTACTCACCCCCATAAACTGTGCACCCGAGAGACGGGGGTAAAAATAGATCACAACTCCCAAATTTCTCATTCAAGTTCTGAGAAATACAGCTTATGGCTTGTCACTGGTCATGGAATGATTCATTCTGACATAAATCATACCAGGTGGACAACCATTACATGCAGTTTATGCTCCCTTTTAAGTTCTAATAAGCCTTAAAAAGGCTCAAAATTGTTATATATACATGTAGACTAGTTATATATCTAATAACAAGTGTTATTTCTTTGTTACCCTGGCCTACGGGCTGTTGAAAGAAACATCTTGCACATAATTTATGGTCCTTGAAACTGATAAAGGTTTGAATAGAAAACATGTGTCTAGAATGTTGCTGACCAAAATATGAGAAAATGTATATTTCTTTCTTAATCTGTGTTTTTCTTTTTGTTTTCTTCAGGTAATAAATCCTGGAGT
>OZ022581.1:10840496-11175496 GCA_963669155.1 Arbacia lixula | reverse complement strand
TAGTAGCGTGGTAGTAGTAGTAGTAGTAGTAGTAGTAGTAATAGTAGTAGTAGTAGTAGTAGTAGTAGTAGTAGTATAGTATTTATATTCAAACTAGAAAGATAGACAAACTAGATTCTAAAACTACAAGTACAAATGGAGTGCAGATACGGGAACATGACTTCATGTAAGTGATCACCTTTAACCCAATGTAGAGCTGCCAATATAGATGTGGAGAGGGCAGCTAACTTTGTACTTTTAAAGGGGAAGTTCACCCTGAAATTATTTTGGTTTCAATAAAAAGAGACAAATGAAAGAAACATATGAGTGAAGGTTTGACGAAAATCGGTCAAAGGAAAAGAAAATTATTTGATTTTAAAGTTTTGATTTTGTGACGTTACATGCGAGGTACTCTCCCATATGTTGTGTACAAAATAAGTCGATAAATTGCTTTTTTTTCTGTTTTTGACAACGGAATGATTTTTTTTTGTACAGGTATGTGTGTAAAAACGTATTTCTAATAATGTACCAAATGCACAAGTATAAGGATGCATATCTTTGTGAGAAAATGCATATTTTCGAAAAAAATTGTACACGACATATGGGAGAGCACCTCGCATGTGACGTCACAAAATCAAAACTTTAAAATCAAATAACTTTCTTTTCCTTTGACCGATTTTCGTCAAACCTTCACTCATATGTTTCTTTCATTTGTCTCTTTTTATTGAAACCAAAATAATTTCAGGGTGAACTTCCCCTTTAAGTAGCTCAAATATTTGACCCTCTCCTGTAGCTGTCACATTGTGTACATCTTATGAAAGCATCCTTTAATGAGTCGTCTCTTGAGATGTCTTCATGTTGTGATGATGCGTTATATATAGCAGCCACTTGCAGACCAATGTCACTGCCACGTGGCGTGATATCAATTACACATTTTTGTTAACCCACTCAGTCCCATAGGCAATAAACTGTGTTGTAATTGGCACAGGATTATGAATGTTTGCTACTGAGAGGGTTGAACGACATTACAATGCGAGCTACGCTGTGACGTATCTGTCTTTTTGGCACGAGGTACAAGTTCTTAGGGTCGAGTGTGAATCTGATCATGTAAGAACAGGTGTAAACATAGTGTTTGGTATGCTGTGATGTCAGAGCATACCACAGAGGATGGAATGGGATGGTCTGATTCATTACTTATCTATTACCATCCTGGTTACACAGGAGGGGCTTCTGGCTTGGGCTACAGATTCAAAGATAACTTGATGGTACTTCTTGTATGATGTCTCACTTTGAAATTATCATTTAGTTTTCAAATTTGCGGCACGCTGATAACCTTATCAGCGTGCCGCAAATTTGAAAACTAAATGATAATTTATCTCAATATGATTGGATGTGTATTTGGGTTATGTGTTTTGGGTTAACAAAAATGTGATTGACAGTGGAATGTATGCTCTATTTATTTTTATAATAAGAATCTTGATTTATAAAAAATTATGTTGCCAATTTGGAACTCAAAGAATTATCAGGTTTGCTCTCTAAACAGGTCTTGGTCTTGAATGAGTTAGACAGTTTGCAACTTTTTATGAATTTCTGGTTTGGGAGTGTTTTAAAAGATAATTCCATTCCGTATATTGATAGGTGAAAAGGAATAACAACATCAAAGAATTTTGAATTATTGAAAAATTATTCTGGGTCTTTGCACCTGAACATTTCTTTGGACAAGACATTGTAAAATGATACTTGCTAGCTTCATGAATTTGTGGGAAACATCGAAGCTCAATTCATGCGCCATACCTTCCTTCTACAGATTGATTCTTTAATTCTGATCCACAGAATGTCTTTATTTGAAATCTGGAATGGATATGAATTAATTAGACACATGTGAATAGGTTAACCCTCTCAATATCAAACCAGGAAAATCACATTTACTTCCATGCACCTATGGCACTGTGAGAGTTAAGTGAATGTTTCCAGAGCAAAGTTCAACTGAAGAGATCTCTTGGAGTCTCATGAGGTGTATATTTTGATCATGTTTACTTTATTGGAGTGAAGTGCACCTGTGTTTACTCGGAACATATTAGGATGCAATATAGAAAATAAACACTTCTCCAAGATAGCTTCCTCTGAGTTTATCTGCACATATGATGTCATGACCCCTTAGTCTTTGTTGAGTCTGTGATATCACAGTCACGGGTCAATTAGAATCAAGTCCTTGTAACCCTCTCAGTACTTCCCATAGATAGTCTGGTGTGAATTATAATATAAATGAATGTTTATGGGACTATGAGAGTCAAATCGATGAAGACTTATAGGGAAACTTGGAAAATAAAGTGTATTTACTGGTTATTCTATCCTGTGTTTATACATAAAAGACAGTCAGGAAACAAACAGGAGACATCAAGCGAGTGTGTACATGTTCATATACTTTGATTCTAGAAGAATGTCAGAATCCCCCAAAATTTAAAAATAAACTTTGTGTATGTACATAAAAAATACGATAATATCAGAAATTTGCTCTTACAGGTAATGGGAAGAAGTGGAAATAAGAAGCTGTACATTACAGGATTGCAAATTCGGTCTGCCGTCATTTCCCAGTCCCACTTGATCTCTTTATTACATTATAACCTGCAATTTTTAAGATGGTTCTGCCATTATCACACTAACAACTACTTTCCTTTACCGTTAAGAAACAAATTGTTTAGAGATCTATATTTTGGCTGGAAGTATCTAACGTGGATAATTTCCATAGCAGGGAGGGGGTTTTCCCTTCTGATTAGTCTGTGGCTGCTAATTTTAGCATTCCTAATTTCTACCTTACAAAGCCCCCATGAAGTTCATGCTGGGAACTTTATATTTAGATGGCAACAACAGTGGGTGATATCATGTCAGAAAGTGCAGTCAAGTTATGATTATTTGATGATATGAAATGATAATTCTTCCATGTCTTTATCTGATTTGATGCTGAAGGAAATATTGGGAATATAAGGAGGAGAGATGCAGCGAACAGTATTTTGAGAACTTATGGATTGTTAGAAAATTCTACCCTTCAGAGTTTCTATGAAGATCATGCTGTGAACTTTATAAATATATAGACAGCAAGGACACCGGATATATCATGTCTGAAAGGGCAGTTTAACTTGTGACGTAATAATTCTTTCCTGTCTTTATCTAGTTTGATGTTGAAGGAAATATAAAGAACATATGGAAAGGGAACAAACAATATTTTCAGAAGTTATGGATTGTTCCAGTTACAAACCTTAAATCCTGTCATACATGTATGAGCAAATGTGTATTTCATCTGAATTCAGCATTGCACTTGTGCCTGTGCCCTTCATCTCTGTAGTCTTACCAATTGGTTTTGTTGGACCAGGATTTGGTAGTTACCTTCTGTGGACTTTCCTTGCTGCAGTACCATAATATCTTCATGAATTTGTTCTAATCTCTTGATGATTGAGAGAAAATTGGAGGGTCTGTGCGGAATGTATGTTGGTGGTGCCTTTTATTCTGTCAAGTGATGTGATGGTGATTATCTACAGCAGTTTCAACGCTTGTGAAATTCTTCTGCCCTTTTAATCTGAATGGAATAGGGTTAGTGGGTAATGTGTAAATAAAACAGGCTTGTTGGCCACCTGTGTGAAATGATAGCCATATTAATGCTGTGATATATGTCATCATGCAGAATAACATTATTTTCTGCATGGGTTTGGAGGAGCTAAGAGAACAGCAATATGTTGTGCAAGCTTGTTTGCCAACTTCAGATTATTGTGGAGGAAAATACTCTTCAAATTGTTTCATTATTCTCATTTTTCAATCCCCTCAGCCTTATAGGCAATAACATGGGACTATTATTGTTTGGTACGGAGTGGATTAACAAGGAAGATCACATTTCAAACAGACAAAGTCAATAGAGATGGTCTGTAACTCCGGCCTTTTTTGCATATTGTTTTTTGCAGACGCTGAATATGATCCCTGATCAGGACTCGTTCTATGACATCACAGATGCCTTAGAGGTGCAGGGCATGGAGCAGGTCACTCAGAGACTGACCAACCGGTCTGGCACGGACCTTGACCTCATGGAACAAATCCGCATCTATGAGGTAAGTCCAGACTTCCTATTCTGGATTATCGCCATTTATTTCATTATTCTATGATCCACATATTTTGCGTCAACACGATTACTATCAGCTGTGTTCCAATCCCTAGCTGCTATCATCATCTTTATTCTCCCCATCGTCATCCTTGTCATTAAACTCCTCATGATCATGAATGTCATTGTTCTCATCTTTATCATTATCATTATTAATAATTAACATTCTCATTCTCATTATTATCATCATTATCATCATTATCATCGTCATCATTATCATCATTATAATTATCAACAACATCATCATCATCGTCATCATCATCATCATCATCATCATCATCACCATCACCATCACCATCATCATCATCATCATCACCATCATCATCATCATCATCATCACCATCACCATCATCATCATCACCATCACCATTACCATCATCATCATCATCATCATCATCATCATCATCATCACCATCACCATTACCATCATCATCATCATCATCATCATCATCATCATCACCATCATCATCATCATCACCATCACCATTACCATCATCATCATCATCATCATCATCATAATCATCATCATCACCATCACCATTACCATCATCATCATCATCATCATCATCATCATCATCACCATCATCATCATCATCACCATCACCATTACCATCATCATCATCATCATCATCATCATCATCATCATCACCATCATCATCATCATCACCATCACCATTACCATCATCATCATCATCATCATCATCATCATCATCATCATCACCATCATCATCATCATCACCATCACCATTACCATCATCATCATCATCATCATCATCATCATCATCATCATCATCATCATCACCATCACCATCATCATCATCATCACCATCACCATTACCATCATCATCATCATCATCATCACCATCATCATCATCATCATCATCATCATCATCATCAGCATCATCATCATCACCATCACCATCATCATCATCATCACCATCACCATTACCATCACCATCATCATCATCATCACCATCACCATTACCATCATCATCATCATCATCATCATCATCATCATCATCATCATCATCATCACCATCACCATCATCATCATCACCACCGCCATGCCACTACCACTACAATACCATCTTTCTCCTCACCATAATCCATCTCTGGCTCTTTCAGACTACAGTACCTGCTCTTCTCCATCTTCATATTCATCACGTATCTTCTTCTTTGCTCTTGATCCAGTCTTCCTATAGCTATTCATACTGAAATAAAAGAAGACCACCCAACATTACATAGTCAAGTTTCCTCCACCTCATAACTCTCTACTTCCTTCACATTTATCTCCCACCTGCCCACGCCACGATACTCATCAGCAAAATAGGGAAGTTATTTTTGGCACTGATTCTCGCCCCTGCTACCATTTACCCATAATGCCCCTTGTAATCATTGACAGCCCTTATAAGGGTAATGGGAACAGGGCACCATAGATTTGATGAAAAGCAGAAGAGATCAATTGGGGGGATGACTAATGTTCTCCCAGCACATTTTTTTCTTCGCTCTTTGAAATGAACTCCCACATGGGGAAGCAGTGAGGATGGGTTCATTATGAGACATTATGAGATAAGGGTTGAACATGAGTAGCAGAATGCAATATATCTGAGCTTCATGTCGGGTTGTTTTCAAATGGTTTGATATAAGAATGACAATGTTTCTTATGGCACATGCAGCCGAAATGTTGCCATAGACTTGTATTCTGCTTACATAGCGCAAGGAAGTTGATAAGACAGAAATTCTTTGTAATTGCAGAAGTGAACATATGGATGGCTATACATGCAAAACTGTCCATTCCTTAACATCAAAGAGGGATGCACAACCCCATATCATTTCAATAAAAATATCCATAGTGGCAGGAGCACTATTTTTCTTCTGAACAATTTTTCCCAAGTACATTTCAAAATAAAGATTTATCTCATTTGCACAACAAAATTTACTCGTGAGGCCTCATTAACATGAACATTTTATCTCTACCTCATTTGAATAGAAGTTGTATCTTTTGGCGTTTTGGAATACCAAAACAATTCACTACCTACCTGAGATACAATGACAAGTTTTTGTTTTTAATACCCCACCCCGCACAACCCCTCCCCTACTCCCCATCTCTCCTCCCACCCCCCTTCCCGTAGGCTTCATGTTCGTACATTTACATCATATGCCCTTTATAGGATGTTACATATTGCTTCTTGGAAGGAGCAGTGATTTGATACACAAGGAACCAGAGGTGAAAAGAGCTCACATCATAGAAATCATCAGCTCAACTCTGATGGCACTTTTTGATAACCCTGTTGAGATGCTACAGAGGCCTGTTTTCACGAAGCAAAACCAGATACCAGTAACAGCACTTGGAAAATAAGGCTACCATTCCCAGATGTGTTTCACCAAGGTGTAGTCCAGAAAGTGACCATTTGCTGTTACTTGATGTGCAAACACAGATCAGTATGTTTGGATTTAGTACAAGATAAAGGGCAGAATGAAGATCAGTTTATAGCCTAAAGACATGCATATTTAGACAGTATTTGTCTCATTGAATATTATGAACAATTTACACACATTTTAAAGTGAGAGTCACCATTAAGTTCCTAGACTTTGGTGCAAATAGACAACAACAGACAAATCAAATATATGTACAGTGTAGTCCCTCTCTGGAAAACCCTCTCTTGTACTGATGGGCAAAAATGCAATTAAGCCAAAAATGTATTCTTGAAGCACCTTTTATGATGAAGAAGTTGGGCCCTCTCTGTACAAAAGGAGTCTTTGACCAGATTATTCGAAATCTGTTATTTTTTCTTAAAAATAATGTATTTCAATTTGCTTTTGAATTAGCACTGGGATTGGTATCAACTGACAATTTGTGAAACCAGTGCTATATGTAAGGCTGCACATTTATTATCAGTGATACTAGGAACATCCTAACTAGCGTCATGTTACTAGAATTCCAGGGTGGCAGGTGGACAGTGATGGGGTGATGAAAAGTACCCCTCTGGTCTTTCCTAGAATGTGATATGGCCGGGTAACATGAATCTAAAATGAATCTACAGCAAACATGATTTGGTGAAGCAGGTTGATGGGGAAATAGTTGCAGGGTAAGGGAAACCAACCAACCACCTAACTGAAGAGTTCAAATGCGGAGCATATTTTACGAATTAATTAACGATGAATGATGAACAAATCGCACGCATGCGTATATGTGTTATGAGGAGACTTGTATTACATTTAAAGATAAAAGTGTATTAAGTCTAGTGCATAGTTTCATATTAACAAGAACAATTTTTTTTGATTGACCTGTGCAATGAAATCAATTATTGGGTATTTGTCTTAACCAGTTCTTTACTGAATGGCGGCTGTCTTTTCTCCACTCAGACACTGATTAAGCTATTTCGTGATCTGGCTAGGCTATCCCTATCAGAACTAGCTAGCTATTTCGCCACATCAAACCTATGAAGACGCACCTTATGTTGCCATCTTCCAAGTTAGGAACTAGCCTCAAATTCTGTTCTACACCACATGGACAGCGTGCCTAAAGGGGGGAAGCTTCAATTAGACACGGCAGCACCTGGTGGCTAACATTCGTTTCCTTAACCCCCTGGGGCTCAATGTTTGATCCTTGGAGCAGGGAGGGTAACATGAGAATAGACAGGGGTGCATGGTATTACCCCTGGATGAGAATTCAGAGGGAACTTCAGTTGGACAGACATTTGCTCACTGCATTTGAATGGCTCTGACCTCATCTGACCTCTTCAGCAAGTCATCAAGCTGTTCTCGTGCATTGCACATTTAGTAAAATCAATATTTAAAGCCATTTTCGTAATTTTGTAACTGCAAAGTAATATCTTATTATAATCACCTGTATTTCTTGATTCAGTTTCAATTGGTGTGGAAACATCCACAATCTATTAGTTGTTGCTATTGAGACAAACCTTGGACAAGCTCGGGGGTTAACATTAGTAATGTATTGTTTGAATAATAGTGATATTGAATATGTAATTTTAGAAACTGCAGATGCAGGCACACTAGAACTTCTCTTGTGAGAATGTTTCTGTTTTATATTTGAGAAACGCAAATTTTGTCTGTGTTTATCTAAGTCTTGCATTATTGCATCACACAACATGTTTTAGGTCTCTGTAATAAATGTTGGAAGCTACATATGCAAGGTGCTTCTTATCTAGATTGCTGAACATAGTGTATAACTCTATATTCTTATTCACTTGCATTTTTTGTGTGTGTAACTTCAAAATACTAATGTAAAAATAGCAAAGTTAACTCTTTGTGTGTCACAAGTGCCTTTCCAACAAGAAATAATAATAATAATCTTCAGTTCTTGTATAGCACATAACACATAGCTAAGCAGGTCCCTATGCACTTAGATGAAATTAAGGAATGAAATTAGAAAGTAAGTAAAGAGTGTTGGGCACTGAGTTCATTTCGTGTTAAACAGATACTTTTTAAGGAAGTCTTAAACTTATCTAAATCATGTATATTTCTCATATAATTAGGAAGTGTATTCCATAAGACGGGACATTCAATTTCAATTGAGCAGCAGTTTATCTGGCACACAAAGGGTGAAGTGGATCACTAAGTAGGAGGAAAGACTTTAACACTTTTCAAGCACAGTAACTGTTAGAGCTGTATTTGTGAATGTCATTGCCTTGCTGAATTCAGTGAATTGACGACCTAGAATATTGGACCTTCTGTTCAGGGCCTTTGAGAGCACTGTGCTGGCAGTTTCAAGTCTACTGTTACCAAATTTAGGGTCAAATTCAAGACAGATTCTGTGTCACTTCAGATCAGATGTGCCATAGATTGAAGTATTATCTTTCAGTGAACAGTGATAGGCAAGCTGACTGAAGGGAACTACCATATATCATCTTACAATATTTGTGTTATTTTGGGCATCTGTGACTGAGTCACTATTTGCTTATGTCATCAGATATTGTCACTTTCTGTACATCAATATATAAAAATATGTAACAGCGTGAAAGAGTTTTTAAGACAAATCCTTCAGGAGGAGATGTTTGACGAAGGACAAGTAAAGAGACTGTAGAACTCGTCTTCAGTAGCGGTCATGCAGCAGATGTAGATTGAATTAGGTCCTGATTTGAACAGCCATCATACCTGGTCATGGCTATTTTGCACTCGAATATATTTTGCAGTGTTTTAATTAAAGGGAAATATTTGCAATGTTTCTGACACTGAAAATAAAAACATGTCACGTATCTTTCTTCATTGTGTAGCGCGTCCATTTGATGAAGACATTATGGGTATTTAACAATCCACTCATGAACTTAAGGTTGGCCAAAAATGCATGAGAGAATTTATTTAAAAAAATAAAATGTATTTGACATCACTCACATTGAGTGAGTGCAGAAATCCAAAGATACATAGAAGGGTACAGTCATTGGGGACATGTTTGCACCATCTATCACTGACATGAATGTAGCACACGCACAATGGAGAATGGTGTGTACTACAATGGCTAGTCTGGTAGACTGGGATCTCAGTAGGGTTAGCTGGCCAGTTGTGTAAAGTAATGGGAATGTGGCAATCCACTCCTGAAATTTAGCTTATTATCCAAAAATGCATGAGAGAATTAATTTTAAGTAAGTTAGTGTATTTGAAATCAGTTATATTGAGTGACCACAGAAAGCCAGAGATATGTGTCCTGTCATTGCAGGTATGTTCTACCACTATCATGAATGTAGCACACGCATAATACAAAGTGGTGTATACTACAATGGCTACTCGGCAGACAGAGTTGGGTCGCTCGGCATGGGGAATCTTGGTGCGTAGACTATCCCAGAAATACTTGAGAGGTCAAGAAGCAGGCATGCATTCTACTGCAGCTCCGAGTGTAATCAACTTGCCTCTGTACTAGCCTAACGTCCATGCTTTTGAACATTTTAATATTAATTTATTCAATAATGAGGTGTGGCTGCAGTAGACTTATCCCAATTTTTTCCTTAGTTTTGGATGGACTGATAAAAGAGGAGAATAATGAAGTGACTTGTCATAGAATATTAGACTTTATATTTTCAGTTTCGGTAAGAAATGTCCAAATAGCGTCAAACCTAGGCTTCTCTGTGTCGATGTGCATCATTGGCGTATGTAAGCATGAATTGATCTGGGAAATCCTTTCGCATCCTATTGTGTTAAGTGTAGAAAAGAACTGGGATATCAGGTTGAATTTCATCAGTTTATTATCCTTTTCAACATATATATTGAGAGGGAAAGAAGGGTACCTTTTGATAACATTATCATTTGTTTGTACTGAGCATCCCAATCTTTGCAATTATTAGCAAAAATTTGTATTTGATCTAATTTACGGGTACTCCGATCATTGCTGAAGAAATATTAATACAATCATATTTTATTTGCCTGTGATCCATGCAAGAAAACTTGTTTTGGGATACTTGTTAAAGTAACTCAAGATTGTCCCCAAACCCCGTGAATATGCAAACAGAGTTGGAAATGGATTATAAGAGGTATTCTGTTTCTTTAAGGTATTTATTGTACCCTCTGTTCCTCAAAAGACTTATGCGAATAAAGTACATGTCTATTATTTAAGTTTCTTCTCAAGTTACTAAACTCAAATAAAACTCTAGCACTTTGAAAAGGTCACAAATACCAAGCCACGTTCTACTTCATGAAATTAAATATTTGCTCTCAAAACAAGACATTTCACAAGTGGTGTGTTGTATTTCAGCCTTCCACACAACTGAAATCTGTGACTATGAAAACTAACCCATTTCTTGTCAATCTTAAGTCTCAAAAGTGTTTGGTTTCCTGTGTCACGCACATGTTAGTGAACAAATAAGCTGTGAAATGGAGAATGGGCAGGCCTCAGTCGGTGAACATGATAATGCATACACCGAACAATGGATAGCACATCTATAAACAATGCATAGTATACATAAGGGATGATGGGATTATGAGCTGCATTCTGTGTGTACTATGATACTACTAACCTAAAGTTTTGTAGGTTTGTAAGTAAATGCAGAAATTTAGCTTGAGAAAGATCAAAAAAGGAAATAAATGAACTGTACAAGCTGCATATTGCTGATACCCAATCAAATTTAAATCTCTCTCTTTGTCATTGTTATATATGTGGTCTTCAAAGGTCACATGGTCATGTGTGAAAGTTGAATTGAACCTTTACAATTATTCTTTCAAAGAATAATGTAACTAATAAGTGTATGATATTACGCTTGATGATTGAGTGGCAGAATTGTTTAACCAGTATGTTTGTTTTTACACTTTTTGTAACCTTGAAATGAGTAATATTGCTGAAGAATCACATTCTACCTCACAAGAAACATTTCTAGTGCACAGATTCTTTTGAGAAGGGAAAGTTTGTGTGTGTGGGGGGGAGGGGGGCATTTTTATACCAAGACCAATCAAGGATGCTTTTTTCAAAAGTGAATGTTGCTTCTTTGTGATGCATGGATAGGGGTTTTTAATGATTTAAATTCCCACATATGAATTATATGAAAGGAGCTTATCCTTTCGGCTTAGAAATGTTTGTTTTCCTTTGGTGTTATTTTATTTTGTTCACATTAACAGGTGAGGAAAGTGATTATATTGTGATTGTGTAAAAAGAATTTGGAATTCTCTGTCGTTTTATTCTATAAAATGAAAGATGAAATTGTTATTTTAATGAAATAGTGACAAGTATCTATTGTGATTTGTATTTGCTGTTATGTTTGATCTAATTGCAATATGAATTTCAATGAGATTAGATGCTGAAGAGAGATTTTTTTTTATTTGATTTGTTTTGTCTGTGTTCCCATGCAGTTTTCCCTGAAGCACGCTGACGGTGATGAGGACATCCCTCAGGACCAGAAGGTGAACCTGCGGAAGGGACGACGCAGCATCGACCCCTCGTCCTCCGACCGTAAGAGCATGCGCTCCATGTCCCTCAAGCCCACCGCTGAGTACCTGGACGACCGTGGCCACAAGAGGGCGTCCTTGGAGGCCATGCCTGAGGAGCGTCTGTCGTCAAGCAGCGGGACGGAGGATGGGCTGAGTGCACAGAGGAGAAGGAGAGACATGAGGTACTGTCAGGAGTGGTCAGAGCAAGCAGCCCTTTGCTCGGCCATGCTTAATAAAACTCAATACACATCACATACTTTGTATCAATATAAAGAAATGTAACAATATCGGCACGACTACGATATCCACACTGAAATACCTCAGCGATTTTTACAGCTACAACTATAAAAGCAGGTTACTGCAGATCAATATATTCTATATTCAATATATTTGATATTTGATTTTTACAGCTACAAGTATAAAAGCAGGTTACTGCAGACCAATATATTCTATATTCAATATATTTGATCGTGCCTGGTTAGGACTTACATTAATTTGAGATCACGTGAGCCTGTGTTTTATGATTGCGGACTTTATGCATCATTGAGGCATTTTTGCAGTGGTAATACACACATTGCTTATAGGGCTGTATGGAGTTTGACAAAAAAGGAGTTAAGTGTGATAAGCATGGAAGGTAAAATACTAACTAAATTTCACTTGATGGTTTGGAGCCATTGGGCGTAGTACACAAATGTTCTTTCAAGATGCTACCATCACTGGTTCTCCCATTGAAAGACATTCTACACAACATATGTGTGCCAGGTGGTAGCTTTCGCCGCAGCAATCTCTTTAATTTTTTGCTGATCAAGGATTCAGTGATGAGTTTTTTTGCTCTGTGGTGCAAATGAGAATTCATCAGACATGCTACTCGCACCAGCGTGGTATCTTCTGGATGTTATTTTGTGTACTGATCGTTGGTTTATATGCATCAAACTCAACCAGCAAGTCTCGTTCTCTTTTGCAAATCAAGAATTAAGTGATGAGTTTTTCTCCGCAGTGCATTTTCAGAAGCTACTTGGACCAGTAGAATATCTTCTGGATGTTATTTCATGTGCTGATCAGCATTTATATGGAGATACTGGAAAAACGCTCTCTTTTAACTTTGTAAGATATCTTGACTGGACATTCACAGTGAGTAAATCTGACACGGATTGTTCTTCTGCTGGCCATATCTCTCAGGGAACCAGTTCTTGATGATAGGATACAAA
The DNA here is from genome assembly GCA_963669155.1 of Arbacia lixula. Taxonomy (NCBI): domain Eukaryota; kingdom Metazoa; phylum Echinodermata; class Echinoidea; order Arbacioida; family Arbaciidae; genus Arbacia; species Arbacia lixula. The sequence goes on along the minus strand of OZ022581.1, from coordinate 11,162,290 downwards.
TTTCTTATGAACAGCTAAAGTACCTGATATAAACTGGACACTCACAGATATTTGTTGGGGCTTGCCCAGTTTGGATGCCCAATGAGTTTATTCCCTTGTTTTAGTTACTGTATAATATAGACATCAGTACAACTGAAGAGACCATTATTCTCACTTGGAGGAAATTTCTTCCTTTCTTTTTTTTCAATAAGTTTATTAAAAAAATACCTCTTAAGTTATGGATGCAACATTATTTTTCCCTTGATATTCCTGGTGTATAAGTAGTTATGAATAAAAGTTTAAGTTACTGCATGTTTCCTTTGGATATCATGTATGTGTTGTTGCATCAGTGAAGATGATATACATTGATTCCTACTTCTCTTACATCAGCATTATGTTGTCTTCCTTTTGGGGGACTTGAAACTGGTGGAATTTTCATGAACTAGTAGTGATTGCAAGGAGGAAATTCAAGCAAATTCCATCTGGAATCAAAGAGTAGGATTAAAGGAGTTCTATTGTTCTTTGTCCTCACTGCGACTTCAGTCGTATGTCATAGACAGAACAGTGATATCAGTTGTGCTATACAGGAGTATGTAGTGGAAAGGCACATTCAGAAGCTTGTTTACATCTTCACCAGGGAAATTGCGTCATGGAACGAAATCATTCTCAAGTCAAGACTAGACAGTTGTTTGTGTCATTCTACTTGGATTCTCCATTCTGGAATAATTGCTGACATATGGAGCTAAAAGCGTGAAATATTGGGAGAGGATTTTATTCCTGAGGTGTTTCATTGTCTTGTCTTTGCAACATGTTGTTTTGTGTGATAGAATGCAAGTACTTGTCAAGTTCCGTTGAGTGAAATTCATGATCAATATAGCCAATGGAGTGTAATATCAGAGGCTTTACTCCTAAACGGATTGCTACCCTGGGTGATGTTGCACAGTTTATGTGATGTCATTTCCTGGGTATCAGCAGGCAACATTGCTTTATAACCCATGTGGCTATGAGGGAATAATGCCGCTGGATTGATATAAGCCGGGCAATATTGGATTGCTAGTGTGAGGTAAGCGCCTCTGAGCGCTGAGAGACAAAATGGAGAATGAAGAAACCAGACCAACTTATACTATGAGATGGTGGAGAGCTTTCTTAACGTTGATCCGACGAAGAAGAGGGAGGGAGAGGTGAAAAATCCACTTTTATTAAAAATTTGGAGTTATTGAGAGACCTGTATTGTGTAGTCGGGGGGGGGGGGGGGGGGGGGGAGTGGGGGATTGTGAGGGTGATAATGGAATGGGAGGTGAAGTTGGTGATGATGAAGGAGGAGAAGGGATATGCAGTGGTGGAGGAAGGCTGACAATGCAGTAAAGGGGGAAATGTCTCCAAATAGTGACATCTTTAGACTATTTCAGGACTGTTGTTTGTATTAAAAGTTTGGGATTTTGAGATGGCAGTAGAGATTCTTAATGGGAACTCATTGGTGTTGGACGATGTGATTGCAGCTCATCTGAGATATTAAAATGGAGATAGCTGAGATTTCTATGTTTGTGCAAAGCTGAGTATGCATTATAGAATGCAGTTCTGTTATGAGTGTTCTCTCTGCGATTTATGCTACACCAATCACTGTTGCGATTTTTACTGTTGCTTGAGGTTGAGTTGCAGAGGAATATAGTATAGGCTCACAATTCATTGTATCTCAGCATGTGTGTAGGGATCTTCTGGCAAGTTATATTTGTGTGGAGAATACCTTTTACATTCAAATCTAGCAGATAAAGTAAAACAATAAGCACTGCAGTGGTATGATATGAAGGTAGCATAGCTTCTACAACACATATGTATGGACAGAAAAGCTAAGGGACTGAATTAGAGGGTTTTGAACTCTTTGCTTCATCATCACCCTACTTGCTTACTCGCTGACTTTGAGTGATATTCTCAAACCACAATTGCTCTTCATACTCATTAATATCATAACAACATGAGTGGTATTCTCCAACCACAATGGCTGTCCATATTCAATAATATGCGAAAATATGAATACGATGTGCACGTGCACATGTACTTCTAGTACTAGTACTCAATGATTGCGAATTTAACCACTCAAGAAGTATTGATTGGCCCAAAATTAAACTCACCAAATACATGTATATGGCGTGTACAGTATTGTATCGACAGAGTCAAATAATGCGACACATGCATATTTTATGTGTCTTTTCAAGGAAGGTGTCAAAAAAATGCTTTTATCATGAGAGAGGCGATTAGTTATTACAAAGGATGCACTGTATTCTTGATATATTGTGGAGAATAAATTAAATTTAATTCTAGGTACATCACATAATTGCCACTCCTGATTGACTTCTAAAAGTTATCAAATATTATATTTTGATCCTAATTTCTCCAGGAGAAGTCGTCAGAATGATTGCGCCCCTCCCATCGCGCCCGCCAATGAGAACGGGAACGAGCTGACCCTGGAAGAGCGGAGACGCAGGATACGAGACAGGAGAAATGAGGCGCTGAATTCAGACAGCAACGCAAGTACTCTCAGTGGTAAGTGTGCAAGCAAGGAATTGACGCCATATCCTGTGACAGGTGCCCCAAATCTCTGTTCTGAGCTTTGAATTTAGACAGTAATGGAAGTGCTCGGAGTGGTAAGTGTGAAAGCACAGAGTTGATGCAGATGTTGGAGTCTATATCTCCTGTGACAGGGATCATGGAATGCCACAACTCTCCATCCTGAGTTCTGCATTCAGACAGTGTTCTGAGTGAGTGAGTGTGCAAGCAGGGAATTGATGTGACCTCATATAGTGATGTGTTCAGGAGGCAATGTAGTGTTGAAGTCTATCCTGTGACATGGCGATCATGGAGTGCCACAATTCTCTGTTCTGAGCTCTTTGTATCAGCTCCACATCATGATAAACAGCACCTTGATCTGCTAACCAGTCAGTCAGGATGCTTATCCAAACAATCCCCTTTCCCCTGCTTCTTTTCCCATCTATCTTCTCCATTGGAGTATTAAAGTACTTTTGCCAGAAATTGCTTAATGCTTGAGTGGTGAGTATAGCAGCACAGCTTGCTCTATATCTCTGCAAACCGTGTGCCAAGTGACATTAAAGCTTTGCCTATGTAACCCACTGCAGAACTGCTGGCATACTTGTGAGGAGTGCTGGTATATAAGGAAGCCATCAATAAGCAAGTTTGGCACAACCAGTTTGGGTCTGTTTCATCTTTGGTGAATGACCATGATGCTATGTACCGGTTTATTGTCTTGTCTTGTCAATGCAGTAGCGACCATGCAATGGATGATTCAGGAGTATGAAGGTTGTGTTCCCAGAAACTCTGTGCACTACTCACAAAAGTGGTCTATTGTCTTTTTCTGTTCTTGCTGATTAAGTTACTAGTTCATGACTTAAGTAATAGTTCATTGGCTTCTTGCCAATGCTAGCAGGCTGTGTCTGCTGTGCATGCATGGGTCGTATGTTTAATTTCACTTTAATGTGACCTATTTCGTGACGTATGTGACGTATTTCGTAGGTTCACATAGTTCGGTAATTTTGTGAGGAGTAGCTATACAGAGTGATATCTTTCTGTGACGTGTTGGCATTCAAAGTTTATGAGGTGGCTGGTGTTGTATAAGCAAGGGGCACCCTTACCCTAACCCTTACACCACCGGTCGTTTTAAAACCTCATTGACTTTTACTGCACATGCTCATGGCAATGGTGATAAAAGAATTAAAGTGGGGAAACTGTACATGTAAGCAGCCATTACATGAGATGTTTTAGCTGGAAACTGGAGTTTGAATATGTCACACTTTGCTGGGTTGCCATTCCACATGTAAGGAGCTTTATTCTGAAAGCAGTGTAGTTTTTTATGATTATGTTGGTTTATTGATTCAGTACAAATCAAGTGATTACTACCCTGTGCTCAAAAAAAAACTAAAATGGACATCTGGACTGTATTAGATAAAAGTTAATATGGAGCCCTGTTTATGTGTATGTGCGCTATACTGGCCACCCAAACAAAGACGAAACCAAAACAGTTCTGTGGAAGTCACTCCTTCAGATTGACATGGGGAGTCAATAGAGACCAGTGTAAACCATTGGTTCCCATTAGGACATTGCATCATCGTATTTGAGGATTAACGAGTGATAAGCATTGTTCCTCCTGGTTACTGTAGACATCCTGTGGTATGTTCTGCAGTCGCTTTTTGTGAGGTAACATCCTCTTTAACGGTGGTCATTAAACAGATTACAAAGGAAATCTTCTGATAAGAGGTTTAGTTTTGCACCTGGGTCAACCAATATAGACTCAATGGAGTTGTTTCCTTACTTTAAAAGATTTTAATTTGTGGTATTTGAGGACAATTTACACCTCTATCAAATTTGGAGAAAAATGTCAAATCCATTTCATATTTACTTAATGTGAGAATGTTGTCATATAGAGAAGTGGGAAGAAACAAGATTTGCAATAGGTAGGAGAATGGGACACAATAATGAAAGGTGATGAAAAAGAAAAAAAAACAGAGGAGAAGATAGAATCTATTATGATAATCATCTAGCTTTAACCAGATAAATAAATATGTATTTTTTTCCTTTTTAAAGCAAAGTTTGCAAATATTGTTTCTTGTTACTAATTTTGAGTGTAAACCCTATTCATACCCAAGGTATGAAGGTAGAGTGGGTATTGTTTAGTGGATTGGTTCTTAGGTGTTCAGACAGAAGTGTATGGGATCAAACCCTGCAACAGTCACTTGTCTGTCAGCAATGTACTGGATCAACATTGCCACTCCATACCTGAGAGAAAGATAAAGGGGCCTGTTAGAGTTCACTGCGCCAGTGACAGGATTGTTGCAGGGAATATATTAGGATTTAAAACTTGATGAGCAATTCCAATCAGTGGACTCGTATTTATGAGAGATTAGTGTGCAGACCAATTACTGCTATACATGTCTGACTTTGAAGAGCACTCTGCCTGACATGACTAGCAAATTGCACCGCTGTGCTCAAAACTTCCTACCATGTTCCCTTCTTTCCGTGCCCCCATGCTTCAGTCTGGCTAGTGGAATTACCAGCTGGGGTTGTGACACGCTCCCCTGGAAAGGTCGTGCTATGTGTCATTTTCCTGGGCTTTTATTTTAGGAGGCAAAACCCCAGAGGAATGTTACATTACATGTACTAAGTAAGTTTTTCCGGGAGACTTTGAGGATAGACAAGTATCTTAAAGTCATTCCAAGAGACACCTATAGCTGCGCTTCCTGTGAACAAGTCATTTGAGCTGGGAGTTGTCTACCTGTTGTTTGAAACATATGTTATCACATCGTATTCTTTAACTTCTTCAAGTCTTAACATTACCATTGCTCACAATTTCTCAGAAGATTTCATTCATTGCATATCCACTTTTCATTTTTTTTCTCTGCATCTCCTCTTTCTCAGTTTCTTCACCTCCTTTCCCTCTATCTTTGTCTGCCTCCTCTGTTTCTTCCTTTGTGTTTCCTCTCTATCCTTCCATCAGCTGTTCGTCATCTCCTATCTCAAAACATGCACACATATTGTCTTCCCTTCTCTCTTGATATTTCATTATCTTTCTCAATTGTCCAGCATTGTCCTGTTATTCTTCCTTTTCTAATCTTTTATGTTTCCCCTCATCTAAATTTGAAGCTAAATATGGACGTCTTGCGGCCATGACTGCCCTCGACCGTTACTGGTTTCCTTTGTCCCAGCTTTTTTTATCAAAGGAAAATTATAGCCAGGAAATGTGATTTATGCCAAGAATGAAAAATGAACTTCCACTGAGGATCACAGTGTATGAGATGTGATTGTGATTCATGATTTGTCAGGGTAGAGTGTGAATGCTCAGTGAGTTGTATTAAACTAGGAGTACTTGTCAATGCATGTATCACATAATCCATATGAGATATTCTGCTCATTCACTGCTGAAAGATAAACTAATGTGGACATCCGTCACATTGGACTTCAGCGACAAAGAAGGTGGTTGAAGTTCTGCAGGTGCATTGCAATATCTATTGAGGAGGAAATATGTCGTTTTAAACATTGATTCATTGTCAAGTAAATATACAGCCTATTGCCCAAAACGAGCTGGCCATGATGATGCTCAATTAAACTACATTTTCTAGTAATCATTTGAAATGATGGAGCCTCACTCCTAGAATATCTACAATGTTGTTGTTCATGTTCATTTGGTGTTCACATCTTTTTATAAACATTTCTAAATCATATTATTTATGTTTTCTATCAAATGTTTGTTTTATCCTGATCTTAATTGTACTGTGTTTATACCATGTATTCCATATCTAACTCATGTGATTTACCATGTGGAGTATCTGCTGAAAATCAGTATAACATACACATGTGTCATCAGAGTGAAACATGCTAACAGGGAGAAAGGAGAAGAGATTATGTAACCACTGCCCCCCCTCCTCTAGGTCCCACCCCAGACCCCTCGGCCAAAAGGCGGCACAAGCTGAGCATCCGCGCAGTGGTCAGGGAAGAGAGTACCACTGATATTGCCAACAGTTCCCCCTGCACTCCCCAAACAGGTACTTGGGCTCTCTTACTACCCTTTCCCCCCCCCCCCCCCCCCCCCCCACCCCCACTCTTCACTTTCTGGAAATGAATCCTGCATCAACATCTCCCCTCCACCCTTCCTCCAAACAGAGACATCTTATCCCCTCTCCAATCACTCCCTTGTTTGTGTCCCCGCATAAACAACATCACCCACTCCCGATTGTGTATCAGGTATCTTCAATGGTCTTGTTGTGGGAATGCCTTACGCACTGTATGTGACAAATGACTTGTATCTACCATAGCCATGCAATTACTGGAATCATACAGCTGTGTGTCATCGTTCAAACATATATTTCAAGTGTTCTCATCATCATGTGTGTACCTTTAATTAACTCATGCCACTGACTTTTTTTGTCTTTAATTTCTTGCAAAAACATCATGCCTGTTAATATTGTGATACTTTGATATGTGTTTATGAGATTATATGAATAACAGAGGTAATATTGAAGGAATAGAGCAAGAAATTTTTGTACAGATCATATCAAAGAAGATATCTAAAACAATACTTGTGTCCCTTATAAAGGCAGAGTACTGTATCATAGGGTAAAAGAACTACATTTATGTGTACCCGATATGCAGATTCTTTTGCCTTCCTCAATTATTGATGTGTATCACTGTCTCCATGACTCAGTGTGGGAATGTGCAATATGTATTTGACCTTTGAGCAGAAATATCTCTGGTTGATTGCACTTGCTACTGCCGTGCATCTGTAATGTCATCAACATTTGTTTTCTCACTCAAACAAGTTTGTTTACCCTTGGCTGTGTGACCTTGGCTGTATTTTGTTGTGAGCGGATGGAAACTCACATTCCATTCTGCTATTGTATTGTATGCAACCTGTACCTATCTATATGTCATGAAGAATTAGCATGGCTAGTGTGCTTGTGGAAGACATTATGTCAGTTACTAATATAAAACACTTTGTTTTCAGTATGGTTGTGGATACCTACTGCCATACAGTACCAGCAGTGATGAAAAGACTCACAACAATACCAAAAATATTCTTTCAATGTTTTGTAAGGTTCTCTCTCATAATTGTATTTGCAGGATAATGTTTTGAATGGTTCAAGACAATGAAAACACATTTCATCTACCAATGGAATTCCTTATTTTTCACAGGCATGATGTATTCTTTTCAGTATTCCAGAAAATCTGTTAGAGTTACAGAATTATTTCTGTGTCCTGTGATCTGCCAGCAGACATCATGAAAATATACTTCGCTGAGATTGGAATGCTGCAGTGTTCTTTGGTTGTTGCTATAACACTTTTCTCTGTCGGCATGTGTTGGGCATGGAGCACAGCATTTGATTACATCACTCCGTATTGCTATCATCTTTCCATGCTATTTCCTCTGAACTTCCCTCCACACCAATGTGATATTCCCACCTCAATTAAGTGTTTGACATGAATTTCACTAAATTGCTGTATTATGTTTCTTTTTCAGGATTTATTACTCATATAGTGGATTTTTGATCAATTTACACATGCACATCATGTCTATTTCAGATACATTTTAAGATACGATTCAACTTATTTTAAAGCAAGCATATGGATTTCAGGAGTTTTTTATACTCATTTCAAGAAGAAAGTATGATTGCAAGTAAGCTTAATTTATATTTGTTTTACAGTTGCTGATGTATACCACATGTGTATAATTGATGATTTCTCTGCACAATTGATCTTGTATCAATGCACATATGCCTCCATTCGTTATCTCAAGATCCACTCGAGGATGAACCTAAGAGAAGAACACCCTCTCCAGATCCGCCCAATAGGGGGCAGTCTTCTAGTAGCAGTAAGTCTGGTGTGCTGTGATGTATCCATGATGATTTGTTCTTATTACAGGTGCATGACTGGTGTGGGACTCGGTAGAAATTCTATGGATGAAACTGGGATTTGACATTTCTACAATTGCCAAATAGTTCAGACCCACCTTTTGCAATACCATACTCCTCTTTTATAACATTGATGATATGGATGACATTGATTACAGATTAACTCCTCCAATGCTAATTGTTTGTGATAAATAAGTAAGAAATTTTGCCTGTAAAGTAATGCTATATCAAAGAAGGAAGGCATAGAGATGCGTGTACTATATAGAATGACAAGGAGAGTCATATGACAAGTTTAATGCACTATTCATATTGACAATAGTTTCATCAACTTGTCCTTTATGCCTATTTCGTGCTTGTTTATGCCTTACATCCACTTTGAGGTTGTCAGATTAACTTAAACATTTGAAGGTAGTATGAGAATTTGATAAATTATGATTATAGTTTGCAATATGGGCTTATTATATAACTATGGGAATGTCGTTATTCTCTAGAATGAAGACCCTTCTTTGTTGAATGATATTTGAGATGAATAAGGGTTGTTTAGGAGAGTCTTAACCGATGAAAGAGAATGGCTTGGCATGCAGGAGATAATGATGCATCTTGAAAACCGACTTGCAAACTGATATCCACATATATGTATGTACATGTAGGCATGTGAAGATATGACATGTTTAAATACTCCTGGAATGTACAGCAGTACATGATGATTTAATGATGTGATAATACCTAGCGACAGTGTTTGTAATGTTTTGTAAATGCTTATTTAACAAAGAAGTTATTTTACCACTTTGTAAAATACTGAGTCCACACAACTTTGTATTTCAAAACCTACTGTCTAGGTGTCGTCAATACGCTAGACACTTGCGAGTTTGTAACTCTCGGACCAATGTCGCCTACTGTTGGCCCGGCAACGAGTCCCTCGAAAGTGCACGACCTCTTGTCACTGCGGGTACCTGGTGATCCGCCCATTACCCAGAATGCAGTAGAGCACATTGCGAGCATGGAAACACAAGAGCAGGAGGAGGGAAGGGATGCCCTGAGCGGTGGTCTTTGTGGTAGTCATGGCAACAAGGGAGATGAGGAGCTTGCAAAGAAACAGGGGGATGAAATGGAGAAAAATAGTGGAGAAAAAATGGACAATGAGAAGGGAGAAAAGGAAAATATGAATAAGGAAGTTGAAGGGAAAAGGGAGCCAGAGGAGGAAGAACCGATAAAGAAGGAAGAAGCAACGGGAAAGGGAAAAGCTGAAGAAATTGAGAAGAAGAAAGACGAGAAGAAGACAGAAGAAACTGTGTGGAAGAACAACAAGACGGAGAGAAAAGGCGAAAAACAACTCGTAGAGCATAAAATGTATGCAAAAGAAGAAGATGAGAAGCAAACAACCCACATCTCTGTTCTTGAGTTTGAGTATGTGCCCACTAAGGAGCTAGTTGGCATTGCAGAAGAAGAGTTCTTCTCCTGTGAAGAAGATATGGAGGAAGAAGATGAGAAGATGTCCGCAGAGACCAAAGATCAAGACGCCAAGGCATGTTGTCCTGCAGCGAACGCCCCGAAAGTTGCACAAGCAACCATGAATCAAACACAAAGTTACCACATAAGTCACAGTATAAGCAATGAGAGGGACCTTACAGAGGATATGAAAGAAACCGGCAAGAAAAATGAAGAGGAGGACATAGAGAATCCAGTGAAAGCTCATTGCCATGACAACCACAAAGATGACAACTCGGGCGAAGGTATTACACTATGTGCTTGTGTTTTTGGTGCAGTATTGGGATTCTGAGGGTCATTCCTATTTTATTTCAACTGATATTCAAATGAAAGGGTTTCAACATTTCTCAATTCCTGTAAAGGTTTGTTCTGCTGAGAAGTAGATGACATCACTAATGCTCAGCTCTGCATGGTGTAGATGTAACTCTAAATATAGTTTGCATCTCCTAATGCAGTTAATCTTGCTTCTATTTGGAACATCATTCTGAAAAGCACTGATAAATGAATTGATTTGAAAAGTGACCACAGTCTGACATCAAACTAGCCCACATCCTACTGCTCTCAATGCTGGCACCACGCTACATGTTGTGTGATACATGTTATAACAAGCCCCTGTCTCTGACAATGTGACAATGGTTATATAGTGTGGCGTACTACTTAGTACTTACCACTACTTTTTTTATAAACAAATTATGTAGCTGTCTTTGATGTATACTTGTCATAATGGTAGTGATGTTAATGTTGTCTAATGGCTGGATTGACATGGATGCTATAGGCTGTATCAGTGTTTTTTGTGCTCTGAACTCTGAAGCAATGATTTGCATGGGAACGTTTGAAAAGAATCCAAGTTTCTTCTGTGTTACTAAAAGTGAATGTAGGCTGTTTAATTGTTTGATTAGAATAAGAATTAATATCAATGTTAAGCTAACACACCTGTTTGGGTTTTTGTCTGTATAACAGATTGTGAGAGGATATATACCATTCCTGTGCACCTGGAATTTAGAATGTACATTGTATTACTTGCAGTGTGTCGAGAAAGATATTTTAATAACATCAGATTCCTTCATGGAATGCATGTTATGCATTGATGACAGACATTGCAGTGATATCAGTATTTTGTATAATACATAGTGTCTTGATTGTGCCAGCATGGAGTGCTGTGATCCACCCCTCCTTCAATCCACCTGCCATGACACTCATCTCATCCCATGCTTGCTCCTGAAGATCGTCTGAGACCAGTGGTGCGGGTGGACGATGCCAAGGAGGGCGAGACGGGGGCAGAGCTTGCAGGCACCTGGCCATCCCCCGCCCGGAGGAGGAAACAGTTCAAGAGAGCCGAGGGGAAGAAGGGAGAGGACCGGAAGAAAGGGGAGGAGGATGGGGAGGACATGATGGCGTTGCTAAGGGGCGGGGCTCCACCAATCACAAAACCAGTGGTGGAAGAGGAGAGGATTGCTACAAAGAGACAAGAAAGAAACAAAGGCAATAAGGCATCAACGGGGGAGGTCCCAAAGATTGCAGAACCCACCAAGACTTTTCAGGGCAAAGAAAACAAAATTGGTAGTGCTGGAAGGAGAGAACAAACAAAGAAGGAAGAAGCAAATAAAAAGGAAAAGTTTAAAAAAGAAGAAGTAAATAAGAAAGAAGAGTTCAATAAAGAAGAAGCAAATAAAAAAGGAGAACTTAAGAAAATAGAAGGAAAAATAGGAGCAAACACTAAGAAAGATGAAGCAAAGATAGAAGGAAAATCTATGAAAGAAGAAACAGAAACAGAAGGGAAGCCTAAGAAAGAAGAATTAGAGACTAAAGCAGGGTCCAAGAAAGCAGTACTAAAAGACGAGCAAGTGGAGGAGAAGAATGACAATTCACCCAAAGATGAGCGAAATGAGTCCAAGAAAGGTGGGAAGACCACACCACAGGACAATGGACTGGGGGAAGATGTCAAGAAGGGGAAGGGGTCCCTTGGAAGGAGGAGAAGCCTGAAAGCAATGGTCAGCATCACCAGTGAGGAGGAGCGGATTGTGGAAGACACCAGCATCGTCAAGCCAGATACCAAGGAGCCTGCTCAGTCTGCCAAGGTGGAGGAACAAGAAGAGACCAACCAGAAGGAGAGTAAGGAGGAAGCCGATAAGGCAGAGGTGAATCAAAAGCAAGAAGTGCAAAATGCTGCTCCCAAGACATCTGACAGTCAACAGAAAAATGAAGCCCCAAATGCTGAGATCAATCAAAAGCAAGGAAAGCAAAATGCCACGCTCAAGATACCTAATGGTCAAAAGGAGAATGATAAACTCCAGTATGGTAGTCTGAACAGGCGTGGGAAGAGAGGCACCAAGAATAAGATCTTTGCAAACCAAAAGGAAGATGACCTGATGACCCTTCTAGGGGGCGGTGTGTCTTTACCAAGGAACTTCAAGACCAAAGACCACAAGCACATCTGTCATGGAGACCACAAGCAGAATGGGACACTGGAGAAGAGTAAAGGTGGTGGGAAGGTTCTGGGGAAAGATGAAGCTGACTTTGGCACCTGGCCCAGGAAGAAGAAAAAGAATCTTGATGAGACCAAAGCTGTGAAGCCGGCCAAGGAACCGGAAGTGGAAGACATCATGGCTTTTCTTAAAGGAGGACTTGATGCAGCGGCAGCGGCAGAAGCTGAGGAGGAGGAGGAGAGTGATGAGGAGAGCACTGAGCAGGGTCATGTGTGTGAATTCTGTGGTAAAGACTTGGACCACGTCGACGATGAAGAAGACGAGGCAACCGATTATGAAAATGATGACATGGAAGACGAGGAGGAGGTGGAAGAGGAGGAAGAAGGTGGGGATGCCAACAAAGATGAGTACTCCACACAGTGCGAGGAGACCTTAGAGAAGGCGGAAAAGGAACCGGAGCTGTTCCGACGCACCACTCTGAAGGATAGCAACGTGGATGACCTCCTGGCCATTCTCAGGGGCGGGACTCAGTCTGGCCCTCCTCCAGAGTCTGAAGACGGTGAAGAAGAAGAAGAGGAGTCTGAAGAGACCTCCACCTCTTCCTCGGAGCAGGTCACAGTACGGGAGATCCCAAGGAGTGAGTGCTTGTCTAGTCAACGATTAACTCATTAAGTGCTACTTGTGAATTTATACACAAGTATTGCACACAAATCCCAGAGAGCTTTATTTTTTTTTGTACTGGAAGGGTTAAATCACCCACATTAGTTTGACAAATCAGCACATGGAGCACATACACTACAGCTCATAGGAATTGGCATAGGGAAAGGGAAAGAGAAGGACCCATAGATTTAAAGCGCGATATATTTTGTCCAGTTCAGCATGAAGCATGATGCATTTTAGGCTAAAGCATTGTGTTTCATGCTGAACTGGACAGAATATACGCGGTTTAAAACTGCGGCTCCTTCCCTTTCTTCCCTTTCCCTTTCCCTATGCCAATTCCTATGAGCTGTAGTGTATGTTGATAACGATCATGTTGAATATTAGATGGGATGGCGAAAAGATGATTAGGCACCAAGAATTGTAAAATACCCTCAACCCAGTCACCGAATGCCTACATTTATTCATTATTATAAATTGCAAAACGACTTTGTCCAGTATTAAACTTCTCCTCACCCTTGAAATGTCAGAAAACCTTGCATGTTGTACAAATGAATGTATACCCATAGACATAAAATAAATAGCAGTATCATGCATTACATTTGTCATTTCAACATACCTTACGTCATAGACATTCCAAAGCTCTTGTGAATCATATTGCTTGGGACACTATAGCATGACATCCTCGAGAAATGTTAATCCATGACATACATGTAGCCATTCAGTGTATCTCCGTCTTCACAAGATATCACGCATTGTAAATATTTGCTGAGATCTAAAGGACCTCATGTGATATGGTGATGTAAATTTTTTTTCAGTGAAAATCATCCATGGCTTTGTGCATAGAACCAGACTTTCTTTCTTCCTTCTCTCACTTTCAAGATCTATGGGGCATGTCTAGTGAGGATGTGAACACCCCTGCAACTCCTTGTAAGTGGATGTGCTAGTACTCTTCTTCTTCTTCTTCTCTAATTAAATAATTTACTTTGGTTGTACAACAACTGTTTCGGCGACAAAATGTTCGAAGGTTAACTCCAACTCCTAATTTCAACCCTGACCCAACTCTACACCGTATCCAAACTTTACTATACTAAATCTGACCCAAAGTGCCATCACAAAGTCTTTTCTTTGATGGAATAAGCTCCGGAGAAATTTATGCTAAATCAAATGCAGGTGACCATTATTTCAATAGTATGATATTTGTTCACTCATTATATGTGACAAATGCATTTAATTTGCGACCATGTGGTGGTGATGTGAATTTTTTTTTTTTGCGACAAAAAAGTGATGAATTATAAATGATTTAACCATAGTTTTATGAAGTTTAACAATCAAGCAAGTATTACTGTAGGGTCTACAGACTGTTTTTTTTTTGGATAAAATGCAATACAAAAAATTGATGTTTAGACCAGAATAATATTGCAATTTCCTGATTGAATATTTCATAGTAGAAAAATACATGTAATTTTCTGTCATTTCACTTACTCCTATACTCCTATATCAAGTTTTGTGTTTAGCACTTAAGAATTTCCTTTCACTGTTCTATGATTCTGCACCCTCTGTTTCATTTATCAGCTGAAACCTCCTCTTCTATTCTCTATGGCAATCATGCTGCGGATAGTAAGTGCTCTGTCTTGCTGTATTGTGCTAGTATGTGACTGTGTGGTTATCTCCATCGGCCCTGAATATATATGGCTCGGACGACAGACTACAACAACTACCCACTCTGACAAATTGTTTTGTCACCTGGCATTTTGTTTTGTCCACCATTTTTGACATGTGCTATCAAATACGTCAGGGATGCAAAATTTTTACGCATTATGAGATTTCATGTTTTATGTTAATAGTTTGTTAGGAAATAAGGAGTTATATTTCTTTTAAAGATTAAGTGTCTTAAGCATTATTTCAATAATTCTTATTCTTAAACAACCAAATGAATATATGTATCTCAGTAAATTGTTGTACTTTTTGCTGATAATCAATCATTTGCTAGTTGATAAGTTTAGGTCAATAAGTAAATTAACACAATCAGTGACTAGGAATATATTTATGTATTTTTATCTTTGTTACATTTATAAAGTGATGTTTCCAAGTGGTATATTTCTGGAATGCGCTAGCACTACCGGTATTTAGCTTTCTGTATGGCCCTGCCAGAATACAGTTATATGTTTCTTCTTATTTGTCCTGTCTGATACTCATCTATCCAATATCCAACCACCCTGCTTAACTCCTATCCTGTATAAATGAAATAAACCATGAAACATTACAGAGTGGTCACGGCTGGCCAATCCTGAGCCCATCTTGCGTCGAACATACTGGGGTCTGTTGCCCTCTACATGTGAGTGTCAAACAGTGTGGAGTTTGCTGTGCATTCCTGCATCAGAGTGTCACTTTCCCCCCATTTGTTTAATGTGATTGCCGAACAGAGACTGCGTGTGATTTTTGACCTTTCATTCCATTACTAGTCTAGCGATTGCCCATTCTGTGGATCACATGCCGTGTGTTGACGTTCCTGGTCATTATTACATCATATTGCCCTCGAATGGATGAACATAAACAAAAGTTGATATCATGCATGACATGAAGTATGGATGTTATTGCATGTTTTGTTGTCTTCTCAGTTCTGAGATCATGTCTTCTTCTTTTTCAGATGGTTTCCCCCCAATGTATGTAACTTGCATTTCCATCAATACTTGAATAACATGTTTGTTTTGGGAGTTACATTTCAGCCATCTGCATGTTGGTATCGATTGATGTCCAACGTTGGAATCCTGCATTTATTCACCTGTGTGCTAAAATGTTGACTGCAGTAAGAAATTATCTTTAAAACATAAATGGAAAATAATCATGTTCAATCCTTTGAACCATGTCCAACTGAGGACTCATGAATTTTAAAAACAATAGAATGGAAATATCGTGCCATAATCATAAGCCAGCAGTAGCCTGGGGTCATATTCATGAAAGCTTACTAGCCTAGTTGGTTACTACAATGCATGCATTTCGATGCACTTTAGAAACTTACTAGGCTTAGTAAGGTTTCATGAATATGGCCTCTGGTAGATACTGTCACTGCCAGGCAAGGTACAGATTTGAGTTCCCACCTGATCTTTTTTTCTCTCCATATTTTTCAAACGGATCGATATATATATATTATTACTCCAGAAAGTATCAGTAAAATGCAGATTGTATCATAACATCAGATGACATAGATGTCTTTCTGACTATCTGATCAGAAGTTTGTATCTCATACAGTTGTACCTCATGTTGTACCTCAGTTGTACCTCATGGGGTCCCCACTATGCAGTGCAGTGATCATGATGTGAATCGTGCATGTTAACATGTAGTCATGTGTACCTGGTATTTGGTGGTACACAGTGTTTATAATACAGCATCCTCTCCTGTGTGTTTAAATCATATATTGAAAACCCCTTATTTTACCTGCCCGGGTGATTGTATCTTAACAACTGTCTAAGAATGCAATTGAGTGTTTTGTTCATCTTCATACGAGAGATAAAGTAAAATGATAGTATGATATTCTTTGTTGCAGGAATTTGGCTTGTTATATTGATTATGCTGATGTGTGAATTTCTCCATAACTATATTTGATTAGGATGGTTATTTTGTATATTCTTCTTCGTACAGAAATTATAAAGAAGGAATATGAAATCCATAATTTGCTGTTTTTTCCTCTCCTTCAATGTACACGACCTGTTCATGGAAGTCCAAACCATCCGTGAAGACACTAAAACATGAGATTCTAAATAATTGTTTCTCCTTTCTCCCCATTTGTATTTGTGTTTTGTTTCCTCTCCTTGTTTGTAATGCACAACCGATACCTGAACAACATGTGTGGTTTGATTATTCCTGTTGTAAAATGTCAACAATGGTCATCCATCCTCAACACCAAATGTGGACCCACTTCCCTTGGCGGCATTGCATGGCCATGTCTTTCCTTCTGTGACCCCTCCCCCTATTCCTCATGTTCCTCCCCTTATTGTTGGTTATTATTGGTTCCTCCTGACCCCCCCCCCCCTCCCACCAACAGGGACTCCCTATGGCTTGGAGGAGTTGGCCAGCTCCCCCTATGCCACAGTACCACGCCAGAAGCAGCCTTATACCACTCGGAGCTCTTCCGTCACCTCTAGACCCCCCACAGGGGTCTCCTACACCCCCTCCTATACCCCATCCCACTCTACCACCTCCTCCACCTACCCCTCCTCCTCCTCATCATCCACCACCCCTCGCTCAAGCTCCAAGGAGCGGCGTTCAGAGAGGAGCTACAGCGATAGAATGTCAGATAGGGCAACAGATAGGTCAACAGAGAGGGCGACAGATAGGGCGACAGAGAGGGCAACAGAGAGGGCGAAGGATAGGGCGACAGAGAGGTCAACAGAGAGGGCGACAGATAGGGACAGGCGAAGCTACGACACCCCCAGTGGTAGGACACCTGTGTGTTCAGTGGCATGTCATGCAGTGGAGGATGATCAAGTCTGACAAAAGCTATAGAGATTCCTTCTTGGCTTAACCTCCATGGTACCAAGCTATTGGAAGCTCAATGATTTACTACACAAGATCTGCCCCTATGGTACTGGAGGTTTTATCTGCATTGTTTTCATTTTATGAACAGCTCAAGTGGGAAATTGTTTTGGTATTGTGTCTAAAGAGTTTAAAAGGTTAATATACATTTCCCTGTAGTTAATGTTGACATTTCTAATCACTCCTCATTCTATATGAACAAGTAAACCATGAAATAATGGCTTACATTCCACTTTTCAAACTCTTCTTCCATTGTCCTGCAGGATACCATATGGTAATCCTTGCTATATTTGCCTATTTTTTTAAGTAAAATTCACTGCATATTTTGTTGATATGAAACTTGGAACTATTCATCACACACTCTCTCTCTCTCTCTAGATACCTCATACTCTCGCTCAGGTCGTGAGTACAGTCGTTCCATGTCAACATCTTACGAACCTTCTTCAAGAAGAAGCAACACATCTTCTAGACCTGGTGGGCTTCTTTAAATTCTTTTTCAATGTTAACTTGAATCACTGTCTTATTTTTCAAGGTTTGAAATAAGTGAGAATATCTAAAGTTACATGAATCTCTTATTAGTGGAATATATATCCCATTCAAAAATTGTACCACATAGTGAACATCGAATGCGAACAAGCAGTTGATCATGGCAAATTACAGTAGGTCCTTTTTAAGGAATGTACAACCCTATCTCTAAAATGTAAATGAAAATTTCTTTAAAATAATGAATTTGTCTGTTCTGTGTCAACATACTTGCACCGGAACACTAGCATTGAAAACTGGTACGGTATGTGATGGGTATGATTAAGAGGTATGCTTTACTGAATTAAAATCACTGGAAATAATATTTGCACCAGCTTTTACTAACTTTTTAATCGGTTAACTTGGCCGCGCACTTAACTACTACTTGTTAATATGGAGCATGTCTGCACAATATTATTTAAATGATTATTAGTTCTTGATTTAAGTGGTCACTCACATAGAATCAATCATATCAACAACATGGCATCAAGTAAATCTAGATTTTGCAACCAATTACTAAAAATGGTGATGCAATAACAAATTATTTGTTTACTTCTAAGTAGTTATACTTATACTTAAGAAGTTGAATTGAACGGACTGCATGCTGATGCAAATGTAGAGCATGCAGTGTAGCCTGAGACTACAATGAGATTAGCATTCCTATATGGAAAAATACTATAGTGGCAAGTATTAAAATTTAGATCTTACAATTGCATCTTGATGTAAGAAGTCATTATGCCAGATGGGTAGGTACAGTACCACGGCCTGGCTGAATCTTATTGACTTTCTAAGCCTTCCACACATAAGTAAGACCCAAATATTTAAAAACAGGAGGAACTAAGCCATGAATGCTGAAGCAGTTGTGTATGATGTCAAGAGTAAGCCTTGTGTCTTGTCAGCATCTTGAATGCATGTGTCTCCCTCCTTGCTCCTCTTGACCGCTGAAGCTGAGTCGTCCATTGCTGAAGAACGGTCCAGCAGTAGGTACAGCAGGTCGCCCTCTAGAGACAGAGAGTCAATCCGCCGTACGACATCCATCGACCCTTCCTCCTCCTATACATCATACAGGAGTGATAGGCGTTCAAGAATGGGTATGCCTGGTCCAATACGCCGCACTTATTTTGTCTCAGTGCCAATCCACTATTCAGATGGAAAAGCTCAGATCTATAATGCTTGAATGAATATTTCTGCATGGAAACTTGCACATTGTTTTATTGCTTGTAACACTCGGCGAATGGTATCTTGGTTTACAAACCTATTTCTATTTCATGTCATCGTAAGCTCTCTTTTTTTTAATTGAAGGTTCATTCTTACAATCTATTTTGAGCATACAGTATGTAGTATTTAATTAGCCAAATGAGCAAAAGCAAGAAATTCTTTATTGTGCTAAAAACAATTGCAATTACACTTAGGTTGTTTAATAGCATGATGGGTTTTGTATTGCCTATTTACAGGGAAAACCAATTTCTGTCTTGGGTATTAAATCTTTTTGTCAATGCCCAACCAACCAACCTACCTGCCCTCCCTTCTCCCTTCCAGGAGATTCAACCTCGGTGGTTAGCGTCCCCCCATCCCCCACTTCCCCCTCCTCCCCCTCTTCCTCCTCCTCTACCTACAGCAGAAATGTCACTGCCCCGTCCTACCGAAGGACAACGTCCATCGAGTCCGTCAAATCTCCCACAGCCAAATCGCCTTCCAAGAAGGGTATGAACGCATGTCTGTGTGCTGCTTCTTTCACTACAGCCAGCACGTAGTGTGTTCACATTGATAACTCAATCTCATCACTGTATGTTCCAGGAGTGTGAATAATATGAGGCATGTTTATGTGTGATTAAGATATACACACCTATACAGAATGTGTTCACATTGATAAATCAATCTCATCATTGTACGTTCCAGGGTTGTAAATGACACAAGGCATGTTCATGTGTGATAATGATGTATAAACCTATACAGAGTGTGATCATATTGATAAATCAATCTCGTCATTGTACGTTCCAGGGTTGTGAATAACGCAAAGCATGTTCATGTTTAATTATGATGTTTAAACCTAAACAGAATGTGTTCACATTGATTGTAAATTTGTATGTTCCAGGATTGTGAATAACACACGACATGTTACTGTGTGATAACAATGCATTAAACTATACAGGTCAGCACTTGGTGTTTCAGTACTTTTACTGATGTTGCAACTGATTGTGCTTATTCAAATGTTTTATTGCTGGTGGTTCTTCATTGTTAGTTACTTGATTGATGTATGTAGTATGTATGTTTGTAATATTCGAATATATATATTCAATTATATGTCCTTCTTTTCTTGCAGGTAATTATTGTTGAAATACAAATTTAAAAACTAACTTGACACTTTCTGAACACCACAGCATGAGATGTGAATATGGATATATTATGAGTGCTTGTATTTATTTATGGGATACATTCTTGTTTAACCAATTATTTGTCTGCGGTTAAGAAGTGAGATTGCAATGAAGACTGGGTGTCTGCATGGACATTCAATGTTTGATCTAGCAACTTGTTTGTGGTTATTATGTGTTGATACATAATCAAACTTTATGTATATTTTGAATGGTACACATTAGCAAGCATGTGAAACAAGCATTTTATGCACAGATATATATTAATATATAAATCTGAACTAATATGCACATCATTTGTTATTTTGTCCTCAAGCCTTTCATGCACACAAACGACAGGAACACGTTCACTTTGCTCCTCCTGACGAAGCAGCCCAACCAGGAAATAAATCAGACAAAGACTTGCACAGAGACTATGATGAGCCTGACACCAGTATTGGTGGAGATGTAATCCGAGATGACTCGGAGTCAGATACAGACTCAGATTCAGACTATGACGCAGATAACGATGAGAATAATGATAATCAGATTGACATGACAAGAAGAAGATCAAGTTTAATGCTAAGACGAGACAGTGACTGTGCCTTTATTACGACTTTGACAGATTTGATATACCAACCACGTAAGTGCTGGCCATTTTGTAGTCATTGATGGGAGTCTTTGTCGTTATTCACTCATCCAGCCATTTTTAAGTTTTCATTCCAACAGCAATTGTTTGATGCATCCAGAAGGATAGTCCATTGGGATTGTGTTGGGATCAAGTTTCTTGGTCATTTGTTCAATCCTTACTTTGAAACCGTCAATCTTTTTTGTTTCCTATTAGTATCTTTTCTTTTGAGGGGCCTCATGAAGCTTCAATTTTTTCTTCTAATTTTTAGATGATGACATGTTGTATAATGATCCAATACTTTGTCATAATTTGGGTACTGTATCTAATACCAGTGCATTTGTTCTATTAAGCATTAAACAAGATTGCAGAAGTATGATCAACTAATAAGATTGAATATGTTGGGTCGCATGGAGGATTTATTATTTTTTCTTCAGATGGTATTTGAAGATTTTTGTTATATTTATTAGTTTCCAAGGTTTGCATGTTAGCGAATCACACAAGTAATCATGAAACACATGATGTTGGATGTTTCAGGCTTCACCTGGATGTGCTCTTTGCAAACCCTTGCAGGGGATCAGATTATATCATAGTCTCCAATGGAGCCCAGCACTGATTACCATATATGGGACAATGGAGAAGGAGGGTGGCCTAAATAAAGCTAAACATTTATTGCCATATATGGGATAATGGGGAAGAAGGGTGGCCAAGCCCTCACTGGGGCCCCTCTGTGGCCCCTCTCTTCCTACTGGGCTCATTTGGGTTCCCTTCAACCCCCCGTGGTTCATGCACTGATGGTATGCATGACCGTATTACATAACATGGTGTTTTCACATCTTTGTTAGATCTCTCACACATAGTCACATTGCATGATGAGTGAAGTGTTGTTTTCTCTTTGTAGTTCAAATGAAAATATGAAACATTTGTTGAGTTTTCAATCCCATGATATCTTCATATTAGTAAGTGTATTTGAAACGAGTAGACTGGTCATTGCCTGAAAAAGTGGGTTTCATTGTCTATTACCTATTACATGTTTTCCGGATGGTCATGGGTTTCCAGGTTACTGGGGTAAAATGTGACAGAAGCACAACCAGAGATAAGCTTGCCTTCTAAGGTCTTGACTTGTGGGAAAGAGCATTGTGGCAAATTCAAAATGCACTGTATATTGTGAAAACCCTCCAGATGTATCTTAAGAAAGAAAATGACTAGGAAGACAAATGCCTCATATATGCCCTTATATATTTCCATCACATCATTCTAATTCTATTGCCCACTGTCTCCACTTGATTTCCACAATCAAATGCTGAAGGATTATGCCACTTCCTTGTTCTTCTATGTGAAAAACAAATTTCATTGCACCTTTCTAATCCTTGTCCTTTTCTCCCATTTCCATGTTTTCTTTTCACCCTTCTCTCTTAAAGAACCTGAGAATGATATCATGGCACTGCTCTCCCAGGGAGTTGGCCCCAAAGAAAGTAGTTCTACAGGTAGTCGCAGTAAGTTCATGCTTAAAACTCCTATTTCTGGGCTGAAAACCCCATTTTTCTGGAATGACATCACAACTAAACATTATAAAGTAATTCGTCCCATTTGCTTTTTCTTCACTCTCTCAGTACCTAAGGTGACATGAGTAATATGCTCGTTTGCTGATTGGTACTGAGATAGTTTCATCATCGTCATCGCTCATTATATTCTTGTTATAAAATATTTGTTTTGTTATGTTGTCTGATCTCTTTTCAGGGTTTTCAGTTCTCACACACATTCACTTTTTTCAAGTTATGTTCATTACATTTTGTGTCCTTTCAAGCCATCTTATACAAGTTGCTTTACGTTATCCTGAACGTTATCCTGACTATTCCTTTAAAAGTTTGTATGACCCTACAAAATGTACTGTACAAATTACCATATAAAAATGTACCACAAATATGCATGGACTAGGTAGATATGTGCATGTGAAAATGAAAGCACTGCTTCACCCAGTTCTAGATATGGTAGGAATTTCTTCAAATGAAGCTTAGGAATAAAGTAGAATGAAACACTAACAATGAATTAGATTAGTTAAAAGCAGAAATCAGAAAGCTAAATTTGTTGTTTGAGAAAATTCAGTTTTTATTTTTTTCTAAATCATGTTTACCAGCACTAATTCCTGATCACTCACCCTCATGAGCAACTCTGCTGGTTCAAAACTACTTACTATATGGAAGTGTGAAATGTTCTTGTAGAAGATGCATAAACAAGGCAGTACTCAGGGCATCATTTGCCTATCTTCAGTTTACAGATCAAACATACAGGGCCAGCAATTAACTTTTTAACTTTTAATGATAAGTCTCATATTTCTCAAACTTTTGCTTATCTGTATCTGCAATTTTTCTGCTTTTATGTAAGTCAACTTATTATGGGGGTTGTAGAAATTTCCCTATAATGACCGATCCCTCTTGCTCACTGCCCCTCCCCCCTCTATCCATGGTTAAACCATAGCTGCGTCGTCTTCCTCTAAGCACTCTGGCCCGCAGGCCAAGCGGGCGTGGCAGTCCGACGGTAAGGGCATGTCATGTGACCATGTCATGTGACCCAGGAAGAGCATGCACTTCCTCGGAATGGGAGAGCACGCTGCGGCTCGGAAGCATGTGCTACCCATGAATGCTAAAATGCAGCTGTTCATTTATATATTTTGTTTTGGCTAGAGTTTAAGTGAAAAGGCTTATTGGGGTAATTTCGATTGTTAAAACCAATTAGGGAATACACTCTGTTTGTAGAGTATTGATTGAATCGGTTGGGCTCATATTGGGTTGTGATGTTACTATCAGATTTTACAAATACAGAAGCATATTGCCTTCTTTTTATTTGCAGATAAGCCTGTGGCTGTTGCGCAAGAAATGCTCCGTTCATGACTTGCATTGCATACTGCATGACATTCCCAGCTCATTCCTATGAAAATGCCATTGGGTATATCATGCATTGGGGCCTGGTGGTGTTATTTTATATTCTAAGGCATGACACATGATCACTCCCAAAGTAAAGAATAACCACTTGTTAGCCCTGTTTCACATACATTTTCTGCAATTTTACATGAAAACCAGTACAAATCAGCCCCAAAACATTACCCCTTTATTTTGCATTTTTAAGTACACTTTTACAAAAACACTTTGCATCTTTTGTATCATTTCAAGAATTCCACCTCTCATGATTTATGAAAGTCATTAAAAATCATACAAAATTACCAATTTACAAATCTCACATTTTTGTGAACAGACTTTGGATATAACCCCTTTGTTAAAATAAAAATTGGGAATGATTTGGAATGACACCACCAGGCATTGGATACATCATGCATTGGGTTCATGGTATCATGTTGCTCCATTCTGCAGACTGTGTAGGCATTGTGGCTGTATGTAGCTTAGAGTCCCATGCACTCCGAATATGGATGTGTCATTATGTCATTATCTCTTCAGATTGATTGTAGAACATCAGATCTGATTGACTCTGTGTTATGTGCTTCTGTTATAGGTGACATTTTGCAATGAAAAATGCTAAGAGATTCAGGTTTCAGCTGGACATACTGTCAGACATGGATCTATGTGATGGCTCTTTCTCACAGAATTGATGTTGTTTTCACCCTACAACATGATACTTTTATTTCTTTTATTTACAAAATTTCAAGTGTTTGATACAGTAGGTTAAGTTTAGTAACCATCACAACTATTTTTAAGTGAGCAGTATTTGCTGAAACCATATAACATGCTGTCATTATTCCTGCAAAAGTACCCCTTAAAACTGGGACTGGCTTTCGAAGCTTCAGACGCCTAATGCTGTCCAAGCCACATCAAGAAGCCCCAGAGTTTAAATCATAGGAAATATGAATCCACTTCATTTCTATATATCACCATCATCATCATGAACCCATTCACAATTTGAGCTTAAAACCTTTCACACATTGATCTCTTCAAGCGGCCCATGATTTAGGTCAAAATCGACGGAACACTCACTTAATTTCGATTTCGGGTGGTATTTTGAAGATAAAAAAAACACTTTAAGTCCAAAATTGTCTTAGCTTATAAAGTCAGTTGGTAATATGCCAACAGGCTAATCGTAGTCATAGATTGTTGGGGACTTAGTCTAAAATGAATTCAAAACTTGAGGTCATTTTCAAAACACTACAGGTAGCTTTTTTCATTCACCAATTTAAATCACTTCATTCTACATACAGAATAATTATCGATACATCATGGCCAAAAAATAATATACTCGAGTCCCATATTTTTTTTACAAAAAGTTGCATTAGACATTAGAATTCAAAGTCGGTAATATCTGTGGCGTTATGAGCCGAGAACCCTTGACACGTTGTACTGCACCTGCCCCCCTTCCTGCGCACTCCCAGTGACCCGGTGACCTCTGACCTCTTGCCTTGTTTCCCCCTTCTTGTCTTGTGCGTGTTGTTGTGTGTGCCTGTCACCTTGCAGAAGGCTACGACACGGTCCACTCCACATCCTCCCACAAGTCCAAAAGTGAGGAGGAGGATGCAATGGATATATACAACAGTAAGTGGGTGCATGTGTGCAGCACAAGGAATCATGACCGAATTTAATAAGCTCTGGCTCTCATGTTATCTCACTTCCGGCCCCTCAAAGTTCTAGTCTTTAAAGACAGGGTACCCCATTTGTAAAAAGTCATGAAACTTGGCAGGATTCAGCAGTATACCTTAACGATGACATGTATGAAATCTTACGGTCTAGCTGCACAAATCCCTTCAGGAAAAGTGAAAAACTTTCCTTGTTTACATTTGAAACGTAGTCGCCATAGTATACATTTACAATCGTATTGCCCTGGCCAGTGCGCGATGTGTTGGGTGGCGGACATCGCTTGCATTGAATGTGTGCACTGTGGTGCAGACCATAGTGGACAGTGATCTCCGGTCGCAAGGCTACAATGGCCGAGACGTTTTGATGACCCGTCCAAAACCTCCTCGAAATCCAGCGATTGCTATAATTCCACTTACAGTCAGTATCCATTTCTATTATTGGGAGGGAAGCTCTCATAGAGTATGTTCGTCTATTTTCCATTCCTTTCTTTTTTTGCAAAACTTCAGTTTTTTGACCTGCAAAAGGGCTACACTGTCTTTAAGTTCAGTTGCAATCGCTCTCAAATAAAAGCAATATTTTTTTTCAAATATCAGAAAGGTAATGAGACATTATACATCTTTGTTTCTGCAGGGTAATAGCCCTGCAGTAAATGCATACAGTGAAAGTTATTAGATAGGAGTCTGCATTTTGACAAGTGTAGCTACATTGACATAAAAGTAGGGATCAAGGTTATGCATGAGCATCTTTAAAGAATGAATCAAATTCAATTTTGCTAAAAAAAAAATGCCAATGCAGATGAAAGCTTGCATAATCGCCTGCAAAATACTTTACTAGCCTAAGGTCTTATGTATACATTAATGTAACAATACTTTGCATCTTTCCTTTGTAACATTGTACTATATGATTTAAGAAAAAGCAGCTCTTAATTGTTTTCATCTTCTTGATTAACTTGTAGATTGCTCCAAAATGCATTTGATAAGGCAACCTCTCCTATCATCTAGTGACTTATTTCTTTCTAATCTTCCATTGTCATTTTATTATTTTATGTTTTGGCATGGGCTTGTGACTAGGACCATCCATTCTTATAGAAGCAAATAAACTAATTCAAAAGCAAGCTCTCGCTGGTGAATGTTGCAAGTGTCTTGTATATCTGACAGTATACTTTCATGTCGAGTCAAACTTTCCACTTCATCGTTTTTGTTTCCAAGGTGACGGATATGCACAAAGGAGGAAAGAGCGGCGTGAGCAGTTAAGAAAATATCTTGAAGGTGAAGAAGAGTGGAACGGATCTTGATGTGTTTTCTTGTCTGGTTCTTTTATCTGTTTGTGCATGCCTATTTCTGATCATGATTTTCTCTTTCTCGGCGTTCAACAAGATGGATAGAACTTGGTGATGTATGTAACTGCATGCTTTAATAGAGTAGATTCATTGAGTTTAGAGCCGAACTCTCTCATTACCATTGGCATGGAGATGTCTGATGCCTCATAGCATAAGAGTTAAGACAAGTGAGCAAGGACTGATTTTCATGAAATGATACAGGTATATCAATATCAAGCAAAGTACTAACACAAATACTAATGCTAATACCATTGCCAATGCTCTTGCCAATACTAATCGCTATATTATTGTTAATTTTATCCAAATAAAAACAAGTCCTGAAAGTGGAAGATACACCATGCATTTACATGTTTGTATATTATGTATAATAATGTATATGAATGTGAGATTGTGTTGCTTTTTCAATAACTTGGATACATGATTGAAAGTGTCCATATGTATTGATTACTTGAATTTTCTCTCTCTTAGAATGTGTACTTGTCTGCATGTTATAATTATTATGGCATTTTGCATCCAAAATGTCTCAGAAGAAAGGCATGACCAATAAATTTGTATGTTGTATACTTTTTTTTTAGAACAGCTTTATCAATATGATGTTTGCACAGTATTTTTATGTCAATATTTTCGTGAGGTGTCTACTTTTGATATCAGGCATTTTCCTCTTAGAACATCTGAATGTGACCTAAACAAAGTGAAAGAGATTTGCTCACATAAATGTACAGAAGGAGATTCAACTTTTTCTGGTTGATCATTGATGATGTATTGAGCATGTACTTTTCTTACATAGTCATTTTCAGAAAGTACAAACAATAATTCCAGAAAATAAGGATACAATTTCCAAGCCAGAATTGTAGAGATAATTCTGCTTGTAACTATAGCACTCTGCATGTATTGAACACTTGTCAAAAGGGTTGTTTAGCACTTGCACTTTAGTTTCATTATATGACTGTGTTTTGTGTGATACTTTTCCATATTAGCTATGTGGTATCTTTTGTATAATTCATGAGTTCTAGCAAATGTTAAAAAATAATGCATTTTGTACAGTGTTGTAACCATATGAACATGTACATCATCACAATTGAAAAATTTATTTTGAAATTGGTTAAGCAATCTCTGATCAATTTGCATCCTAGTTGTTGCAAAACTTAGTGGACAGGGGCCATATTCATGATACCTTACTAAGCCTAGTTAGTTGACAAAGTGCATTGAACTACATGCATTTTTAGTAACTAAGCTAGTAAGGTTTCACGACTATGGCCCCAGAACACTTTAAACTGCATGTGATGAGGAGAGCTGAGTAGAAATTTGAAGATAATTTCATCCTCTCCTTCGACCCCTGCAGAAGACACACCTCTCGTTGCTCCTTCAAGATTGGAACGGTCTTCCTCAACGATGTCCACAGACTCCACAGCAAGTATGTATACATACAGTGACACCTGGGCCCCGTTGCATAAAACTTATCAGTAATAGTAACTCTATCATCAATGGTAACTACCGTGGTAACATTGCTCAACAGCCAATCAAAGTCAAGGATGCAACAGAAGTTGCCATTGATAGCAAAGTTACCATCAATGGTAAGTTTTATGCAACAGGCCTCTGCTCTAGCAACTACCTGTATAGAAAGACCACTCCACAAAGACTGCATTTTTGGTTTCTCTTGACTCATTCAGGACGAGGGCCTTATTAGAGCAAAACTAATCATTATTTGGCTTTTAAATTGGCATTACTTTTTTTTCAAATGAAATTCTTATGACAAAAACGTAATGTGAATTCCATTATAAAGTAATTAAACATCAAAATCATTCAAGGTAGAGCAAAAATCATGGCAATGTAAAGAGCAAACAAGGGATTTCAACCATTTCAGTGAGTTTCCAAATTGAAGATTTAGTACCCATTTGCCCCTTATTTTGCTTTGAAACATCATTATGAAAGTTATATATATCACTAAATTCACCAAATGGATTTAGTTTGTGCAGAAATTTATGCTCTTTTACATGATATATCTTTTATTATTGGATTACAGCCCCAATAGCTACAACCCCAAACCACATATTTGTGGTACCTGGGCCCCGTTGCATAACTCTGTCATCAATGGTAACTACCATGGTAACACCACTCAACAGCCAATCAGATTCAAGGTTTCCATAGAAGTTGCAATTGATAGCAAAGTTACTATTAATGGAAAGTTTAATGCAGCATGGCCATGGTCCCGAATATGTTAAATAGTGTGTCTCACTGAAGCCTGTATTGATGTAGGCTGCACATGAAGACCACCTGCCTATAGAGACTATATTTCTTGTCTCCCAAGAGAAGTACACTCTTTCACTAAAACACAAGAGAGTACGAACAAACTTAAAATGTTGTGATAGCAGAGTAAGGTGTCTGTTTCAATCTGCTTTGTCCCAAGAACCATATTTAAAGATGTCCCGTCCCATTTACAAACATCTGCAACCTTCATGAAAGTTTGCACATATTTAGCACATATCTTTGGGATACCAACTGTAAAATTTTAAGGTCAGAGGTACTATAACTCTTGTAGAATAAATAAAAATCTAACACTGAGATTTGATTCAAATTGATTGCCGACCATTGATTTTTTTAAATTATGACTATTTTCGTGGTATGAAAAGAAAGCTCGATCAATTATCGAAGATTATTTCCTCAGAACTGAATATTACCCGTTGATTCCAGGGAAAGGTTATATAACCACTTCCTCTCAAATGATGACAAAGTCAGGGAACTTTCAGAATTAGGTCTGCAAAAGGGACAGGCTACCTTTAAAAATGTTACATGTGAATGATACATTGTTGAAGATTGAAGGCTTAAAGCGTTCATCCATACTATGTGAAACTTCACATGTAGTACACTGGTATGTGTGGTAGCATTTACATTTAACAGATTATATATAAAGAATCTTACTGTTTACTTTGGCAATTGTCCCTGTATTTTAACAGAAAACAGCGGAAATTGTATGAACTAAACAACAATACTGGGAAAAGAATTTGCTTGGTGGGTGTATGAGTAGTCGTGATGGTTTCATGATCTGCTGATATGCTGATTTGCTCTTGTTTTTTTAACCTCAGGCACACGAACCTCTTCCTCTAGGAGGACGGATGAGTCGCCAGCT
The DNA here is from genome assembly GCA_963669155.1 of Arbacia lixula. Taxonomy (NCBI): domain Eukaryota; kingdom Metazoa; phylum Echinodermata; class Echinoidea; order Arbacioida; family Arbaciidae; genus Arbacia; species Arbacia lixula. The sequence continues at coordinate 11,132,246 of OZ022581.1, read as the reverse complement.
AGTGTCTTGGACGTATCAACAGGAAGTAAGTGTCGTACTGCCCTCTTTAGGCATACAGGGATGGTATTCTAAAGAAAAATAGACTTTTTTTAAAGTGATTTAAACATTTGAACATTTCTGGGCCAGAGGAACAGATAATGAAAAAACTTCCGACAGTCCAACCTCGCAAGTATGTGAAACATAGCTTAAACAATATTCATTTCCAACAGCGTATTAATTTTTTGTGGCGTTGTACACACTATATGCTGTGTTGAAAATTTTTTTATGAAAGGCTTCATTGCTGTTCTGTATTTTGAGTCATATTTATTAGTGTGCAAAATGTGATTAATTTGTAATGTGCATTGATTTGACCACTGTCATGAATTGCAAAAAGACCATATTATTATTATTATTATTATTATTACTATTTTTATTTGAATAGGTGCTTCCTACAGAAGGAGAAGGAGGCATGAAGACCAGGAATCAACAACGTCTGTACCAGGTAGGAAGAAAAATCAAATCAGTGTGATGTTAAAATACCATAAAGGCTCAAAGATGGCCCGTCCCTTTTACAGCAAATATCTTTGGAATACCAACTGTGACATTTTAAGATCAGTGTCAAACTAGCCATATCTGATGATTCCCATGGAATAAATGAAAATCTTACCATTTTTCACTGAGATTTGACTATTTTCGTGGTACAAAAAAAGAAAGCTTGATCAATTATTGCAGATTATTTCCTCAAAACCAAATATTACGCTTTGTCGATTCCAGGGAAAGGTTATATAGCCACTCTCTCTCAAATGATGACAAAGTCGGGTAACTTTCAGAATTAGGTCTACAAAAGGGACAGGCTACCTTTAATAAAATACTCTCTTGGCCAAGGAGTATTGGATTGAAAGAAAATCAGACACACTCGTCATCAGCAGTCAGGGTTGTGGAAATGATTTTAGAATAAGATCTGCCTCTGAGTCAGGCTGATCCTGGCAGAAAGAGTCCACTGACTAACCTGAGTTGCTTAAAATTGGAATGCATAAGTTGATGCCAAGATGTTTGTAACCACACAAGCATCTTGGCATTATCTTACAAGCTCAGTTTTCAAATACATGTGTTGCACCACAAATTGTCGTCCCTGCACAAATTGTCGTCGGCGACAATTTGTGCAAAATTTGACAAAACCTGACACCACAAATTGTCGTCCCCTGCACAAATTGTCGTCGGCGTCAATTTGTGCTGCTGGTGATGTTCCCATTTTTCACCCTCACGGACGACAATTTGTGCAGGCAAACTGATAGCTAGTTGCACAAATTGTCACCCCTTGCACAAATTGTCACCCCTTGCACAAATTGTCACCAGTCCCTGTCTTCAAAATATTGCCATGTGTGGTTGTGCCTGTGATGCGTATGTAAGGTGTGTGTGTGTGTGTGTGTGTTTGTGTAATTGTGTGTGTGCGTGTGTGTGTATGTGTGTGTGTGTGTATGTGTGTGGGTGTGTGTGTGGGTGGGTGCATGTGTGTGTATGTGTGTGTGTGTGTGTGTTGCGCGCGTGCTGGCGTATGGGCTAGGTTGTTTGCGTGTGCGTGTGTTAGCGATGAGTGTTGAGATGGTATGTATGTGTACGTGATGGGGATGTTGAGGTGGGTGTGTGCAATATATGTGTGCGTAACTGTGTAAGTACGGAATATTACGTGTGGGTGCATGGTGATGGTGGTGGTTGTGTGATTGTGTGGTTTTTTTTTTTTTTTTTTTTTGGGGGGGGGCGAGCGCGCGTGTATGTGTACATTGTGTAGATGTGAAGTCGTGTATTTGTGTTGAGGAATTAGCCAATGGTTTTGCATTGCCCTCTGTTTCATTGCTCTATAAATATAATAAAAAAATACACAGTGACGATGGTCATCGTGGTTACTATATTGGTGTGATTACAAAAAAGAAATGTCATGATGGTGAATGGAATTATAAACAAATATCAAAATACGATCACCCTTATGATCGTGCCAATAAGGCAAAGTGAAAATAATTGACAATGCTCTAGAGTAAAGACAGCGAGTCAGTTAAAGTCAGTTAAAGTCTCCTTCTAGGAATAATACGAAAGCAGGGAAAACAGTTTATGAATTGTTTGTTCTGGTATTGCCCCACTTTTATGTGTTAAAACTAAAAACTTGACTGTGTTAACTGTCTTTATTCTCTTAGAGCAGTATTTGTGTTAACTGCACGTACACCACACACACACACACACACACACACACACTCACACTCACACACACGCACACACACAATCACACACACATGCACGCACACACACACTCACACTCACACACACGCACACTCACACATGCACGCACGCAAACACACACACACACGCACACACACACACATTCACACACACACGCACATACTCACACACGCACACACACGCTCACACACACACACACACACGCACACACAATCACACACACATGCACACACACACACTCACACACAAGCACACACACTCACACACACATGCACGCATACACACACTCACACACACGCACATACACACACACCCGCACGCACACACTCACACACACACCCACTCACGCACACACTCACACATGCACGCACGCAAACACACACACTCACACACACGTGCACACACACACACACACAAAATTTTAACGTGACCTTTTATTTTGGTTTGTGTGCATTCATACACTTGAGTTATGTGTTGGTTTTCATGTATTATGTTTGTCAGGAATTATTATATTACCAAAAATGTAAGCCCCTAATGGCCTTGAAGGCTTCATCGTCATATTGAATGTGTTTCGAGGGGGGACGACAATTTGTGGTGTCAGCCCCCTGCACAAATTGTCGTCGACGTCAATTTGTGCAGGGACGACAATTTGTGGTGTCAGGGTTCTGCACAAATTGTCGTCGACGTCAATTTGTGCAGGGACGACAATTTGTGGTGCAACAACATGTATCGTTTATCTTCTGTTCATTTCAGCATGGTAGGTATCCTTTCCAGTGTGCGTTTTGCTTTCAAATGCTGCCCTGCAAATCACACCATAGATAAACATGTAATGTTAGTAAATAGAACAAGACATAAAATTGATTATGACAAATTAACATAGCCAAAAAATGTGTTACAATATGTCATGGAAAAAGAGACATTATTTGAGTATTATGAAATGTATCAGCTGTTTGTTGTTATTCTCATTGTAATGGGAGAAAAAGAATGTTTACGTAATTCACTTTACCAGACGAGAAATGACTCTTAAATGATTGTGTAAGTATTCAAATGCTTAATTTGAGTTTAGGTACAATATCATGTACTTCATAATTAATACAAAATTTGTGATTCGTTTGAGATTTTTTTTTTTTGCAGATAAAATCGAAGAGAAGAAGAAAGAAGAGCCATCAGAACCAACCCCTACGATGAGTAAGTAAAATGAGAAACGCTCCTTGGAAAAATATCTCACAACATTTTATAGTCCAATGTGTAATCCTTTACTTAAAGTGATATGTTGGATTCATGCCGGTATATTGGACTAGATTAAATCCTGGAGAAGTGTATGTCTTGGGCCAAGGGTGTGGTATATCAGGGCCAGTTTCATGAAACATTACTAAGCCTCGTCAGTTGCTAAAGTGCATTCAGCTGCATGCATGTTTATTGTGTAACTTGAAAACATACTAATAAAATAGATCAATCCTTTCTCCACCACTGATGCATTTTTGCATAATTACTTCCCCTAAAACAGCAGTTTAATTGGTACACTAAGGATTTTATAAATCTCAACTACATTCTTGTTTTACCTCATTATGCAGCTGCCTTTGTGCCTCGGTCAAGGAGGAGAACAGAACCGGCCCCAGAACCTGAAGAAAGTGAGTACATCACCATATCCCTGCACCTGTTTCAACATTTTTCATTCTGTATTTCTTTAGTGTTCTTTATATTAGGGACCCCAGTCAGTAGGCATGTACTCTTCTCCCTGGGGGCCCTGTGTACAAATCTCTATACCGCGTATAGGGGAAAGTTAACCCATGATGCACCACACAATGACGTCCAGGGCCCCTTTGCATAAAACTTACCATTAACGGTATCTCTGTCATCAGTGGTAACTACCATGGTAACACTGCTTGACAGCCAATCAAATTCAAGGTTTCCATAGAAGTTGCCATTGGAACATGTAGCAAAGTTACCATCAGTGGTAAGACTTATGCATCAGGGACCAGATAGTCTAGAGAATTAATACAAATGTGTACATGATAAGATGAACATTCTTGATACAAACAAAAGTACATACAAGGCTACAAACTGGAATGTACAACAAAGGTCAAGTGATGAAATCATGTTACACAAACGTGGAAGTGAAATAGCTTAATCTTAGCTTAATAGCTTAATAAAGTGACCATAACAAAATAAACAGATATTAATAATGATGACTATTTATACATTGTACATGTAACTATACAATATATTGTATAAGAAGTCAAAATTATGTTTTTGGTTGCACCAGATTTTAGAATTCATCATTATTGATGAATATGTCTATTTATTGACAGGCCCGTTACCAGGGGGGTGGGGATGGGGGTGGGGGAAGGTTGAACGAAGCCCCCCCCCCCCCCCCCAAAAAAAAAAAAAAAAAAAAAAAAAAAATAAAATAAAATAAAATAAAAAAATAAAATAAATTAATAAATAAATAAAAAAATAATAAAAAATAAAATAAAATATTAATAAAAAAATAATAATAATAACAAAATAAATCTGGTTATAGGCCTGATTGAGATTGATCTTTTTTGCTATCATGATGTTGTACCATCTCGCCTGAAAGTGAAGTAGGTGATAATGCTAGTCATTAAGTTCAGAAAATCCGAGTGTAACGTCTGGTGTCTACTGCTTCTCACTACCGGTTCCACAGAACGACATGTAGCTAGAAGACGTGTCAGGTTTAGTGCTACAGATGCTGGCCAGGGTATTGATTCCCCAGGTACAGGTACACGCAACTTATACCACTGACTACACATGGCTTCTCATCTTGGATAAATATCCATCATCTCTGGTTATCAGTCATCTGCTATTAATGGCTTGCAGCTTTTTTTTACCATGGATTGTAATATATAGTTTAACAAGGTCCATACAATTGTAATTTATGATTTTGTTATCTATTATTTTCCATAACTCATAATAAATACAATAATACAAAGACAACTTGATTAACATACATCAAATGAATACATGACATCGTGCAAAAGTAGTAATGGTATTGATAATGCAGAGACTGTGGAGGGGTAAAAAAAAAAAGCAGAGCTTGTCAGCTAGACCCCTTTAAACAAAACAAAAATGAATTGACCACCCAAACCTGAATGTTTTATTTAAATTTTTATGACCTGCAGTATGTTCCCTTATAAAGTGATGAAATATGAGTTTATTTTTTATTTACTTCATCTCAACTTTTCTTTATGTTCATTAATTTTATTTTCCATAGCAATTTTAGCACATGCTTGTTTGTCACTTTATGATGGGTTCAGATTGGTTTGTGTTGTATTTATAATTATATTTATCCAAATATCAGTATTCCTAGTTTATGATTTTTCAGGGTCATTATTATTTTTTTCAGATTTCTTATGGTTTGTATTGTTATGGAATCATTTTACCACAAAGGTCATGTTGTAAAGCTTTATTGGAGAGTATTGCATAATTTATTTTGAAGATATTGTTTGCCTTAGTTTTTCACCCTCATGATAGTTAGCTTTGGCTTGAATATCTTTCTGCTTCAAGACAAAAGAGAAATACTGGTTATCATTTAAACCATAGGTGAATTCATTTAGATATTGGGCTAAATATTGTTAATGAATTGGAGCTCACAACCATGAACTATATTTCCAGATTTAAACTTCACTCAATTTTCATAGATCAACAGTGATGATTTTAGATTGCATGCACCATACTTGTACAGTAAACATTATTGTTATTTTGATCATGTGCAAATGGCGCAGAGAGTATTGTAACATCACGCCGCAATGGCAATTGTGGCTTCCCTGCTATCATTGACTTAACACACAAATTTCATCACACTAGTTGATCACCATTACTTTATTATGTGTATGCAAATTTACGCAATTGGTGCAAGAAAAAGTACTACAGACCAGTGAGTAATACCATTGAATACTCTTGCCTGCTCAAATCCAGGATGGTTCAATCAATGTCATTACAGTCAGCCATTCATGTGACCGGATAATTAAGATGAGGTTTAAGATATTTCTAATTTATTTTTAATTAGTCCCGTAGTCTTTTCCATTACTTCCCTTTACGTTTTAGACATAATAACCTCTGATTTTCAGTTTCATTGAATATAGTTATATATATCGCTCCTAGGCTTTGTCCTGGCAGAGTCAATTTGTGAGATATTGATGATATGCTAGCTCTGATGGAGCTATTGCCATATTCGTATACCACTTGAATTTATTACCATATGGTACATGCAGGGAATAGATATCACAAAGTATTGCTGAGGATAATGCAAATCGTTTGTTTGTTGTGTAGCATGTGCAATGTGTGTGGCTCCTGTACACCTGTTCTGATATTAGAATACTTGATTGTCTCCACTGATTGTTCCTATTGGGTAACCCATCCATTGGCGTGTATTAATGGCATCCTAAGTGGTGCAGTGGGTGTATGTGTGAGTGACCTGGAAATATATCACAGAATGGATAGATCCCACAGGATGTTCAGCCTTTTTTGTGTAGCATTTGTACCATATAATTGCTCAACTGTAAATAAATATCTTTGAGAAAAAAGAACAATGTGGTAATTGAAAATTGAAGCTTCTCTCCACCTCCTTCTGAACTCTTCAATTGGATATGAATTCTCTTAGAAAATAGAACCAACTTCCTATGGTATTCCAATGCTAATTACAGCCCAGTTTGACACCTATGGGACTGAGAGAGTGAACTTTCAAGCTGGAAACATGGAGATGATGAAACATGTAACATACAGTTTGTGATCTCAACACATTTGTTATTCCTCACTTTAAAGAACGATTAATTTCATTTATCTGTAAAATATAGAGGAGTCTCCCCCAGAGATTTTGCTTGAGGGACAGAGCCACGTCTCATGGAATCCTGTTAACGCTTTATGTGCCAGAAACACATTTCCGTAAGAGTAGTACATACACATTTAGTGTGTGGCATTGAAAGGGCCATTGCCTTTCCATTTGTAAGTTTTGAAGGATGGCCCATGCATTAAGATTTCTAGGTATCAAGTTTAAGTGGAAACTGACATGTTGATACTACTTTAGATATTGAAAGTGAATCTAATCGCTGTTTACCTACCCCCCCCCCCCCACAAGGCTCATCCGTGGGCCAGACTTATAGGACTAGGAGAAGGCGTTTGCCTGACATTGCAACGAGTGCCGCATCCAATCAGGAATGTGAGTGTTATGAATGCAGCCTGCTGTTTGGACCCCTGCATGCCCTCCGCCTGAAGAGGATTCCTTGAAATAGCATTTTACCTTCCTGTGTGGTGTGCAACTCTGCTCTCCTTCTTGTCCGCATTTTATTTATCTGTGTGCCCCCCCCCCCTCTCTCTGTCTCACCCTTGGTTGTCTGTATCTAGGCCTCTCTCTCTCTCTCTCTCTCTCTCTCTCTCTCTCTTCTTTATCTGTATTGATGGTTGTCTCTCTTCCTTTCCTATTTTGCATATCTCTCTCACCCAGTTTCTCTCTATCCCTTTCTCTCCCCTTTTTTATGCCTCCGCCATGAAGTGGTCAGAGGCATTATTTCTCTCTCTCTCTCTCTCTCTCTCTCTCTCTCTCTCTCTCTAGATATATATATATGTCTCTTGTTTTTGTCAGTCTCCCATTCTCTGTCTTTATGTCCTTTTCTTTCTGTCTGTTTCTTTGTTCTCTCTAAAGTCTGTTCTCTTCATCTCAATCATTCAATCTTGTTCTTTAAAATTATATTCTTTCCCCCCTTGTCACCCCCAATTAAAATGTCATTGTATTACTCGGTCAAAACCTTTCTAGCTAAATCTGTGTGAATTTGAGCAAGTGCCTCCCCTTTCCAACTCCAGTTTGCCAAATGCAGCATATTATGAATGAAAATAAAAGTGCATTCACCCCAAGTAGCAGGAGTGTTCCTCGTGTTGTGACAGGCATGCATGGTATTCACCTCTAGTGTCAAGCCGCCTTCCTTGAGTGCTTCAGTCTCTTGATACAAGGTGAACATCCTTTATCTTCTGTGTAGCATCAAGTACAAAGCCAGACAAGAAATCTGAAGAGACGTCGACATCACAGCCCTCAGAAAAGTCTTCCGATAAGAAGGAGTTAAAGAAGCCAGATCGTGAGTTGTGCATGGCGAGTGTGGCATGACGTTAATGAACCCTTACCCACTCAGGTTAACGCACAAGATGCCAAGATGTTTAGTAAAACTTCTTGAGATGGATGTCTTGTGAGGAGGAGGCATCTAGTTTGCTGCGGTACTGAAATGTCTCCCTTCGCAGTGGCAGGGATAAATGAATCTAAAGAGGCACTTCATTCATTTCTAAAGTTTGCAATCAAATTGTAAAAAAACAAAGCGGTGTGTACTTGCTTGTATGTTGCATAACTGCTGATGCCAAATAAAGAATATGTGTGGTTTCTGCTAGGTGGAATCCTTTGCTCAAACTATATTTCTCATTGTACAGGTTATGAGTTCACCTAATGTGTGCAAGTCCCTTCAAACTGCTGGAAATGTTGTGCTGCTACAATAATTGAGTCTTATAAAACACCTTATTAGCGCAAGTACTGTTCTAAGTTTTAAGACACAATGATTACCATTCTCACTAGAAATGTTCCACTTGCCGTAACCATTATTGTTACCATGTCATTGGCAGCCTTAAGTAAGTCATATAGCTCTCCATCAAAAGTAAGAACAGAATAGAGGCATTAACTTATGTTTTCTATTGTTTCATTATTGATATCACCATTCCTGTTATACGTTCATGCTTGAACTTAACTTCATGATATATTTGTTCGGCCACTTTAATGCATATATGTTATAATGGTTTTATTACTTTTGCAAGAAGCTTTAAAATGCATGTATGTGATATTATTTGTTCTGCCTTTTATGATATTGTATTATCACTTGTTTCATAAATGCTTTACCAATAGTTAATCTATTTTGATAGTTATGTTATTTCAAGATTTACTAGTGTGATATGTTGTTACATGCATGTTAACATGCTTATTTTTGATAATTATTCTCTTTATCAAAGTGATATTATATTATTTCAAATTTGACTGAATATGATTTGACTGAAAGATATAATTTAAGCAAGAGAGAGAGAGAGAGAGAGAGAGAGAGAGAGACCAACTAAAATTAAATTTCAACAACTTTTAAACATTAAATTGCATTAGATTAATGGATACATTAATAATAGAAATAAGCAAATAATATGATTGTATTAAACATTATTGAATATTATTACCATCCCTATTTTGTAATGTACATTCTTTTGCTATGTGAAGTTGCTATACATTCATAGGGATATGTGTGAATGAAGTGCATGGCATTGCATGCAAGTTATTATGATAAACAGTATTGATGTGAAGCAGAGTGCATTCTAAGAAGCAAGCGATGCATCAAATTAAAAATGTAATCACCCCAGGTTCTATTCAAACAAATCTTAATTTACTTGCATGTTTTATAGTATGTTACGTACGGAAAGGCACCATGGTAATAATACAACAAATAAAGACATGGTGATCTATGAATTATTTCCCTGAAGCAGTGCAAACTTAAATAATGTTTTGATGCAGACTGAGGCTTTAGCAGAAGTCATAAATTTACTGTTATAATGCGCATGATGTTGCAAAGAAGAGGCGTTAACAGTGGTCAGAAATTGACTGATTTGGATGTTGTGCATGATGTTTCAACAACAGATCTACCAAATGGAATCGCAGCTCGGAGGAACAAGCGAGAAGAAGTGGAGAACGGGACTGTGGAGTCTGGGAAGAAGGAGGAGTTCAAGACAAACAATGTGATCCTGAGTAGGTTACGAAGCAGTAAGAGGCCAGAATCACCAGAAACCACGACAACGGGCAAGCCGACAGAAAACGGAGATGTAACGACAAAGACGGAATCAGGCGAAACCAAGGACTCCACACAACCAGCACCTGAAACCAAAGAAGAGAAGCCCACAGAAATAAAGATCAAGGCACCTCTAAAAAGTATTAATAAATGCTACAAAATCATTCTAAATGAATGTGCTTTATTTTTGATGAATTTTTGATGAATTTTATCATATGATTTATGGCTTTATAAGAATTGTGAAGTTTCCCAATTTAATGAACATGACTTTTAGAAAACATGAGATTAAAAATGCTTTAAGTATATATTCATTAGCTTTCAATGGTAAAGATGTGTAATTGTTTCATGACAAAAACTATTTCCCAAATTTGTATCTTTATGGCTTTTAGAATATCATAGTAAGTTTATATCAGTAATTTATCACTATGTATTGAGCATACCTGCCAACCATTCTGATTTTGTAGGAATGTTTCCACTTTTTGGTGGGTATGCACTGATGATCATAGATTGCTCTTTTTTCTCTATAAAATGCAATGCAAAAATTTGCAAAATATATTAACATTTTTTTAAACATTCTTAATTCCTGCATGGAAAGGCTGGCATGTGTGATTGAGTAATGATTCTGATCATCATTTCACCTTTTTCTGCAGTCAAGCCAGCAAAAATCTTTGTGAGCGAGCCAGAGGAAGAAAAGAAAAAGCCAAGTGACGTAAAAGAGCAGGAAGAGGAGGTTGTGTCGGAACCACTGAAGCCAACTGTGCTTGACACAAAGTCTGCTGTCAGGACTACAGACAAGGACACAGACAAGGTCACGGACAAGGTCACGGACAAGGTCACAGACAAAGACACGGACAAGGTCACAGACAAAGACACAGACAAGGTCACAGACAAGGTCACAGACAAGCCCTCAGAGGCTGTCCAGAATGGAGAACCAAGCACTGATCCGTCAAATCGCGGGAATTCCCTCACCGTGACGACAAGCGATCAGAGCGAGGATGATGGAAAGTCTTCAAGGACGAGGAAGATCTCATCGACACTGCAGAACGCCAAGCCCCTGCAGGAGCGGAAGCAGGAGCTGTCCCAGGTGGAGGAGGAGGCCAAGACTCCGGCACCAGCGGAGAAGGAGGTGCTGAACAATGCAGGAGCCGTGCAGTCCATGCACAAGCAGCTGCAGAAGCAGCAAGAGGAGGAGGTGAAGGAGAAGGAGAAGGCGGGGCCACGGGGAGACGTCAGTGGCAAGATTAGCCAGGCTATCAAAGGCATCAAGACTAGCAATGTGCCCGCCAAGGAGGCCAAGCCAGAGCCACCCAGGGAGGAGGAGGAGATGAAGAAGGAGGAGGATGCATGGGAGGAGGTGTTGAAGGTAAGAAGGAAGAGATGGAGGAGGAGGAGGAGGAGGAGGATATGAAGAAGGAGTAGAAAGCATGAGAGAAGGTGCTCAAGGTAAGAAGGGAGAGATGAAGGAGGAGGAGGAAGGAAGAAGATGCATGGGAGGAGGTGCTCATGGTGAGAAGGAGGACCTCAAATGATAACATTGGTTCGCTGTATTAATGGCATCGTTAACATAATTAACAAAAAAACCTAACAGTTTCATTCATTGAAAAAAAAGAAAGAATTTTTCTGTTTTAATTGCTTTTTCAAATATATACTAGTGAAAAATACAGTAAGTTCATGAAATTCTCTCTTCACAGTTGAATGACCGGGAGCTACGGGTGAACAAGTGGGATTTCACTGACCTTGGACGTGATGATGACAAGGATGTTCTGAAGGTCATCCCTATGATGATGGGCCTGACACTTCCTGATGGTGCACCACCCCCGCCCCCAGTACCAGGCATGGGTGCACCCCCACCGCCGCCCCCCATCCCCGGCGCCCCGCCCCCTCCCCCACCGTTCGGAGCACCACCTCCACCCCCGCCCATCGTGGATAGCAACACCTTCCCCAAGAAGAAGAAGAAGACGGTGCGGCTGTTCTGGAAGGAGACACAGCCGGAGTCCATGACGCTGGGCAGGAACGGCATCACCTCCACCATCTGGAACCAGATGGAGACCGTTTCCATTGACAACAAGAAGCTGGAGCATCTGTTTGAGTACCGCGGCAAGGACCTCATCACAAAGGTAGGTTCTACACCTCATCGTTGACCACAGGCGCCTGCACTTTAACCCCCCTCGAAAGCAACCAATCTTGGTCTTATGTCAAATACGACACAATTTTTTTGCAGATGGGGCTGTGGAGGTTATTAGAGCTGTACCATCATTGCAACTTGCCACTCATGGGAATGACCCTGGCAACAGCTGTGATGCTGGGAATGCATTGGCTGTTTCCTTGGTCCTTACAAATGATGGTAAGATGCAATGATTGGAAAGTTTGTGCAACATGGCTCTGCAGAACAACTTTGTAGGGCAAAAGAGAAAAAAATGTGCTTAGAAGTACTGTAAATGTGTTCTTAAACAAATCATTTTCCCCTGGCATACTGTAGCTTGAAAGAGCCCCATAAAAGAAACCTTAAAGTTGTTACTAATCTTGCAGGTATTATGATCTGCCAGGGCTAGCACTTTTATAAACACAGGAAGTTCTTTGAATTTATCTCTAGGATGAAAAAGTTACGCGCTTCAGCAAAGCATTTATTATGGTACTCATAAGTGATATGCTTATAACATGATAGGCTGGCTTTCAGTATTATTCGTACATTATGAAGTAATTATGCATTTCATTGTATTACTTACATGTGTTTTGTTATTACTTTGCATTTTGACTGTAGTATTATATACAAGTAAAAGTAAACTTGCATTTTAACAAGCATTTGTTTACTGCTCTTGCCAATATCCAACAAATTCAGAGAAACTGATCTAGGATTTCTAGGCATTTTGTCATTATTCTTTGAAAAAAAATATGTATTGTACAGCATATAAAGAAGCTTGAATACAAAGTCGGTTGTAAATCTTGAGTAATGTAGCAAACGCGACGCATGCAGTTAGGGAATGATCTATTGCATAAATCTGAATGCTAGCTTTTGAAGGAGAGATGAGGGCGCACAACAGCATGGCGAAAGACACTAATCTCTCAAAGTTAAACAGTTACAGCATGAAGTGGGAATACATTTTAAATAGATGTTGCTGATAAGTTCCCAATTGCATCACAACTAAAATTGAGACAAAGGAAGAACAAAAGAAATATCTGAACTACTGGCTCTGATATTAACAGAATTGATTGGGCTGCATTCGTGAATATATTTATTAAATGTTCATTTTAGTGTTCATGTATGACATGTCAGATGAATGTTAACTGTGAAGTACCTAATATAATAAGTTTATGTCATAACAAATCTGAAGTACTTTATGACATAAGTGCATTTTCTTATGTTCAGTTGTATGCTTACTTGTAATCATTTACAAGATCCATTAACAGCGAAAATATGTCCCTATGAAATTGGTATTGCATAAGTCCATTCTGCATTTTAAACATTACCTTTTACCTAGTTTATTTTGAAGGGTTTTTTTACCATTGTCAAAATTGAGAAGAAATTAAAAGAGGCAGAAAAGAGACAAAAGCATTAATTTCAAGCAAGATCTTGAGCATGAAGTAGTGCCTGATAAAGCTAACAAATATGCTTCTTTTACCCCTATTCTCCCCTTTCTTTTGTGTATGTCTTTACGTTATACATGTTCTATTGCACTGGCTGTCTTTAATGATATTTGATTTGTATATAAAAAAAAAAATATGCTGCATCCTATTCTACGCACGTGCACCCACAACTCGTGTTCTACTGCTACTACCAAACCTTCTTCTTCTGGTTCAAATCCTCCTCAACAGGATCAGGTTTGTTGCTTGCTTTTGTTTTGTTATATTTACTTTAAGTATATTTGACAGCTGCTTACCTTTTATGTTTGTTAATTTTTAGCAATTGTATGTTTATGTGTAGTAATTTGATGGATTCAGTATTCATCTCGTATTATTCTGTTCTGGTAGTTTTGTCATGTTTGCACCAATGTGAATGTGATATTTTTGTTATTGTTTCAAAATGTTAACTTATTTTGTTCTTTTTTGTTTTATTCATAATTGTGTTAGTTATGATCTTTGAAACTATAGTCACCAGCCGTAAAAACCTCTAGGGCAACTTAACATGTTCCATAGAGTCACATATATCAATTGAAGATGTTCCTCGTAACTCAATGTGCACATCTGATTGTCTATATGCAAAATGCCAAAAGAAGTCAATGCTTACCACAAGCAAATCGTCATGCCATGATTGAGGAATACAAGATTGTAAGGGTTTTTTGTTACTATGTCAGACTATAAAACTTGAAATCTTATAACTTTCTTATAAATGGTTTGATTTTCCTCAAACATTGAACAATCTGCTTTGTCTGAAAGTTTTCTGCTCTGCTAGCAATAAGCTTGTTTCAATGGGATTTTATTTCTTCCAGCAGTGATTTTGTACTTCTAAAGAGGTATTAGTTAAATTATCATGGGAAATTGATATTTAATTGTCAAGAAGAGTGTGACTGATGAAAGAAAGTATGCTTGTCTACATTGTGTGTTTATGTGTTTTTATATGTCTCCACTACAGAGTGGTTGATGTTTGGCGAGATCTGACTAGTACTCTGTCCATCTGTCCGTCCGATCCAAATCTGTTTACGCAATATTTTGAGAATGATCAAATGAATTTGCTTCAAACTAAGTAGCTGTAGGTAATTCATGAAACCAGTTAACCTGTGTAAAATTGGGGTCAGATTGAACTTAGGTCACAGGTCAAATATCAATGAATCTTGCAAATAATGATCTAAAATCGTATTCCGCTGGAGTACCCAATCATACACATGAGTGAAGAGCAGCAATATGGATAAGACCTCTTTCTGAAGGACATGAGTGCCATGGGTGGGCTTGAACCTGGGACCTCAAGATCTTCAGTCACAGTTCATAATCACAATACCACAACACCTCCACCTTTTGTGCTAAAGTGCTTTCTCCTGTAAACTGCAGAAAGCGATGGAGGCTAACAAGAAGAACTTCATCACGGTGCTTGACCCTAAGAAGTCCAACGCCATCAACATTGGTCTGACCGTGCTGCCCCAGCCCCGCACCATCAAGCAGGCCATCCTCAACATGGACAGCATGGTCATGAACAAGGAGGGCATAGAGGTCAGTGTCCCCCCCCCCCCTTACTTTCTTCCCCTCTTCCCCTCCCTCCTCCTTTTCTCTTCCCCAACATGGTCATGAACAAGGAGAGCATGGAGATCAGTTCTGGTTCTCTACTGCTTCATCTTTGACACCCTTCTGGTATTCAGCTTCCATAATTGTCTTATCAATATATGACTGGTCACCACAAGATCACTTTGTAGATTTTGATATGTTACATTTTAAATGAATAGGCTCCTGGTTAAGCCAAGAATATGTGTGATCACTTCTCACACTCATAGAATTTTCAAGAAAAATAAGAACCATGATGACAGGTTGAGTTGTGTAGAGTCAGTAAATAAAGGCAACACTTGAAAATTTGAAGTAAATACACTTCATCATGATTCTGATTAAGCCAGATTAAGTACCGCTTCATGGGAATTTGTGTATTACTTGCCAAAAAGTTATATTTAGCAAACAGAGAGTTAAGCTATGTCAACCTGTTCCTCCCCCTCCTGAACAGAAACTACTGACCATGGTTCCATCCGAGGAGGAGATTGGGAGGATACAGGAAGCCATGGTAGCCAACCCAGAGATCCCGCTGGGCTCGGCCGAGCAGTTCCTCCACATGCTGTCCACCATCAGCGGGCTGGAGGCGAGACTGAACCTCTGGCTCTTCAAGATGGACTATGACAACATGGAAGAGGTCAAGAAACGTTCACCTGTTCTATCATCTTTCTCTATATTTCATTCAAGAAGCAAGAGATCCAAGATAAAATGTATTTCCAAAATAAAAAGATTGCACTACATTGCACAATTTGGGTAATTAAAGGTAACATATGAGAAAATCAATACATTTGAAGTTAAGTTTTTACAAAGTGTAATACATTATGTACAAGATCAGTATTTCATAGTTTAAAAGATTGGAAAATGGACTGAAATTAAAAGCTCAATGGCTTGACAAAATTATTCAGCCCGATATGGTATATGGCATTAAATGGTTGGTTTGTTGGCTATGTATAACACTATTAATACAGAAATATACATATCTATGACAAATTAATCCTACCTATGAATTTCAAAAACCTAAGGTTACGTCCCCCTGTTCTACCCCCTCCCCCCTCTCCCAGCCTAGTTACAGATCATACTTCGATAACAGTGTCAGTATATCTAAATTAATATAATTTGATGAATAAAAGAAGACAAGAAATCATGCTTCCACTTTTATCATTTTGCTTATCTGTTGTTACTGCATATTGTAGTAGGCCCTATTGTGTAATCTTACATGTTTTCAGACAGGACTACTATCCATGACATGCCAGCTGAATATAGGTATCCATCATGACATTTTCTTCAGCTATTGCTATTCTGTGGCTAATATTGATCTTAAATCCAAGCTGTTACAATCTTAAAAATCTATACATGCAGACATTTGTTCTCTTCCAGGTTATTTGCCTTGACATTCAAATCAAGTGATATTCTTCATGTTGCAGTCCAATGTGAGCCATGTGTGTATTTTTTTTACCGATAGTGTACATCAATCCGATGTAGCATCAGTTTGCTTGGCATACACAAAGCATAAATGCCTTCATATCTTTCAATATGCCTCTATCCCACTAAGGCTCAAATTGCTAACAGCACACTTTTAATTCGTTTCTACGCCTTGCTCCTTCCCGCTGTTCTCGTTCGCTGCAGGAGGTCGCTGAGCCAATGGCAGACCTCAAGAAAGGCATCGAGGACCTCAGGACTTCTCAGACCTTCAAGAAGATTCTGGCAACCTTACTGTCCATCGGGAACTACCTCAATGGCGGAAGGGTAAGTACACGCTCATTTTCCGCCTTGTTGTCACATGAGTGCTCTGCTGCTTTCACTCGCCATAAGGTCCCCTTCTCTAAGGCCGTTTACATGTCCTCATGCCTGCAGATGGATGAATCACGCTGACATTTAAACCTTGCTAGACGGAGGATTTTCAGGCTTTGCTGTGGCGGGAAAGCATTCACGTCAAGTGCAGATGGCGAGTGACAGCTTCCGTATGAATCTGCTTTTATGGGGCTCAAAATTTACTCTGATCCTCTACCACAACTTCTAGAAAAAATCCCTCCTTTTCTCACATGGTGTACAGTAAATTTGTTGGTATTATCTACTCCACCATGGAAGCATATACTTTCAAGCAACATCTGATTCTCTGAAAATAGTTGAATTTGATTTGTTGTAATTTACCACACTGTGACTATCTACACATAAGTTCAGTTGGGGAAAATGTATTTATCACCAGAGGTTGTATTGTGAAAATTATAGAAAACATATATTGTTCCCAGAATAATAAACATATATTCTTGTTGAATGTAGGCTTCTACAGTTCAATTTCATTTTGTATATTTGAATTGTTGTGAACACTCCAGGTTGAGACTTTTCAATATGGAGATTTTAATGAATGATTTTGAAAGAAAGATTGCCATATCTTTATGAAAGGATTGTTCTTCTTGTTCTCCCACTTTGTTGTTCACAGACTGTACGTACTTCCAAGTTTTAAGTTCAATGTGTGAAGGGTTCATGGCCTGTATTCTGAACAGAGGTTTAACGTAAACAGTGTACTAACCCTGCACTAGCCTTAAGGGACGCTGAATTAAAACAACATGAAACATTTTCATTGATTCAATATAATTGATTGATCAGAATCAATATGGTATATTGAGCTTATCCACATAAAAATGACTGTGACAAATTGAAATCACCCACTGTTGTGATTCTATGAGGAAAATCATTTATTTTGTGATAGCATCAGATGATTTATCGTGCGCCCCATAAAGTTAGTCTACGTTTAGTACGCGGTCTAAGTTAAACCATTGTGAATATGGGCTAATGTTTTTAGACATGTGTATTAGAGTTCATGTGTTTGCAGTTCAGTTTGATTATAAATACTGTTCATGATGTGACAAATGGCCTGAGATATTAAAAATACAGTCTTTAACCAGTTACATATTCCATGCCAGTTTTAAAGTAGGATTTGAATGTATCATACACAATACCAATGCATGTTGTTTGCATGCCTTCTCTAGTTCGTCCTTTGCAATGGTGTTCAAGACTTAAAACGTCATATCTAAATTAATTTGCTATTGAGGACGATAACCCAACTCCTATTTAGGAGAAGGCAAGTAATTATAATAATACAAATATTTGAGGTAAAAAGGTGAGGACAAGAATTGATAGAGATTACAGGATCAATGTACGCAGCAGAAGTTTCTGGCATGACTACAGATCTTATTTAGTATAATATCAGGGTCTAGTAAAAGGTCAGGGTCTAGCAATTATCTCAATATAGAATAGAATAGATATAATTGAAATCAAAACAAGACCAAAATCTGCTATGATAATGAATGCTGTAATCATACCATTACTATTCCTTACTTTAACGTATCTCGTACAGGGGGTAAATGTTATCCAAAGTGTACTTCATGAGTGACAATTTCCTGCTTTTTGGTATAAAAGGGAGATGTACTGTATTGACTAATGTCAGTTTGCTTTTACATAGCATGTGATTTGCTGTATTTGAAGCGTGCCCTGGTGTGAATATTGATGTAGATTTTTTATAGGTGGAAACCTGGAAGGAAATTAGTGTTTTATCATCACATATATTTCCTGAAACATTTATACATCACTAAAAATGTATATTTCATGTACCGGTAATAAATGCATGCTACTAGTCCTTTCTAAAAACTTGTATAGACTAGCAAATGATTATATCTCCCAATAGTAATTACAACCATGTTGAATTTCATGTCTTGCATCTGTAAGTACCAGTTGGACGTTAATTCTGCCCAGAATAGATATCAATGCATGCAAACCTGCCTCTATGGTAAATTGACCAATGAGTACATGTAATGAGATGGATTCAATTGAAAATGCTTCTTTCACAGCTACTAGCAAATGAGCCTATTGGACTGTACATTGTAACATGACATGGCTGACTGACTTAGATTTTAATAGAACTGCTACCCATATTCCCGCAAAGAATTGCTTAGTATCCAAACACCTGTAGAGATATTTTTTATTACTGTTGAAAGTACCAACATGATTGTATGTTCTCCTGAATATCCTTACAACATTTGAGTAAATACATCTTTGTGATTAGTCAGTTTTGAATGTGTGTGGTTGTGATTGGTCCATCAGGCGGCTGGCTTCCACCTGGAGTACCTCAGCAAGGTGCCTGAGGTGAAGGACACGGTGCACAAGCAGTCCCTACTCCACCACCTGTGCGCCACCGTCATGGAGCAGTTCCCTGACAGCTCCGACTTCTTCTCAGAGATCGGCCCCATCACCAGATGTGCCAAGGTGAGTCTAAGTCATTTATGTTACCAGAGATTGGCCCCATCACCAGATGTGCCAAGGTGAGTCTAAGTCATTTATGTTACCAGAGATTGGCCCCATCACCAGGTGTGCCAAGGTGAGTCTAAGTCATTTATGTTACCAGAGATTGGCCCCATCACTAGATGTGCCAAGGTGAGTCTTAGTCATTTATGTTACCAGAGATAGGCCCCATCACCAGGGCCCAATTGCATAAAACTTACCATTAACAGTAACTTAGCCACCAATGGCAATTTCTATGGAAAGCTTGAATTTCATTGGATGTCAAGCGGTGTAACCATAGTAGTTACCATTGATGGCAGAGTTACCATTAATGGTAAGTTTTATGCAATGCGGGCCGTGTGTGACAAGGTGAGTCTTAGTAGTATGAGCATGTCAACTTATGGCCACTGCAGATGACATGATCAGACCTGTCTTAGGAAACTGACAAGCTGAGTCCCAAGACCTGGGCCCCATAACATAAAGGTTTGTGATCAATCACAAATTGGAAAGACGAATTCTGATTGGTTGCTGATCAGTCCTTTGGACAAAAAGTGCATGCAACAATGATGATTGGGATGAATGGCTTTACGTCACAACCCATCTACAGATGTCACAACAGGCCTGGGGGTCGTTGAATGTGAGATGGGAACGAAAAAGAAAACAAACACATTATCTTAATCAGCAGGGCACCCAGAAAGATAGCGTGTGGAAAAAGGAAAAGCAAATCCTCTCCCGTTTAGCTTTGGTTCCTTTGTCCCTTCTGTTTCTATCACCGTCTAACATCTCTTGAATCCACTCTGTGTGCGTAGGTGGACTTTGACCAGCTGACCATCAACCTGGGCAAGCTGGAGGAACAGTGTAAGCAGTCTTGGGAGCATCTACAGGTCATCAATAAACATGAGACGACGCCAAACAGTAAAAACAAGTCAGTGTCAAATCTTAATCTACCAGATGTCATGTATTTTTAGTTGTTATCCCTTTCAGTACCATACTGTATGTGCATGGGATGAGTGAAAAGTAAAAGGTCTTTTCCTGGCTTGGTATCTTAAGGGATGTACATGTATTTATTTGTTGTAGATAAATCTGAAATCCTGTGGCTCTGTGAGTTTGAACTGCACTTAATTTTAGGAGTGAAAATGTTATCATGAGAGTATGAATATTGTTACAAATAGATACCTTGCCACACAATGAGGTTTGCTATGAGATACAGGTATCTGGATGGGAGGAAGAGTCTGTATGTCATTATCAGTACCTCAGCAGAACTATGTGCACACGACAGATGCTAAATTTGACAAATCATAGATCCTTCAAGCTATAATCTATTTTATTGAGTTATGACAAGTGTCATCCATATATTTTCAATAGAGAGTTAATATAACATGACAAATGATATGTTTTCTGGTGTACAGGCAAGTAACACAAATGATTTAGCATGTTTGTTCTACAGACAAGTACATGGTGATCAATGAGGATTTCTTCATTTCTTTGCTTTTTCTCTTCTACCAGGTTGCATGACTTCCTTCAAGACTGTGCCAAGAGGATCATTGTACTCAAGATAGTCCACAGGAGGGTTAGCAACAGGTGAGATTTCTCTTCTTCTCTATATAAGATGGAATTTTATCTGGTATGGTTCATTGTACTCCATGTCTCCTCAAATTATCTTCATCTTGATTTGTACCTCCATATATTACTATTTCAATAAGTGTAAAAAAAAAATACGAATCCCAACTTTTTATTGCTGCCACATTATGTTTCATTGTAATGTTCATATAACACATGCTCATTAATTTTTACATTCGCCATTGTGTACTCTGACGTTTGTTTCCATGTTTTGCTACAAAATTGTAAGGTCATGAGCAATTTGAATTATGTCACAAATCATTGAAATTTGTACATTGAACACAGCTGGTCATCAAAGCAAGTTTCACTATATGTTTCTAACCTCCTCCACCAGGTTCAACAAGTTCCTGCTGTACATGGGGATGAACACTGGTGCAGCAAGGGAGGTGAAGATCAGCGACTTCTGCCGCATCATCAGCGAATTTGCTCTGGAGTACCGCACCGCCAGGGAGCGCATCATCGAGCAGGAGAAGAAGAAGGCCAACCATAGGAAGAGGAACAAGACCAGGGGCAAGATGATCACTGAGGTAAAACCTTTTGTTTGAACAAACTTCCTTTCCTCTAAAAGATTTGATACACCTATCCCTCATTTTAACAAACTCATGTTCCTTCATTTGTAACAAACTCAGGTTCCTTTGTTTGAACAAACTCCTGTTCTTCAGTAAGATAAAGCAAACCGTAATCTTCTGTTGTTGCAAACCTCAGTTCCCGCATGAGATTTGATAAACCTCTTTCATGCGTTTAAAAAAAAAAATGATTCTCAATAAGATATAGTAAACCCCAATCGTTTGTTTTAACAAACTCCTGTTCCAGATATATTAGCCCCTATCCTTCTTTTTAGCAAATTCCTCCTTCTTGAGATTTAGTTTCAAGACTCCTCCCATGTTTTTACTCCATTTATCGGGACATCGAGTCCTGATTGTTACAATGCATCAGGACAATAAAATGCTTCAGGTGTGAAAAGAACACCCCACATGATGCTGGCTTCCCTCACACACCTGATTTTTACCATGATGTCTAGATGAGTATGTCATATGTTTGTATGAGCATGGCTAATCCTCATTCTCTCTGTGCTGTCTGTGTTCACACCATCAGAACTTCTCGATCAGCAAGGACAGTGTGGAGGATGCCAAGCTGAAGGAGCTCCTGAGCAGCCAGCAGGGCACAGCCCCAGGGGATGAGACCCTGCAGAGCAGGCAGAGGGCACGCCCATCCATGAGTACGTTCACACTCTCATTCTTGCCCTTAAAGGGATAGTCCACCCTGAAATTAAGTCGGTTTTAATAAAGCAGAAAAATGAAAGAAACATGTTAGTAAAGGTTTGATGAAAATCCGTCAAAGGATAAGAAAGTTATGATCTTTTGCAGTTTTGATTTTGTGACATCACGTGTGAGGTGCTCTCCATTATGTTGTCTATAATTTTTTTTGAAAGTGTCCATTTTTCTCAAAAGGATATGCATCATTTTACTTGTGCATTTGATACATCATTAGAAAAACATTTTCACACACATACCTCTACCTTCATCAAACACAGAAAAAGAGATATTTATGGAATCGTAGAGCACACAACATATGGGAGAGCACCTCTTACATGTGGGAGTTCATTGGGAGGGTTTTCTCCTTGTTTGGGCTTATAGTTTGACTTATGGAATGTCATTGAATGTTTGATGAAGTTTCCACAGATATTTGTAGGAATTTAGGTAGAGATTGTTCCAATTATGGTTGCTTGGAAGTGATAAAGTCCTCACAGACATCTGCAGTGATGTCAACGTGCCAACACATTTTCTGGCAAACATTCGAATCTTAACCCTATCTAGCCCGGGGGGGGGGGCAAAAACAGCCCCCCCCTCGACATTTTTCGCAATAAATTTGTAACGCGAAAAGATCGCGCCGCGACGTTTCATGACTTTTTTCCTTCAAGTCTCACGCAACTTTTAAGACCAAATTTGCGACGCGGGGGTACACGGTTCCGAAGTTACGTGACATTTTATATGTGCATGTCAGACCCAAAATTGCTCAAAAACGTGATTTCATGTACAAATTCAATGCAAATTCTATATCTAGCCAAAATTCATAAATGTATCATTATATCTATTTTTACTGATGAAAAACAATAGATTTCATGTTATTTATGACTGAAACAGTGTTTCTAACAATTTCCATCAAAAAAACAATGAAAGACATAAAGTCGAAAAAACATAGAAATACATAAGAAATTAAAAAAACAATAAAATACATAAGAAAAACTTTGACATTGCCATTTTTTAAAATCCTAATTTGATAATAATCCTAAGAAGAGTGTCTGGACTGATATCTAGCAGTTTTGGGGCTATATTTAAAGATTTACAACCAAATTATGATTTTTATGCATTTAATAGCCCGGGCTATAACCCTATATAGCCCGGGCTATTTTGAAATCGCATAGCCCGGGGGGGGGGGGGGGGGGGGGCAAAAACAGCCCCCCCCCCCTAAGATCTCGACCGTTGATCACGCGATCGCGACGAAAATTGGCACGTACGTCACCGATGCCGTAATCTCCACAATTCAATTGTCAATTGCACCAAAATTATTCAAATTTATTTTTAATTAATTAATTATGCTAATTAAATGCATAAAAATCATAATTTGGTTGTAAATCTTTAAATATAGCCCCAAAACTGCTAGATATCAGTCCAGACACTCTTCTTAGGATTATTATCAAATTAGGATTTTAAAAAATGGCAATATCAAAGTTTTTCTTATGTATTTTATTGTTTTTTAAATTTCTTATGTATTTCTTTGTTTTTTCGACTTGATGTTTTTCATTGTTTTTTCGATGGAAATTGTGAGCAACACTATTTCAGTCATAAATAACATGAAATCTATTGTTTTTCATCAGTAAAAATAGATATAGTGATACATTTATGAATTTTGGCTAGATACAGAATTTTGCATTGGATTTGTACATGAAATCACGTTTTTGAGCAATTTTTGGTCTGACATGCACGTACAAAATGTTACGTAACTTCGGAACCGTGTACCCCCGCGTCGCAAATTTAGTCTTAAAAGTTGCGTGAGACTTGAAGGAAAAAAGTCATGAAATGTCGCGGCGCGATCTTTTCGCGTTACAAATTTATTGCGAAAAATGTTGAGGGGGGGGGCTGTTTTTGCCCCCCCCCGGGCTAGATAGGGTTAACACAGAGTGACTTTTCTTTTATTGCAAGATGTTCTGGTCATTGTGATTCAATGGGGTTGTCAAGAAACATTTAGACACAATTTTCTCAAGCAAACAAGCCAGAATCGGCTTGAAGTTACAAGGTTGTCAAGCTAGCAAGGCTTCCTAGACACATGCTATGCTTCTGTGTCGTTCACTGAATATTGGTAGAGATTATATTTTCTTTGAATATTCTGCTTGAAGGTTTGAGTATCTCATGAAGGAGTGGTTGAGTTTGAATGGAGTTTGAAACACTGTTTCATATGCAGTATGCGAGCATGGTTCAATAACATTTTGCATCTTGTATAAAGGATGGTTATACTTTCCAGCTGGAAGAGCTGTATAAAGGTCAAATACAATGTTTTAACCCTTGCATTACCAGGCCTTGAAAACTCCTTTGGCATTCTGCACATGTTCACGACAGTGATAATGAGAGTTTTAATATTTGTTCAGATCCATGCATTCTAGGGACCATATTATGACATGGGCATGCTGTATTATAAAAACATCTTGTTGAAAGAGAATCTCTCCTCCTTTTAAATAATTCTTGCAGTATGCCTTAAAATGTCAATCTCATAAATTTTCTAATGTAACATGAAAAGTAACAAATTACAAGACATTGTACATCTGAAGAAAAGATCTATCCAAAATATAATTAGGAATTCTAAGTGTTGTGACATGATTTGGGGTCAACTTGCTCCTTAATATTTGGAATGTTGTTGCCAATGATAAATGCCGAAAGATATTTTATAGATGTGGCTCTATTAACTTGGCACAACTAATGATATGTGTTAACACTCAATATATTGTAGCATAGAATAATAATTTTAATTAAATGATTGGAGCATGTGTACAAATATACTGTATATATGCATATATATATATATATATTGCATTATTGAAAAGAAGTCTCTTGTACATGAAAAATACAGTTTTCAATGTATTTTTTTAGGAAAGCAAAGTTATATTTTAGGAAACCTTAATGTTTGGTTGATTAGTGTCCTCTGCAATATATCTGACTCCTTGTTTTGTTTCTGCATCCCCTTTTTATTTTACTTGATGACCTTGCATGATGGCATTGTGCATGTCTCTCCTCCTGCACCCAACAATCAACCTCCAAACCTCCTCCTCCACGGATGGCATCTTCCTGGCATGCGTTGTCACGGCAACCCCTCCAGGCAGCCGCCTGAACATGAGCATGACGGCTGCAGAGGAGGCTGCGGACGAGCAAACTGACGAAATGATCCAAATTCTTGTCAACACAGCCAAAAACGCCAGCACGCGAGTTGCGCCAAGAGAGCGCAAGCGTACTCGCAACACTAATCGTAAATCTCGTAAGTAGACGTGCATGGCGATGGGATCGCGCATCATGAGACAGAGGTATCGAGGTGCACATTGTGGCAGTATTGATGGCTGTACGAAGCGCTTTGCTCGTAATCATGCACTATGAAACAACAGCCATTGGGGATGGGTTGCCTACGTTGGCACCAGCCAATAGTGATATCAGCACATCAGTATTGGTGATGAGAAGTTGAAGGTGGTAGAAGAAGTATTTCAGTCACCTTTCATGAATGTAAGCTTTCATAAGTTTTGGGGATGAATAAAACAAACTCAAACTTGATAATAATGAGTGATCATGTTCACTATTTTGGTGGAAGAATTGCAAGGTTTGAATGCTCCATATAGTTGTTTCTGAAATCAGATAACTCCTGAAAGTTTTGGGGAAATTAAGTAATGTGCAGGAAATCTGATTCACTGTTCTTTCCTTCAGATTTTGTTTGTGACTTAAGTACTTTTCCTGTACAGTCAAATCAGGACAAACAAAATGTGAATTACAAATGGAAATAAGATTCTCTCCATCCATTTGTTCCTTGTCAGATAAAACGCTAATCAATGACACTTTCCAGATGCATTACAGATAGGGGCCACCCTGTGTTGTATTTGCTTTCACATCCCTTCACCCATTCAGTTTTGAGCCCACATATATGAGGACTCTTTTCCTCTCAGATACCAAGTAGCATAACTCCCATACAAGCTGCTGTACAGACAATAGGCAACAGGCTATAAGTAAACTTCAAATAACTTATGGGACACGATTTTGCCACAACCTCAGGGTTACTGTAGTTCCATTGCAAAAGTTGACCTCCCAACTGGACTGTGGCTCACGAAGCCAGAAACAGTATGCAGAGGGTTAAAGATGGAGGTCATACAACAATCATGTAGAGAACATCAAAACTATAATCATGACTGAAGTTTAGGATAATTTTTTCAAAGCTATCGTGAATACATCCTTTCCTTTGAAAATCCATGCACATCAATTTGTATGCATGAATTTGGTCTGGACATGAAAACCTTGCTTAAAAGTTTACAATAACAATTCTTTTCTCAAATGATGTGTCCATACAAAGCACATGTAATGAATGATACATATGACCTTGTCAATGATATAAACTTGTCTTCAACATGTGTCCTTAGATCATACAAGTATGAGGCTATATTCATGCATTCCTTCTAGTGTAATTGCCTGTGATATCTTTTAATAGCTAAAACAAAAAGTGAATAGAAATGGTTGAAAATTATTCTCTTGCTTCATTTTATTTTATTTTAATTTTCTTGGCTGCTTTAGAAAGACTACTCAAGGCATATGCATATTCCACCCAACAAAACATTAATCCATCTTCAGTAGGAAGATTTATATCAACTAATTAGGACTGTTTTCCTTTAGCTGGCATCTCTTAGTTGTTATGTACTGCATCATGGTTCTATCGCGTGTTTGTGAAGGTTTTCCTCAAATGTTCTTCAACCTTTCCTGTAGAAGTTGTGTGCATCATTGGTTACAAAATGCATACTTGGCACATAGTACATTCATGCATCTTGGGCAGGTCCATTTTTATTGGGCTTTAGTCTTCACTGAATCTTGATTGATATTCATATATAGGGCAGTGTAGCCATTATCACAACAAACTGGCTAATTTTAAACAACAGGATTACAGTCTTGTTATATGTGGACTGTAGTAAGTGAGAGACCATGGTTTTATATTTATGTTGCAAATGTGCATGGGGTTGCAATACTTGCTGCAGGATTTTTCCCACTCAGATACCGAGCAACGTGACTCCCGCATAAGTTGCTGTATGGACAAAAGATAACAGGCTTTGAATAAACTGCAAATTTCTTATAGGACGCAATAAAACCACACCCAGTTGGTTACTTAAGTTTCATGGCAAATTTTGACATTCAAACTGGACCAGGGCTCACAAAACCTGAAAATCTAATTGTGAGCAAAGGGGTAAAGCAGATTGGTATTGATTTGAGGAAAAATGGGTACAATTGAAATCTCACATAGATTAGGTCCTCCTGCATAGAGCTCTACAACCACTGCAATTTATCATTTATGGTTACCATGGCAATCCATGAAACACTCATGGGCTGTTTTGATGGGAGTCGCTATCAATTGTAATTTACAGTAGATCATAAAGCTCTATGCCACATGGCCCAGAATGAAATGAATAAACAAATTCTTAATGTTTTTCAAATGTTTCCACGGTGATAGTATACCACTGAATACTATTTAGAAGTAGTAAAACTGTAGTAAAACTTTTGGTAATTCCATGTGGTTGCATTCTTTCAGCCTATTTGACACACTTGTGGGTTGGAAAGGGGGATCAAAAGAGTGAAAAAAGGAAGAAGTGGATTTTTATTTTATTTGTAACACTTCCATAAAACTGTTGTTAGCTTTGGTTTTCAGTTTATAAACAAAAAAAATGAGATGAAATAGCAGTAGTAGAGGGTGGTGATGGGTGTCTTTCCTTTCCTGTTTTCACACCATACGTTGCTCAAATATCCTCTAGAATACAACCAGAAGGTGATACCATAAGTCTTACAACTTTCTAAATAGCACACATTAGTAAACAAGTTCTGTTTTGCCCCTTTTCCCTCCACAGTCCGGAGAACACTGAAGAGCGGCCTGACGGATGCGGAGAGACAAGCCCTGGGTCTGCTGCAGCCGAAGCAAGAAGTCCATGTTTGATGGACAGAAACACCTCTCTATGTCTTTCAGCTCCAAGCCAGTTTGTATACTGCCCTCTCTAGTCTGCACAAATCCAGGCCTCCCAGAAGTCTCCACCCTAGGGGCTATTTTCATCGTGCTCATTCGATGCTAATTGCAGTGCCAGCGTTGGATCAGGGACTGGTATGCCAGTGTTTGATCATAAGATTGCTTGCCGGAATTATCTTCGAATCAGGGCTTGTGGGAAAAACATCTTTCCCTCTCAAAATGATTATGGTGCACTTTTTATTTGGTGCTGGTGTTTCTGCAAGTTGAGCTTTGTGAAAATACTCCTTATTCGGATTTGCTGGGATAGATGTGAAATAAAAAAAAAATGCCATAATGTGATACATGGCGTATTTGAATGAATTCAGATAACCACATGGTAAATATGTTCTTTGTAAACAGTTTATATATGATATAAAGCATTATTCATTGGCATTTCATATCAAATATGTTGCATTCTATTTTGGTTTTGTTCACCAAGTTACAAGACAATGATTAATGTCAATCATGTGCTTTTCATGTAAGTTGCAGGCAACAAATTTAATGATATTTCTGAAATATTGATTATTTGATCTATAGGGTGATTTATGAAAATGTGTTTTTTTTTCTTCGATTACAATTTATACACAGTGCTAAGATACTAGGCACAAAAATTACATTTGGTCTGCTACTAAAAAATCTTTGACAAAGTTAAAGCTCTGTTCACACTCATAATAAAGATTGGTCCAGCTGTGTTCATACTCATCTCTGTTGATGATTGATGCAGCTGTGTTCAAAGTCGTCTCATACTGAAGATTGGTGCAGCTGCGTTCATACCTGTCTCATAATAGGTTTGGTCCAGCTGTGTTCACACTCATCTCAGAATAAGATTGTCAAGCTGTAGTAAAGAAAGCTCTGTTTATGGGCGTATGATGCGCATGGATTCTCTACAGTAAACCATGAGGAAGGAACAAAGGGTTTTTCATATGTGATGTCTTATATTTTATAACATCTTCAAATGTTATAAAATATTTTCTAATATGTTCATATTTCTTATATTGATTGACAGATGTCTATTTGGGAATGGGTATAGAGGTAACAAAGCTTGTAGTGTGCAATTGTCGTATGGACCTTGTAAATTGTTTAGTGTGTGTGTTTATTTTTGTTAATACAAATCAGAGATATTTGTACATTTTAAATATGATATATATGCTTTTTTGTAATATTTTTATTTTGCCATTCAATGCTTGAATGATTTTGTGCAGGTTATACTCATTTTACTGATTTCATTTCAGTCAATTAATGCTAAAACCATCAATAAAGCAAGTATTTCTGTTTCCATGAGACTAAATGTGTCTAGTTTGTTACAACTATAACTCTCAAAAAGATTGAAACATCTTATATTACATTGATTACTCTATGAAGATGGGAAATTGTTTTATCAACAAAATTGAGTACTTTCTTGCTTGTTGACTAAGAATGTACAGTACATGACAAAACATGGACAGTTATCTGCGGAGAAGGAAGAATTCTTATGTTATCGTTGGTTGATAAAAAATGGACCGACAACTCTAATATTCATTTGATTTGAGAAAATTGAGATATCAAATTTGTACAGAATGTGAACATTTTGAGCTTGGGAGTTGTTGTGCGTGAAGAAAAGGAAAGAAGCAAAAACAACAACAAAAAAACTATGCAAATGTTACAAAAAGGTGGAACAAGTTAGTTGTAATTTTTTCTTTTCATTTCTTTGCAAATAAAAAACAAAACAAAAAAAATGTTGAAAAGCAAGGATTGTACATTTCATTTTGAAAATAAATTTATCCCAAACTGTAAAGAGTGTTCTCTGTCATGTACATTACTGTCATAAAGATATTCTGGATAAGGAAGTGCTTGATTAAGTAGTTATGGTACCCTGCCATTCTTGAAAATGCTTGCAAATACATCCTTTGTAGGTTTTGGAAAATTCAGAATTGTTCATGATATGGTATGATAAACTTTTTTTAGCTGGCATATGGTGTAGAAAAAAATGTAACAATTCTCTACCTTTATTAAAACTGCATGGTATTGCTTCATTCTTTCTTTAAGATATAAAAAAAAACTAGAGCTTTGTGTGTGTTGCATTCCATCTGTATTTATCATACCTCAGAATGTTAGCATTGTTAATACCATAAAGTCATAAAAAGTGTCCAAGAAAATATATTTTAAACCCTCTGCAATGCATTTATTGTCCAATTTTCGTGAGTGGCCTCCCATGCTTGCAGCCATTGAGTTAGAATAACACTTGCCATGATGACAGAAACGATATTCATAAAAGGGCTTAGCGTAATCTTCCCTTCATATTTCCCCCATTATGTAGAAAATATCAAATATATTCCTCATTCACTGCCTAGTCAAAATATCATAGTTCCAATACATTTCTTCAAATGTTTACTGTATTATCAAAAATTTTATTTAGAGTTTCACTTGCGGACATTTAGAAAGCTTTTCACAATTAATATTAGCCATGAAATTGCTATTGTTTATTCTGCCATTCAATTTCATTGATTTCTATAAATCAAGTTATCTCCTATTTTTCGTTTTTGCCTCGTATGGAGGAAGCATATTTGCCACGTGATTTCTGCTGTACTCCCTCCACAATAATTAACACAATTTCGAAAGGCAGCGCACCTTTTATTCCTGTAACATGTCCTCATCTTATGAATTTTGTACTTTCAAAGGTTCACAGGTCATTGTAGATAATTATTTAGTGAAAACAAATAATTTCACAAACTTGTATTTATTTATTAGCCATGTGCATGTACGACATTGTTCTGTAGTCCTCACAAAGTGTAGATTGTGTGCAATTTTGATGTGCAAAATTCATGTGCCTGCTTCCCTTCTTGCTTATAAAGATATTTTTGGGGGAATCTCACCTGAATCATGTTCTCTCGCATTACTGTAGTATTCTCGTATGCATAGATGAAGAGCACTTATCTTGTACTCACCATTATAATTATGCAAAAAGTGTAGAAAGTATCACATTTTTTGAAGAAAACTAAATAAAAGAATTATGTGCTTCCATGATTTTTTTTAAAAAGATTTATGACTTTTGGAGGAAATTTGTGTGTCAACGAGTAACGGTGTTGTGGAATGAACACGGACGAGATGTTGAGGGAGGGAGGGACATGTATTTGTAAACAAGAAAGATATGAGGACGTAATGTAAGACTAGTAGAATGGAAGGGAGAGGGAGTGTGAGAGAGAGCAGGGAAGGGGGGGTGGGGAGAGGGTCGAAAAGTGTATGTGTGTATGTGTGCGTCATGTGCATGTGTGTGTGATATGTATGTGACGTGTGTGTGTGTGTGTGTGTGTGTGTGTGTGTGTGTGTGTGTGTGTGTGTGTGTGTGTGTGTGTGTGTGTGTGTGCGTGTGTGGTGGGGGAGGGAGCGTTTCATGGAGTTTTGACAACTGCATGGTTGATAATAATAATAATAAGAATAATACATAGAATTTATATAGCGCACTTTCCATCTTAACTAGATGCTCAAGGCGCTTCAGAGCAAATTAAAGAGAGAGAAAAACGATACATGTATTTGGAGAAACTACATAGACAACTATCAAACTACTTCCAACAAATGAGAACTGAGAACAGGATACTGGTACAATCTGGCACCTGATACAGGATATAGTACAGTGAATCCTGCTTTAATAGCGACCACCTGTCTGTAAAGACAACATTTACATAAATGGAAAATATTTATTTGTTTTCTCCCTTGAGTGGTCTTTTGAAATGGGTTTCGCTCTACCTCTATAGGTTATACTGCCCCTCTCCCTTCCCTCTGTTTCTCCACCCCCCCCCCCCCCCCCGTCTCCCTCCCTCTTTCTCTATCCCCCTCTCTCTCTCTCTCTCTCTCTCTCTCTCTCTCTCTCTCTCTCTCTCGCTCTCTATCTCTCTCTCTCTCTCTCTCTATCCCTCTCTCTCTCTATCCCTCTCTCTCTCCCTCACTCACCACTACCCTCTCTACCCCCTCTCTCTTTCTATCCCCCTCTCTCTCACTCTCTCCCCATCTCCCTGTCTTCATCCCCCTTGCCCCCCCCCCCCTCTCTCTCTCTCTCTCTCTCTCTCTCTCTCTCTCTCTCTCTCTCTCTCTCTCTCAGAAGATAACATAGACGTCTGTCCATTGATATTCACCGGTACAAAGACGGTGCCAAGTAATTTAAACCAGATAATTACCTCGTTAAACACACTTGATTACGTGTGCTAACGAATAAAAGACAGACAAAGAACGGTCACTCTTTGAAACACCGTCTTATCGGAGTACATTTTTGATCAAGATGATAAGCAGAGTGGTGTCATTATCTACGTTCTGTAGCTCAAATTCTTCCAAGCAGTCATGTTTCTCCCAAACAATAATAAAGAGCTGACTTGATAAACCGGACTTTTGTATGACTCCCCGTTGAAATATGAAACCACATTCTACCTGTTTCTTCATGACCACATCTTGTTCAGTTGTTTGTGCTCATGCATAGGCTCTGGTTTCTTGAAAAAAAATGTCGATGCCATTCGTGTCAGCCAACGCCCCCCCCCCCCCCCCCTCCTCCCCCCACCACCACCACCCTTTACTGTTACAGGTAAAGGGGAATTTGTACTGAACATGAAACTGACTTCACGGAGCAATGTGTCTATGGAGGGCATATCATTATTGTTTGTTTCTTTGAGAATTAGTAAAACAATATCCATACTTTATAAGTCCTATAGACGTATCAAAAAATATATTCCAGAAATCATGTGTGCATGTATGGATGAATGTTGACAAAAACATTAAACGACACAAATTTTCCCCAGCTGTTAGGATTGTGTGAACGCGGCTTGTGATTGAGCTAGTATGACTTATCGATCCTTGATCCCAGATATCCCTTGATTGTTTCGAGCTATAAAGTCAAGAGGGCAAACATGAGATAAAGCGGAAAGGCACGATTACCATACAATAGGTACTGGATTCCTGTCGGAGTGCAGACCCCGGAGGTCAGATCAGTGGTGAGCACTTGAACCGACTGGGACAGAGAACCTGACATCGGACCTTCCTTCTAAACGTGAGACATTTGCACCATCCGATCCAAATGAATAGGGTAAGTCGCATGCACTCTGTGTTTGAGATTTCCGTAATTATCGTTCAGAATCATTCAATATGAGTTTATTGTATTCAAAGGTGTACAAGAGCAATGTGATTTTGTCTTTATTGTGATAATGTAGTAGGATTTCCTCTACATGGTCGAGTAAGTATTATCGGTGTAGTGCAAAAGAATCCAGAGGCTTATACATGTACAGTATATCTAGGTCGAACTGCTGCATGTGGGCCATTTCTTTTCTGGTAGGCACACATTGAATTTCATTATACTTGAGGAAGATTTACATACACTATGTCATGCACTAGTGTGTATGCTATTAACAGAGGAAGAGATGGCACCAGTACTAGAGATAAAGATAATGTAACGTACATGTATAAACATCCCAATGTGATACCGTATTTTAGCTGGTATTCCTAAACCATGGATAGGCAAATTTTCCATGACACCATTACGTGTTAAGGGATAAAGAGAGGGAGTGAAAGAAAGTCTGTAATATCACATATATGATATTATATATAAATATATACACACACACACACACACACACACACACACACACACACACACACACACACACACACACACACACACACACACACACACACACATATATATATAGATAGATAGATAGATAGATAGATAGATAGATAGATAGATAGATACAGAGAGAGAGAGTGAGAGAGAGAGAGGGAGAGAGAGAGAGAAAAAGAGAGAGAGAGAGAGAGAGAGAGAGAGAGAGAGAGAGAGAGAGAGAGTAGGGTGAGTGGGGGCCATAATAAACGAGTATTGCACGTGGAAAACCATGGAATCTTTAAATACGATGTATAATTGCATGAATGTTTACTCTGTGGGATCATTTGCACATGAAATAATGATAAATATTCCTACTGCAACTCTAAATTGGACAGTATAGAATGTATTTCCCTTTAACATCAAAGCTGTGGAAGGAGTGTTTTGAACTGCCGGAGCAAATATTGATGCGATCATTATCTTTATTGTCAAAGATAAGCAGGACAAAGGGCTTGACTAGAATGTTATGTGAATTGAGCTATTATGTGTGTGCTTCTTTGACGGTGACCTTCTAAGTTTCTTTGTCATCGTCTCCTTCTTGTTTTCCTCCTTTCTTTTTCCTTTTTTTTTCTTTCGACATTTTCCCCCGCACTCCGTCCCTTCAGCTGTACACACTCTCACGCATACGCATGTACACACTCACACCACACAAACACGAACATGCATATCTAGAAGTATTGTATTTATTCAAATAAAATCCACAATGGCAGTCCAAAGACTTAATTGTTGCGTCTTGCAGTGAAAATGTTGAAACGAATGTACACCATTGAGGAAATATAACATGGTAATATTCACTTTGGAAACAAGTACACATCCTAACGACACCAAACCTAAAGAACGGCACGACATAACATGTGGGGAGAGTATTGTAGATTATCAAATACATTGGGATTGATATATCAAGAGATCAGCAGTAATTCAGTAAATGTTCGTTCCTCACCTTTTAAAAAGACCCCCCCCCCCCCCCACCCCCCAAATGAGAACGCAATCATGTGAGGTGAGAACGAGGCAGAGAGAGTGGGGGGAGAGAGGGGAGAGAGAGAGGGGGGGAGAGAGAGAGAGAGAGAGGAAGAGAGAGAGAGGAAGAGAGAGAGAAGGAGAGAGAGAGAGAGAGGGGAGAGAGTGAGGGGGGGGGGAGAGGAAGAGAGAGAGAGACAGAGAGAGAGAGAGAGAGACGATATTGAAAGTGAATGGCACGGGAAACAAGAGAAAGAAGGAGAGGGGGAGAGAGGTGGAAAGAAAGATGGGGACAAAATAATAGCCAGAACGATTTCCATTTGAGAACTGGAGAGAAAATGAAGGAGGGCGAGAGAGAGAGAGAGAGAGAGAGAGAGAGAGAGAGAGAGAGAGAGAGAGAGAGAGATGAAATACACTTTCGACGGTAAAAATAAACACATGAGAGAATAAACTAAAGTATCACTTTTTTCATCACATACCGTTCATGACTTGGTCTCAAGTGTCGCAAATCATTTAAGCAATACTTGTTTACATCGAATTCACGATGAGTGGTATAAGGCGGTCAATGAACGTGAAATTATCGGTGCATGGTTCATTGATATATACGTATATCGAAATGTTTTGATAGTGTTGATCATGAACTTAAAACTCCATGATTAGGGGGTTAAAGTCCAATGGTTTGACAGTTATATATCCAAGAGAACAAAACACATGATAGCGGAGAGTTTGCCCGTGTTAGTGCCTGGTAATCATACTGTTACGGTCCCAGAGTTCCCTTTATTCCCATGTTTATAAGTAAGCCCATATTCTCCCAAACACCCCCTCTTTCTTAGATAACCTCGAGCCCAAATCAACACTCACATTGACCAAGCTCTTGGACATTTAATGGTGACGTCATTATTGACCTATACTTTCTTCATAAATCCCTGCTCTCTATTCAGAAAGGCATGAAACCACTTTTCTCTCTTCGTCCAACATTCCCCTGGCCGCTCAACACTATTGGGGTTGACATTTACGATTTGTTATGGGGGAAAGACCAAGGACTTCTTCCAGAGATGTAATTTTGTTTCTTGGGAAACGAGATGCTTTTGGTAAAGTTCTTGTTTGAAGTTCAATCAAGAGAAAGTTAATACTTCAAGAAGAAGACTGACGTCAATGCAATCAACTACTTTCTGCTTAAACTATGATGCCCCTACAAAACTGCATTACTTTGCACTTAGAAATCCTTCATGCCATGTATTTCCTGTATTTTAATATAGTTGATAAGGTACACCAGCATGTAATAGAGGCAGTCTAGCTTTGGATAGGATAGAGTATGAGGAGAGACGGCGCTAACAGAACAGATCAGGAGACAAGCCAGTCCAGCTTTGAGGGTTGGAGTTCAACTTTAAGCCTTGTTGTTACGCTATGTTACGCCATCGAAATGAGTATCGAAATGACATTGGAATGACTATCGAAATGACTACCGAAATAAACGTCTGAAACTACAACTCCTGTCGACATCGTGTATTATGTACGTCTATACGTCTCCAAATAGAGAAACCTGCACTACAAAAGTAGCATCTAACAATACCATTGACTTACTCCTCGATCTCTCCGTGTCTGTGTGTCTAGATAATGTTCAACTGGGGACTGCTGTTGGTGGCTCTCGTGTTCGGCACGAGTGCCTTCCACAACCCGCATCATCGACATCAGCATCACAATGGTGGCGCGCAGGTCGACGAGATCATGTACCAGGTCAGACTTGTTTAGTTGACATTTTTTTTTATACAACGACCCCCACCCCATCATCTTCGCACATTAAGAAATAGACTTTTCAAACTACATCTGGGGAAGATGACTACACTGTATGTTGGAAGGTTTACAAATGTTCATATTTTGTTTTAGAATGCTTATCTACAGATAATTAATACACCACTACCATGACTACTCTTTTCAATATTGAAGACCCTTGTTAATGTGAAATATACGCGTCAACAAAGATGGTATAATTTCGTTTTGAAGCCTGGGTGATATCCAACTTTGCAAGATGTTATCTGCTAGGTGTTAAAATGCTAAGTTTGTCATAAAAGCATAGACACGTTTTAGCAAACATGGTCAAGAGGCAGTAACAAATCTTTAGGTAAACAAATAAATGCAGTTGATGTCAGCTGGATTTTCAACTGGTTTTAACTTCAATCAACTGGAATGAAACTGGTTTTTGGTCTGGGTCGCCAGAGTTGTTTTTCACTTTTTTGATTGATATATCGAAATTCAATATAACTCATGTATTTTTGTATACTTGATATAGGAACTGATAAGAAGTGATATAATCTGTAATATTACCCGCCATTCTGTTATGTTGTCGTCACCCTGCGCAGACCCCTGATGAAGGTGCGCGGGACTTCCAGCCAGCTTCAGGTACGTGCTCCTGCCGCACAGGCAAAACGCTCCAGGTGCCAAAAGTGGCATGTGCTATGCAAATGTCAGAAACGTGTCCGTCATTTAAAGTGATAGTTTACCCTGAAACTAAGTTTGTTTCAATAAAATCAGGCATATGAAAGAAATAAGTGAACAGTCAACCGCTGACCGATGCCCTGACCGGTGTAATACGGTATATGAATGATGAGTTTGGTCGATACGAAACGGGGTTTTTGAAAATTAATACCGAATTAATTTAATTACTTTTGGAAGAGGGCTACATTACATTTAAACTATCGCTTCTCTAACCTGCTGAATAATGTCTTATTTGATTCTGCAAGTGATGTGCTTTCATCTTAAAGGTAGCCTGTCCCTTTTGCAGACCTAATTCTGAAACTTCCCTGACTTTGTCATCATTTGAGAGAGAGAGAAAGGCTATATAACCTTTCCCTGGAACCGACAAAGCGTAATATTCGGTTTTGAGGGAATAATCTTCGATAATTGATCGAGCTTTCTTTTTTCGTTTCACGAAAATAGTAAAATCTCAGTGAAAATTAGTTAGGTTTGTATTTATTCTACGGGAGTTATAGTACCTCTGACCTTAAAATTTCACAGTTGGTATCTCAAAGACATGTGCTAAATATGTGCAAACTTTCATGAAGTTTGCGGATGTTTGTAAAAGGGACGGGACATCTTTAATGTGATTCGGCTGATTGGATGGTTTCAATGTTCCCCTGTGCTGTAGCATGCAACGTGCAGGGCATATGGTACAACAGTCTCGGCTCTGAGCTGATCCTCAACGTGTCTGCCACTGGTCACATAACTGGGGAGTTCAGGACCGCCGTGGAGCGCACACCTGGAGCGGCGGGTGAGAACATGGTCCCTTTTCTTTAAAAGTAACCATATACCGCTTATAGGGAAATTATCTTACATTTAGCCACTTCCTGTGTAACGTATCAGTGTATGAGACCGATGGGGGATTTGACTCCTCCACAAAATGCTCCGATATCGCTGTGCGGTGCATTGTGGGATCACTTTCCCCTATATGCGGTCTGAACTATTATTGTACGGTTATTTAGTTCGTCCTGATGTAATTTATCCTCTATCATTTGGTCTCTCTCTCCC
Organism: Arbacia lixula; assembly: GCA_963669155.1. Classification (NCBI taxonomy): domain Eukaryota; kingdom Metazoa; phylum Echinodermata; class Echinoidea; order Arbacioida; family Arbaciidae; genus Arbacia; species Arbacia lixula. The sequence continues at coordinate 11,093,747 of OZ022581.1, read as the reverse complement.
TCTTAATTTTCTTTCTGTGATTTTTTTTTTTTGTAATTTTCTCTCTTGTCCATCAGTTATCTCCATATCTCCCTGCCTCTCTGTGGTTGATATTTTGAGCATTTTAGTTCAAGCGATCTCTCCTCTATCTTCTTCTTCTTCACCATCTCTCATCTGCCTGTCTTTATATGTTTCTCTCTCTGCCCCCCTTCTATCTCTCTCTCTCTCTCTCTCTCTCTCTCTCTCTCTCTCTCTCTCTCTCCCTCTCTCTCTCTCTCTTTCTATCTCTCTCTGAGAACTGAGAACACAATACTGGTACAATCTGGCACCTGATAGAAGATGTACAGTGAATCCTGCTTGAGTGACCACCTGCCTAAGACAACATTTTGATTACATTGAAAATGTTTCTGATTTCTTTTCTTTCTTGAGTGGTTTTTTTTTAAACGGGTTTCGCTCTACCTCCATAGAATGTGTTCATTAACTTCCCCCTCCCTTCCCTCTGTTTCTCCTCCTCCCCCTCCCTCCCCCCCCCCCCTCTCTCTTTCTCTATCTATCTTTCACCCGTTTCTTTGTCTCACAGAGAATAATACACACATAATTCTCACAAGCACTCCATGTATCCATGTTGCCTAAGCTTCTTCTCCGTTGCCTTCCGAATGTACTTTCTTCTTATAATAAATGCCCATCCTTGTTTAATAATACACCCATAATTCTCACAAGCACTCCATGTATCCATGTTGCCTAAGCTTCTTCTCCGTTGCCCTCCGAATGTACTTTCTTCTTATAATAAATGCCCATCCTTGTTTAATAATACACACATAATTCTCTATCTATCTTTCACCCTTTTCTTTGTCTCACATAGAATAATACACACACAATTCTCATAAGCACTCCATGTATCCATGTTGCCTAAGCTTCTTCTCCGTTGCCCTCCGAATGTACTTTCTTCTTATAATAAATGCCCATCCTTGTTTAATAATACACCCATAATTCTCATAAGCACTCCATGTATCCATGTTGCCTAAGCTTCTTCTCCGTTGCCATCCGAATGTACTTTCTTCTTATAATAAATGCCCATCCTTGTTTAATAATACACAGATAATTCTCACAAGCACTCCATGTATCCATGTTGCCTAAGCTTCTTCTCCGTTGCCCTCCGAATGTACTTTCTTCTTATAATAAATGCCCATCCTTGTTTACTAATACACACATAATTCTCTATCTATCTTTCACCCTTTTCTTTGTCTCACATAGAATAATACACACATAATTCTCACAAGCACTCCATGTATCCATGTTGCCTAAGCTTCTTCTCCGTTGCCCTCCGAATGTACTTTCTTCTTATAATAAATGCCCATCCTTGTTTCTGCCGGTAGGTACTGGGCCCGGTCAGGTCTCTGGCTGGACCTCAAGCGATGCGACCCACAGGGCCCTCAGCTTCTCCGTGCTGTGGCGTAATGGCGCCTCCGTGACAGCATGGGCCGGGCAGTGTCATGTCTGTAGCGGCGTGGAGATCATCAAGACCACATGGCTGCTGACCAGTGAGGTGGACACGTGCGATGACCATTGGTCATCCAACAGGTGCGTGCACATGGAGATTGTCAAATCCAGGGTCCTGGACTTGCGATATTTATCCATCGTAATTGTACCTTGATGATAGAGAATTCGACTTGCGATCAATTCAGATCAATTGAAACTCTCTACAAGAGTGATAATAAATTTGCATTTCAGAGGTTTTTCATGTTTTCCGTATCAATTTGTGTCTGCGCTCCAAGCAAAACCGTTGGAAGTGGTGATTTCAAATTGGCCGTTAACCAGGGTACCGTATAACAAAGAGCAATTCTATCAACCGCATATAGGGGATAAGTCGTCCGGTGCAGCGACATCCAGATTTGATTGCAGTCATGACCGCCCTCATGTCTCCCGCACTGTACACTAGACCGCAAGCGGATATGACTGCGGAAAAAAAATCCGGATGTCGCTATGCGGTGCATCATGGGACGACTTTCCTTACACTGCGGTATGGAGAATTGATTGACATTTTGCAACTTTCTGATAATTTAAATCTAGGCAGTATCAATCAATAGATAGATATCATCAATACCCAAGCGATTGACCATCAATACCCTTTCCAAGTTACGATCGATTTCTGATCCAGCGTGTATCTTTAGATGTGTGGATTTTTATGTGATACAAGGCCCAGTCAACTCTTAATTGAGCAATGGCAAGTGCCCAGTAATGGGAGATCAGTCCGTCCCGCAATAATGTGGGTTGGTCCTGACTGCATACTGTAATGTAAAATCTTTACGATAGAATAATGTATACAATTATAGAAAGAGACCTCATCCATCTTAGACGTTGATCACGCTAGTTTTGAGAATCAAAACAAACCAAAAGGTGCCAATACATTCTTTTTATGAAGGAGAGAGTCGAGAGGGGGTTAAATTAGCAAAATTGGGCAATCGCTAGCCCATTATATTTCCCAATATGGCAACAACAAATCAATGCACCAAAATAGTGACGTCATCGTCCAGAATTATGTCCGAAGGATTGAATTTTGCAGTAGGGCTATGGTGCCATGTATTATGTTCTGACACTCACACCATGATCTTTCTTCTGTATTTTGTCACTTTTGTTTGTGTAGGATTGGACAAGACGATTTCACCCGGTTCGAACAGGTGCCGGGGCCTCGCCGCCATCTTAACATCCACACCCCGTCCGACTTCACCCGGCAAGCTGAGCAGTTCAGGGAGGAGATCCTCTCACAGGAACAGCCAGGCCTCTAGGTTATCCCCACCCGTTTCATACTAGTATATATAGCGTATAGCAACTGTAACGGTAGTGTTTACCCCCTACTAGTAACAAACAATATGCCAACATGGATATAGATCGGACAGTTGTTGCTTCTTACAGTTAAGTTCTTCACTGTACAGGTGATATCCACTTCACACATTCACCCTACGTACTTATTCTATAAAGTCACTAGATATTCGTTGACAGATATATGCATATCGTGTTTGTTAAGACGTTGATTATGAAGAAATGTTGAAATGTATTCTGTGCATAGTCTACTCCAAAACATGTTTCCACGCTGCTAAATTGAAGACAAGTCTGTATACAATGCAATAATTACACAAAATTTACGAGCGAGACACACTAAATGTACTGTTATGCATGTATGTTCAAATGTACAAAATTCACAACAAAGCCTGTGATAACTTAGATAATAACTTATCTAAGAGAATTTGATGACGTGTACGTGAAACCAATAACATAGCAATACAGGGTCAGGGTGCCAGGGTGTCAGGTTGCACGAGTTTAACCCAGTGCCATCTACCGTATAATGATGGCACTTGGGCCATGCTACCAGGAGAGCACCTGCAACCAGGCTGCTAGGGCGCCCCCTCGTGCTTCACACATTAGAAGTAGGGTGGATGTTGGCTGACGATTGCAAACAGATGTTGGCGATAATTATGCTAATAAGTCGTCAGCTTATGATTGTACCAATGGCAATTATTTACAGTATCATGTTTGCTTAAGCACTAACCATCATTACTTGTTCAATGCACTTATACTGCATCTATCCATTATCTGTTCATTTTTACGTCTCTCAAATTGTGTTAATCCTCCATAACAGGGCTATGTTGTGCACATACATATCATACATGAATACTTACAATGTGTGCACTTTATTTCAAGTTCAAACTGTTTGGTGCTCATTCAAGCATTTAGTGTTTGATCCAGCCTGTTATGATTTTTTTTTTAGTTACATATGTGCCTTATTCATCTTTATAGTCGTCAGAATCTCGGATACAGAAACAGAATACAATTAGAATACCCTTAAAATGTGTTTGTTATGTTTTCTGTTGTCCATTGCCTTCAGTAGTACATGAGATGGGACAGGGAGAGAGAGAGAGAGGGGGGGGGGGGAGATAGGGAGAGACTAGGAGAGGGAGAGAGGTGGGGGAGGAAAAAAGGGGGAATAGAGCGACTGAAAGTTGGAGTTAGAGAGTTGGAGATAGAGGGGGCGGAAAGAAATGAAAAAGGGGAAGGGGTTGAAGAAGAGAAAAGAGATCTTAAAAAGAGTTTTAACCCTTTGTGCGCCAGACCAACTTATTATCTAGGAGAGTTGTGTGCATTATTATTGAATGTGGCATAAAAACAGTCAACCTAATACTTATTATGGCGTGCATTGTTGTACGCGCGATTTCGCTGAGTTTCAGCTTATATAAAAACGACTATTTGCTCACATTTCTACATGAGAACGATCATATGGATATTTCATGTGTATCATGTTGATTTGGCTTGCACGTATGTTAATGTAGTTTACGATTGATCATTCCGATATCAGTATGTTTCCTAAATGTAAACAGGCAAGTCAGATATAGTTTACGGCAGTCTGTGAGCCAGATACACTTTCTAAACAAAAAGTAGTCTCCCCCCCCCCCCCAAGCAAAATAGCATAACTTTTGATCGAAATAGTTCTGAGCAATGTAATTTGACAGGAATTTCTTTTATATATTGGCTAACTTCTGTGTGAAAATCGCATTAATCCACTTAGTCATGCACAAGTGAGCACACATTAAAGGCAAAATTGTCACTTTTCAAAAGTCACAAGGGTAATTATAAGATTCTGTCATTAATTTTTAATGAATTCCATTTCTGGTGCATAATCTATGTCATTTTATTGTTTATAATCCATCTCTGGATGCATAAACACCTATCCCGACACTTAATCCATTGTTCTCGTTGAGTGAGCACCGGTTAAGAAATACTCATCTCTCTTGAGTTTGAAACTTTTAAAAACCTTTTATTTTTGTGAAAAAATAAAACTCGAGATATTTTGACAAAGATGTACCATGACCTATTATTTGTGAATAAGAAGTAATTTTCGTGTCTTAGTTGAGCGAATACACTTTGGAAATTGCATAAGAAATGCCAAGATGTACTGTTAAAACAGTATAAACAATCACCCTTGTGACTTTTGAAAATGACAATTTTGCCTTAATGTGTGCTCACTCAAGCATGATTGCTTGGATTAATATGATTTTCACACAGAAGGTGATCACTAAGTCAACAAACAATCCTGCCAAATAATTTTGCTCAAAACTATTTTGATCAAAAGTTATGCTATTTTGAATAGGGGGCTTACTTTTTTGTTGTGTTTAATATCATCATCATGATCCTACTGCGGATCTGATTTAGACGTTGGGAACTTCTCGAATTAAAAAAAAAAATGAACACACAATGTCAACAAATTGTAGGGGAAGGAAGACACACACACACACACACACACACACACACACACACATACACACACACACACACATACACCCCCCGTTGGTTGGAACCCCTCACACTGGAGTACAGTAGAGGTTTTGGCCACGTTTCTGAGCAGGTAGGGAAACTGGTTAAAAAGAGTTAAAACTGGGGTTCCCCAAGGCTCAATATGGGGTCCCCCTATTTTGTTTATTCATAAATGATATGTGTTAATAAATGATAAGTTCAGAATAACCTTCAAAAGCACTTTGATTTGATTGTGACATTGATGGAAAGTAATAATATGTTGATACATTCAAGTAAGACAAAAACTATGATGTTTGGACCTAAAAGAAAATTTGCAAAGTTTGACATTAGAATACGTTCAAAAGATGAAATAATGAGGTGTAATATTAGATTCACAGTTATTATGGAATGAACATTATACAGTAAGCCCTCTTATCTGTAGGATGTATTCGGCGCATGAAATCTTTAGTACCGAATAAAATATTAGTTAAATTGCATTTCGCATTGTTGCTATACTGTATCACACATAGATTAATGTTGTGCCGCATGAGGAACTTGTTCTAAAACAAATTTGTTGCAGAGACTACAAAACAAATATGCACGCCTAATACTGAACGCAGATAGATATACATCTAAGTGATTTTTGATGACTTTATTGAGCTGAGACAAGATAGCTTTTACAACTTTACATTCAGATCGCCGAAGAAGTGATCGTTCGTCTCATTGCCTGAAACCAAAAGTTGATTACTTGCTTTATATACCACATCTAAAACCAACTATAAACTATACCAAAAATGACAATTGGACTTATGTTTACTTCTCTACATTACCCCGAGCCGCTGCCATGGGGAACACAGGTTAGGGCGCGCGTTAATTAGGACGCGCATTACGACGCGCGTTTGGACGCCTTAGTAGGAGCTGATAGTCCGAGTGTAACGCACTTTTATTTCGCGCAAACTCATAATATTGATCACGCGTTAGGATTGCGAGGAGTGAAGAGATCAGCGAAACCAAAAAGTACTATCACCTAGTGCAACGAACTTTTCTTCTCAGGTGATAAGATGGGCGAAACTATGCTTTATCACGTGATCAACTCTTGACCAATCATGTAGCAACAGTCTTAGTATGTGGAATATTACATTAAATACCAATATTGTATTCTTGTCTTTAAAATAGTAAATAGCTTGTACCATCCTTCTTAGAATCATTGATAAGACCTTTTAATGTTAACTATAATGCAAGATGCGCTACAATTAGCAACTTGCTTATTCCTAAACCGGGAAAAGAATATCAAAAACGTTCATTTTCTTAGACTGATAGTTATCTATTTAATAAGCTTCCTATTTATAATCCAACACAGTAACTCTCTTATAGCATTTAAGAAAAACAGTTTTAGGCTCAATTATATCACATAATGTCCAATTGTTATCTTGTCAATTGCATCCCTGCTAAAGTACGTGTCCTAGACAAATTGTTTCCATGGAGATTGATTTCAATAGGCATGTCATGTTATCTGACTCTCATCTTTTTCTTCTCCCTTTCTTTCTCCTTTCTTAATTAGAAGCAATATTTCAGCTCTCCAAATAGTATCACAAATATGTACAGCACTGTAGAAACATGGGCAGTAAGACAGTCATGAATATGTGGTCACAACCTGCCGTGCACCTCTCTGCGTCGAATTTTGCAGAACGAGAGTCATACAAAAGTATCATGTCAGCATTTCGTTTTATTGTTTGGAAGAAACATGGCTGGTTGGAAGAACTTGAGCTCCAGAACACGGATAGAGCGGGGCGGTTAAGTTCAAAATGTCGGAAAAATCATGCACTTACTGACTAAAGCATTTTTCTTCACACACCATTATCATCCTTATGACTGAGGCTTCGATTTAAGCCATGGAAGTATTTTGTACTTGACCTCTGGTGACCTTGATAGGTCACTGATATCAAAATCATGGGTTAACCAGTTAACTTCACTAATATCGTATATATTTTTTTGGTAAATGTCTATTCATTTTGTTATCAAGATATTTTGATACTCTAATAAGCATTTTCTTCATTCCAAGAAATAAACGTCCATGACCTTGAGACGATTATCTTCAAAATCTATGTTTTATGGCATTTTGACCCATTGAAGTACATGATATGAATGTGTTTCCTGTGTAAATGTGTATTTTTCTTCACTCAGCAATTCTAAGGTACCCCAAATGCATGTGTTTATTCCGAGGAATTAAACATGCCTAATCTTTGCCGAACTTGAGAGGTTATTGACCTCAAAAGTCTCATTTCATACATTTCCCATGTGAACCTGTACATAAATCTTTCCTAACAAGCAAATTGGTTTTGGGGATATCTTTCAGATGAGTGGCTTAATTTATTTAACATTTGGTGACCTTGCGAGTTCATTGAGTATACAAAGTACTTCGTTTGTCTAAATATATTACTGGGCTAAAGGGCATATTATCAGGGAAGATATATGTTCTTTACATTGCAGGTGCTCTTCAGAAGCATGTGGTGATGATGGTGTTTATATATATCGTCAGCCATTTCAAATAGAGTCTGCCAGTCAGTCAGTCATACCAAATGGAGTCTGATCGCGCTTTGAGCACAGCGGCTCATAATTGAAAACATTCTCTTCACAAAAGCAGTTGTTGACAATACATATTATAAACACCAAAGAATTTGTCTCATGGAACTGGTGTCTCTCTTACTCATAAATTTGCAGGCTGCACCAGATCAGAGTGTGAAGTGAAGAATAGGAGGAGCTGAAAGCCGTATAGGGAAATAACTAAAATCACAGAGTTGTGTTTCATGGTCCACCTTCTATGCTGACATGCAGCAAACATAAATTCTAATATCAGTGTTTACCCGTCTTAATCCTGCATAACTTTAACTCTGCGGCTCAGAGTTGCTGCAGGTTTTGATGTCACCAGCCTGGAAAACTGCTACAATGAGTAGCAACCGATAACTTTCGAGATGGGAAACCCTTTCCTTGAAGAGACCAATGATCTACTGAAACCTGACTCGTGGATGCATTCAATGTAGGTATTGTTAACAGTGGTCCAGTTCCTGAATCCAGGAGTAGCAAAGACCTTCCACGACTACGTCGGTGATGTCTTTCTACCATATGTGAAATCTCAATTTGAGACTTTATCATGTTGGATGGTTACTTCGATGTCATTCTGGAAAGCACAAGCTGGCATATGAGACGAAATGGTGTGTAGCTGCATTCAAGGAGGGATAATTTACATGCACATGATTTGAATTGACTAATTATCTAGCATTAACAGCCTTTTTACTTGTATTCAGTGTACATAATCATCCAAATACTTGCTTGGTCAATAGTTATAATTTCAGTGACCATGTGATTATCCATTGAAACATCCGCAATTAAGGAGGGGCTAGGGGTTTCTACCTTTTGCAACACACAACCCCTAACCCCACCGCCCCGAAAGAATTATATATAAAGTGATAACATCCATATCAAAGTGTTGTCATGTAGCTAACTATTGCGAATATCGCAATCGCATTTTAAACACTGACAATCCTGAATACCAATTAAGTCCATTTCAGAAAATAATACAGTTACTGTATACCTAATATCCTGATTAACATAGCTAAATATATCTGACTTTGTAATTGCATTAACGATTAACATTCTCAGACATCTAAATGGTGTGGGGTGGGGGTACTTTCAACCTTTTACCTTTGACCCAAACAATTCTACACAAATCATTGTTCATTCTAGAAAGGGACATTTATAAAAGTTGTGCACAATAAATGTGACCTATAGTGTCGTTTTACCTATGAAAAGTAAGGAAAAGGGGCCTGTATACACCCGTATTTTCTTCACCCTCCCTGGCATCAGAGGTCAAATCTAATTTGGTTATTAAATTGATATTCATGTTATCGAGTAACAACATGTACAAGTAGAAATCCACATTTGCACAGGAAATATATTCATATAATTAAGTTTTCTGGAAAAGTCAGCATTTGTGAGGGAAACATGAATTACTATGTAAAATCACTGACCTCCCAAGGTCACCAAAACATGAAATGCATGATGTCACTTTCCTCTACCACTCTTCCTCTTCTGGAACAGGGAGTGTTCAAACCAATTTGCTTGATGGGAAAGTGAACTTTCTGATATGAAGTGCATTATGTTACTGAAGAAAGAATAGATTTATGTAAAGGTTTACATAGCACAGGTGTGAAATGAGACTTTTGAGGCCAATAACCTCTCAAGGTCGACAAAGATTAGGCATGTTTAATTCCTCGGAATAAACATTATGCATATGCGTACCTTAGAATTGCTAAGTGAAGAAAAATGCACATTTATACATGAAACACATTCATATCATGAAGTTTGGAATGGATCAAAATGCAAAAAACATACATTTTGAGGATGATTGTCTCAAGGTCATCTAAGTTATTTTAATTCCTTGGAATGAAGCAAATGCTTACAAGGGTATCAAAACATCCTCATAGCGATATGAAGAGATATTACCAAAGAAATACAATTTCAAGCAGTTAACTGGTGCTAAATTGACAAAAAAAACCACACGATTTTGACGTCAATGTCCCGTCAAGGTCATCAGAGGTCACCAGAGATCAAGTACAAAGTGCTTCCATAACTTGAATCGAAGCGTCGGTCATAACGATGATAATGGTGAAAATATCATGCTTTAGTCATTAAGTGCACAGTTCTTCCGATATTTTGAACTTAACCGCCCCACTTTCTTCTGGAGCTTAAGTCCTTCGAATTCATGTCTCTTCCAAACAATAAAAAAATGCTGACATTATACTTTTGTATCACTCCCGTTGGAACATTTCCAACATTCTACCTGTTTCTTCGCGACTACATCCTGTTCAGTTGTCCCTGGGAGAGCTTTACTTAATAATGTGACGGAGCCTTGTTTTCATTCCAATGATGATATCGTTAAGAGGTTGTGCTTATACATTGGCTCGGATGTCTCGAACAATATCGCGATGCTAATATTCGTTTAAATGGTTGTCAGCCAGCCCCCTTCCCTTGGCTTTGGTAGTTTCTGACATCTTCAACGCCAGTTGATTGTGGGTCTATGGAGGGGAAGGGGTGTTTGTACTGAACATGAAACTGGCTTTACAAAGCAAAGTGTCTTCAGAGGGCACATCAGAATTGTTTGTTTCTTCGGGAATGAATATGGCAATGACAACAGTATAAACAATATATCCCAGCACTCAATTATGTGGGTAACTGTTGACAAAGAAATCCAACGATACATTTTCCCCAACTGCTAGTAAAATGTGAACACGGCTTGTTTTCAAGCAGGTGTGATTTATCAATCCTTGATCCAAGATAACCTTTGATTATGTCGTGCTAGATGTCACGAGGGGGCAACATGAAATAGAAAGTGAAAGGCACGATTATAATAGGCGCTGGATTCCTGTTGGAGTACATTGCCAACGACTTGAGCAGCCGACGAAAGTAAGCTAGACTGAGCACTTGAACCGAGTAGGACACATACATCGTACCTCCACTCTAAACGTGAGACATTTGCACCATCCGATCCAAATGAACATGGTAAGTCGTATGCACTCTGTTTTTTAGTTTTCCGTATCGTTTAGAATCAATCATTATGAGTTTATCATCTTCAAAGGTGTTCACAAGCATGTAATTTTGTCTTTACACTATCGTAAAGAATTTCCACGACACGGTTGAGTAAGTATCATGGGTGTATTGGAAAAGAATCCAGAGGCTTATATAATTTAACACAAAAAAAGTAATCCCCCCTAAGCAAAAAAGCAAAACTTTTTATCGAAAAAAAATTGGGCAAAATGACTTGGCAGGAATGTTCCTTAACTTATTGACTAACTTCTGTGTGAAAATCACATTAATCCAAGTAGTCATGCATGAGTGGGCAGATTTTAAAGGCAGAAATGTCACTTTTTCAAAGTCACAAGGATAATTGTTTATGCCGTTTTAACAGTACATATCGGCATTTCCTGTGCGATTTGTAAAGTGTATTCATTCAACCATGACACGAAAATGACTTCTTATGTTTACATACAGGTCATGTTACATCTTTGTCAAAATATCCAAAGTTTTACTTTTCACAAAAATTAAGGGTTTTTAAAAACTCAATGAGTATTTGTTAAACGGTGCCCACTCAACCAGAACAATGGGTTAAGTGTCGGGATAGGTGTTAGTGCATCGAGAGATGGATGATAAACGATGGAAGGACACAAATTATGCACCAGAAATGGAATTCATCAAAAATTCATATGACAGAAATCCAAAACTACCCTTGTGACTTCTGAAAAGTGACATTTTTGCCTTTAAAATTTGCCAACTCATGCATGACTGATTGGATTAATGTAATATTCACACAAAAGTTAGTCAATAAATCAAGGAGCAATCCTGCTAAATTATTTTGCCCAAAATCTCTTCGATAAAAAGTTATGGTATTTTGCTTAGGGGGGACTTACTTTTTTTGTTGTGCTTAGGTCAAACAGTTTCATCGTTGGCCATTTCTTTTCTGGTAGGCACACATTGAATTTCGTCATACTTCAGAAACATTATCATACAATAGTTTTCATGCTAGTAACAAAGAAAGAAAGAAAGGGATGGCTTCCATATGGAGAGAAAAAGGAAGAAACGGGTAGAGAAATAAATGTGTAAACATCCCAATGTGACACCGTATTCATGATATTGTAGATCGTATTCCTAAAATTATTGATATGCAAATTTGCCATGAGACCATTCTAATAAACGAGCTAAGATAGAAAGAAATGGAGTGATATAATATCGCATATATGATACATGTGGAATATAGAGAAGGTGAGTGAAAACTATTGTATTGGACATAAACATGTGAATGGAACGCAAGCCTCGATCCTGCTATTTTTTTTTATCTCAATATAGAAACCTTGAAAAACCTGAGGTACATCAAAGTCTACTCTGTAAGAATAAGTGAACATGAAAACTCCTACTGCAACAGTAATGATGCGCTCACTATCTTTATTGTCAAAGATAAGAGGGACAAAGGACTTGAATAGAATGCTTTGTGAATTGAGCTATTGTAGATAAAATTACTGTAGTATTATTTTGATATTATCATTATATATACCAAAATATTACGGTTTCATTGTGATATTCGCAAAAGTACCATAATAGCTACAAAAATACATTGGTATTACCATGATATTCGCAGGAGTACCATAATATTATGATATTAGCAGAAAGAGTATCATGTTACCATGGTATTTGTCAGAATACTATAATATTAGTATTATATCACAGTATTTATAAAAAGACCATGATTTTTGCAGAAGAAACAATTTATTATCATATTACCAAAAATAACATGATGTTATCATGATATTTTTCACAATGCTATGATGTCAAAATTTGAATCATGGCATTTACAAAAATACCATGACGTTACTTTGATACTTTACCATGGTATCGTCCCAGTTGTTACTTAAAGGGGTAGTTCACCCTGAAAATAATTTGGTACAAATAAAAGCAGAATATGAAAGAAACATATTAGTGAAGGTTTGACGAAAATCGGTTAAAGGAAGAGAGAGTTAATAGATTTTGAAATTTCAAGTTTGTGGCGTCAAGGTACTCTCCCATATGTAGTGTACAGTATAATTACATAAATTGCTCTTTTTCTGTTTTTCACAGCGGAATTTTTTGTTTTCAAACAGGTATGTGTGATAAGACCTATTTCGGATGATGTATCAAATGCACAGGTACAAGGATGCATATTTTTTTTTTTTTTTAGAAAATGCACATTGTCGAAAGAGAGAAATTGTATACAACGTTACGGGAGAGCACGTCGCACGTGACGTCACAAATAAAAAGTTTAAAAGATAATAACTTTCTTATCCTTTGACGGATTTTCATAAAACCTTCACTTTTGTGTTTCTTTCATGTGTCTGCCTCGATTAAAACAATAATATCAGGGTGAAATATTCCTTTAAGTGCCATGATTATCATTAAGCCTGTGGTATATAAACAAGATATATAATTATTCTCGCATGTTGAAAGATTAAAACATTTTTTTTCTTGTCTTTTGCTCAGATTTGTGTTTTGTGTTTGCTTTCAGGGTTCATGGGTGCATGTTAATGATTTTCTGTGTTAGGTGTTTGCTATATCCGTCAACAGCGAATATATATCACATATATGCTGGAAATTGATCAGTAGGCTCACGACTACATAAAGTATCATGATACCATACAGCAAAACCAGGATACAAGTACATGTATAAAAGATAATTATGAGATCACGCAACTTTCATGAGATTAACCAAATGCCATGATACAAGTATAAGGAGCATGAGATTAGGCAACTATCATGAGACCATGCAACAAATACCATGCTACCCATTATCATGATATTATGCAGCATATAGAGCTACTATGATGCAAATATTATGATACCATCCAGCAAATAATATTATACAATGAAGTGAATGTCATTGTATAAATATCGTGATACAATGCAGCAAATACAATTATACCAATTATCGTATCATACGGCAGATATCATATATACCATGATACAATTACGTATCATGAAATCACACAGCATTTTATCATGATACTTAACAGTGAATGCATGATATCAATAAAATACAGCAAATATTATGATGCAAGGATCGTGATACAATGCAGCAAATATCATGATACAAGTGCCATGATACTTGATAGCAAATATTGCATACAAGTATCATGATAAAATGCAGGAAATATCATGATACTTAATAGCAAATATGGTACAGTATATTGAAATCCAGTAGTGTTTGAATGGTATCTCCAATGGTGAATCTACAATTGAAAAAGATTACTAACATTTGATACACCCATCGAACATTACTATTCACTAATAGTGTATAACTAGAAGTATGGGGCCTGTTTCTGCACTAGAATGCCAGTGACATTTCCTTTAGAACTCACGCTCTTATTAATGATGCTAAACTGTTTCTTGAAGAGAATTCTATGTCATGTCTCAGTGACATCTCGTGTATCGATACCAGATCGGGATTTTCAGACAATTTGATAACCTAGTTTTCTCACGAACTCTGCAAAAAATTATTGATATCAGGTTGAAATATTGACCATTTTGTTAAAAATGTGGTGAGATATTATTTGAAACGTTGATTATCCTATATGGAAGAAACTCAACATTATTACAAGCATTTGTATTTCTATAGAGAGGTAGATGAAAATGTTGACGTTAAGGCAATTTGTGAAAATCAGGTGCACCTACTTTGACGTATTAACACCGTGAAGCAGTCGAAGGTCCTATAACATATGAAAAACTTCTTGCTGTCTTAAAAAGGAGCAAATATGGAAAATCTCCAAGTTTAGATGGGTTTACTTATGAGTTTTTCAAGTTCTATTATTTGGATCTGGGTTGATATTTATTACGCTTGTTGGATTACTCGTCTGAATGTGGCCAGTTATCGGTCATTCAGCCCCTGTGTGTCATCACCCTTTTGCCTACAAGGAAAAAGCCCCGAGAATGTTTTAAAAATGGAGACCTATATCGCTCGCTCTTGAATTTATCATACAAACTTATCTCGGATTGCATTTCAGAAAGATTTCAATTATCTCTACCAAATATCATTCAAGAGAAACATAAGAATTTTATCGCAGGGCGCTTTACAGGTGAAAATATTAAATTTATGTATGATTTAATTCAAACTGCCGAGCATGACAACATTGAAGGTTTGCTTTTGTCGATAAACTATGAGAAGGCTTTCGATTCCCCTCCATATCATTTTCTTAATAATGTCATATGTAACTTCAATGTTGGTCCCTCGATACAAAATGGATTAAATTTGTTTAAAGTCAAGCTAAAGCCTCGGTATTGGTTAACGGTTTCATATCAGAATTATTTGAAGCGAATAGAGCTTGTCGACAAGGTGATGGACTGAGTCCTTGTTTATTGTTATTCGCCGAGGTGTTGAATATGATGATTAAAACCAAAATATTATAGGGGTTGAAGTTACCAATATTGAATATTGTGTGTAACAATATGCAGACCATACAGTCACTTTTCTGAATGGTTCACCAAACACCATGTATGCAACGTTTGATGTTCTTGTACGTTTTGGCAAAATATCAGGTTCAAAGATGAACATTGATGAAACAAATTCTGTGTGGACTTAAGAGCAAATAAGGGTCGAGTTGATGCAACATGTGCTGACCTGAAAGTTAATGAGATTGGTGTGAATGATGTTTGGTATGTTTTTTTTTATCAGAAAGTTTTGCTGTTAATTAATAAATTGTGTAACCAGTGGTCTAAGAGAAATCTTACTGTTTTGGGAAGAGTCACTCTCGTCAAATCCGAGTATTGCAAGGTAGATTATCAAATACATCGGGATTCATATATTTCAAGAGATCATAGTAAATCAGTAAATATTCGTTCCTAACAAATAAGAACGTTATAATGCAAGGTCAGAACGAGGCAGAGAGAGAGAGAGAGAGGAGGAGGAGGGAGGGGGGGAGTAGACATTGGGACCGGGAGACGATATTGAGAGTGAATGGGCCGGCCAGAACTAGGAACCACGAGAAAGAAGGAGAGGGGAGACGGAAGGGGGAGAAAAAGGCGATAGAGAAAGAACTGGGGAGAGAATGATGGGGACAAATAGCCAGAACGATGTATATTTGAGAACTGGAGAGAAAAGAAAGGGCGGAGAGAGAGAGAGAGAGAGATAGAGAAAGAGAGGAAATATGTGAGATTCAGATGGTAAAATTAAACACATGACAGAATGCACTAAGTATCAGATATTTTCATAAAGTATCTGTAACATATAGAGTTTGCCCGTGTTGGTGCCTGGTAATCATGCCATTGACTTCCTCTTTTTTGTCTGTGTGTCTAGATAATGTTGAACTGGGGACTGCTGTTGGTGGTTCTCGTGTCCAGCACAAATGCCGACCCGCTTAACCGCGATGCCACCTCGCATGCCGACGAGATCGTGTACGAGGTCAGACTTGTTCAGTTCAATTTATTATACAACGGCCCCATCCCATTATCTTCGCATATTAAATACATACATATCTAACTACGTCCGGCCGGGATAATGGCTACACTGTGTGTCGGGAGATTTGATTCTGCTCATCCATAAATAACACTACTACTCTTGGCAATATCAAGGACTCTTTTTGATGTGAAAAAATATGGTATCAACAAAGACTGTATAATTTCGTTTTGAAGCCTGGGGTAATATTCAACTTGCAAGATTTTATCCACTAAGCGTTAAATGCTACGTTTGTCATGAAAGCACACAAGCGTCTCAGCAAACACGGTAAAGAGACAGTAAAAACTCTCCACCCAAAATATATACAGTTGATGGTTTAAACTGCAAACAACTGGTTTTCGGCATGGGTTGCCAGAGATTTATTTTAGTTTTGATTGATATATCAACATCTAAGGTACATTGTGTATTTATGTTGTATACTTGATAGGAAATGATATGAAGTGATATAAACTGTAACAAAATTTGTACCCGCTTTTTTGTTTTGTTGCCGTCACCCTGCGCAGACCCCTGCTGAAGGTGTGCTTGACTTCCAGCCAGCTTCAGGTACGTGCTCCTGGCCTAGAGGCAAAACGTACCCAGAGCCAAAAGTGACTTTTCAATGTAAAACAACCAGAAACGAGCCCGTCATTCAAGATTGGCATTAGCCTCTCTACCAGACTATTGGGTATTTCTAAACTAAACTATTATATGAAGGGGGCTGGTTGAAGTAGATTAATAAATCTTAATTCTTACACCGGAAGGCAGTAGGAAAAGAATAGAGTGACAGTCTAATGAGTATTGGGCTCTATTTTCCTGTTTGAATTAATCAGAAATGTTTAACATAATAGTATCACAATGTTGCCTACAGCTGAGGTTCATGAAGACTAGAGACCCGAGACCGCAATAGGGCACATTACGGCTCTCCTCACCGAAGTGATGCGTTGAAGAGTCAACCACCGACCGATGCACTTACCGGTGCAATACGGTATATACATGGAGACTATGGTCGCTGTGAAACGGGGTGTTCCATACATCTTATTTCATTACTTTTGAAAGAGGCAACACTTCATTTAGACTCTCACTTCTTTGACACTCTGTATAATGCCTTATTCTACCGTTGAAGCGAGTTAGTGCCATCGTAATGTGATTCGGCGGATTGGATAGTTTCATTGTTTCCCCCTATGCTCTAGAATGCAACGTGCAGGGCATATGGTACAACAACCTCGGCTCTGAGCTGATCCTCAACGTGTCTGCAACTGGGCAGGTGAGTGGGGAGTTCAGGACCGGCGTGGAGCGCTCAGCTGGATCTGCAGGTAAGAACATGGCCCTTTTCATTCCGATTTGCCATACCGCATCTACGGAAAAGTCTTCCCTTAACACTATTCTGACTAGGGAGTGGAAACCCCCACCCACGTCCTGTACGAAATCGCTGAACATCGCGACACATATTTTCAAGACTTTTTCTTTTGAAGTGTCCCGGAGCTTTTGACACCAATTTTGAAAAAAAATTGACACTCCGTTCAGATGTTATGCAACATTATGTAACCGCGTGGCAGACCAAAATCTGACAAAAAGTGACATTTTTCATAGCTTTGAGTACAAAATACTGCTACTCCTAAACTGCTGTCTATCACTGTCAATTGTGCTATCTAGATCTTTATCTTGATCACACTGTTGTTGAAATTTATCAAAATGCATAACTGAAGCAAACAAATCATAACAATCAAGAAAAAAAAATGGGGAAAAAGAAAAGAATACACAACGAATTTTAAAACGCAATGAAAAACAAATTGATTTGTAATTTCAAAGTTTTTTAACATGAAATTGTTGATTCTGCTACTCGGCATATTAAGAGAAAGTTTGACCTTCATGCCATCATTTTTCACTGAAATATAAAGAAATATGCATCTAATTTGCATAAATCATGATTCACACAATTTCCCCCTAAAACAAATTATGCAGCCGTGCTCTTAACATGTTCCTTTATCTCCATGCAAAATTTCGCGTTGATCCAACGTTCCAAAATGGCCGAAATATTAGGGGGTTGGGTTGGCAAAATGACCTCCCCCTCCCTCCCTCTCCCCCCCCCCACCCCAGTCAAAACCTGCTTTAAAAAAGCTCTGTCAGAATAGGTTTAATGCACCACTCAGCAGCATCAGAATTTCTTTGACATCATACCCACTTCCGGTCTAATGTTTTAGTGTATGAGACCGGAAGTGGGTATGACTGCACAAAATGCTCGAATATTGCTGTGCGGTGCATTATGGGATGACTTTCCCCTTTATGCGGTGTGGACAACTCTACGGTTATTTGGTTTGATCTGATGTTTTATCGTTCATCATTTTGTCTCACTCTCCATTTTCCTTCTGTGATTTCTTTTTAAAATGTTCTCTCTATTTCATCAGTTATCTCCATCTCCCTTATGGTCCAGCGGCATTGCTCGATATTTTGTCGTAACTGTTCATTTTTGTCTAAAAGCACCAAAATTGGCACTCACGTAGAATGATGTATTACACATAAATTTGGATATTGATCCCTCGCGAATTTTTCCCAGGAGAGCTATGGCCACTATCTAAAAGTAGTATTGGGCAATTTTATTGATAAATTTGAATGGTATACTTTTCAATTTTCAATTGATTCATATTTCTGTTCAATACATGTAAAATAAAAGCAATAATACATCAACATAGTCAGTCTTTGACATAAACAAAACTAGTATAATGATGCAAAATATTACATAATGGTCAATATCAAACATACAGTGGATATAGGTAAAGAAATATGAATGGGGCCTATTTCAAGCAAGCTTGTAAATCGTATAGACCCCAAAATAATGTGGATTAAAAGAACACTTCGGAGTACGGATAAACAAATTGACCAAAGAAATAAACAAAAGAAATCATAAACAACTCAAGAAACAACATGAAAACATATCGAGAACAAAAATCAAAAGGCTTACGATTAATCCAGCAATACAACAGAAAAGTGTGCGAGCGAGGAATAGACAAACAAAACCAAACAAATCAGGAGAAGTCAGGATGAAATACTTTGAGACATCATATAAAAGATGTCATATTAGACAGGTTTAAATTAACTAAAAAAAAAAGTAGTATTCAATTTAGCAGGCTTTCTTGTGATTTTCATGAGACATGTGGAAAACAAATATGACTTTTAACAATTTTGCCCCCAAATTTGAATTTCCATAAATTACACATTTCTTTATAATTCAAACATTCGTCTCACATATACAGGGAAACTTGTTGAAAAAGTGCCAGGATATATGTCTAGTAATCTCTGAAAAATTTGGGTTCATTACGTTACCTGTTACATAAGTATTACTCTCCATAGTTAATACTTTGATATTAGCTATTTTACACGCAACGTGCTTATTGGGTCTGCATGCCTTTTGCGTCTAGTATGACCTATTGTATCCAATTTTTCTCGGAAAATGCAAGTCACTTTTGGCCTCCGTCAACATATCGATGTTTGCTACAGAGATGGGTCTTCCTAATAGTAATGGAAATATACTGAAAATGCATGCAAGTCTGACACAGGTCAAAATCGCAAAGTGCGCATGCTTCGGTGTACAGGATATGTGCAAAACACATACGTACGTACAATTTCATGCCTATAATTATGAAATGTTTTTATCATTCTGAATAATACTGAACGCAGATCGATATACATCTAAATGCTTTTTGATGGCTTCATCGAATTGGCAATGTTTAGAAAATCGTATAAAATACCAGTATTGTACTCTGGTCTTTAAAATAGTCAATAAGCTTGTACCATCCTACTTGGAACCACTGATAAGACCTTTTAATGTTAACTATAATACTAGATACACCTTAAATAGCACCTTGCTTATCCCTAACCGAAAACAGAATATAAAAACGTTCATTTTCTTACACTGGTAGTTACCTGTTCAGTAAGCTCCCTATTAAAGTCCAACCAGGGAAGTGTTATAGGAAGGAGTAGAAACTAGAGCATAATACATTCAAACATCTGTATGGGTTCTAAAGCGTGCTCATGAATGTCAAAAGAATTCCATAATCATGACAATGCTTTGATGTTCCATGTGCCGAGCCGACATTTAGCTGATGTCAACTTGAAAAGAAATTTCTTTAATTTCCCATTTGTCTGTAGACGTTTTGTTTTTGACAAATTCGTTTGCAAACTATAAGGAAGTTAACGGCAGATAATGACAGATCCTAATACTCTGCTTTTGTTTCGAAAAGTATTGAGGAATCATTAAAAATCGGACATATAAGCTATTTGTATTAATTACAAAATTGACCAATTTCTTCTTTCCGACAACTTGTGCATTTGGGAGATTCAGCCACCCTCAAAATGATATATTAAGCTGTGTGTTATCATTAATGGCGTTTGTGTGTGTTTGCGTGAAGCAGAAATATTTTACTTTAAAACTTGTTTATTTGTGTTTGCTGATACCTGTTGTGCTCATGGAAGTATTAATGTCATTAACAGAACGGGACAAGCGAAATGAGACTGTACATTTCTTTTGTTCTCTCTGAGAAACCGTTGCCACACAATCATGTTCATAATTGTTCAAACACCTGAACAGCACCTGTTGAGAGCACCAACCCTTTTCAGCGGCTTGACACATGGGTTCAAAGAAAGAAAGTTGCTTCCTATGCTTACATAACACATCCCTGGTCCAACACAGTAACTCTCTAAAAGCATTTAAGAAAAGCTGTCTCCAGTTCAATTCTATTCTATAGTGTACTATTGTTGTCTTGTCAATCCAGCTGCTACATTACGTGTGTGTATATAAATTGTGTCCGCAGAGGTTTATTTAAATAGCCTCTCACCTGCTCACTTCGTAGTCATGTAATCTCACACTCTCTTCTTCTTCTCCCTTTTCTTTCCCCTTTTCAAAGACATTGTTTAATCGTGTAAAGTAAAGTACTTTTGTTGTTGTTCCTTTTTGTTAATATTGTAAAGGTGTATTTTATTTTGTTGTTATATATAAAATGTATGTTGATTAAGTATGTCTAATTACGCAGTTTATCATTACACCACTAGTAAATGTTTTGTTTGTATATACAGGGCGCACCTGTAAAGCAGTTTTTTTTTTTAACTGAGGTTGTCTACCCTGTATTTTTAAAGAAGACTTGAATAAATAATAAGTAAATAAATAAATAAATAATAAATAAAATTCATTCAGTTATTTAGTGTGAGCTACATACGTTTGAAATGATATGCATTATTCCGGACTGGCCTTGATATACAGTATTCCATCACAAAAAGCTACCACCACGAACATCTCTATGATAAGTATTAATTATCAGTAGCACTTTCTTGCACCCTTTGAGACATACATATAACACAATTAATCCTTTCATTGATAAATACCACCCTGAATGAGAATATCGCATAGGAACTGCATGCTGGTCACCCGGGGAACAGTCAAATTATAATGTTTGCAAGGACAGCAGAAGGAATAGTTCTGGATGTTGTTTTATTTTTTGAGGATGCAAGGGCTTTAGTGAGAGTAGGTCCATGCATGTTCATCTAGATCAGACTATAGAATCAGCAGCTGATGACATAATATGAGTAGTGGTCCCTATATACTTGAGAAGATCATTGATAAAGGTCATTATGCTTTTCACTGGAATTATCAGACTAAAGATGAAGTTGAGACGTTCATTGTTGCTCTGGAAGCAAATACATAAACGCTGGAGAACACATGAACTGTTTAGTTAAAAAGATGAGGAAATAATCATTACTGGCCGTTATCATGACAGAATCATGGTCGTCACTACTGGCACAGATTATACACTTTGGTAATTTTGGAAAGAAGGCCATGGCTATGTGCACAACCTGCCATGTATGCATACATTTCTTGAATGTACACGGTGCATCTTATCGATAAAATAGCATCAAACATACTCCGGCGTCATTTGACCGTCGTACCTGAATTGTAAGCAACATTGGTATTTTGTAATTAATAGTGGTTTTCATTTCCCCCCCAAATGTCCAAAAGTTCATAGCAACTTTGAAAGTAATCTGTTGAACGCAACATATTCACACAGTTTACATCCAAACTAGCAGTGCGTGAAAATGAGGGGGGAAATGCCGCTTTCACAGACGGCACCGCGACAAGCATGACAATCGTAGCCTGACGTAGCCCACAGCGCTTCCATCGCCAGAAAAAAAAATGGGTGTCGATGCTGCCCATGTACAAGGAAAGCAAGATAAACATAGCGTCTGTTTTATTGATAATACCTGAGTTATGATTATATCCTTACTAAATATGACAATATGTTTTATAAAGCAGAAGACATGCCAAAATCATCAGAACGAGCTCAGAAGAAATATGATGGACAATTCTTTAACTACAATAAGTGTGAAGGTTGCCAGCAATTTTTTAAAAGGCATAAATTATACACGTTATGTAAAACCTACACAGTATTTTGATCGATTGTACACGCATTCTTGCAGAATGTTACGTTATATCATTGGACATTAGATAACCATAATTGTAACAATGTGTGACTTTCATATATTTAATAAAAAACCGAACAAATGCCAAAAACATCAGAACAAATTTGATAGAAACATGATATTTTTTCAACTATAGGGATATAAAAAGTTTCAACCAAAAAGTAACAAGCATCCAGAACAAACTCGTATATAGAATGTATATGCACTATTTTATCCCATTTTATGTTCATTTCCCCGAAACGTTGCGTTATGTTATTGGTGAGGAGATGACTATAAGCGTGACAATATGTAAAATCCACCCCGGTATATGTTTTAAGAGGTGGAAGTGTTGCGGGACTTTCCCCGATAAACGGGACCTGATGTTAATGCGGTAAAAATGTAACATTCGTATATGTTTTAAAAAGCTTAAGATATGTCAAAGACAGCAAACTAAGTTTAAAAGAAATATTTGTGATTTTGTGATGTACAGGGTCTACCCTTTCGACCGATTGGGTCAGTTGTTCCAGCCCCTTTCACATGAATAAATCCTGTGGGCTCCCCGCCTATATCTATGTTGCCTCCTTCTCCGTTACCCTCCAAATGTCTGTACTTTCTTTTAATAACTTTCCATCCTTGTGTTCCCGGTAGGTACTGGGCCCGGGCAGGTCATTGGCTGGACCTCACACGATGGGTCCCACAATTCCGTCAGCTTCACGGTGCTGTGGCGTAACGGTGCCTCCGTCTCAGCATGGACCGGGCTGTGTCACGTGTGTAACGGCGTGGAGCTCATGAAGACCACATGGCTGCTGACCAGTGAGGTGGATACGTGCGGAGACCACTGGGCATCCAACAGGTACGTGCACATGGCCCTAAACTTCCGATTCATATGCATCGTAACTGTACAGATTAATTATAGAGAATTCTACTTCGTAATTACTTTCGTAATGTATTCACAACTTTCCTGCTAACTGCGTAGTAACGCGTTATTGAATTCACCTGTATCTTGTATCTTATGGATGGAATACACTTTGAATCTATTACTTGTTTCTACTCGGAAAAACCTTGGACAAGCTGTGAGATCCCTATTGATAACGTATTGTTTGAACGGCTTGAATAAAATATTTTATTCAGCCGTTGGCATTTATGGCATTTTGACTTCTCTGACGTCAATGGAGGCGTGTGGGTTTTTTTCTTCAAATTTTCGTCAAAATGAGACTTTATTGCGGCAAGCGAATGTAAAATTCGTTTTTAGTGGATAATTTCACATAGATTAGTGGGAACTTATCTTTCTAATTTAGTAACCCTCTAAGATGTTCGTCATGTTTTCCTTATCAATTTTGTATGCGTCCCAAGCAAAACCATTAGGAATGGTGATTTCAAATCGGCCGTTTACCAAGGTCCTGTGTAACAAAGAGCAATTCTATAAACCGCATAGAGGGGATAAGTCGTCCGGTGCAGCGATATCCAGACTTGATTGCAGTCATGACCGCCTTCATGTCTCCCGCACTGTACACTACACCGGAAGTGGACATGACTGCGAAAAAAATCCGGATGTCGCTGTGCGGTGCATCATGGGACGATTTTCTTTTCATTGCGGTATGGAGAATTTATTGACATTTTGCAACTTTCTGCTAATTTAAATGTAGGCACTATCAATCAATCGTTTAGATGTGATATATTCGCACAGGCTAGTATTGTCGGGAATTGAAATTTTAGTCAACTATTTGGAGATAGTTTGAATTCAAAAGAAAGATTAAATAACCAAAAATTCGGAGCTCTGTCTGAAATCAGATTAGATTGATTTCTTTTATACATTGATCTCATTTAACATTATTCAGACTATTCCTGAATTTTTCTGAATCTAGAATTGACTGAGCTGACTGAATTGATTGACTAAATTCTTGAGTTTAGAATTGCTTTTAAATTGGTTTTGAATTTTAATCACAAGTTTGAAATACTAGCGACGATACAAAGAGTGACATATCTGTGGCATCCTGGCAGATGCATTATAGAAGAATGAGCATCGTCTCGTTGGTTAAGCCTGTACGCATTTGTTGATAATACACCAGTTCGTAGTTAGCTCTGGAGCAAGTTTTGTCACTATGACCTTTCCCTTTTTCATTAGGATAAGCAGTTGATTAATATATCATTTCAAAAGGAGATGTTACGTAATGTGCTTACCCGACATAGCATTTTGCGATATTCAACCTCTAATAAAGGAACCATCTCAAAACAGGTGACAAGAATAGTAGGCTACAGTCTGTGAACAATTGGGAAAGCTTCTATTACATTGTTTATTGTAAACTAATTGTTGTCGTTTGGCCTGTTGTCAAATACCGAATGATTGAACACCTTGGTGTTCTTTTATAAATTGGATAACAAGCATATTCTAAAATAACTTATTAATGATGATGCTTATCTCAGTGATTTAAAAACCAACAAGCTGGTTTGGTCACTATGACCTTCATCTGCTCATGCGCAAATTGTAATTACGAACTGGCTTATTGCGATCACGGACTTCTTCATTTTTTCCCCTTTCATGTTGTAAACAGGTTTGGTATGCCAAGATCGAGGGTCAGATGAAATTCGACTAAAATAATGTTCATGCGAAAAAAATAATAGCTGTAATGGTGGGGGGGGGGGAGGGGGTAAGAATGTGTGGCACCTGATTTCACTTGCTCATGTTAGTTTGGGAAGAAAGACGAAAAATGTTCTTGGAAAACCTCTGCGGAGTACGTCATTTTGTCGGGTCGGTGAAATGGGGATATAGGGATGCGCGAGAAGGAAATCTTTACTTGCCATCCTGCCTACACTTCAGACATCATGCTTCCTGGGCATCTCACAACTTAATTGTTCTGAATTGAGTGGCTTAGGTACGTCACTAGTTGTATTTCCATTTGTAAATTTGTCATGTATTTCGATGTCCAATGGGTAAATTATTCGAAAGTACATGTTGACACAAAGCTTTAACAAATATGTTCATCGAGTAAAGAACTCGTTTGGAGATTTGTCAAGTAATAATACAATGTGCAATATTATGGTTTAGCGGGAAGACGACTTCTTGGTTTACTATGAGGCAAATTAAAATGTAATATTTCATATGAACACGATGACGAAATTTATGACCTCTGCGTTTGTGGTGGTGCCCATGGTGAGGATTTTCCGTGACAATTGAGTTTGTTATGGTATCTGAATAGTAGTTTAGGAGGAGGATTTCACTTGTATAACTATTGACTTAAGAATAATAGCGTGGTTTGCAAATTGAATTGAATTGCATTTGTGGTAGAATTTTTTTTTCGTGCCGAATCGCTCTACGAGTTCCGAATTGACATATTAAAAAAAAAAACACGCGGCAAAGAATTATTTTTGTTGAGTAATTGAGTGATCGTTTATATGAGGACGATTTTAATAGCGAACTTATCACGGTTTCTTAGTTGTAACTTGATTGACCAAACTGATTTAAGTGATTATAAAATTAGTAATTAATTACTTGATGTTTTCTATTTAGCTGACAATAAAGTTTTGTCAATGACTATCCGGTAATCCACATGGGGATATATTGCCTTTGGTGTCCTTTGTCGACCTTGGGTAAGCCTGTTTATACCTTTGTGAAATTTTCTCAAGTGTAGATTTTGCACTTGCAGCAATATAGCAATTAGACTGACATTTTGATCCTGGAGATTATTGTTATATTGTAAACAAAACAGAATAAAAACAACCTGTAGAAATATTGTCCTGTAAGTGAATAATGGGACTTGTATCATGCATCCGATCATGGAATGATAGAGATCATGGAAGGATAGATTAAAACAAGAAATTTGAATACAAAACTCATTTATAAACATGATATCCGATTCATCTTGTTATTTATTTGATCTATTTACAAATAGATTTGTTTAATATTAATTGATGTTAGGATGATATAACGGAAGTATAATGATTAGAAAGAGAATGCAAAATTGAGGTGTTTGCTGGCGCTAGGAGTAAGTGACGATGTTCTCACGAGTTGATGCTCATTTTTCACTGTAATCCGTATACGAGGTTAAGTGAATATGGTATCAATTCTAATCAAGGGGCTTAATTAAACGGTTCTTAATGATTTGTTAATAACTTGTGATGTATTTCTGATTCTTTTGAGATTCTTTTGAGATTTCTTTGAAATTCATGAAATTGATTCAAGCCTGTTATTTATGAATAATTTGATGATAATTGATTTGGTACTTCTGCTTTATAGGGCTTACGCTTATGTTTTCAGCTTCGTGAATAAATGAAACGAACTACACGTGAACTTGACTTGCGTTTTATTGGAGTGCTAACCCACTCTACCCAAGCCACGATATTATAAATACCTTTTCAAAGTAAGGATCGATTTCTGATGCAGCGGGTATTTTGAGATTGTGTGGAATGTTTTTGTGATACAAGGCCCAGTCAACTTTTAATTGGGCAGTGTCAAGTTCCAAGTAACAGGAGATAAATTCGTCCTACAATGATGTAGGTTGGTCATGACTGCATAATGTAAAATAAAACCTTTACAATAAAGTAATAGTAGAGAGGGACCTCATTGTCTGAGACGTTGATCACGCTAGGTTTCAGAATCAAAACAAACCAAAAGGTGTCAGTACATTCTTTTGTGAAGGGGAGGCTCAAGAGAGGGTCGAATTGGAAAGATTGGACAATTGCTAGCTCATTATGTTTCTCAATTCGGCAACACCAAATCAATGCACCAACATCATGACGTCGAAAGGATTGAATTTTGCAGTAGGCGTATGGTGCTATGTATTATGTTCTGAAACTCACACCATGATCTTTCTTCTTTTTTGTCATTTTTGCTTGTGTAGGATCGGACAAGACGACTTCACCCGATTCGAACAGGTGCCAGGGCCTCGCCGCCGTTTTGGCACCCACACCCCGTTGGACGTCGCCCAGCGCAATGAGCAGCTCATGGCGGAACAGGAACAGCCCGATGAGCAGCTCATGGCGGAACAGGATCAGCCCGATGAGCAGCTCAGGGAGGAAGAGGAACAGCCCGATGAGGAAGAGGAACAGCCCGATGAGGAAGAGGAACAGCCAGAAGACTAAAGCAATGCTCGCCCGTTTCATACTAGTAAAAATAGCGTATAGTTATTGCTACAGTAGTGTTAACTCCTTGCTGATAGCAAACAATATGCCAACATGTATATAGATCGAATAGGCGTTGCTTCTTACAGTTTACTTCTTTATCATACAGGCAATATCCATTTCACACCTTCACCTAGGTACTTATTCTATAAAGTCGCTAGATATTCGTTGAAATTTGTAATATGCATCTCGTGTTTGTTAAAACGTTGATTATGAAGAAATGTTGAAGATTTGTATAAGCCTGCATCGGCTACATTTGTGGGACAATGCAATAATTTATAGATTATAGATTAAATTAATAGATTTTATGATAGATGAGCGAGAAACAATAAATGTAATGTTATACATGTATTTACAATGTTCATAACAATGCCTTTGAGAGATGTGTAGAGTCACACGACTATAACTTATCTATGATAATTTAATGACGTGCACGTGAAACCAATAAAATAGCAATTCAGGGCCAGGGTGCCAGGGTGTCAGGTTGCCCAAGTTAAACGGTTAAACCCAGTGCCATCTACGATAGAACAATGGCACTTGGGCCGGGCTGCCAGGCTGCCATGGCGCCCCCAACGTGCTCCACGCCACTAGAGCTAATGTGGATGTTAGCTGACGATTGTCTACAGGTGTTGGTGATATGCTAATTAATGGTCGTCAGCTTATGATTGTACCAATGACAATTTTTTCCAGCATCATCTTTTCTTAAGCACTAACCATTGGCACTAATGCAATGCATTTAATGCATTCAATGCGCAACACGCACAATGAGCGCGATATTTTTTTCATTTGCTTTTTTGCGCTTTAGCGGGCAGCAGAGTTGGGCGCTCCGGGAGGTCTCGAGGTGTTGCGGCCGAGGTGCAACATGAATTCCCGTTGTTCTGCTCTAGCCGCTGAAAAAAAAAATAGTGGGTTCTCTATATTTACTACTAACGTTACAGGGATTTGGGAGAATTGCGATATTTTACTTCCTGCTTGGCCCATTGTAAAGTCTTGATGAGAAATATAAAACAAATATATACCGCCTTCAGCTCAAGACACCAGTAAAATCTATCCGTATTCGGTGCCTTAATTGCTAGATTTCACTGGCGTCTTTCAAGGCTGTATATATTTGTACAATATCCATCATCTGTCCATTTCTCAAATTGTGTTAATCCTATTTTGTACGTTTACATATATATAAAAACAATATATGCACTGTATTTAAAGTTCAAACTGTTGCTCATTTAAGCATTTCCATATGGTGTTTGATCCAACATGTGATGTTTTTCGTAGTTAACCCTATTCTGAATGGGCTTTGTGAGAGCAGGTTTTCACTGGGGGGGGGGGGGGGATGGTAACCCCTCCCCTTATATTTCGGCCACGGAAGGTTGAATCAACGCGAATTTTTGCATGGAGATATAGGAACATGTTAAGAGCATGGCTGCATAATTTGTGTTAGGAAAAAACAGTGTGATGAAGCAAAATGTCTAGAAGGCACAATTTACAGCGATTTAGAGCAGTTTAGGAATATCAGTATTTTGTACACGGACCAATGAAAATCTCACTTTTTGTCAGATTTTGTTTTGACATGCGGCTTCATAATGTAGCGTAACTTCTGAACGGAGTGTTCATTTTTTTTTTCAAATTTGGTGTCAAAAAGCTGCGAGACACCTCAAAACAAATAGTCTTGAAAATACGTGTCGTGATTCCGTACAGGGGGGGGGGGGGGGCAAAATGAGCCCGGCCCCCTCCAGTCATAATAGGGTAAATCACGTGCTTTATTCCTCTTTATAGTCGTCAGAATCTCGGATGTAGAAACAGAATATATACAATATTAGAGAACCCTGCAAATGTGTTTGTAATGTTTCTTGTTATTTTGTTCAGTAGTACATGAGAGGGGAGAGGGAGAGAAAGGTTAGAGAGAGGGAAAGAGAAAGAGAGTGAGGGGGGGGGGGTAGAGCGACTGAGAGTTGGAGATAGAAGGGCCGGAAAGAAGTGAAGAAAAGAAAAGAGATCTTAAAAAGAGATTTAACCCTTTGTGTGCCAGATCAACTTATTTTCTAGGAAAGGTGTACATTAGTATTGAATGTGACACACAAACAGTTAACCGAATACATATGGCGTGCAATGTTGTACGCATGATTTCGTTGAGTTACAGCTGATATAAAAACAACTATTTGCTCACATTTCTACATGAGAACGATCGTATAGATATTTCCTGTGTATCATGTTGATTTGGCTTGCACGTATGTTAATGTAGTTTACGATTAATCATACCGATATCAATATGTTTCCTAAATGCAAACAGGCAAGTCAGATATAGTTTACGGCAGTCTGTGAGCCAGATGCACTTTCTATTATCATCATCATGCATTGTTCCTACTACGGATGTGATTTAGACGTTGGGATCTTCTAGAATTCAAAAAAATGAACACACAATGTCAACAAATTGTAGGGGAAGGGCGCACCAAAGAGAAATTTGCCAATTATCCACCAGTAACAACAAGACCCGATTTTATTTTACAGTTAACCCCTCTTCCACCCAGTTGGTTGGGACCGTTCACACTGGAGTAAAGGTTTTGGCCACGTTTCTCAGCAGGTAGGAAACTGGTTTTCGCCCCCCCCCCCTTTTTTTTTCCACAAATCCTGGATCCGCCCCTGAGTGATTAAAGAGTAACGGCTATTTGAAGTATTGTGATTACTTCCATTAATATATCTCATGGGAAACGCTGTGATGTGAGCTCGTATATTATAATATCATTTTTTACGGTGGCGGGAAAAACCTCATTTGACGCAAAATTAACCGTGCGTGTCCTAAACGATGACTGCTGCATTTGTTTTGTTCACAACCAGATGTTTGGGGAAGCACTCGTTATTCCGAAGGTTCTATATTCCGAACGTTGCGCGACATATGCTCGGATTAACGAACCCTTTTTCGTTTCGGACTAACGAGCATCGAGGTATAGGCAATTTACGTGTTTGGGAATTACGAACCTTCTAAATAACGAACTGTAACCAGATGTTTGTACCGTTTCAACGAAATTAGATATTTGTTTGACTTTGAAAGCAACAACCTACTGAATTAATCATGAATTATAGCCATTATGATAATCATATGGATTTTTGTTCAAATGAACATTCAAAGCATATCGGCCATTCTACATTGGAAGTGTAATGAGCAAAAAAGAGAAATTCTGACTCAATATAAATTGATTATTTTAGATATATATGTAAAATAAATACAAACATTGATTTATTTGTTATCAATATTTTTTCTTCACTTTAATGCCACAGACTGAATTACCTCTATCGATCTCTCTCGCAGACCTATTGGTACTTTCTCGCCACACCCTTGTTTACTATTACTACTCCTTTGCACTTGTCTACTTCGTTTTCATTCTTCTATTTCCTCTTTCCCTCTCTATTACTCCTTCTTCTTATCTTCCTCCTCATTCCCTTTCTCCCTTTTATTACTCCCCTTCTCCTCTTCTTCTTCTTCTTCTTCTTCTTCTTCTTCTTCTTCTTCGTCTTCTTTCCTTCTTCTTCTTCTTCTTCTTTAAACTCCTCAAAATGTTGATAACTTGTAAAACATGCAAGTAGAAAATCTTTGTAAAGCATTCTTTTGAGACTTGGAGAATACTGCAACAAATCTGCATTCACTCTACTACACAATATTTCTGAATGATGTCATGCTAAATAGTTAATAATTGGTAAAAGTTTTTTAAAAAAAATGACACTTATTTTTACAATAATTAGATATAAGTTGCACCTCAAATTAAACTGAACTTAACACATTAAAAGATCAAAGGATGTCAATTGTTTTAGCAGCAGGTTTCGTGCCATATTATCAACTATTATGCTTGTAATAATCCTTGGAATATTTAATTAGATTTCCACTTTTGTACAAATTTGGACCTAAAAATGTGTGTGTGTATCAGAATAGAACACCCAGTACATGGTGCCCGCTCGTTCATTTCTGTTTTATTATCCCATTGTCAAATGTTTTACGACCATATTTTGATAAATTGAAGTCGTTGGGGGCGCAATTATCACTAACAAAATACATCTAAATGGCTAATCGCTTATGATATGTAATATACTTGTGCTATAACCACTCATTGAAATACGGGTGTCGTTATTAAAGGAGTATCCACACAAACGGAGCCGAGTTCGATATGCACATATGTCATCAGGGACCGGAGCGTAGGCCACATCTTGTTGTTTCGGGTGCGCTGGAACAGCGAAGAAGATCTCCAGAATAGACACAGACTAGCGGATCGAATTCGAGTAAGCCAAAATCATGTACCTTTTACTCATTTAGTGCACAGTACAAAATTAAATATATTTACACTGACATTCGGTTATAGTTTTTTTTTTAGGCACTACAAAGCGGATTAGTGTCGTGTTGGTGCATTATCGTCGTATGTGACGTTAAACACTTTTTGTCTCTATCACGTGATGTGTCAGCCAGGGTTACGTGATGTCTCAGGCTTTCCATTCTTGATGCCCCTCCCCCCCCCCTCCCTTCCTCCTTTCTCCTCCCTCCAGCCACTCTCCTCCTTTCCTTACCTTCTGCCATCGCTCCATATAACCCCCTATTCCACCTCCCCCACTCCCCCCTCACTCAAACCACTTTTCTCTTTCGCTTCTTTCCGCCATTCGTGTTTGGTTCCCGTTGTGGAAATGAAAACTATATTATATTCCCAGATACGCTGTGTTAAGTACCCGATGTCATGAATAAATTCGTTTGACGCACCTATCTGTGGATGTTTCAACGCTGAGAGTGGACTGTCACAAATAGTACAGCTTTCGGGAGCATAATGTTTTATGGTGTTTAAATTTCGTGTTGAATTGCCAGCTAAATGGTGATGAGGGAAAATAAAACGGTCAAAAGAAGTGAAGAGGTAATGCTCATTTGGTATTTTATGACATTTACACAAGGCGTCCCTTTTCGGTAGTAAAATATTATAACAAAACAACTGCTAGATATAACTGGGTAGGGTGACGACGTGAGTAAAAATAGAGGTTACAAAATGTATTAAAACCCGTAAAGTTCACTCACTAAAACCATGGAAACAACCACAGTTGCTGGTAACAATGGTAACACACAACCCAATGTGAAAGCCTTGTCAATTGAGAAGAATTATATAAAGCTGCAGTTAGACTAGACATACATAATCCTCTATCCTGGTATATCAGTTTGCAGGCGATGGTTATTATTGAGTCGGTTGTTGTATGATTCTACCGGTAAGGAGCGTGTGTTGTTACATTTGTCATAAAAGGTGACCAGCATTCCACTGACTTTCATATCAGGATATAAATATATGTACGTTAAAAGTTCATACCTCATACTGACACAATAGATCTTTTTCGTTATGTATGCAAATGTTGTGCACGTCGTTCGAAATATAAATGAACAGTAGTAACCGCAAAGCCCTTTGCGAGGTGTCTCCGACAAGCAAAGACTAACAGATTCTTAGTGCACAGAATCACGAAATACAGGTGAATGTAATAACGCGTTACTACGCAGTTATAGAGAAAGTTATGAATACGGTACGAAAACTGCTTATTTGATGTATTCTGTTAATGTGCATATTGCTCTCCTGAATGCTCACCAGTGAGTTTCCGATGGAGGTCTGTGGAACACATTTCTTCTATCCTGGCAGTCAGTTTGATTGCATCCAAGAAACAAAGAAACAACAATGTGCATAACTTCTTCATCAATGATTATTAATTCATTTTTGAAAATATCACTATTTAATGTTATGCGCAATTAATTTGTGCACGCAATATCAAATTATAGCGATAAACTCATTGATTTACCCCATCCCATCTCCCCCTATATGGCTAATCACAGGAGGCGATATGAATTATGCGACGGCTATTCACACAGCATGAGGAAATTTATCACCAAATTTCATTGTCTCCACTCTACTATCCCTCTCTATGTGTTCAAAAGCATCCCCCAAGTCTGCATCCAAATGCTGATGTTGATTTTGTCCATTTTCTGCAGGGTTGTTTATACCACGTGACCAAAACGATTGCTCATGATTGGTGGGAGCAGAACTTGCGGTCCATGTTCAGAAGCACACCGTGTCTTGAGCATCTGCTGCTCATGAATGAACCGCATGGACAAATGGACACAAATGTGACACGGAAATATTTGTGAAGCGACAGCGTTCCTGTTTTCTCGAGAGCTGATTTGAATCTATATAAATACATCATGTGGAACTGTTGCGGGAAAGACAAGTTTTTTGTCATTCTTCTCGTTGTGCTGTTTGGGAATGGATCATGGATATGTTCGTTCGGTATCTGGGTAGAAATACCTGTTCTGATAGCTCAGGGTATACCAGAGCAATACATGCTGTACTCTTACATCTCTTTGACCATTGAAATGGCCGTCATTGGACCACTCGCGTTCCTTGTTTGGAACCGACTGTCGCCTTCTCGCGTGTACCGACCAGAGATATCTACCAACTACGCCTTAACCTTCTTGGGGACAGTTGCAACTTTTCTCTTAATCTTCTTTTGGGATTCATACACCGTTTGGTCCTTAGACAACGACTACCATAGCACGGTGCTGTTCATATTACTTTTTAGCGTCGCCGTTGTAGATCAAACTTCGAGTACAAGCTTTGTGGGGTTCATGTCGCTTTTGAAACCTGAATATCTCAACTGGTTCTGGCTGGGAGAAGGACTGAGCGCTTTCTTACCTGCAGTAGTAGCAATAATCCAGCTTTCTGGAAGTGGTGGGGACGCATGTGTTGCTAATGTCACATATATCAACGAGACTATAGTCAACGGCACAGTAGTAGTGCAGAACTGTACTGCATGGGATGAAGCGCCATCTACGTTTCTTTTCGGACCCGAAGCATTCTTCACCTTCTTGTTCCTCATGATGTTGTGTTGTTTTTTGTCCTTCGTTCTCCTGAACACCACGTCCTGTGCACGGCGGGAGTACGCTCTTCTGCCCGACGGCTCCCGGCAAAGGCACGACGCTTGTGGTGGCTTCTGTCAGACCACGTGGTCCGATGACTCATCCAGTGAGAACCACGCTCTTCTTAACGTCACACCGGAAGAAAGAAACGAACGATTGAACACGATTGTCACTGATCTGTCTACAAGACGAATAGTATTCCTTTATGCGACATTCTGCTTTGTCAGCGCCTTAATATACGGGGTACTGCCGGCCATACAAGGATACTCATCAAGCCCGTATGGCGACCAGATAGTGGACCTGACGGCACCCCTGTGGCAGATAGCCGGAACCGCTGGGTACTTCCTGTTCCTGTTGAGACCCGTGCGTAGCTTTACCGCAGTGATCATCTCCTGTGTTACCGGGGTGGCTGCGTCTCTGTACTGCCTAGTAACTGCTGCTATGAGCCCGGAGCCCCCTTTGCAGGACTCGGTTTTTGGCCAAGTGCTCATAGTAGGTTTGAACCTAAACGTATTCATTCTTAAACATTGGTATTGTCGCGTTGTCCATTTCCATATTGAATTTATTTTTAAAAAGAAATTAGTATGCAAAGTAAGGAACGCACAGTATAACTTTTTACTTGAAACTTACAACCGAAAGCAAATAGCCGCTTGTTGGCGCCGGCCTACTAACTCACAATGTGTAGCCTTTTCATCTGTGAAATCACGAGCTATGTCTAAGTATTCATGTAAATCACTCTTACTGCATGTAATCAATTAATTGTGCCTCAAAAAATGTAAATGTTTGGGTTAGTCCTTATAAAGGTTCTTCTTTCTTTTTAAATCCAACTTTCCATTCAATTTCTCTATATCTGTTGTTCGTACATCTACCTCTTCTCTCTCTCTCTCCTTTTTGTTCTCTCTCATTCTCGTCTATCTCTCACTCCTCTCTCTCTCTCTCTCTCTCTCTCTCCCTCTCTTTCTCCCTCCCTCTCTCATTCTCTCTCGTTCTCTCTCTCCCTCTCTCTTTCTCTCCCTCCCCCATCTCTCTCTCTCTCTCTCTCTCTCTCCCTCTGTATCATAGATATTTGCCTGGATGCTGAATGGAGTGCTCCTAAACTACTGTCGAGCCGCCATTGCTTGGTTGTTGCGGCACACCGCGGATAGTCGACGACACCTGATCATCAACGGTGCCATGTCGCAAACCTTTAACTTCGCTGCCAGCTTGACCATGTTCCTTCTTATTAATGTCTTCAACGTCTTCGATGCGCTTGAAGAAGCGTCTTGCGCTGGTAGTTTGACATGCGTGGATATATAGCCAAGATAATATGTTCTATAGATTCGTGTTCTCCGCGTTTTGTTCTCAATTGTTGACCTAGTAATTTCGTTCAAATTTTGGGGTAGTTTGCTGATCTATACATTTTTGGAAAGGTTAATGTATACTTAATCCACAAATCAATGTTGCCATTTTTTGTAAGCTGGCATGGGGGCCATATCGGCGTTTCAAAATGGGTGCCATAATCAACCTTTTTGCCTGTATTTCCCTATCTAGGCCACCTAGTTGATAATTTTTAGAGCCTAAACCAACATTTTCGGGACAGAGGCGTTAAATGGCAATCCTAAGAAAACTTGAACATGACGTCATTATTGAATTTTAAAAATGGCCGCCATGAATTTATTTTTTTATGGGAATGTGTATATGGGCAATACCATGAAGTAGTGGACAAATTCCAAAATTTTAAATGTCTAGATATAAAGGCTACAGAGTTCACTGTAAGTATATATCTTTGGTATGTTGTACGTTTTGAGAGTGCTTTCATTTCCACCCGTTTGTAGTGTTCAAAAATTTGTCGTTGATAAGATATTAAACTACACAGGAACATGAACGTATGGGACCGGGATTTTAAAGATACTTTAATTGGAGATTTATTTGAAAAAAAGAAGCCATCTGACATGAACAAATATTTCTTTGATTTAAAACAGAAATACAATTGAATAGACCAAACTAATTGTCATTGAAACTTGTCGAATATTTTTAGATTTATTAGAAACACTTTCAATATTTATATAATCTATCTAAAAGTAACACCATATGATCCTCATTATTAGTTAAATGCAATAAAATATACTGTTTTTTTTTTTAATAAAATACGTACAATATTTTCAGTAGCCAAAAATGTTCTTAAAAAAATTAATCTTAAGTATTTATTTTTGATAAAAGTAATATATAGATGTTGGCTGCCGCTGGAGAAAACATCACAGAATGTTCATACCGAGGGGATTTTCACTGCGCCGAGGGAACGTAAATAAGTCACGAGCCAAACGCGAGGGACTTATTTGTTCCCGAAGCAGCAATGCAAAACCCCGAGGTTTAAACATTTTGTGATGTTTACGACAAAAAAAGCCAACATCTGATATATTATTCAGGTTAGTCTACCGATCATTTAGTCTAAAATATACGAGTAAAATTTGTTGGAAAAAAAAGTCACTCCATCTCGTGTTGGTCGGCCCACTGCATGTGGCTGTATGATTATAACAGGGAGGTGGAAAGAGTTTTTTCACATCCTTGGAAACATAACACTATTACCGGCGATGTCATGGTTATGTTGACTGGCAAAATGACGTCCGAGCCCGAGAAATCCGAGAAAGAAATAAAGTTCGTTATTCCGAAGGTTCGTTAGTCCGAAAAGGAAATAAGGTTCGTTATTCGTAGGTTCGTTATCCCGAAAGATGAACCTTATTTCGCTTTCGGATTAACGAGCCCTCGGAGTAACGAACCCTATTTAGTTTTCGGATTCACGAACCTTCGGAGTAACGAACCCTATCTTATTTTCGGATTAACGAACCTTCGGAATAACGCCACCGATGTTCGGATTAACGAACACTTTTTCGTTTTGGGACTATAAACGAGCATCGAGGTATAGGTAATTTACGTGTTTAGGAATTAAGAACCTTCGGAACATCGAACTGTAACCGTATTTTCATCCCCTCCATTGTACTTTGTTTGCGGGAGACTTGTTCCAAAAGGCCTCAAAGCAGTTCAAAAATACTTGAATTTGTTACGACCATGCTATTTTAATGATTGCTAATTTGCCAGCTCTGTATATAGTTTCTGCTTTGTTTTGTTATATTCAATGTCTTGCAAGTATCTATGATGAACAATATAATTAATGCTTTTCTTGTAGTATGCCTTCTCTAAGGCTCGGTTGCAATTATTACTTTGCGAGTTCAGTCAAATGATGAATCTTAAATTTACAATCGATATGCTGGAAATAGAAAATTAAACTCTGGAAGTAGGAGTAAGCTGACATTGTTTTTAGCGCTGATGTCATGCCGTCGTCATAACAACACAGTATTCATGTTCATTACGCAACTTCGCGAGCGTTATTGTGTTGCTCATCTTTCACATTTTACTCGTCTTTATAGTAGCAAAATAATCGGCAAGGAGGCTGAATGTGTCATCTACGGTGTTACCTTTCATAACATTACACATAAACCTTGCAAGTATAGTGTAAAACCGTGACCATAGCAGTATCCCTACGTAAAGTGAAATATATTGTGGTTTGAATTTAATTGGGGGTTTTCCTTCTGAATATTAACTTATATAGGATAATCAGATATTATATTCTATTGTACATAAGCGCATAATGGAAATACATAAACTACTATTTGCATTTTAAATGTGATTCTCAGGCGAACTGGCAACCAGTGTAGTTCCTTCAGGAGTGGGGTGATTCGGCAGAATTTAGGGAGGTCACATATTAGTCGTAGGCCTATACATGTATTTGGAACCCGTTGTAACTTGTATGAGTATGGCAATCCGAACAATAAACTACTACATAATCCAGTTTACAAGTGGTTCATACATAAATAGTTGTTGTCATGCTATTCCGATCAGAGTACATGTATATACGAATGCGTCTAATCATTTTAAATCATGAAATATGCTGATTTGCATGTGTTAGTGGTTTGTGAATTCATATTCACCTGGGTATCAAAGAATACACGTGAGAGTTTCAAAGAGTGTTAAAATGAGTTATGGAAGAGTCGCCGACTGACATAATACGCAACCTCTGAATTTCGAGACCAGTGTAGTAACAACAATCATAAGTTCTGTTTTTCCTGTTATTTAACATAAACTTATTTTACAACGTCCAGATTTTTATATAATCTACATAGTTCAAATTCAGAAATACAATGATCGTCATCTGACGTGTTAGGACGGACAGAGCAGTTATAACTGTGTGTCATCTGCGTAGCATTGACAACTTAAGGTAGGAAATTCCTTCCAGGTGTTTGTAAGAAACATACTTGTATACAATGTAACCCTGAACAATGGACTTGAATACGACCATTGAGGCACACCAAAAGGCACATTCGACGCATCAGAGACAACGTTATAAATCCCTATTGTCTGTTTTCTATGTGCTTAGTAGGATTCAATCCATTGGAGAAGGTCGCTATCAATGAAAGATACGAGTGATCTATCGTGTCAAACGCACTGCTCATATCAAGTAGTAGCTGTAGAGTAACCTTCTGGTTGTCTATTGACATCAGACGATCACTTATAATCCCAAGGAGTACTGTTTCAGTGCTGTGACATTTCCAGTATGACGGCAAAAAGTGAGTAACGTTCAATATGCTCAAGAATTTGCTTTGTTTT
Organism: Arbacia lixula; assembly: GCA_963669155.1. Taxonomy (NCBI): domain Eukaryota; kingdom Metazoa; phylum Echinodermata; class Echinoidea; order Arbacioida; family Arbaciidae; genus Arbacia; species Arbacia lixula. The sequence goes on along the minus strand of OZ022581.1, from coordinate 11,054,352 downwards.
ATTCATAAAAACAAAACAATGCATGCACGCTGTGTCATTACAAACTTGTTTTTAAATTAAGATGATTTTAACGCAATCGGAATTCCTATCATAAATCTAAGCCTGATGTTACGTATAAATCTAATTCTCGATCGGTCTAATATCTTTACAAGATGATTTCTGAGCCGCTTTCCTCACATTCTGGAGCCACAGTCGGTCTAATCTCATAAAGCAGCTCACTGCTTGGCTCTGATAGCTTTCTCGCATAATTATGTATACCTTGGTCTGGCCGGTGACGAGTGAAAAACGCACGGCGGGTGGCATCAGAACCATCTATACACAGAGTTTGGCAAACTCGGTTTCAATATATGTAGCAACACAGCGAGGATTGCTTTGTTAAGCAAGCATATAGCAAAATAATGTACGCAATGTTGCAAACAATTAGAACTGTGTTGGCCAAACTCTGTCAGTAGATGGCTTTGGGTAGCATGCGTGTGATTGGAATTCCAATTATAAACTCATTTGAAACCGAAGCCTCATTTTCTAAATAAGCTATATGTTGCAATATTTGCTCAGATGTATATATATATATATATGTATATATATATACATGTATTATGGGGTTAAATATGATAAATGATTTGATATATTTGTTAAATATGATACATGATACATGATGCGGAATTAATAAATCAAACGAAACGATGGCATTGTGCTATCCTTCTATAGGCCTACCGCGTTGCATAATACGTAAATACATCAATAAAAGTATAGGTACATGGGCGGAAATCGGGGGGGTTATGACGCTTTTCGAAAAAAAAATTATACACCAATGAAAAAAGTGGGGGGGGGGAGGACATTTGATATTGTGTCCCCCCCTTTCGAAATGGTGTGTGTGTGTGTGTGTGTGTGTGGGGGGGGGGGGTTATGACGTTTTTTAAAAACATTTTATACACGAACGAAAATAGTGGGGGGACATTTCATATTATGTCCCCCCCCCTTCCGAAATGGTGAGGGGGACACGACCCCCCCCCCCCCGTCCCCCCCGGGATTTCCGCCCATGGGTGTATATGCTTACTGTACCGTATTGTTTTGAAAGGGGGGGAGTATTCGGCCGCTTAAGAGGTTTACGCACTGTAGTTGTCTCACACCTCAGCCTATAACTACTACATCTTGAATGTTACGTGATCGAAACATTCTGAGCTTTCGAATATATACCATTCACGACTCTGTACAAGGCGTGTCGCGCCGTTCCTGTCGACGCTATGCTTCAATTATTGTCAATGATATGGTGTCACATCTCTGTTAATGATTATAAGACAACATTATGCTCTTCGCTCATTTCCCGCCCATATCTCTCTATGCAATGGCTTTCATCAATATGACAGGCAATGCATTGTATACTCACTTCTCAAATGTACACCATCACATTACAATCATGCATTCAATAAATCGACGGGCACAAAAACACTCTATAAAGCATTACTTTATGAACTAGATAATTTATGTTTAAAGGAACGACCTTGAGTCTACCGGTACATACTTCTCTTTTAAAAAAGGTGATAAAAAGCGGTAACGTAATACCGTCGTGCACCTGTTGTGAAAGCAACTGTTTTCAATGTACAGTGTAATTATGTCATATGACCTTATTGCATTTTAATTACATTCCAATAATTTCAATCCAGATTAACAAACGGAGATATAAATCGTCGAGATGATTAATCTTTACACACTTATATATGATTGCATTTCTATATACGATACGAATGACCATCGTCATTAAATGAAAGAAGGTGTACACATCAACACGTTTATACAAAGAACGCTTTGTAAATGGTTCTGGGAAATACCTACTTCTCTACGTAATATACAAATCGCGTCTAAATCGCACATAATGCAGTTGCTTTCCGGTATTTTGTGTCTCACAGAAAAATTGTCTCATTCGGCCAGGTTTCAAATGTGGGAATCCGTACCTCTATTCTGCGCCTCTCTTTTTTTTTGTAGATTCGCCAGCTAGTCTGTATCTCCTCAGGCATTCTTGCCTGAAATCTTCTTGGGGGGGGGGGGGGGGGGGGGGGTCTCCAATGCAACAGCGCAGTGCAACATTGACAGCCGCGACGTAGTACAACCAGGGATGTGTTATGGAAGGATAGGAAGCAACTTTCTTTCTTTGAACCCATGTGCCAAGCCGCTGAAAAGTTATGGTGTTCTCAACAGGTGCTGTTCAGGTGTTTGAACAATTATGAACATGATTGTGTGGCAACGGTTTTTCAGAGAGAACGAAAGAAATGTACAGTCTCATTTCGCTTGTCCCGTTCTGTTAATGACATTAATACTTCCATGAGCACAACAGGTATCAGCAAACACAAATAAACAAGTTTTTCAAGTAAAATATCTATGCTTCACGCAAACACACACAAACGCCGTTAATGATAACACACAGCTTAATATATCATTTTGAGGGTGGTTGAATCTCCCAAAAGCACAAGTTGTCGGAAAGTGAAGAAATTGGTCAATTTTGTAATGAATAGAAATAGCTTATATGTCCGATTTTTAATGATTCCTCAATACTTTTCGAAACAAAAGCAGAGTATTAGGATCTGTCATTATCTGCCGTTAACTTCCTTATAGTTTGCAAACGAATTTGTCAAAAACAAAACGTCTACAGACAAATGGAAAATTGAAGAAATTTCTTTTCAAGTTGACATCAGCTAAATGTCGGCTCGGCACATGGAACATCAAAGCATTGTCATGATTATGGAATTCTTTTGACAATCATGAGCATGCTTTAGAACCCATACAGATGTTTGAATGTATTATGCTCGAGTTTCTACTCCTTCCTATAACACTTCCCTTGTTTCCTTTTGTCAGAAATGTGCTAGCTATGCCAAGGGGGGGGGGGGGGATACATTTTATGAACATGTAATGACATTATAACCACTTGCAGGTAGTCATTGCAATGTTTAGTTTGTGCATAAATTATGTCTATTATCTTGCTAATTTATACCTGTGATGATGTCACAACAAGAATCTTGAGTTAGAGGATTATTTTTGGCGGGGGCTTATCAGTGCTGAGAAAAAATAGAATTATTTTGAAATAAAGGACACATATTTCCATTGAGCCGTTACTAATTTTGTGATATACATATTAAGTTGCATCAACATAAGTCAACATGCATTTTGATTGCAGGGACCCTTTAAATATGATCGTCAATTAGACGGTGATATTCACTCATCAAGATCAGGTGGAGATGTAAAGCGCTGCAGTGGTCTCAGGAGAGCACGCCATACAACTTTATATTCCGCCAAGCATGTTGCACCCTCCATTCCTTCCCTGGACACTCTCTTTATATTGTCAGTCCAAGGTGTAGGTGGACGACCTCTGCCACGCTTCCCTTCAATCGCACCTTGCAGTATTTTTTTGTTCAATTCCTTCCGTTCTCCTAACAATGTGCCCAAAATACTTACAGTCTCGTTCCGTAATCCCCCTTCTCATAGTTAAGTCTGTGCCAGTCCTGTTCAGAATCCATACATTTGTTTTCCTATCTTACCAAGACACCTGTACAAGCCTTCTGTAGCTCCACATCTCAAACGCGTCAACTCTTTTTCTGTCATTTTCTTTCATAACATTACACATAAACCTTGCAAGTATAGGTTATAGACTCGCATCCATGTGTAGCAATGGAGATTGCAGTTGCACGAAGAAGTCGAACCTTCAGATTGAGCGACAGGCCTCGGCTTTTCCAAATATGAGACATTCTCTGCACGGACGATCTTGCTATTGTCTTCTCCTTATTTCTGTGGTGCTCTCCCCTTTGTTATGATTATGGATCCCAGATATTTAAACTACGTCAATCTTTTTTCCATCTACGGTGTAGTCATTGTTGTTACTGTTTATGTCAACTTTCATTATTTTAGTGGGTTTTTTTTAGTCATCCACTAAATCTAAAAGAAAACACCTTAAGTTTTGACCCCTTCATAAAAAATATACTTTTCTTTGTTGTAACAAGACAATAATGAGAAAAACGCTGAATGATTAAAAATTAAAACAACCCTTCAAACTTGGCACACATGTGAAAAATAATAATTGATAATTGATGACGTTACTATGAGTAGAAATATGACAGTTGTCCCTGTGTGTAAACATAACTGAGAAGGCGCAATAATTGATCAGAGACCCCAGCAACCCCAACAACTGCACGGTCTGGTAGCTGCCAACAATACGATTTTTTTTTTCACGACAGCCGACACCTCCCTCCGTAGATGCAAGGATGTTTAAGCACATGGATATCCATCAGCCGTTTAATTAATGCAGATTCATTGTACTCTCCTTCTAGTCACAAAAGAACCCTTCATAAAGATTTTCTCTTCGATCTCGATGTTCAATGCCGCCGATTCTCTGGATGAGTTTTGCCTGCATTTGACGTATAAACAATGCTCGCGCAGTTGTGACATGTAATACCTATGATGCATCAGTAAAGATTCAATCGAGGAATAGTGTTACAATATGGCAAAAAGGCTCTAAACGTGATATCAAGTTGCATTATAAAAGTCTCAATTTCACAATGCTCCGCATCATACCTGCTTACAAAACTGCATGAAACGTTACTCTCAGATATTTTCCTTTCGGACAAGTAACATGAAAAACGCGGCCAACCGCGCCCAAGCTAGTATTTCCATCTCAAAAAGTATCAAATTTCATATTCGCTCGTCTTTTTTTAACTATGTAAGAAGCACTTAGTGACAAAATTAAAAGTTCAGCAGCTAAAGCTGAAATGTATATATGCATGTATAGGAATGCGTATGACCTATTATGAAATCCAGGTGAACGTGACGCAATCGCGCATGCACCAGATTGTTGAGAGCAGCTGCTAGTCATGGACATCAAACCTTGTTCAAAGCGATGTATATCCATGTGCTTAAACATCCTTGGTAGATGACTACGGTTTGCTGCGGGCAGATCTGAAATACCCCCCCCCCCCCTTTCTGTACAATGCAAAAGTCAGAAGGTCTTTTTCTCAAATGTAACTGCTTATTTCACAAACATTGGTGTATAGGTTTATTCGAAATATCGATAATGAAAACGTAGAGAGTTATACCTGGTACTTTGAAAACTCGGTACTTCGATTTAATTAATACATGCATAGAGTTTATGACTATTTTATGTATCTAGGACTTCCTCAGTAGTAGGCCACAGAAAGTTATCATAGGTAAAGTTCAATCAATCGTGAAAATCTTGAACACAGGAGTACCTCAAGGTTGGGTCCTTTCCCCATTGCGCTCCACGCACACAGAAAATCGCTTCAGGCAATCATTCGTTCCTAATGCCATTTATATGTACAATGAAAATGTCAGAAGGTCTTTTTCTCAAATGTAAGGGTTAGGCCATTTCCTGACCTACTTTTATCTGACCTAGATTTTCTGACCTAGTTTTTTTGCCATTCATTTTGTACACGAGGCAGTTTTCATGAGACGGCCTCTGTTATTGGCTACTGTACTAATGAATATTCAAGACTATGGTATGGCTTGTCGAACGTCGCGCCGGCCAAAGAGGCGGCCATCGCCAGGAGCTGGTGAGCTGGAGGCGCGCTATTCCACGCGGGAATTGCCAGCGCCGGACTGCTCCACTACAGAAAAAGGGGACGGTGCTCTCAGAAAGAAAATATAATGTAAAAAACACTGGATTTTTGTTGGACAATAAGACAAAAGTGAATTTGTTTATCCTTGTTGTATTATTGAAGAATACATCATCTCATGAAAATGTTATTGAATGATTGAATAAGGAATATTTTTGGTAGAAATTTATTATGCACCCTATCAAACAGTCGATGACTCCAATATTTTTTTCTCTAGCGAGATTTGGGGAAAAAGAGACGGGAGATTCCATTTTGTTCTAGGGGATTTAGAGCATCATGTCGGGAGGGACAGATAAAAAAATAATAAATAGTCTAATAAAACCTAGCAAACATGAAATAATTATAACACAAACACATATCTATTTACTCAACTTTTTATCACAACATGGCATTTGTGCACAGTAATAGGTTTTCTAGTGTCCTTATATCAACTCATTACCCACATACAATGGTACAAAGGAACAGCTGATATCGGCATGAGCGTGCTCTCGCAGGCTGTGGCCGATTGCAGAGAGCAAGGATTTCTCTCTCAGCTGTGAAAAGCTCTGGCGTCTATGAGCTAGCGTGTAAAAAAAAATTGCGCCTCCTGGCCGCCTCTTTGGGCGCGCCGGCGCGAATGTTCGAAAAAATTGCGCCTCCTGGCCGCCTCTTTGTTCGACAAACCATACCATAGTCTTGAATATTCATTAGCACAGTAGCCAATAACAGAGGCCGTACTGAGTGAATGGCAAAAAAACTCAGAAAATCTAGGTCAGATAAAAGTAGGTCAGGAAATGGCCTAACCCCAAATGTAACTTATCATTTCACATTGTTATAAATTTGTGTAAGTTGTACATGTAGCCAAAAACTAAGATGCAGTCTATTGGTGAAATCAACATTGCGCAATGTGTACTGCCTGGAAGTTTCTGGAATTTGACCAGTGTTATTTACACCTAGCCGGGGGTTAATTAGCATAATAAAGGAGGTACTAGCTGGAGTGTGCCTGTGGACCTTTTGGGCCAGTGATGACTCATCAATAAACATTCCAGAACAGTAGAATGTGGAACATTCCAGACAGCAATAGATTCAGGAGAATCTGGGTCAGGTCATCGGGTTTATTGTATGTCATGTTTACAGGCATGGATAGAACTTTGTAGATGCACATATGATAGAACCTTCTAAAACGTACAGATTGTAGTATATATATATATGAATTGTTTTGGACCTGCATTAGTGTTTTGTGATCTCAGCTCCAGTCACCTGTGTTAGTAGTAACCTGTATCTAAGAATTTGTTGTGACTTTGGCTCGATACGCACCTATGTATTTATATGAGGATTTTCTCTGCATGGATAATTACCTGCCTGTTAAATAGTGCTTATGAGATACTGCCTGTGAAAGCCTTACACTCTGCGGATTGATATTTGACCACCTTGGATGATCTATTTGGACTTGACTATCTGCTCTTCAGCGTACAACATTGGGATCAACATTGCGATCATAATTTGGGAATACTGGATCGGATTATCAATTGGACCATCAGCGGGAGCCGTGGATTCATTTGACTTCAGTATCCTCCAGCATTGTAAGCTTACCTGTACCCATACACTGTAAAGTAATTGATATACATTATGTAACTGATATGTATTGATATGGAAAGTTTGTGAAAGTTTGTCTTGAGTTTAAAGGGGGAAATACCCCATATGATAAAGAACACATAAACTAAATATTGGTATCATTTTGTGCGATCCTTTCTGGCGTGAATTGATCGTAACAACATACATTGGTTTAAAGCCCCAGGTTTATTTGAAATATAAGTAATGAAAACGAGAGCTATACTCGGTACTGTGATTTATCTTGGTACTTTGATTTAATTAATGCATGCATCGGTACTTTGATTTAATTACTGCATGCACTTTATCATAATTATTTGTACCCTTATTGGCTATGCATTACTGTATCTCAAATGTAATTTTAAAGTGTGTGTTTTGTAATATTTAAATTCACTTGTACAGTCATGTAATCTGGAATATATATGTACATGTATCGTAAGAAAATCATTAAACATGGCCACGAGAGACGCTAACTTCAGACACAAGGGAGGTTCACCAAGTGACTGTAGCAGAGGTGAAACAAGACGGTCTCGGGAGTGAAAAATTCTCCAGATGGATGAAGCTCATCAGAGTAATTGCATATGTAAAGAGGTTCATCAGAGATCTAAGGGCCAGATGCAGTGATCATAGACATCCAGTATTGCTACCTCAGAGTCATCAAATCTCTACAATCATTGTTCGCCACATTCATGAACAGGGACATGAAGGTGAAGTGAGCACATCAGCGAAAGTGAGACAGAGGTTTTGGATTCTAGGAGTGCAGAGATTGGCGGAGACCATCAAGAAGTTATGTCCAGTGTACAGAAGAATGGAACATACTGTAGGACTGAAAATCAATCCATGGCAGACCTTCCCAGTCATCTTATGGCCCCATTGACGCCTCCATTCTACTACACTGCTTGTGATTATTTCGGCCCACACCATGTTCGAGTTGGTAGAAACAAGACTGCCAAACATTATGGGATCATATTCACGTGCTTAAACACCAGAGCGGTTCATCTAGATGTAGCGGTGGATTGTTCGGCGATGGAGTTCATTCTCCGCAGATTCATGGGCGTGAGAGGACTGTTATCTATAGCGACAATGGCACTCAGTTCGTGGGAGCTGAGAAAGAGCTTCTGGCTATGATACGTGGTTGGGATGCTGACGAGCTCCGTGATTTCAGCGCTTAGAAAGGAATGGAGTGGAAGTTCGTCACGCCTTCTGCACCCCACCAGAATGGGTGTACGGAATCCCTTGTCAAAAGCGGCAAACTAGTGTCACGACGAGCGATACGGTGAGCAGATATTTACGCCATTCAAGCTGCTCACTTGCCTGATAGAAGTCGCTAGTCTCGTCAATCAACAACCTATTGGGAGACTACCTAACGACCCTGATGACGGTCACTACCTGTCGCCAAACGACGTGTTGCTCGGAAGAGCTTGACATCGTTCCCCAAGGACCTCTTCGCGAGACGCGTAATCCTAGATATTGCGTAGAATTCGTTCAGTGAATCGTAGACTCGTTCTTGGAGTGCTGGCATCGCGATGTATTTTCTGCTAGTTCCAAGAAGGAAATGGAATGTAGAAGGACGAAATGTACGCGTTGAAGACGTAGTGTTACTCTCAGACCCAAACTCTATACGCGGTAAATGGACGCTAGATAGGATTATTCATGTGCACACATGGTTAGATTACAAGATCAGGAACGTTAAAGTAAAGACGATGGACAATGAATATCGAAGACCAGTAACCAAAATAGTGGTCCCGCTGAAGGGGATGAGGATTGAAGTTGATTTCTATTCCCATTTGTACATGTGTTATGCATTTGTTATGCATTTGTTATGCATCATTGTAAATGGGAGCAAAGTCCCCATGGGGGCGGTGGATGTTTCATCGGATATGTCTTTTTTTCACTTGGATTCAGCGGTACCATGGCAAATTCAAAGATACCATGAATAATTTGAAGTTTGCCGTAAAATTGATGTGCTAAATTAGGCAGCAATCAACATGTGCAGCTCGCAAGTTCGTTTCCTATTTGACCTAGGTTTTTTTTTTTTTTTTGCAGTAGAATGACTCACTGAGGTGTCATTTATTGTTCTACAGTAGCTGGATTAGTCCGTCAGGAAAATTGAATAGACACAGTTGCATCGGTTCTGCATGAGGCCAGCTCGGTAGATCTTTGTACTTTATACAATCCAACGCGGATTACTCCAGCCTGGACTCCCTTCTTTTCACTGAGCTTTCACAGGTTGAGTATTTTAATTCAGGGTTGGAACTGTGCAGTAAAACATCTCGTGATTAACACGCTCCTGATGACATTAAATTTATGTTCCATGCATTAAAGCAGGTGGGTGTGTTAACGTGGGAGAGATAGGGAAAGAGAGGGAGAGAGAGAGAGATACATAATCAATAAGCACTCCGACTTCCATGAAGAGCGTACCATATTTCTTTAGAGAGTTGCTCCGAACAGACGCGGGTCATCATGTGCAGCTGCTGCGGGACTCATCCCAGACACGATGGGAAAGACCGGTACTTTGTCATCTTTCTCGTTATGTGCTTCGGGGGTGGCTTGTGGATATCTGTCTCGGGGATCTGGGTAGAGCTCCCAGTCCTCATAACCAGAGGTTTGCCGGAGCAATTAGACCTCTATGCTTACACTTCTTTGACGATCCAATTCGCAATCATTGGCCCCTTGGCTTTCCTTGTCTATGACCGACTGTCGCCATCTCACGTGTACCGACCAGAGATTTCAGTCAACTATGCCATAACATTAATGGGGATGTGCGGAACGTTTCTGCTAATATTCTTTTGGGATTCAACCACTGTTTGGTCAACCGACAACCAGTACCACAGTACTGCTTTCCTCATCTTGCTCTTTGTTGTCTCTTTGGTGGATGAAACTTCGACTACAACTTTTACGGGGTACATGTCGCTCCTAAGACCGGAATATCTAAACTGGTTCTGGGTAGGAGGAGGATTGAGTTCCCTCTTCATTTCATTAGTAGTATTAATTCAAGATTTCAACAGTACCGGCACTACGTGCGTCGCTAATGGCACATATATCAACGAGACCATTTCAAACGGTATGTTAATGGCGCAAAATTGCACCACATGGTATGAAACGCCAACAGCTTTCCTTTTTGGACCAGGACAATACTTTGCAATCTTGTTTATCTTAATGTTGATTTGCCATGTGTCATTCGTCGCCCTAAACACGACTTCTTGTGCTCGCAAAGAATACGCGCGACAACAACATGGCTCCCGGCGTGCCCAGCAGAGGCATGACCCTTGTGGCGGCCTCTGCCTAACCACGAGGTCTTATGAGTCGGACTCCAACGAGAACCACGAGCTTCTTGACGTCACAACAAAAACAAGTAACGAATTATCTTCCAATCCGAATGCCCTTACTGATCTTTCTCGAGGACAGCTTGTTTTTCTATATGTAGTATTCTGCTTTGTGATTTGGCAACAGTACGGGATATTACCCCCCATACAAGGATATTCGACCGATGCTTACGGCAGCAACACGGTCATAATGACTTCCCCGGTGGTGGGGATAGCAGGGGTTGCTGGGCATTTCCTGTTCCTGCTGAGACCCGTATGTAGCTTTACCGCAGTGATCGTGACCTGTGTTACCGGGACGGCTGCGGCTCTCTACTGCCTACTAGCCGCTGTCATGAGCCCGGATCCACCTTTCCTGAACTCCCTATTCGGCCCACCACTAATAGTAAGTTCCACTCACCTGCTTTTGTCGTCTATAGGCTTTTGGCATTATAGTTCCGTCATTTCACAAAATAGTTATGTCTTTTGATAATCTTTAAGCCTTTGGGCTCGGGACCATATTTACCTTCTAGAGTGAACCACCCGTCCACCCAACTCAGTCCTTTTGACTGCCACGTCAACCCAAAGTCACATTGGCGCTCCCACTCTGACCTGTGAAGTCCTGAAGCATGAGGAAGAGCGCTAAAAATTCTAGAGGAACGATTTTATGACGCGCTTAGAGAGTCGCCGTATCATAAGCTTACCCTGAGCGCCGCAAGTTGGTGATTGCCTGATGATTGCTCAAAACAGGCGCACTGGGTGGGCGCTCTGACGAGAACAGCGTAATGACGCAGTTACGTCGCCTATGCAGCTCAATGTAAAATAACTAACAGGGCAGCGAGAGCGCAGTGAGAGCGACTCTAGCGCAATGAGAGCGCACGGAACGTAATTGGATCAGACTGAGATGATACAAGGCTTCAGGTGGCGGACGTCACGTCAAAATATATCCTGCACGATTACTTTTCATTGCCATGGATATGTATCCGTCGCGTAAATTAAAACGCAGGCCGCTGCTTGTCTTTTTATGCATGTTCAAGGCAAGTTTTCTTTTCATTGAAAAAAATGTTTGCTTTGTCTTTCTGGCCCTTACTCACCTTGTTCTCGTCCTCCCTTTCCCTCCCTCTTATTGTTTCAGGTCCTTATGTGGGCGCTCAGCGGACTGTTCCTGTGTTACTGCCGATCCGCAATCGCCTGGATGCTAAGGAACTCTACCAACAGTCGGAGGCACCTGATTCTCACCGGTGCACTTGGCTCGGTCTTTGTGTTTTCTGCATCCGTCATAATGTTCATTTTGGTGGACGTATTTGACGTCTTCGAGGCTGTTTGGGATGACGACTGTCCCGACACGTGTGTGGAAGTATAGAACATGTGCTCCGTCTAATAAAAAGGTGCGATCGTTCTGAATCGATTGCAAGTCCAATCCCCTTTTTATAGTATATAGAATTACGATCTGTATCAATCGCAAGTCAGTGAGAGATCAATCGCAATTAGTTTGAAGACAGGGCCTAGTTTTACACTCTCTCGTGTATTATGTATAACTATGATCCATTGTGCCACATAGCTCAATACATAGGCCATACACTGGAACTGGCGAATTATTCAGTTCTCAAGCATAGCAATAATCGCAAACGAATATTTTGTCATGATATTAGTGATACTTAAAGAGGAATCAAACCCAAAATTAACACATTTTTGAGAGAAGTCAGATACAATAATAGAGTTATTTGTGTTTAAAAATTAATTATTAGCCCTGTGAGTTTGGTCTCTAAACCGAAGGTGGGCAAGTGATACATTAGGTATTGACTTGTTTATGCATAGTAAAGCAGAATAATAGCAATTCCATGGAGTCGGTCATTTTGGACCAATGGAGCTTCCCATGAAGGTTAGAGATCAGATACGTGTGGCACTAATCATGATATTAAAAAAATTACAACTTCCTTGTGATAAATTTGATTTTTTTTCCAACTTTCACCAATCCTTTATTCCGATTTGCCTGCTTTTGATCAATTCAGTTTATGTTCAGATATTCATACTTCTTTATACATTGGGGTCACGCAGCTGCATTCCATAACTGTACATCTATTGTATTGAATTGATCAATGCAAAACCGATGATTAGAAAGCTACCCCATTCACTCGAGGTGATGTCCTATGAAGCGCTCTGTGGAAGAATTGCTATAAAACTTGAGTAGCATGTATAGATGCACGCACATTTCTACTATTAATATTCCTCATAACGTTATACACAGACGCGTCCTCCACAAAAATGTCTTAACCCTTTGTTTGCCACATATGCGGTTGTCACAATGAATACACACTAATCCCACAGAGCAACAGTCTATCTGGCACACAATGAGTATTATGGTGTATAACGACTTAAACATGATTACAATGTGTGTGGCTACCGTCTACACGGGATCTTCGTTTAATTTGATAACCTATCCACGGGTTTGCAAACGTTGTATAACACGCCATAACTTTAAGTGGAGTAACCTAAAACTGTAAATTGCATTAAAGTTTATATTCTCACACTTTAGATACAAATATATGTACGTATAGTGAATTCATGGTTGTACGTCCGTTAGGATACATTAATGTTCGTATTGAATTCCTCTACTCTCTATTCAGTACTCTCCTGGTACTATCAAGTGTGCCATTATAATTAGTGTCTGTCTACTGTCTGGATCGTATTGTACTCCTCTGCTCTCAGCACAGTCCAGTGCCTGGACTGAGTTCGTATAATAAGCGACTATATGTACCGCGCGATATACAGTAAGCATTACGCACCTTACCCGCAACATTCACATTGGCCCGTAAAAACTTTTTGACGCTTTTGATAAAAGCTCACTAATAAGTTACAACTCGATTGAAGGTGAAATTTACACACCATGAAGTCAAAGGATGTCAGTTGTTTTAGTGAAATGTTATTGATCATTATTTTTGTAATAATCCTTGGAAAAGGAAAAAGGAAATCACATTTAGAAAAATTTGGATCTCAAAATGCGTGTGTATCAGTTGATGAATTCAGAACACAACAATGCCCCTTGTGCATCACACACGTCAACCCGCAAGATCTTTTCTGTCAGAAAATGTTTGGCAGTCCTACAAAGGTCTTCGGTATCCCGTGATGTATTTTGCGGCGATTGGCAGCTTTTTGGCTGCTCTTGTCGGATTTATGTATAATTCATTTTATTGGAATTAAAGACTCGTGACAATTTCTATCAACTTTCCTATCAGGTGTAATATCCATTCAACTTCTTCTTCTTCTTTCGTATGAGGTAGTAGAGCATCAAGCTATTTCTTGGAGCTGGCGATCTGAATGTATACGCTATCTTTCCTCAGCTGCGCTTCGGAAAGATAGCTACATCCAGATCGCCTCGGAAGTGATAGTTCATCCCATCACCTTAACCAACGTTTATTATTTGTTTAATCACTTCCATTTCCGTTAATGCATGCACGTGTTTTATGGATCTGTTTGTATACTATGTTTAGATGAAGCCATATCGAAAACCACCAATGTGTATTTGTTTTATCCTGATTATATATTGACTAACTTTGTTGAATTGATGAAAGTATCATGTAGAAAATAATTGTATAAAATGTGAATAGATTCATTATCCAAATCAATTAAAAATTAGAGTTTTTTTCCTTATAATTTAATTGTTCATCTTCTATGTTTTTCAATATCTGTCTTTACTTCTAGGAAGTGTTCAGTTGGTGCATTTGTTTCTACATTGTAACTTTTTTTGTTATGGGGAAAAAATACAAAAATAATGATATATATACATGTATATGTAATTCCATTTATTTTACAGTGACAAGGATGCTACGTGTACATGAAAATCAGAACATCTTCGTTTACTATGTCTATGTAATTCATTAAAAAATATAAGAATAAATATCAACACATTTTTTGTTATTTCGTGTATTTATATGTTCAGGTAAGAATACCTGTGTATATTTGGTGAGCAATGTACCATTGAATTCCTCTGTAAAATGAAAATATTCTGTTTTTCCTTGTTTATCCAAGTTTAGCAATGTTCAGTGACCTTTGGCCTCTTACTTATTGGATTTCCAACCCAACCAGTCTGTCTAAATACATCCTTGTTTCAAATTCAATTTTTGGTGAGTTTCATTGACCTTTCACCTTTCAGGAATTTTATCCAAAATTCACCAGTCTACCTCTATGAAGTAACACATCTCTGTGATATGTTTGATTTGAATTGAATCATTAGATTTGGATTCAATTTGAGAAATATTTATTTGGGGGCAATTTTCAGACGATTTTGGCAAAGTTCATTGATCTTTGAACTCTGACCTTTGAGAAATATAAAAAATGTCATCAGTCTATCCCCAAGTAGTGATCCATCTTTGCACCATTGGATTTGAATTTGGGTTTATTGTGAAAATATAATTTTTTTGCAAAGTTCATTGATCTTTGACCTCTGACCTTACAGTAATTTTATCAACAAATTTACCCCCCCCCCTACCCTAGAAATAAACATGGGGCCTTACATATCAATTATTCTCTTGTTATCATGGGGGGGACTTCGTTCCCTTCCTCAGTGCATGTATTAATATTTCAAGGGTTTTTTTCTTTCGTTCTTTAAACTTTTTTTCTACAAGCACCAAATTTTGAACATATGTTTAAAATACTATTTGGAACGATATGAGATATCATTTTGGGGCATCTAATATGTTTTCAAGGTCGCCGTTCTTCAGTATAGACGCCATAAAACTTGTTTATAACCATACATAAGAAAGGTAGCAGTGAAAAATCAATCGCTAGTGCTCAACATATGAAGAGCAGTGATGCAAATACTATTTCCATATAAAATAAATACATGTATAATGGGAAATATAAACAAAATAAATGTAGTCAATCAGTTTTCAAAATGGCCACCAAAATTTGAATAAACAAAACACAAATTGTCACATCACTAAATGACGTATGATAGTTTTGATTCTGAAAAGGCTAGATAGAATAGAAATTCGTAAACAAAATCAGTGCCAACGGGAAGATATGCGCTAATTACTTAACTTTGAAACATTATGTATGTTGAATTAAGTGATACAAATAAATGTTGTTATTTCTTTGATAGATTCATGGTGATATACTTTTCATACAATGCAAAGTCATGTTCCTCTTCAGGAGCTGCCCAGTCCTTCCTCTGTATAAACTGTTGGTCCATCGCCTTAACATACACCATACTACGTGGTTGGGTCCATGGTATGGTGATGGACCAAGAGTTCTGACAGACATTCCCAGCCATTATATGGACATAGTCACCAGTCCCGAGGCCTCTAAAACTAATTTCATGTGGGTGTTCCAAAGGCTGCAAGACAGCAAGATGCAAGTGCAAAAAGGCAGAGCTTGCATATGCACCCCTTTGTTCGTGTAACGGAGAATGTTCATCTTAAATGCTAAAAATATTTATATTTTTTTTATTCTAATGGGAAATCATCACAAACAATATACATGTATATCAGATTAAAATTAATGCTTTAAGAGCTATGGGCAATCATATTATGGGTGATTTTCAGACATCAATTAAATGTTTTGTACGGATCGTTTACAACTTATATCATCTCATAATGTAGTTAAGACTTCGACTAAAATGTACATTTGATATCTTAGATAGTTTTGAAAGTCATGTTCCTTTTTCTAGCCACTGCTTGCAATGTGGACAGAAAGATCAGTGATAAAACATTAAACTCCAATTTTTTTCAAAACCAAATATCGAAATCATATATGCATATATCTTATATCATGTTATAGTTTTGGGCCATATAATGTTTTGGAGTTGGTTTTCAAGGCCACTCTTTGTTCTTTTGTCACTACATATTGCCAATAATCTCTTTTCTTATTCATGCCCTCACTATGAACATATCTCGATTAAATGAAACAAATTGGAGGGAACAAAGATTAATATATTAGATTTACTGCCATCTTGCAAAATGGCGCCTCAAGATAAAAGTTCTTTATTGCTTCTGTATTATAAAATTGGCTAATTCATGATTCGAAACCTATGTGCAAATTTCATTCTTGTAGGGTATAATAAAACAGGATACACCTGTATAGCTAAAAGCATTGCGTTGGCAGACACTTTGGACGCCTACTTGAAAATGGCATCTTAAGGACACATGTTTAAAGGTAGCCCGTCCTTTTTGCGGACCTAATTCTGAAAGTTCCCAGACTCTGACATCATTTGAGAGACAGTGACTATATAACCCTTCCCTGGAAGCGACAAAGCGTGCATTATTCGGTTTTGAGGAAATAATCTTCGGTAATTGAAAAAAGTAAAATCTAAGTGAAAACTAGTTAGATTTTCATTTATCCTACGGGAGTTATAGTACCTCTGACCTTAGAATTTCACACTTAGTATCCTAAAGATACGTGCTTAATTATGTGCAAACTTTGATGAAGGTTGCAGATAAAAAGGCACGGGCCATCTTTAAGTGCCTCTACATCTAATTTTGTTGAGTTCCTAATCATTAACCTATGTACCAAATTTAGTGCTTGTACGTAAAAATAGAACAGAATAAAGCTAAGTACATGGCTTTAACAGCCATTTTGGACGCCATCTTGGATCCTCCTTGTCTCCTCATCAGATGAGTACAGTTTGGATACATTCGAGAAAACATTCTTTTTTTTCTTAAAATGTTGAACCGCAAGGAGCATTTCAGAGGTGGTGGGGGAGGGGATGTGCTGTAACTATTTAATGTCAGATGGATACCCCATTCATACCAAATCTTTCCCATTGTCAGAGAAAAATGGCCCCTCCCCCCCCCCCCGCCCCTTGCCACTTGCATACCAACATGTGACGAACTTAAGGTCCCTAATAACTAATGATGATTGTTATCATGTTTGATTAAAATCCCGTTGTTCAACCTTCTGAAAAAGTCAAGAATAAGGGGAAGTTGCCCAATGGGGCATTTTTTTGTGGGGGGGGGGGGGGAGATACCCCCTCCCAGGTCCTTGCCATTTATGTATCCCCATTCTAACAACTTAAGGTCCCTAGTACCTAACGATGGTTCCAGTTATTAATTCTTGAGAAAAAAGTATTAAAGATATAAAAGAAAGTTCCTCCCTGGGGCGTTTTGGGGCTATCCCCCTTTCCCGGCCAGCCCCTTGCCGCTTATGCACCCCAAGTTTAACAACTAACGATCCCTATTACCTAAGGATGATTCCTATCAAGTTTAGTGAAAATCCAGTTATTCATTCTTAAGAAAGTGTCCCAAAGTAAGAGAAAAATGCCCCAGGGGGCGTTTGGGTTATCTTCCGGCCCCCTTGCCACTTATGACCACACATTTTAACAAGGTAAGGTCCCTATTACCAAATGGGGATTCCTATCAAGTTTTTTTCTTTTTGAAAATATTTTGAGATGCCTCTATATCTAATATTGTTGCTAAATGTAATTTTAAACATGTGTACCAAATTTGGTGCTTGAAGACAAAAGTGTACAATTCATCTCATATTTGTCTATTGATATTGATGCTCTATTAATATTCAAAGTAGCCTTTGGTCACGGCCTCAAGGCTTAATGATTTCCTCCGTCAGCGCAATACCCCACTAGCGCCTGGAACGAGACTAACCGCGCTAACCCCAGTGACAGGCGAGGCGTGAACGGAAGATCTTTCGGAGCGCCAGGAGTGTAGGCATATTTCGGCGCACGGGATAGTTCCGTGGATACAACTGCTGATACAACTGAGGGACAACCCACACTCACAGTGCCTTGTCAAAAGGCTATATCGACTCTAGCACAGCATCTCTATGTACAATTGATACTGAAAGGCTGTCGGTGATTCGAAGATGTGGAGGTGGTGTTAAAAGAAATAGCGCATTAAAAATGGTTGCTTACTTCAATTGTATACAGTATTAACGTGTGGAAACTTGCTCGCTAGCGGTGTGCGATTCCTGTGCTCTCAAACCATAAATAAGTTAGCGATTATTTCCGATCGCCCAAAAGTTTACGCAAAAACGATACTTGGTCAGTTGGAACAATATCTGCCAATGAGAACGACATATGCCATACCACTGGAACGTAATATACCGGTATATCGTGTTCCAGAACGATTATATACCAGGATATTTGGTTCTGAGAACCAAATATAATAGGAACGGAATATGCCATCACACCGGCAACGATTTCTCCTTTCAGCCAAGTCCACCGTACCAGCTGGAACGCTACCGTTTATAGACATAACAATGCGTGCACCTGCACAGACTAGGCGTGTTTATAGGTGATATTCATAGAAAATCCAAAAATATGAAGATATTCATCTACAGAAAGCTTATAAGCCATACAATGAGCTCGGATGACATTCAAACAATATATCACTTTCCAAAAAGCGAAATTAGGGTAAAAACAATCACCGTTTTCTCGGGGACAAATTTGACCTACTGTCATCCGAAACGGCCTTTAGGTCTGACGTAAGAAACGGGAGGCGTTATTGTGCATCACACATGCCAATCCGCAGCTTCTTTTCCGCCAGAAGCATCAGGCATTGTTAATGAAACTGTGATGGCAGTTGCAAGTGGATTAACAGGTGTGATACACAATGGTCATTGTGAAGCATATCCCGGCTGTGACGTACACACAACGCCACTTTCCCTTAGGCGATTTCGTAGGTCAGGAAGAGAGTCAATTTAGTGAAATTTGATTTTCATTAAACACATAACTGAACACTTTCATGGCATGTTAGCTGCATAAATTGTTTTAATAACTCATTCAATTATAAAATAAAATATATTTATTTGATTTTATTTCCTATGAATATCACCTTTAAGCGCTACAGTGCGTTGCGCCTACCGTTCGTATTGCACATACATGTACACGAAAAAAGGAGACTCGGCGCTCCACATTTTTGCTGCAACATCCATCATTTATCGTTCTGAATTCATGACGTGCTCCTGCAAGCCTTTGTCAGTTTTAATGGTACACGTCTTAATTCGGCTGCAGTTTTTGCAGAGGGAGGTGTATTTTTAGCGAATTTGTTTCAGTTCGATTTGAGGCGCCATCAATCCAATCATTTTTTACTCCGTCGGAAACACTTTCTTCCCGTTTTTCGTGTCAGCAGCCGTTTTGGTTCTTGATTGTTTACGATTTGTACTGCAATTCTACGGCCACTCTCTAAATGGACATATGGTAAGCATGCTTATAAAAACTTGAAAGAATTTGCCTTATTTTATGTAGTAATATGATACCTATGTTTTAAATTACTGACAAGATTATAATTATATCATACTTACTGCGACCAGCCCGCTCACGCAGTGAGCTGCTCAGGAGCAGTCCCGGGGCTAATATCATACGTGCGTATCACTGTGGACGGCAGGCGCCATCAATCCAATCATTTTTGACTCCGTCGGAAACACTTTCTTCCCGTTTTTCGTGTCAGCAGCCGTTTTGGTCTTGATTGTGTACGATTTGTACTGCAATTCTACGGCCACTGGACAGCTTCCCCCTTACGTCAAAATGTTGTTGGAATTTTGTAAAAGATTCAACACCACCGTCAGCTCCGACAACCTCGAGCTGAAAACCGACGATAACCAGCTCCAGGACGAAGCCACTTCGAACTCGTGTAACAAAAGATTGTTTGTTTATTTTGTTTATTTATTTTCACCATGCATGATATACAATCACATTGACAAGAACAGCGTATTACATCAAAATAGAATACATAGTAGGAACAAAGCATAAACATAAATGTTTGAAGCGCAGAGTCCCTAGAATAACATAGTAGGTAATAAATTCGTTTCGTAAAACATAGCTTGAAATAAAACATTCATGATTTCGTTTAATCGACAGAAATAAAAACAAATAAAATAAGAAAAAAATGTTAATCGTGCCCTCTTATCGTACTATACCTCCTTACCCTGTCATAAAAGGACAGAAACACTTAAGTGTACCTCAAAAGCTATTATGATGAATATTTGGAGAGGAGTAATTCTTTCATATTCCTTTTAAATGATATAATAGTGCTACAATTTCGTATATGAGATGGTAATACATTCCAAATGTCAGGTCCTACATATCTAATTGATTTATGTGCTAAAGCAGTTCTTGGTGTAAACAAATGGAAATCAGAAGAGTGTCTAGTTGGATAGTTATGAATGTCTCTATTTAAAGTGAAATCGTCACAAAATGATACAGGCAATTCTTTTTTGTTTAAGCGGTACATGAACACTGCAATTTGCATGAAATGAATATCAGTAACTTTCAATGTTTTTAGTCTAGAAAATAACGGATCAGTATGATCGAAGTATCCAGACCCAGTACAGGGCCGTACGGCTCTCTTTTGTAGTCTTAAAATAGTATCAGTATTTGCTTTGCAATTTGCCCACTCTATGTTACAGTAAGAGATGCGAGAATGAATAAAAGAATTGTAAATAATAAGCAAAACACGAAGTGGGACAAATGACCGCAGCTTGTACATTACACCAATATACCGAGACAAACTTCGGGAAAGGTCACGTACGTGCTCATGCCAAGAGAGGCACTCATCGATTAGAATTCCTAAGAATTTGGTGTTTTTCTTTTGTTGGATGGAAATGCTATCTATCTTTAATGAAATACTTATTTCTTCTTTCTGAGCACGACTTTTAAAATATATGAAGTTGGTTTTATCCAAATTTAACGACAGTTTATTACATTTAAACCAATTTGATAATTTGGGCAGTTCAGTATTCAACATATGAACAAGAGTTTGTAAGTTTGGATTGGAACAAAAAATATTGGTATCATCCGCAAATAATATATATTGCAATGAGGTGGAGACATTAGAAATATCATTCACATAAATCAAAAAAAGAAGCGGACCTAAAATAGAGCCCTGCGGCACACCACATGTGATTGATGACATAGATGATTTTGCATTATTGAAGGTTGTATATTGACTTCTACAAGAGAGATAACTACGGAACCAATCCAATGGTATGCCACGAATCCCATAATGGTAAAGCTTCTTTAAAAGTATACTATGATCAAGGGTATCAAAAAAATAAATGCCTTACTTAAATCCATAAAAACTCCTATGACATGTTCATGATTGGATAAGGCAGATGATACCCTATCATATAACTTCACAATAGCATATTCAGTTGAATGAAATTTCCTGAATCCATATTGATCATTATTAAGTAACTTATTGGCAATCAAAAATGTATATAACCTATCATAAACGAGTCGTTCTAATATTTTTGAAAAACATGAAAGTATAGAAATGGGCCGATAATTGGTAAATGAGCCAGCATCACCTTTCTTATAGATGGGTATTACTTTTGAAATTTTCATCATTGAGGGAAAACTACCAGATGATAATGACAAGTTAAAAATATAAACGAGAGGTTTAATTATACTTCCAATAATATTCTTTAACAAATGTGTATTCATCGCTTCATGTCCAGTTGAATGACTGGAATTAAGTGACGCAACAATCCTCGTGACCTCAACTGCATTTGTTGAGTTAAAAAATATACTATTTACGGAGGGATTAAATAGAAAGTCTTGGAAATTTTGACTACATCCCTTAACTTTAGAGGCCTGTTCGGCACCTATGTTTGCAAAGAAATTGTTAAAACCATTTGCAATTTCATGTGGATCACTTACAATTCTATCACCGTGTTTAAACTGAGTTGAATGGGAAACATTACCCCTTTTCAGAATATCGTTTACTATTTTCCACTTTGAAGAAGAGTCATTAGCCTGTACAAATTGTTTAGTGTAATACATTCTTTTGGATGTACGTATAACATGAGTTAGTTTATTTCTGTATTGCCTATATTCTAGTTTCTTCAGGTCGGTAGGATTACAAAGGCTTTTTTTATAAAGCCTATTTCTATGTTTAATAGATTTTAAGATTCCTTTAGTAATCCAAGGATGTTTGGGTACATTTTTCCGAGCTTTGATTTTAACTTTTGGTATATTGACATTCAAATAGTTTGTTAATGTTTCTATGAACCTTTGATAAGCAACATCGATGTTATTGCTATTGAAAACATCATTCCCGGTTTCCGACATTAAATCTGTTTTAAACTTTTCTATATTTTCTCCTGTGAATTTACGAGCTTCAATGGCATTCCTATTAGTTCCTTTTTTGATATAACTGAGAAGAAACAAGAAAATAGGCAAGTGATCAGAAACTTCAGAATAAATAAGACCTGATTCAATATCGTAGTCAGAAACATTGGTAAATATATTATCAATTAAGGTACTAGTATTTTTATCTATTCTTGTTGGTTTAGTAATTGTCGAGAACATAGCATGAACATTTAATAACGTATTTAAATCATCAGTAATATCATTGTCAGAAAGCAAATCAATATTGAAATCCCCCATAAGATGCATGTTTTTATTTTCTTGATTCAAGTCATGTAAGAGGTTATCGAGATCGTCCAAAAACATTTTCTTGTCCTTGCTTGGGGGTCTATATATGATACAGATTACATCATTTTTGCCAGAAAGACAAGAATCAATTTCAATAGAAAGTAGTTCAGCACTGTCATTACGAAGAGAGAGATCAGAGCGAAGTTTAAATGACAGAGCGTTGTTGACATAAAAAGCTACCCCTCCTCCTCTACCCTCTAGTCTATCAGAACGTATCAATGAATAATCAGGAATGTCATACAGAGGAGGTGAATTACTATGTAACCACGTTTCGCTGACACCTACTACAGAAAATGTGCAATCGAGAGAATCTAACAGCAGTTGTACATTGTCAAAATTCCTAGCGAGACTACGGGCATTCATATGCAAATAAGTTTGCCGTCGACCTTTTTTCTGGAATCTTGTCTTAAACTCAGCAGGTAAATAATATTCACATCTAACATTTGGAGATATGATGGGATCAATGTCATCCATAGTTAAAACCACACATCTCAGAGTAATACTTGCTGAGGTACAAGTGTTGCTGAATAAATAAAGTCATTTGAGGTACATACTCATAGTAGTAGTAAAATACAATGGGGCAACATGAAAAAATAAGAACAGAAATCATTTCTATCAAAATACATGTACGTTTAGCGTATAGTGGCATTTGAACGAAACATGGAGTATCTGCCATATATACCCAAGCTAGAATTTTCAATAGAAGGTAAAAACAACATGAGCACAATTAAATAATTTGTATAAAGGAGTAAGGGTATCAGCATTTCTAACTTTTTACCCCTTATCATCAATACTATGTTTTGTTTTGTTTTTTGTTTTATTTTTTTTTTACTTTAACATCGTACGCTTGTATGTGAAAAAAGAGAAAATGAACCCTACCTAAAGACTTTTATCAAGGTTTTAAATAGTTATACAATAAATCAGAGTCTTCATATTCGTTAGATTGTAAAAGGTTGCTTCACCTACATGTATGTTGTTATTACACAACTCAATAAATAACAGTTTCAATATTTTACTGAGAGCACAAAAAGGTTAAGTCATCAAATAACTTGTAGCATAACAAAACAGGCGAAAGAAGATTTCTCAATATTTGAAATCAGGAGTTTCAGGATTCGGATCAGGACTATGTTTTCCAATAAATGCTGAAAAGAATAATAAGAGCATATAGTACAGTATTTTGTAGCCCCTGAAAAACAAATAATCAAGCTCCAGATCGTAGTATCAATCTTCGTGTTAATAGCAGTAAATAGAGAGGTTCTAATGAACAATCACCTGAAGAAATGATATTTATATTCACACTGGATCGTGACTGTCAAAGTTGGAAACAAAACAATTACAGGAAATGAGTTAGGAAGAAAAATCAGTACCTTGTTGACGGGTGGTAGTATTAATCCCGGTATTAATCCTTGTAATCAATCCACTTAGACGTGCCTTTTTCTTTTGACTGTAAGCACACATCCGTGCCTCTAACGAAGATTTTCGTAGAAAGCCCGAGCTCTTTACGCATCTTGTAGGCTTCTTTGGCTAGGAAAGCGCGACGACTTTTCATGGATGGTGGGAGATCCGATCGCACGGTGATCCGTGATTGGGGTTGAGGCTTGGCGCTATCCGGAGAGGCTGCAGCCCCGGCTCGATTTCCCCGCTTGCCTTCAAATGCAGCCAAAACGGCGTTTCGATCCTTCATGTAGCAGAACCGCGCTATGATTGGGACGGGTCCACGCTGGCTGGTCTGATCACCCGTTCCTCGTCGAGGTAGGCGATGAGCATTGGCGATAGCAATAGCAGCTGCATCTTCAAGGCCAAGGGAAACAAATACATCCTTCAGGACCGTATACACATTTTCACCTTCAGCTTGATTTACACCATAGAAGAGGAGATTAGATTTCCGATTGTGGATTTCCAAAGAAAGGAGTTTAACTTCCAAAGATTTCACCATCTTTTGTGTTGAATCTTTCACTTCGGGTAACTTCTGATCCTCAATTTCTTTGATTTTCCCTGCGCTGAAATTCACACTTACTTCTAGGTCGGTAAACCTTTTATTGATAGCGGCCAAATCAGTAGAGATGCTATCAAGCTTGGAAGAAATGGATGCTTTAAACGCAGAGATGTTATTGTAGAGGTCGGTTAGCGTAATCTCCTGAACCTCAGGAGGGCTGTCGATTGGGTCGTCCGATGAGCCATCAGCATCCCCAGCTGCCGCGAGGGCTGTTGCCTGATGATGAGGTTTCGAGGCATTAGCACGTGTGCGTGTCTTCTTCCTGGTCGCGTCAGCCATGCTTCCAGCAACAGATGAAACAAATGGCTTTACTATTTCCACAAAATAAGTTAATTGGTTAAAAAAATATGATGAGAAGGATGCCAAATAAGTTCACTCCATAGAAGTAAATGATAAGGTGCAAGAATGTACTCAAAATCGAAAAAATAGTGGGTGAAGGCAGAGAGCTGTCAAACTACACGTGCGTTCGTGCCGGCGCCATGTTGTGACCATCTGTGCAACTTGATTGGTAATATATATTGACTAACACCTTTAATGATACTAGTTCTTTAGGAATTCTTTTTCTTTTTCTTTATTTATCTTTATATCTTAAGCCTGTCACCGAACCAGAAGTAAATCAAATAATCAAAAGTTTTCGATATGACAACATATCTGTTGATATTGCAAAACCTTTTACATACTTTATTCGCAGACCTTTGGCACACATATGCAATTTGTCAATACAAACTGGTGTATTCCCCTCCAAAATGAAAATCGCAATAGTTGTGCCCATATTCAAGAAATACCTCACTTCAGATTGTAGCAAATATAGACTCACTTCTATCCTTCCATTATTTTCCAAGGGACTCGAGAGAGTTGTTTACAATCGTATCTACAATTTCATGGTGTGTAATATATCATTTGTTCCAACCAATACGGGTTTAGAACGAATTGCTCTACCGAATTTGCTTTAATCAATCTTTATGATAAAATCCTGAATTATGTCTGAATAAGCATGCAATAGCTATTTTTATGGATTTATCAATTTAGCATTTGATACCCTTTGGCATACAATACTATTAACAAAATTGCGTTATAGGGATTCGAGGCATACCACTTCTTTGGTTTCAAGGCTATCTCGCTGACAGAAAATAATACACTGTTTTTAACTCACATACTTCTGATTTCATGTTTCTTACACCTGGTGTACCACAGGGTTCACTACTTCATTGTTTCTAATATATATAAATGATCCCGAAGGGGGGGGGGGGGGGGTGGGGGGGGGGAGGGGGGACTCACATACATTGATGGTACGGGGACGTGCCGTTTTGAAGACCCCCTTTTTGAGACCTCGATATCCGTTCTTTAGATCCTCTATATCCTACGCATGCATGGCGAAAGTTCCGCGAAAGTTCCGCTCCTTAGCCTCCCCGCTGTGCCGCAGGGCTGTGCCCCTCCCTCCGTTCCCCAGGTCCGCGGTTTGCGCCTGCCTAATATTTGTCTAAATTTGCAGCTAGCCGGCCAATCTGAAGAGTACGCAAGAAATTACGCGTAGACTTCTATACTGCATGGGACTTGCATCCAATACCCATGCGATTTTCCAGAGCTCTCATTCGTAGCAAATTGGCAACATCATTGTTTTTATTTGTTGGCCAGCTGAGCTGAGCCGATCGAGCACCGATCGTGCAGCTTGCTACGCTTCAAGGTCAACCCGGCCTCCCGACCCACCGGCCGAGCGAGCTGCAAGAAAACCCTGACGTAAACACAACGCGTCGCATGTGCAGCGAGGATATTTCTTAATATGCAGTTCCCATGACCCCATTTTTTCACTTTGTTAATTTGTTTTGCAGTTCTGTAGACCCTATTTTTCACAATGCCGGTATATTTTTGTTCCTTAGACCCCATATTTTACGCGGATTTTACCCTTGTAGTCAGTTCCTTAGACCCCCATTTCGGGGTTTCGTGAGGCACACCCCCATCAAAATATGATTTGAGTGCCCCCCCCCCCCCCCCCCAGGGTCAATGATATGATAAATTCCCCACATCCTTCTGACTACGTTCTTTTTTGCAGTCGACACTGCTTTAGTTGCCTCTGAGGAAAGCATTTACATTTTGATCAATAAAGTGAATGTTCATTTGATGCATGTTCACAATTAGCTTTTGGGTGCAATAGATTATCTCTAAACGTTGTAAAAACTCCATTTGTTGTTTTCAGACATAGACAAGACCTAAATACGTGTTATAATTATGATCCCTTATACATCAACAACATTAGAATTAAGCAATGTTCTGTGGTTACATATCTTGGAGTGCTTGTAGATATGTATTTATGTTGGGATTTTCATATAAATTTTGTTTGCGGAAATTATCACGTAACATTGGTATTATGAATAATCTGAAACTCACTATTCCACGTAAATTCTTGTTAATGATGTGCAATGCATTCATAGTGCCTCACATCGCTCATTGCAATGCGTTATGGGGTTCGTTGCATCCTTCTAAATTAGTCAGACCATGGACCTATCATGGATGGACTGCGCTCGGATAGACTTGCTTTGATCTATGAGGTCCGCCGCCTCATAAAAATTCAAGACATTCAGGTGTTTTAAACAATTAGCTGTATTTCTAATTAGGTAGTGCCTTCTCTGAATAACAAAAGAAAATCTGTTTTGAGAAGTACGTCAACCGTTCAGCCTTCGCTGGGAGCTCGTAGCTGGCTTTTTACATCACGCACTGTGAATTAGTTTTGGGGTGAGCGAAGGGAAATTTTGAAAAAATTGTAGAAAGAATTTGATCTGTTACTTTTTCGGACACCTCCGCACACGAAATTGAGGTTGTTTCCATGAAAGATGAAACATTCAATAAACGATTTACAAGATATTTTTAAGGAAATATGATTCGGAAATGTGCGATATGGAGGCATTTCTCTGGTATGTTTTCTACAGTATTCTCCTTTTATCACAAAAACGAAGAAACAATACAATCTGAAATTCACACAATCGTATCTTAATAACATGTAATACTACTGCACATGCACTTCAGTTCATGAAGTGGTTCTAAAATCTTCTGCGCATACAGAATATATATTCCTCAAAATGCATCCTACAGTTTTCATGCTTGTTTGGCGGCGGATCTCCCTCGATCAAAAAGCCAAACGCGTCAAATATTCCATTGTGATATCAATGCACGCGACTGCTGTCGGAATAAATTACACTTCGTGTGCTGACTCCATTCCTTACACCTCTCTGGTCAGACTTCATCGTTTATACAGAACAGAATCCTCCGTATTATGTGCCAGTTCTCATTACCTTGAATCTTCGTTACCCCTGTTCGAACGTTGCTTAATGTTATTGATATAAATACGATGCAAATTGCCTGTTTAATGCGTAGATACTTTTCAAACCTTCTTATCTCGTGCACATGTTTTCATTGAATGCTGAAATTCATCAGTACAATACCCTTCAACCTGTAAAATTCCACATGTGGAAAGTTAAATACAAAATACTCTTTCCAAATCAGCCCGTTGTTTAGGTCCAGTAACCTAGAATTCATTACCATCCCACATTCAGAATGCTTAGTTTCGTAATTCTTTTAAAATCAACTTGTAAACAGTGTCAAAATAAAATGTAAGCCAAATTACAAAGGTTAACTGACTGGCAATGGAAGCCACGTTGCTCAGTAATGTGTTTCTTTTGTAATAGCTTTAAACACCACATGGCCGAGTTAATTCGATCCATCTTCGAAAAGCCCTTATACCATATGTTTTATAATACAGGTAACCTAGGCTCTGTGGCGCACTGGATGCATCGCATTCTTAATTCTTTTGTCTATCCTTTTCGCAGCTAGGAGCCGTGCCTAATTTATTGTTACCCACGTTTTTTCCGTTTGCCTGATTTTGCCCTAAGGATATTATGTAATAGTAAGTGACGTGAGCACATATGGGAGAACATGATTGGTAGATTTTGTTTTGGTATGATGGAACGAGGGTCCGAGAGTACATGAGTTTGAGGGAGTGGTGTGAGAAGCTATTTTGTCGTGTTTTGTCACCCACGGGGAGGAGTCCTGTGTGCGGGAGAGAGTCGGAGGAGTCTGGGGACTTGCTGCATGAGAGTGAGTGTATCCGCCCCAACTCTAGCTGTTTCTGCTGTCATGAGCGGGAAGTGCAGACGGCCGTCGTGTGGACACATATACCTCCGGGAGGCAGGTAACAGGGTCTTAAATTCTTCAAAATAACTGTATGTCTGAAACATGCCAGTTTGCGGGGGGTTTCTACAACTGTTTAATTTTTTGTATAGGCAAGTCTTTCAGATTGAAGTTTGGCTTTCTAAAAATCAGTGCTTTCAACTAAAGTTAATATTTTGAATGCAAACAATTTCTGACACGAAAACTACCATTTCAAATTGAATGATTTCTTCTAGTTTGGAAACTGAACGTATGTATTTTTCAGCAAAAAACTGAAATGTGTTTAATTAGTAGTCAAATGTCATAAACGCCCTCTTTTGGCAAGTAACAAAAGTCGGCCATTTTATGTCAGCCATGTCGAACTTTGAGGAAGCCTATATTGTTGGGTATCTCTCATTGATTGGTACCACCGTGTATTTACGGCATATAATTTTATATTAGGATGAAAATGAGAACTACTTTAGCGTGGTTATATGTTTTGATAATCAATGGTTTATGTAACTTAACGCATTTTGTTAACAAGCGGTCATAAGTAATGGTTGCTGGTTAAATTGAAGTATTGTACATAGCAGAGGTATGAATCATTCAAGCACTGGACATTATTATGCTAGTAGATGGCTATTATGCTAATTGGAGATATCGAGGAGATATCCGGTTAGTGTTTTTTTTTTTTTTTTTTTTTGCGAAGTCTATTTGGTAAACCAGATGGTGTGATTATTGTCCTTTTAAGATGTCGTGCATGTGCTTTACAAGATATAAAGTTAAAGCGTACAAGTTATACTTGGGTGGAATGTATATTTATGATGCGGTGTAACTATATTTCAGCAGTAATCAAGGGTTCAGCCGTCACGTGCCCTTGCACCCAGACCGGGCGGTGACTGTTCGGTTTCCTGGTCTCCCTCATCGACGTCGCCGAGCAACGAGGATCGCAACTACAACCACCTCAGCTCGGGCATCGACGTCCTACCGTGTAACCTCGACATCGGGTCTTGTGATGAACTCGCCGCTTCAAAAATCAACGTTATCGCGATCGCGTCGTCAAGGCAACTGCGCTGAACATTATCAACCGGCCATATCCGGGTTTTGATACCTGTACCGAAGTTTGATGTAAACCCATAATTTAATTCATTACTTTTGATATATATATATATATGACTAGTAGACAGGGTCAATCTGAAAATATTTGATTGTTTATCCATCCTCATTCCTATTTAAAGATTATTGTATTGAGGCAACATTTCACTGTTCAATTCAATTGCTATGTGTATGTTATTGCGTTTCATTATAATCTGATTATTTCATGCATTCCTTATAATTCAAGTTTCATTTTGAAACTACATTAACATTAGTTCCGATTTTTATTCTTTATTCATTTTATTTATGAAGAACCCCACAATGTGACAAACAGCATTCCTCCTTTCTAAATACTCTTTACCTGGCGCAACATAGAATAAAACAAGTTAGCGGTTAAGCTCCACGGTGTAATTGTTTTATTTATCTGCATGTTCTTTTTACACAGATGTACCCAATTTATCAAGCCACTGAGGATTTTACGGGTAAACCTTTTTCTGCATTGTTTATACTTGACCCGTGCTCGTATTGGGCATTCTTATTGACTCATGCATACTTATTTGCAGTAGAAAATCCACCTCAATGCATATCATGTTTAATTATACGCTAACAATTAAACAAATTCTCCTTGAACGTGTTGAACTTGCAAATATTCGAATCAACTTTTTGATTGTCCTGACCTCAAGACACCATTTAGAGATATTTCGCGATTATATGTTATAAACTTTCTAAAGTAGATCAATCTTTACATTAGATTTTAAGTGGGAAACTGCTCGGATCCCAATTACAACAGGTATACCCTTGGGCAAGGTGTTTTATTTCAATTGCCTAGTCTTTCGGAGGAGACTTTAAACCGTCGGTCCCGTGTAAAGGAGAGTCACACCATTGGCACGTTAAAGAACCTGCTTCTCTTTTCATAAAGAGTAAGGAAGTTATCCCGAGGAAGTAGTTAACATATTGATTTATTTCTGATTTATAATCCTGCTCAAATTCTGTAAATCACATTAGGGAAACTTGAATTGTATAATCTTTTTAGATGAACTAATCGACACTTATATGACACTCAAGTGTTAGTAGTGTCGTTAATTTCTTATCAATCAATCATTGTTTATACTTACATCTCTGCAATACTTATGTTGTGCCTCTTTTTATTAATCGTCGCTATTGCCGATCAGTCACTATTTATATTTTCCTATGTTAAGTCATATGTTGATGTAATACATGCTTCAATGTTGTATATTATTTTTAGTTCTAGATTCGATGTACTGGTGGTCAAGACGCGACCCATCGACATCGCCTGGCCCGCCAACGCCAAGGGGATCGTGCGGGAGATCCTGGATTATGTCATGGACGGCAAAACACGCCCTTTCCTGGTCCATGCCCTCTCCGTCAGCAGCCACGTGTACGCCGAGATGCTCGACCTGATGGATGCATCAGAGGGAGAAGAAGCGCACGTCTGCGGAGCGGAGTAGCCGTTAGGTGTATGCGTCGGTGCGTTACCGCATCGTTGATTAGATCCTGTACAGTTGTATTCTCTCCAGGGATAGCTACGAGGGTATCTACTCGCAGGCCGCCAACAACTCCTTAACGCAGTTTGTCATCAAGAGGGTTGCAGAGACCTTCTATTGGCTGACCAACAAGTACACCATGGATAGCATCGTCAAGGTGAGCTTGAAGGGTGAACTCTCTCGTGAGCATTGGCGTGAACATGTGTAGTAAGCCAATGTGGTTTTCAGGGAATGGTAATGTAAGAGTTAAAGGTCCGTCTCATTGGTGGAGATGTCGCAAGGACAGTATAGATAAGTTACAGAGTCTTACAGGAGACTTGAAAAAAATCAAACACATTCGAATTCATGATGACTTCTCGGACACCC
The DNA here is from genome assembly GCA_963669155.1 of Arbacia lixula. Taxonomy (NCBI): domain Eukaryota; kingdom Metazoa; phylum Echinodermata; class Echinoidea; order Arbacioida; family Arbaciidae; genus Arbacia; species Arbacia lixula. The sequence goes on along the minus strand of OZ022581.1, from coordinate 11,022,358 downwards.
GTCTAGTCTTGCGGAGACTCGGTCTCAAACAAGCCACATATTTCTAACACTTTACAAGGCATAAACTCAGCAGTAATTTACATCTTGGGGAATCATAATTCATAGTGATTCATTAATGTATGACGGAAAGCGAGAATTCCATAAGAATTTCCAAAGAAACAAAGCAGACTTCATTAAAGGTCTTATTGTTCTGCATGGTCCTTCAGGTGAATGAGATCTTCACTGGCCGCCCGGTCAAGGCACCCGCCCTGAACCTCTTCTCTCGCGATGACCCGATCGCCACGGCCAAGGAAAACGACGAGTTGGTCGTGCAGTGGCGCAAGCATCTGGAGAGCGACCTTGACGTCAAGTGTTGCAGAGCTCCCCACATTGCGAAACACAGTGACGAGTAGGATCAGGAGAGCATCTACGGCTTTATGGGCAAGCTGACACTTCAGAGCTGCCGCACGTTCCAGTTAGAGAAGCTCAGCAGTAATTTACATCTTGGGGAATCATAATTCATAATGATTCATTGATGTATGAAGGAAAGCGAGAATTCCATAAGAATTCCGTCGTCGGCGGGGACGCTACTGTAGGAAGCGCCAAAGCAGGCCGAATTAAAGTAGAATGAGTGACGGAGATTGTCGAGAACTCGCGGAGCTCAACAAATGAACACTAGGCTAAATCTTTCTAAAGGAGTGGTCACTATGGACTGTAGGATGGACTTTGACTTAACGAAGGATGAGTGAGGGAGATAATTAATCCGCGCAGCCAGCTTGACAAATGAACAAGAAATCTCTCCTACCAGAGATGCCATTTTAGGATGGACTTTTGTGAAACTTGACAAAATGGTAAGGGAGAGAGAGAGCCCGCTGAGCTAGCACAACAAATCACTCTAAATCTTCCCTAAAATAAAGGTCACGATGAATTAACGGATGGGCTTTGGAATGATTTGAAGAGAACGGGCAGAGGTAGCTCAACTAATCAACGCAAATTCTGTCCTTTAGGAGAGGTCATTGAAGGGTGGACTTTTCCACAGAGGAACACCGGGGTAACTCCACACCCCGCTCCACACATGTCCTATATAAATATCAGCGACACCTCTCTCTTGATTAAGCTGCGAGCTTTAGAATTGACTGGTCAGAAATAACCGCCAATCTTAATTGTTTACATGCCGAAACTCATCATTATCACATCATCATTAACACATCATTATTGAACCAGCGGACTGCATCTCCTTTGGGGTATTGAGCATTAGTTTATAACTGATGCAGGGGAACAAAAGGTATTTTGTATCCACCCATTGGACAGTCAGTATAGACATGTTTACCATAATAGCGGATCATATTCAGATATGCCTAGAACGAGTATTTACCTAACTTGTGACATATGACTCAGGTCATAGCTGTATGTGTTATGTCACACACAGAAGAATGTTTCATTATGTATGTATATTATGAAACTGATATGTGAGCTAAGAATCTGAAGGTTGAGATTTTGTACGTCGTATACTGTGTAAAGTTGACTTGAAAGAGTTTGGATTGATTAAAAAGAACCAGGGGTATGGGGCATGGGAAGAAGGATTATTAAGTTGATAAGCATCCTGACTGACTGGTTTACCATGATATGCAATTTATACAAAGAGCTCAGTACAGAGAATTCTATGGCACTCCATGATCGCCTACGTCACACGACAAAGCACCCAGAGAGAGAGAGAGATGGTATATCAAGCAGTCATATTAACTATCAAGATAGCTTGGACAGACCACAAGGCAAATCATGGTCGTTGAATTATTTCACGAAAAGTTTGATTGCATGCATGAATACTTTTGAACAAAGAATGACACCACCTTTCTTAACCCTAATACTACCGGGGTATTTCAAATCATGCTGCTAGGGTGGGGGCATTATGGCCATGGGCCGCCCGATTCCCTCAATTTTTTTTTGATAAGGGTCAAGAATTATGTACTCTACAAGTTGTATAGCTAAATTTACGAAAAGTGTCTTTATTTTTAAATTCAATAATGTATGCTCATTTATGTAAGAAATCACTAGATAAAGCCTCAGGAATATCAATTTCTGGTACAAATGTCTTTCAAAAATCCCTCAATTCCTAAAAAAAAAAGGATAGGTTGTGGTACTTATTTCTCACGTATTTCATTGTTTTTCATCAAGCGCATTTTGCGATTTGGGTGTAAGTGTGTGTGTGAATGTATGTGTATGTGGGTTTGTGTGTGTTGTAATTACTTACACTACCTATTAGAAAAGTATTTACATAAAATGGGAAATCTTCTGCATGATTTTGTCCATATGGTTGTGCTCAGTCATATAGAAAAATAGCGAAATTTCAGTGACATGTGTTTGGTAAACGTAATCTGATATCGGCACGGTAGGTCCGATCGTCATTAATTTGGTATCAAAATGTGCAGAAAGGATCAGAAAAAAAATAATGTTCGTTTCTAAATATTGAGGTGTTCGGAAGACCCGACAAAGAATTGACGGTGGTGGGGGCATAATGCACCCCCGTGAGTATTAGGATTAAAGGATTGTGAAGATGTTGAATTCTCAATACTGCACATATGAGGGAAAGTCGTCCCATGATGTATTAGTGAAAGAGACCGGCGGCATGGATCATTCTTCGACACAAATCCCCGTAACACACACGCCCGCGTTGCAAGTAATAGCATGTGAAGTGCACAGTATTGATGCAAGAACACGCCATTGAAATCATTCTCTATAAGAAGCAGAGTAATTATGGTTGTATTTAATTGAGGAAAGCAATGTTTGAACTAACTATTTCTCTCTCAAATGACATTCTATTGCATGTGAATCTCCAACGATATAAGCTATCCATCATGTACATTGTATATCTATATATTCATGTCATCAGAATCAGTGTTGGCGTGTGTAAAGTATCTAATTGGTGATTCAAATGGCTTAGCTTCTTTGCATTTTAGAGTGTACAGCTCGGTTTTTCTTGATTTCCCCCGAGATGGGTTAGGCCATTTCCTGACCTATTTAATCTGACCTAGTCTTTCTGACCTAGTTTTTTGCCATTCACTCAGTACGGCCTCTGTTATTGGCTACTGTGCTAATGAATATTCAAGACTATGGTATGGTTTGTCGAACATTCGCGCCAGCGCGGCCAAAGAGGCGGCCAGGAGGCGCAATTTTTTCGAACATTCGCGCCGGCGCGCCCAAAGAGGCGGCCAGGAGGCGCAATTTTTTCGAACATTCGCGCCGGCGCGCCCAAAGAGGCGGCCAGGAGGCGCAATTTTTTTTTTTTACACGCTAGCTCATAGACGCCAGAGCTTTTCACAGCTGAGAGAGAAATCCTTGCTCTCTGCAATCGGTCACAGCCTGCGAGAGCACGCTCATGCCGATATCAGCTGTTCCTTTGTACCATTGTATGTGGGTAATGAGTTGATATAAGGACACTAGAAAACCTATTACTGTGCACAAATGCCATGTTGTGATAAAAAGTTGAGTAAATAGATATGTGTTTGTGTTATAATTATTTCATGTTTGCTAGGTTTTATTACACTATTTATTATTTTTTTTATCTGTCCCTCCCGACATGATGCTCTAAATCCCCTAGAGCAAAATGGAATCTCCCGTCTCTTTTTCCCCAAATTTTGCTAGAGAAAAAAATATTGGAGTCATCGACTGTTTGATAGGGGTGCATAATAAATTTCTACCAAAAATATTCTTTATTCAATCATTCAATAACATTTTCATGAGATGATGTATTCTTCAATAATACAACAAGGATAAACAAATTCACTTTTATCTTATTGTCCAACAAAAATCCAGTGTTTTTTACATTATATTTTCTTTCTGAGAGCACCGTCCCCTTTTTCTGTAGTGGAGCAGTCCGGCGCCGGCAATTCCCGCGTGGACTAGCGCGCCTCCAGCTCACCAGCTCCTGGCGATGGCCGCCTCTTTGGCCGGCGCGACGTTCGACAAGCCATACCATCGTCTTGAATATTCATTAGTACAGTAGCCAATAACAGAGGCCGTCTCATAAAAACTGCCTCGTGTACAAAATGAATGGCAAAAAAACTAGGTCAGAAAGACTAGGTCAGATTAAATAGGTCAGGAAATGGCCTAACCCCCCCGAGATGTTCCTTCACATATCCTCTCTGCTTGTGGTCTGCGTCAGGTTTCGCTGAAACACCTTGCGTCGGACGCAAGGACGACGCAGGGAAGGGTCGTAGAAGTTGGCAAGCAAGCTTGCCACGTAGGAAAACATGGACAGCCGGTTGTGACCATGGCATAAGGGATCCTAGTATAAATGTACTTATCTTCTAAAGGATGGAATGAATAAGAACTTAATAGGTTATATTTTTAAGCCTTTAATAAAGACAGCATTATGAAAGAACAGGTATGTATTTTTAATTTTTAGTTCTTGAAATAAAATATATGGTTGTCACATATCCCACCTAATATCCCTCATTCTCATGTTCGATGTTATATTGTAATAAATCATTTTACTTTCTTACTCTGATTTTAGTTGTATTTTTGTGGGGAGGGGGGGGGGGGGCTCAGCCAACAAATATGTAAGAAAACATGACATTTTTTATATTCAGGAGAATTTTTGTCGACAATTGCCAAAGTGTTGCATCACTGTTTGAATTGAGTTTTGACTAGGACAATTCTCTGCATCCACAATGTAGATATTTGAGTGTTTCCTTCATCAAAACAATGAGCATTTACATGATTATACATGGATCAGTTTCATCATTACCGTATTGATATATGTCATGAATTTGAAAATGTTGATGCATTCCAGAATAAAAGAAATATTTGTGGGGAAAATAAGCAACCGTCTCCGTCTGCTTATCTGAATGTAGAGTACCGAAGAGTGACGCCATTTGAGCATTATTGTCAAAACAAATGGCTCTAAAAAATACGGGCAGAACAAGCAGCGGTGATTACAAGGGGGAATGTAATTGAGAATGCCGGACACTAGCCCGATATACAATATAGGACAGGTAAACCTCTCAGTGGAGTGAGTTTGTTTAGAGCCAATTTGTCTCGACAACATGTTCATATGACGACACCACCTCGGTACTCTATGTGAAAGAATGCTTGCATCGGAAGAGAAAAGAACAACGAAGATGGCTTTAGAGAAAGAGAGGTGGGGTGGGGGTAGAGAGAGAGAGAGAGAGGAGGAGGGAGAAAGAGGAGGAGAGAGAGAGGTTGGGAGAGAGAGACGGAGAGAAAAGCGAGCGCCATGGAAAAGTAGTAACATTTCAATGGCCAATTATGTCACAGCATATAAAATGTCATATCATAGTTCATGTTACTACAAGATTGTATCAGATTTAGAGGGCTCTCGGATCACTTTCAGGATATATTTGGGCAAGAAATACCCTCCCAATGTGATTTTTTTTTTCATAAATTTCACATTTCTTTATATCCAAAAGAAAATTACCTCAGTAATAGATAGAAACTTGTTGACGATCTGCAAATATATATGTTTAATACTCTTTGAAAAGGAATCAACATCAGCAATCGGTCTGTTGGCTCTGAGAAGGGACCATCAGACTCTCAAATCTCGATACATCTCGATAGCGAGTTATCCAATCAGCGCCACCAGCGCTATCGAAATTTATCGAGAATTAACCAATAGAACGTCAGGATTCTATCGAAAATTGCAGCCGCGGGACCAGCTGATCACACGCACGTACGTTCATGTACACGCAGCGGGTTCGCGATCATTCACCATACACTATTCACTCATCTACGTGAAATGAACAACTCTCTCTCCGGAAAAGTTGCTAAAAATCTGGGTTTTACTTATCTAGATTGTGTTGCTTTGCTGTTATTCACAATTTTGCAGAACAGACCTCCCTGACTAAGCTCTACACGTATTAAAGTGAGTACCAATTTGCCACTGTTTAGTGTTTGTCATAACATGTCCCACCGTGTCCCACACATCCATTTCTGTGTTAGTTCACAACACTTGAGTAGGATCATCAGCGTCGTTCAACAACATTGTCTCATAAAATGTTCTACCTTGACAATCAACTGACAGTCGAGTGGAAACTATGGGGCATACTTCGTCAGCTGGATGACTATTTCAAGTTCAACACTTGAATTTATGCTACATTTATATTATTTTACAACAAGATGGACTCTCACTGACTGTTTACCAATCAGTACAGTATTCAGTTTTTTTTAATATTAATCAACTGGCAGTCGAGTAGTACTGGATCACACTTTCTCGGCTGAATGACCATTTAGAATTTAACACTTCTCATTTTATGAGACGATATGTTTGGCGACAAGGCATGGAAAGTTGGCAATCGCCAGAGCTTAAGTTCAAGTTCTTGAGAATTAACTGGCTCATCAAAAAATCAAGTCTGCCTAGACATGTACTAGTTTTAGGCAGAGCCAAAACTGGGGCATAGCAGTTTTGTCACCCACAATATCTCAGCTTACATTCATGGCTCAGTGGATAAGACGTTGGTTTCTCGATCTATAGCCCCGTGGTCCAAATCTATGCCTCTATTACTTCGCCTCTATTGTGCAACTGATTATCATCCTGTTTTGTCTTTGTCTACTCTAATAGAACTTGGTGGAGGCTTTTTATTCCATCTCAAAGAAGGGGGAAGGTGGGGGAGGGGGAGTAGATAGAGGAAGTAGCATTGCGTGAAATAGCCCTTCTCATTTATGGAATGTTACATTCTATGGCAGATATTTCACAATCAGCCAGGGATACAATTCTTTTGCGTAGCAACGGAGATCGCGATATTTCTGGTTATTTTCGCAAGTGGGCGAGACACAATATTGCTAATGCCTTGTTATTCTGAGTGATCATCAGAATAAACATTTTCTTTGTTTATCCTTCAGCTACCTTGCTCAAAACCGCACAATCACAAGCTACTGTAGTTTAATGGTAAAACAGTTCTTAATCTAAGAACAGTTCTGGGTTCAAGTCCCAGCGGTGGCAAATTTGTGCACGTTTTGAGCCATAAAGTGGTTAAATTATCTAATTACAGTATCCATAATAATAATTTCCATAGTTAACATAAGTATAAATAAAACATGTACATTTTCTATACCAAAATGGAATTTCCATTTTTAGGTCAAGTTGAAACAGAATTATACATTTTCTGAAATGGAAAAGACCATTTTTGAAACAGGAAATCGCTGTTACCACACTGGTACCTATGTCGATTGTGACCCTTAACTTCATGACCCCCAAATCGTATTGTTCCATTGCCACCTACTACGTTTGAAGTTGATGACAAATCACCATAACCAGCTACTCCAATATCTTCAAGCAAATAATGAGTCCGACACCTTTCCACATGACCCTGAGAGAAATTAGTGTTCTCTCAATCATACATTTGCTAGAATTTAGACATTACTCTCAAAAGTTTATCTCACACAAAAAAAATATTATTATCATTCATATGTCATTCTCATCTCCATCCTTTGACCTCATTACCCATTAATATAATCATATCATTAGCACTCCTGTAGATATATGCCTAGAATGCTGATATTGTTGATGCTGTTAATCACCTAGGTCACGCTTCCACTCATAACATTATTGATTTTGATTAGATTTATCTAAATGTGTCAGGGATTGTAATCGCCATTGTAACATGTGTTTTGCCTCTTTTAAAGCTAAGCTTGGGAGTCAAAAACTTGATGAAACATGTGACTTAATGTATTATGAGAAGATGTAGTTTCAGTCAGGTTGTATACCAGGAAACCATGTATTAGAACAGCGCTCAGTGTTCAGCGATCCATGTGCTGGAAACCATGACATACATTCGCGAACAGACACCTGGGACGCAGATTGTATTTTTATAAATCTCATAAATCCTGATCTTTCATGAAAATTGTAATATAAATCAGTAACAAACTTCGATTCTGGAAAACATATCCTAGAAACACATACAAACATAGGTGTTCGGATACTCAACGCCTCATCCAACAATACACATTGTGTTTTCAGCCCCTCAAACATGTTATCGTTATTATTGATTCAAATTCAAAATACTGAATTCCATACTGCCAACAATGCAATATAAGTATCAATGGCGACTTTTCTTGAAAGAACGATAAAACAAAAAGGTTGAAAAAAAAAAGGAATTAAGATAAAATCAGAAATTAATGTTGATGTCGCACTTTTTTTAAGGTACTCTTGATACAAACACTACAAAGGAAGTCTAGATGAAAAACATTTGCGTCTTTTGGACCTTACCCTAAGGGGTTTGAAGAAAAATGTCTGAAATCACACATTAACTATGCTAAAATCTAATTATGGAAAAACATTTTGGTGAATAAATTAAATTGGCATTATTGCAAGAAATTACATCGTGGGCAACATGCGCATTGATTTTCATCGTGTTCGTGTGGTTGACAATCAACATCTCAAGGGGGGGGGGGGGGTTGCTGGGAGTCACCATTTTTTCAACAGAAGATGTATAATTTTGTATGGAATTCCTTTATTCTGTTTCATTGTTGCTTGCTTGTATGAATTATGCAAGAAATGGAGGAGGGTACAGAAGGACTTTGGAAAATATCTTGGTACATGTATACTCATATTCATCTTTTACCCCTTTTGGCAGGTGTAATTGATCTTGGTGTATGGTTCGAATAATGATGCTAGCCACAATGTTCTACTATTGTTGCATAAACTGACATGGGTAAATATAGTCGTTTCACAAACACATAAATGATTAACCTTCTGTTTTCCTATCTTTCATTCCTTTTAATATTTCTTTCTGTTTTTCTATCTTTCATTCATTTCTCCTATCTTTCATTCCTTTTAATCATTCCTTCTGTTTTTCTGTCTTTCATTCCTTTCTTCTATCTTTCACACACACACACACACACACACACACACACAGAAACTCAAACTTTCTCCAGCCAATTTAGGAAGAAAGTGTTGATTTTTTTTCCTTCCAATTTTCGAGATTTTCGATAGCGCAAGAGAGTCTCATGAGTAAAACCCTTGGCTCAGTTGGTAGAGCGTCAGACTAATAACCTGAAGGTCGTGGGTTCGATTCCTGACATAGATGCTCTTTTGGTTTTTTTCTCGTTGATTTGAAACTAATAGTCTATACGCTAAAGTCACCAAGCAAAACCACCGACGTCTTATAGCCTAGTGGTAGGGTAAGCGCCGGGACTACCTCACACTCGTGCTAGCGAGCACGGGTTCGAAACCCGCTAACTCCAAGGTTGCAAAACCAAGGTTCAAGGATTGTCGGATGGCCCGGCAAAGGCATTGGGATCACCCTTGTTCCTCCCCTAAAGAGTTAGAGTCTATAGTTTTTATAGGCTACAGTTTTTAGGAGGTAGGAAGGGATATGCGATGGGCCGGTCGCCATACCAGAAGGGAACTAATGGTAGTCGGTAAGGGTGATAAGCTTAATTGCGGAAGCCCGAAGTCACGACACCTGAACTCCTGGCAACCATCGCTTAACCTTTTATTTTGTTGTTGTTGAAATATTGATTTTAATTGTTGTTTTCCTTCTATCTCTGATGACAACAATCATCCAGAGCCTTATCATCTTTTTTGTTCCATTTTTCATTATTCCATATTCCTCTTCTTATTACTTTTCACACCGGTTTTTGTCCATTGATTTTCTACACTTTCCTGGAGCATGTTGCATATAGGTTTTAAATTATTCTACCTTACCATCAACGGTAGCTACCAAGAAAACCTATCTGCAACATATGGCCCTGATCTCTGATATCATCCAATCTTTCTTATTTGCACAGAGTAGAGGGTATCCTCAACCAGCAAGGATATCATTCAATCCTACAGCGGAAGACCTTCCTTTCAGGGAAACGCCTGATCGGAGGAGGGTTCGTTTTCCAGTAGGACAATGACCCAAAGCACACGTCAAGACTATTCAAAGAATATGCAAAGGCTACTTGATGAAAAAGGAAGAGACACAATTCCTGGCAATCATGGTCTTGTCATTTATGTTTTTAAATTTTAAAAAAGAGGTTTCCATACAGGTATTGTTTAATTTTATTCGTGTGTTTGACTTCTAACTAGGAAAAGGAAAAATGAATGAAGTTACGCATTTAACCCTGTATAAGGGTGAAAATCTCTGGATATCTAGATTACGCGAATGTAATAAAAAGGTTAGCATTTTGAGAAAATGCCATAGTGACTGGTAGGCAGCCATTTAATAGAGTATAACTTTGTTTGAGTCAAGGATAAAATGTACATTCTTATATAATATTCACTTCAAAACAAAACTTGAAAACTATGCTATGAGCCTGAATATCAGTAAAGCATACCAATTATAGAAAAACACACTGAATGCAGGTGTTCCTAAACTTTTGGAGTTCAGTGTATCTCTCTTACTTTCTCTCCCACTCCATATTCCTTTTACTTTCTCTCTCTCCCTATACGGTACATACAGCTGACCACCATACCGTACCGGGTAGGCAAGCGAAGGAAGGGCAGACCACAGCTAAGGTGGATAGAATCAATCAATGGATAGATGGAGCAGCCAATCTACCAACTAACACGGGCTGCGACAGGTAGATGCTGCTGCGGGAATATTCATTTTTATGATTCATTCAAAGAAAAAATGTCAATTACAGTACATGTGTGTAAAGAAAAAACTCATAAAAGCAAAAATAAAATTGAAGAAAAAACGGGGAAAGAGAAGCACTATCATCTAATGATCTAAAGTGGTGCATGTAGTTGCAAAATGATGAGTAAAGCACAACCCTGTCACATCAAACCTTGTAGGAGAAGGGGTGAAGTTGATAGTCCTTATGGTTTTGGAAAATAGATATGAAGGACTGAAAATATGTCTTTTTTTACAGAATGGTGGCAAGATCGTCACGGTTGCGAGACGATGAATCTTATGCTTTTGTTCAGATGCACATGCATAACTTCAGATGCTTACGAATAGAAAGTTTGGATGATATCAGAGATCAGAGACGCTTCTAGCAGAAATACCACGTGGCCACACATGTGTCGTGCACAATGGGGGTTGTTGTGCTCTGAATTAATTATATCATACACACAAGTCCAAATCTGACCAATGATTGACATATTTTCGATATGAAGTTCATGTATTTTATAATGAGACAAAAAAGCACCAGCAGCCCGAATGGAGAAGTAAACAAACTATATATTTGTCTGGAGTAGATTTTCGAGTAAGAGATCAAAGGGGAAGGGCCTGAAAGTCAGCAATTGTTTAATTCAGTTAGAAATTAATATCAGTAAATAAATTTCAGTAAGAAATTAATTGTACGTGATACATTTTCTTTACCTCCCCTTTCTCTTTCTTCGTCTTATTCTTTGTACCATTACATTCCCTTGATGATGTCCTCCGTCGATCAGCGCAATACCCCACTAGTGCCTGGAACGAGACTAACCGCGCTAACCCCAGTGACAGGCGAGGCGTGAACGGAAGATCTTTCGGAGCGCCAGGAGTGTAGGCATATTTCGGCGCACTAAATACATATAATAGTTCCGTGGATACAACTGCTGATATAACTGAGGGACAACCCACACCCACAGTGCCTTGTCAAAAAGGTATATCGACTCTAGTACAGCATCTCTATGTACAATTAATACTAAAAGGCTAGTGATTCGAAGATGTGGAGGTGGTGCTAAAAGTAATAGCGCATTAAAAATGGTTGCTCACTTCAATTAGATATTAACGTGTGGAAACTTGCTCGCTATTTGATCATGTCACATGTTTCAAGTGAACAAAAATACATTGCCCAAGGCACGAACAGATACACGTTTGTCACATGTCTTGAAAATGATCAAAGAAAAAATTTACTTATAGACTCTTACATACATTTAACCGCACGAAATCTTGTGCTATTTCTTAAGTCAAACAGAAACAAAACAACCCCAAAAACGAAAAAAAATAACTTTTCATAATTCCAAAGACTTGGTAATCAATAATCTGTGCTCCAAACTATCATCAACATCGCCATCTTTACACTTTACGCTCTTCCATCGCCCGTGTCTCTTCCAAAGACCAATCTGGCACGGAAGCTCTGGCAGCGGCGGTAGCCCCACCTGCTCCGAGTGAGTGAAGGCCCAAACTAGCCTCTTCCCCGCATACCTCCCGCAAACGAGCTACTACTGTTTCCCGGGTCCTGGTATAACTTAACCGCTTGTTTATCTTAGACAAACCCTTTCTCCCTTTGTTACAATAAGCAGGTCTGAAAACGAATTGATCAGACTTCTCGGGAATACCTGCCTTATCCATATATTCTCTTAAAATTTTCACTGAACAGGCACTTGAATTTCCTTTACTTATCACGACGGTATTGCCCCTACGATTCTGATCTGTCTTACTACTCCGTAGAAGAACGGATATATGTGAGTCTTCAAACACAATGTCAGAAGCGCGGAGAGATTGAATCTCATCGAATCTAAAATAAAATCTGAAAAAGTGAGAAAGATATAAGCGAGATCTCTCAAAACCAAAACATCTTCACAACCGTCGTACTTCTTGCATAAATCAATGATTTGGTGCGATAACACCGCGTCCTTCTTGACGACGGGTCTCGACGCCCTTCGTTTGGCACTCTCCAAAATGTTTTTAACGGAAGCGTTATCCGTTGGATCAGCTTCTCCTTTCATGCTATGCGCCTATTTTATTTGATACAGTGCTGCCTGAATCACACCGAATGAGGACCCTCGAGATATTAAACTTGATACATACAATGCAACGTGTATGGGTTCTGCTGGTAATGCTCTGCCCCCCTCTGCTACGATGTACGTAAGACTCCCATCTCTTGAATGCACCAAAATACTTGCAATTAGTCCCTTCGCTTCTGGCCCCTATGATCTGATGAGCCATGACGATTGCCTGGTCGATGAGATTCTCAGATCGAACCCCTGCGTCGTCCACCGCACCTTGTATAGCCTCCTGGACGCCTAAAGCTGAAATTGGAAATACAAATAAAGTGCAACACTATAATCTTATCTTCAATGCGATTAGCCTAAAGCTGCTTCGAGGGCTCCCAAAAATTCCGTCATCAAGGAACATGATTACCTTATGACCCTGACCACGCCAATGACTGACAGATCTCATCACTTTAGTAAATACAAACCCCGCGGTAGAAATGCCAAAACGTAAAACGTTGAACACGTAATACTTCCTTACTCCACCGAAATCCCAGGCAAATTCCAAATATTGCCTATGCTCATGAACTATCTCAATGTGATGACAGGCCGACTTTAGATCGAACGTGAACACATAGTCACCCATTTCAAACACATCTTTCACAACAGAAGCATCTTCATCTTTGAACTTCTCTTTGTATAAATGAGGATTAATGTGCCTCCAGTCTAAGACTAATTTGTATTTTCCTTTCCTATCTGACACAGATAAAGGATTTACTACAAAAGGGCCTCTCTTCAACCTCGGTAAAACATTTCCTCTCTACCAAATTACCTATCTCGCTCCCAACAAATTTCGAATGCTCTCTGGCAGAGAGATTAATGGGCAAATTAAACCATATAGGGGTTGAATATAAGGGTAATTTGTACCCTTGATCGATTATACTACAAATGTATTTATCAGCATTTATTCTTTCCCAACATTCCTTCCTTTCTCGTAGCCTCCTTACAGGAGATGGAATCTGGCCATCTACAAAACTTGTTTCACATTCCGTTTCAATACTTGGGAACTTTCTTTCAATTCACCCCTTATATTAAGTAAGATAGTATCACTTAGCTTTGTCTTGTAGGAAAGATTAGTTGAAAGTTCTCTGCAGTCAGCTCTCCAATGCCCTGCTTTTCCACACGAAAAACACGAACCCGGCTTTTGGCTCGACTGTGACCGACCGTTCTTCGTTTGTTCCGGCAACACCGGAACCGCCCCTGTGGACCAACCATCGGTTCGGCCTGTAAACACCTTTGGCTGGTAAGGAGTGAACCTGCGAACTTTAAACTTCTTCCTTGAAGTTTCCTTGTCCTTTTTCTTCTTTTGAGCCTTTAACTCAGCTTGATTGATTCTCTTCTCGTCATCCGAGTCGTCTGCCAAACTGTTCCTCAAATACTCGTCTACGGTGTTCCATCCTCCTTCGGAACTGTCCGCAATTTTGATTAGTTTTTGGCGATGTTCAAGCATTTGAATACATTCGGCAATCTTTTTGTGCGCGTCTTCTTTGCCATCTCTCCCCTCTTCTACCAGCAATGCGTCTGCCTCTATCAACTTTCTAGCGACTTTGACATTGACTTTGTACTGTTCCTCATTTCCGCGTTTGCGGAAATTGTACACGTCCTTATTCATCTCCTCAATTTTCGCGATTTGAGATTCGCTAGCTTTCTCTGGTTGTCATTAATTCGCTGCTGAAAAGCTCCTAATTTATCAGAAGTCAACGAATCGAGCTGGCTTAGAAGCCCCGTCTGGCTTTCTCGAATCTTCGCGCTCGCGAAGTCAGCAACTGCGGTCGGCTCCATAGTAGTTGTCTCGTTGAATTAAAGTTCAAGCTAGAATGATTCAATTACCTACTAATTGATGCCACGTACCCCCGCGCGTGCCCTGGTCACCGTGGCAGAATAAGCTCGCACACCTGAACGAGTTGCCTATGCAAATTACATTCCATCGGGGCAACGGCCCCGTACCCAACATAAGTATGCATTCATTAACGATACAAACAACATTTGTCTGCTATACAATCGTACCGCAGACAAATAACATTCTCTTTGTACACCAGCAATTGCCATTGTGTAGTGTAGCACCATCAAATATGCAGATGACACAGTAATTACTGAATACTTGAACTCCGATAACATCCTACCTTATTTCATATTGAAAGAAAACTATAGATAATGAATGATTCAACCCATCCACTTAACGGGAACCTTATATGAACCGCTCAGGTATTATAAGTCTGCGCACACAGAAATATCGCTTCAGGCAATCATTCGTTCCTAATGCCATTCATCTGTACAATCCAAAAATTCAAAAGGTCTTTTTCTCAAATGCAACTTATTATTTCACTTACATTGGTTTAAATCCCAAGGTTTATTTGAAATATAAGTAATAAAAACGAGAGTTATACTCGGTACTTTGATTTAACTTGGTATAATTACCATGATTATAATTATAATTTATTAAATAGTAATATATGATTATTTGTACACTTGGTGCCTATGCATTATCTCAAATGCAATTTTACAGTGTATGTTTTGTGATACTTCAATACACATGTACAGTTAAGTAATCTGGAATGTAAATGTGAAAAAAGAATTTCTGGTTGGACAACAAAAAAAAACAAATCAGAACACACATACACACATGAAAAACTCACATATTATCAATTATTTTATACACCAGCACAAAATATGCATCGTAAAATATTATGTCGTTCATTTTCACATGCATTTGTTCAAAGCCCCAGGTTTATTCGAAATATAAGTAATGAAATCATGAATCGAGATTTATACACAACAATGCCTTCGGTACGTTGAATATACTTACGCATGCACTCAATCATTATTATTTGTAAACTTCAAAATGTCATTTCTGTGTTTGTGTTGTATTATTAAAATTCATTCGTACAGTTATGTAATCTGGAATATTTATGTACATGTATCTTAAAAACATGTGAAATGTGGATTTTTGATGGACAATAAATTACTCAATTTAATTCTTGGACGTCAGCGTCGGCATCGGTTTCGGTTTCGTATAATTTGGCAACGAGCATCGTCTTCAGGAAAGACTATTAACCATGACGACACCTGTGCATATCGGAACGGTAGGCAAAGTGTATGAGCGTTTAAACTTTGTTTTCGGCCTTTTTTCAAATTATAAAAATGTTTTAATGATCAAAAGAGGAACTGTTTGCTTATGCTTTAACATGATATACAGTATTTCATTGGGTATGTTTTTTTTCCGTTTGGTTTCAGTGGTACCATGACAAATTCAAAGATACCATGAATAATTTGAAGGTTGCCGTAAAATTGATGTGCTAAATTAGGCAGCAATCAACATGTACAGCAGGCATGTTCGTTTCCTGTTTTAGCCAGGGTTTTGCAGTAGAAAGGCTCACTGAGGTGTCATTTATTGTTCTACAGTAGCTGGATTAGTCCGTCAGGAAAATTGAATAGACACAGTTGCATGAGGCCAGCTCGGTAGATCTTTGTTCTTACACAATGCAACGCGGATTACTCCAGCCTGGACTCCTTTCTTTTCACTGAGCTTTGATGATTTTATTTATGATGATAGTTTATGTTACACTAAAATCAAACTAGGTTGAGTATTTTAACCCAGGGTTAAAACTATCGTCATGACAATGGGGTTTTTTTTGCAGTAAAACATCTCGTGATTAATACGACCTGATGACATTAAATTTATGTTTTATGCATTAAGCAGGTGGGGTGTGTTAACGTGGGAGAGATAGGGAAAGAGAGGGAGAGAGAGAGAGAGAGAGAGGGGGGACGAGCGAGAGAGAGATACATAATCAATAAGCACTCCGACGTTCATGAAGAGCGTACCATATTTCTTGAGAGAGTTGCTCCGAACAGACGCGGGTCATCATGTGCAGCTGCTGCGGGACTCATCCCAGACACGATGGGAAAGACCGGTACTTCGTCATCTTTCTCGTTATGTGCTTCGGGG
This sequence comes from Arbacia lixula, assembly GCA_963669155.1. Lineage (NCBI taxonomy): Eukaryota > Metazoa > Echinodermata > Echinoidea > Arbacioida > Arbaciidae > Arbacia > Arbacia lixula. The sequence continues at coordinate 11,005,787 of OZ022581.1, read as the reverse complement.
GTGGCTTGTGGCTATCGGTCTCGGGGATCTGGGTAGAGCTCCCAGTCCTCATAGCCAGAGGTTTGCCGGAGCAATTAGACCTCTATGCTTACACTTCTTTGACGACCCACTGCGCAATCATTGGCCCTTTGGCTTTCCTTATCTATGACCGACTGTCGCCATCTCACGTGTACCGACCAGAGATTTCAGTCAACTATGCCATAACATTAATGGGGATGTGCGGAACGTTTCTGCTAATATTCTTTTGGGATTCAACCACTGTTTGGTCAACTGACAACAAGGACCACAGTACTGCTTTCCTCATCTTGCTCTTTGTTGTCTCTTTGGTAGATGAAACTTCGACTACAACTTTTACGGGGTACATGTCGCTCCTAAAACCGGAATATCTAAACTGGTTCTGGGTAGGAGGAGGATTGAGTTCCCTCTTCATTTCATTAGTAGCATTAATTCAGGATTTCAATAGTACCGGCACTACGTGCGTCGCTAATGGCACATATATCAACGAGACCATTTCAAACGGTATGTTAATGGCGCAAAATTGCACCACATGGTACGAAACGCCAGCAGCGTTCCTTTTTGGACCAGGACAATACTTTGCAATCTTGTTTCTCTTAATGTTGATTTGCCATGTGTCATTCGTCGCCCTAAACACGACTTCCTGTGCTCGCAAAGAATACACGCGACAACAACATGGCTCCCGGCGTGCCCAGCAGAGGCATGACCCTTGTGGCGGCCTCTGCCAAACCACGTGGTCTTATGAGTCGGACTCCAACGAGAACCACGAGCTTCTTGACGTCACAACAAAAACAAGTAACGAATTATCTTCCAATCCGAATGCCCTTCCTGATCTTTCTCGAGGACAGCTTGTTTTTCTATATGTAGTATTCTGCTTTGTGATTTGGCAACAGTACGGGATATTACCCCCCATACAAGGATATTCGACCGATGCTTACGGCAGCAACACGGTCATAATGACTTCCCCGGTGGTGGGGATAGCAGGGGTTGCTGGGCATTTCCTGTTCCTGCTGAGACCCGTATGTAGCTTTACCGCAGTGATCGTGACCTGTGTTACCGGGACAGCTGCGGCCCTCTACTGCCTACTAGCCGCTGTCATGAGCCCAGATCCTCCTTTGCTGGACTCCATATTCGGCCCACCACTAATAGTAAGTTCCACTCACATGCTTTTGTCGTGTATAAGCTTTTGGCATTATAGTTACGTCATTTCACAAATTTTGTCATTTTGCTTAAAACAGGCGCACTGGGTGGGCGCTCTGACGAGAGCAGCGTAACGACGCAGTTACGTCGCCTATGCAGCTCAAAGTAAAATAACTGTCAGGGCAGCGAGAGCGCAGTGAGAGCGACTCAAGCGCACTGAGAGCGCACGGAACGTAATTGGATCAGACTGAAATGATACAAGGCTTCAGGTGGCGGACGTCATGTCAAAATATATCCTGCACGATTAATTTTCATTGCCATGGATATATATCCGTCACGTAAATTAAAGCGCAGGCCGCTGCTTGTCTTTTTATGCATGTTCAAGGCATGTTTTCTTTTCATTGAAGAAATGTTTGCTTTGTCTTTCTGGCCCTTACTCACCTTGTTCTCGTCCTCCCTTTCCCTCCCTCTTATTGTTTCAGGTCCTTATGTGGGCGCTCAGCGGACTGTTCCTGTGTTACTGCCGATCCGCAATCGCCTGGATGCTAAGGAACTCTACCAACAGTCGGAGGCACCTGATTCTCACCGGTGCACTTGGCTCGGTCTTTGTGTTTTCTGCATCCGTCATAATGTTCATTTTGGTGGACGTATTTGACGTCTTCGAGGCTGTTTGGGATGACGACTGTCCCGACATGTGTGTGGAAGTATAGAACATGTGCTCCGTCTAATAAAAAGGTGCGATCGTTCTGAATCGATTGCAAGTCCAATTCCCTTTTTATAGTATATAGAATTACGATCTGTATCAATCGCAAGTCAGTGAGAGATCAGTCGCAATTAGTTTGAAGACAGGGCCTAGTTTTACACTCTCTCGTGTATTATGTATAACTATGATCCATTGTGCCACATAGCTCAATACATAGGCCATACACTGGAACTGGCGAATTATTCAGTTCTCAAGCATAGCAATAATCGCAAACGAATATTTTGTCATGATATTAGTGATACTTAAAGAGGGATCAAACCCAAAATTAACACATTTTTGAGAGTAGTCAGATACAATAATAGAGTTATTTGTGTTTAAAAATACATTAATTATTAGCCCTGTGAGTTTGGTCTCTAAACCGAAGGTGGGCAAGTGATACATTAGGTATTGACTTGTTTATGCATAGTAAAGCAGAATAATAGCAATTCCATGGAGTCGGTCATTTTGGACCAATGGAGCTTTCCATGAAGGTCAGAGATCAGATACGTGTGGCACTAATCATGATATTAAAAAAATTACAACTTCCTTGTGATAAATTTGATTTTTTCCAACTTTCACCAATCCTTTATTCCGATTTGCCTGCTTTTGATCAATTCAGTTTATGTTCAGATATTCATACTTCTTTATACATTGGGGTCACGCAGCTGCATTCAATAACTGTACATCTATTGTATTGAATTGATCAATGCAAAACCGATGATTAGAAAGCTACCCCATTCACTCGAGGTGATGTCCTATGAAGCGCTCTGTGGAAGAATTGCTATAAAACTTGAGTAGCATGTATAGATGCACGCACATTTCTACTATTAATATTCCTCATAACGTTATACACAGACGCGTCCTCCACAAAAATGTCTTAACCCTTTGTTTGCCACATATGCGGTTGTCACAATGAATACACACTAATCCCACAGAGCAACAGTTTATCTGGCACACAATGAGTATTATGGTGTATAACGACTTAAACATGATTACAATGTGTGTGGCTACCGTCTACACGGGATCTTCGTTTAATTTGATAACCTATCCACGGGTTTGCAAACGTTGTATAACACGCCATAACTTTAAGTGGAGTAACCTAAAACTGTAAATTGCATTAAAGTTTATATTCTCACACTTTAGATACAAATATATGTACGTATAGTGAATTCATGGTTGTACGTCCGTTAGGATACATTAATGTTCGTATTGAATTCCTCTACTCTCTATTCAGTACTCTCCTGGTACTATCAAGTGTGCCATTATAATTAGTGTCTGTCTACTGTCTGGATCGTATTGTACTCCTCTGCTCTCAGCACAGTCCAGTGCCTGGACTGAGTTCGTATAAGCGACTATATGTACCGCGCGATATACAGTAAGCATTACGCACCTTACCCGCAACATTCACATTGGCCCGTAAAAACTTTTTGACGCTTTTGATAAAAGCTCACTAATAAGTTACAACTCGATTGAAGGTGAAATTTACACACCATGAAGTCAAAGGATGTCAGTTGTTTTAGTGAAATGTTATTGATCATTATTTTTGTAATAATCCTTGGAAAAGGAAAAAGGAAATCACATTTAGAAAAATTTGGATCTCAAAATGCGTGTGTATCAGTTGATGAATTCAGAACACAACAATGCCTCTTGTGCATCACACACGTCAACCCACAAGATCTTTTCTGTCAGAAAATGTTTGGCAGTCCTACAAAGGTCTTCGGTATCCCGTGATGTATTTTGCGGCGATTGGCAGCTTTTTGGCTGCTCTTGTCGGATTTATGTAGAATTCATTTTATTGGAATTAAAGACTCGTGACAATTTCTATCAACTTTCCTATCAGGTGTAATATCCATTCAACTTCTTCTTCTTCTTTCGTATGAGGTAGTAGAGCATCAAGCTATTTCTTGGAGCTGGCGATCTGAATGTATACGCTATCTTTCCTCAGCTGCGCTTCGGAAAGATAGCTACATCCAGATCGCCTCGGAAGTGATAGTTCATCCCATCACCTTAACCAACGTTTATTATTTGTTTAATCACTTCCATTTCCGTTAATGCATGCACGTGTTTTATGGATCTGTTTGTATACTATGTTTAGATGAAGCCATATCGAAAACCACCAATGTGTATTTGTTTTATCCTGATTATATATTGACTAACTTTGTTGAATTGATGAAAGTATCATGTAGAAAATAATTGTATAAAATGTGAATAGATTCATTATCCAAATCAATTAAAAATTAGAGTTTTTTTCCTTATAATTTAATTGTTCATCTTCTATGTTTTTCAATATCTGTCTTTACTTCTAGGAAGTGTTCAGTTGGTTCATTTGTTTCTACATTGTAACTTTTTTTGTTATGGGGAAAAAATACAAAAATAATGATATATATACATGTATATGTAATTCCATTTATTTTACAGTGACAAGGATGCTACGTGTACATGAAAATCAGAACATCTTCGTTTACTATGTCTATGTAATTCATTAAAAAATATAAGAATAAATATCAACACATTTTTTGTTATTTCGTGTATTTATATGTTCAGGTAAGAATACCTGTGTATATTTGGTGAGCAATGTACCATTGAATTCCTCTGTAAAATGAAAATATTCTGTTTTTCCTTGTTTATCCAAGTTTAGCAATGTTCAGTGACCTTTGGCCTCTTACTTATTGGATTTCCAACCCAACCAGTCTGTCTAAATACATCCTTGTTTCAAATTCAATTTTTGGTGAGTTTCATTGACCTTTCACCTTTCAGGAATTTTATCCAAAATTCACCAGTCTACCTCTATGAAGTAACACATCTCTGTGATATGTTTGATTTGAATTGAATCATTAGATTTGGATTCAATTTGAGAAATATTTATTTGGGGGCAATTTTCAGACGATTTTGGCAAAGTTCATTGATCTTTGAACTCTGACCTTTGAGAAATATAAAAAATGTCATCAGTCTATCCCCAAGTAGTGATCCATCTTTGCACCATTGGATTTGAATTTGGGTTTATTGTGAAAATATAAATTTTTTGCAAAGTTCATTGATCTTTGACCTCTGACCTTACAGTAATTTTATCAACAAATTTACCCCCCCCTACCCTAGAAATAAACATGGGGCCTTACATATCAATTATTCTCTTGTTATCATGGGGGGGGACTTCGTTCCCTTCCTCAGTGCATGTATTAATATTTCAAGGGTTTTTTTCTTTCGTTCTTTAAACTTTTTTTCTACAAGCACCAAATTTTGAACATATGTTTAAAATACTATTTGGAACGATATGAGATATCATTTTGGGGCATCTAATATGTTTTCAAGGTCGCCGTTCTTCAGTATAGACGCCATAAAACTTGTTTATAACCATACATAAGAAAGGTAGCAGTGAAAAATCAATCGCTAGTGCTCAACATATGAAGAGCAGTGATGCAAATACTATTTCCATATAAAATAAATACATGTATAATGGGAAATATAAACAAAATAAATGTAGTCAATCAGTTTTCAAAATGGCCACCAAAATTTGAATAAACAAAACACAAATTGTCACATCACTAAATGACGTATGATAGTTTTGATTCTGAAAAGGCTAGATAGAATAGAAATTCGTAAACAAAATCAGTGCCAACGGGAAGATATGCGCTAATTACTTAACTTTGAAACATTATGTATGTTGAATTAAGTGATACAAATAAATGTTGTTATTTCTTTGATAGATTCATGGTGATATACTTTTCATACAATGCAAAGTCATGTTCCTCTTCAGGAGCTGCCCAGTCCTTCCTCTGTATAAACTGTTGGTCCATCGCCTTAACATACACCATACTACGTGGTTGGGTCCATGGTATGGTGATGGACCAAGAGTTCTGACAGACATTCCCAGCCATTATATGGACATAGTCACCAGTCCTGAGGCCTCTAAAACTAATTTCATGTGGGTGTTCCAAAGGCTGCAAGACAGCAAGATGCAAGTGCAAAAAGGCAGAGCTTGCATATGCACCCCTTTGTTCGTGTAACGGAGAATGTTCATCTTAAATGCTAAAAATATTTATATTTTTTTTATTCTAATGGGAAATCATCACAAACAATATACATGTATATCAGATTAAAATTAATGCTTTAAGAGCTATGGGCAATCATATTATGGGTGATTTTCAGACATCAATTAAATGTTTTGTACGGATCGTTTACAACTTATATCATCTCATAATGTAGTTAAGACTTCGACTAAAATGTACATTTGATATCTTAGATAGTTTTGAAAGTCATGTTCCTTTTTCTAGCCACTGCTTGCAATGTGGACAGAAAGATCAGTGATAAAACATTAAACTCCAATTTTTTTCAAAACCAAATATCGAAATCATATATGCATATATCTTATATCATGTTATAGTTTTGGGCCATATAATGTTTTGGAGTTGGTTTTCAAGGCCACTCTTTGTTCTTTTGTCACTACATATTGCCAATAATCTCTTTTCTTATTCATGCCCTCACTATGAACATATCTCGATTAAATGAAACAAATTGGAGGGAACAAAGATTAATATATTAGATTTACTGCCATCTTGCAAAATGGCGCCTCAAGATAAAAGTTCTTTATTGCTTCTGTATTATAAAATTGGCTAATTCATGATTCGAAACCTATGTGCAAATTTCATTCTTGTAGGGTATAATAAAACAGGATACACCTGTATAGCTAAAAGCATTGCGTTGGCAGACACTTTGGACGCCTACTTGAAAATGGCATCTTAAGGACACATGTTAAAAGGTAGCCCGTCCTTTTTGCGGACCTAATTCTGAAAGTTCCCAGACTCTGACATCATTTGAGAGACAGTGACTATATAACCCTTCCCTGGAAGCGACAAAGCGTGCATTATTCGGTTTTGAGGAAATAATCTTCGGTAATTGAAAAAAGTAAAATCTAAGTGAAAACTAGTTAGATTTTCATTTATCCTACGGGAGTTATAGTACCTCTGACCTTAGAATTTCACACTTAGTATCCTAAAGATACGTGCTTAATTATGTGCAAACTTTGATGAAGGTTGCAGATAAAAAGGCACGGGCCATCTTTAAGTGCCTCTACATCTAATTTTGTTGAGTTCATAATCATTAACCTATGTACCAAATTTAGTGCTTGTACGTAAAAATAGAACAGAATAAAGCTAAGTACATGGCTTTAACAGCCATTTTGGACGCCATCTTGGATCCTCCTTGTCTCCTCATCAGATGAGTACAGTTTGGATACATTCGAGAAAACATTCTTTTTTTTCTTAAAATGTTGAACCGCAAGGAGCATTTCAGAGGTGGTGGGGGAGGGGATGTGCTGTAACTATTTAATGTCAGATGGATACCCCATTTATACCAAATCTTTCCCATTGTCAGAGAAAAATGGCCCCTCCCCCCCCCCCCCCCCCACTTGCATACCAACATGTGACGAACTTAAGGTCCCTAATAACTAATGATGATTGTTATCATGTTTGATTAAAATCCCGTTGTTCAACCTTCTGAAAAAGTCAAGAATAAGGGGAAGTTGCCCAATGGGGCATTTTTTTGTGGGGGGGGGGGGGGGGGGGAGATACCCCCTCCCAGGTCCTTGCCATTTATGTATCCCCATTCTAACAACTTAAGGTCCCTAGTACCTAACGATGGTTCCAGTTATTAATTCTTGAGAAAAAAGTATTAAAGATATAAAAGAAAGTTCCTCCCTGGGGCGTTTTGGGGCTATCCCCCTTTCCCGGCCAGCCCCTTGCCGCTTATGCACCCCAAGTTTAACAACTAACGATCCCTATTACCTAAGGATGATTCCTATCAAGTTTAGTGAAAATCCAGTTATTCATTCTTAAGAAAGTGTCCCAAAGTAAGAGAAAAATGCCCCAGGGGGCGTTTGGGTTATCTTCCGGCCCCCTTGCCACTTATGACCACACATTTTAACAAGGTAAGGTCCCTATTACCAAATGGGGATTCCTATCAAGTTTTTTTCTTTTTGAAAATATTTTGAGATGCCTCTATATCTAATATTGTTGCTAAATGTAATTTTAAACATGTGTACCAAATTTGGTGCTTGAAGACAAAAGTGTACAATTCATCTCATATTTGTCTATTGATATTGATGCTCTATTAATATTCAAAGTAGCCTTTGGTCACGGCCTCAAGGCTTAATGATTTCCTCCGTCAGCGCAATACCCCACTAGCGCCTGGAACGAGACTAACCGCGCTAACCCCAGTGACAGGCGAGGCGTGAACGGAAGATCTTTCGGAGCGCCAGGAGTGTAGGCATATTTCGGCGCACGGGATAGTTCCGTGGATACAACTGCTGATACAACTGAGGGACAACCCACACTCACAGTGCCTTGTCAAAAGGCTATATCGACTCTAGCACAGCATCTCTATGTACAATTGATACTGAAAGGCTGTCGGTGATTCGAAGATGTGGAGGTGGTGTTAAAAGAAATAGCGCATTAAAAATGGTTGCTTACTTCAATTGTATACAGTATTAACGTGTGGAAACTTGCTCGCTAGCGGTGTGCGATTCCTGTGCTCTCAAACCATAAATAAGTTAGCGATTATTTCCGATCGCCCAAAAGTTTACGCAAAAACGATACTTGGTCAGTTGGAACAATATCTGCCAATGAGAACGACATATGCCATACCACTGGAACGTAATATACCGGTATATCGTGTTCCAGAACGATTATATACCAGGATATTTGGTTCTGAGAACCAAATATAATAGGAACGGAATATGCCATCACACCGGCAACGATTTCTCCTTTCAGCCAAGTCCACCGTACCAGCTGGAACGCTACCGTTTATAGACATAACAATGCGTGCACCTGCACAGACTAGGCGTGTTTATAGGTGATATTCATAGAAAATCCAAAAATATGAAGATATTCATCTACAGAAAGCTTATAAGCCATACAATGAGCTCGGATGACATTCAAACAATATATCACTTTCCAAAAAGCGAAATTAGGGTAAAAACAATCACCGTTTTCTCGGGGACAAATTTGACCTACTGTCATCCGAAACGGCCTTTAGGTCTGACGTAAGAAACGGGAGGCGTTATTGTGCATCACACATGCCAATCCGCAGCTTCTTTTCCGCCAGAAGCATCAGGCATTGTTAATGAAACTGTGATGGCAGTTGCTAGTGGATTAACAGGTGTGATACACAATGGTCATTGTGAAGCATATCCCGGCTGTGACGTACACACAACGCCACTTTCCCTTAGGCGATTTCGTAGGTCAGGAAGAGAGTCAATTTAGTGAAATTTGATTTTCATTAAACACATAACTGAACACTTTCATGGCATGTTAGCTGCATAAATTGTTTTAATAACTCATTCAATTATAAAATAAAATATATTTATTTGATTTTATTTCCTATGAATATCACCTTTAAGCGCTACAGTGCGTTGCGCCTACCGTTCGTATTGCACATACATGTACACGAAAAAAGGAGACTCGGCGCTCCACATTTTTGCTGCAACATCCATCATTTATCGTTCTGAATTCATGACGTGCTCCTGCAAGCCTTTGTCAGTTTTAATGGTACACGTCTTAATTCGGCTGCAGTTTTTGCAGAGGGAGGTGTATTTTTAGCGAATTTGTTCCAGTTCGATTTGAGGCGCCATCAATCCAATCATTTTTTACTCCGTCGGAAACACTTTCTTCCCGTTTTTCGTGTCAGCAGCCGTTTTGGTTCTTGATTGTTTACGATTTGTACTGCAATTCTACGGCCACTCTCTAAATGGACATATGGTAAGCATGCTTATAAAAACTTGAAAGAATTTGCCTTATTTTATGTAGTAATATGATACCTATGTTTTAAATTACTGACAAGATTATAATTATATCATACTTACTGCGACCAGCCCGCTCACGCACTGAGCTGCTCAGGAGCAGTCCCGGGGCTAATATCATACGTGCGTATCACTGTGGACGGCAGGCGCCATCAATCCAATCATTTTTGACTCCGTCGGAAACACTTTCTTCCCGTTTTTCGTGTCAGCAGCCGTTTTGGTCTTGATTGTGTACGATTTGTACTGCAATTCTACGGCCACTGGACAGCTTCCCCCTTACGTCAAAATGTTGTTGGAATTTTGTAAAAGATTCAACACCACCGTCAGCTCCGACAACCTCGAGCTGAAAACCGACGATAACCAGCTCCAGGACGAAGCCACTTCGAACTCGTGTAACAAAAGATTGTTTGTTTATTTTGTTTATTTATTTTCACCATGCATGATATACAATCACATTGACAAGAACAGCGTATTACATCAAAATAGAATACATAGTAGGAACAAAGCATAAACATAAATGTTTGAAGCGCAGAGTCCCTAGAATAACATAGTAGGTAATAAATTCGTTTCGTAAAACATAGCTTGAAATAAAACATTCATGATTTCGTTTAATCGACAGAAATAAAAACAAATAAAATAAGAAAAAAATGTTAATCGTGCCCTCTTATCGTACTATACCTCCTTACCCTGTCATAAAAGGACAGAAACACTTAAGTGTACCTCAAAAGCTATTATGATGAATATTTGGAGAGGAGTAATTCTTTCATATTCCTTTTAAATGATATAATAGTGCTACAATTTCGTATATGAGATGGTAATACATTCCAAATGTCAGGTCCTACATATCTAATTGATTTATGTGCTAAAGCAGTTCTTGGTGTAAACAAATGGAAATCAGAAGAGTGTCTAGTTGGATAGTTATGAATGTCTCTATTTAAAGTGAAATCGTCACAAAATGATACAGGCAATTCTTTTTTGTTTAAGCGGTACATGAACACTGCAATTTGCATGAAATGAATATCAGTAACTTTCAATGTTTTTAGTCTAGAAAATAACGGATCAGTATGATCGAAGTATCCAGACCCAGTACAGGGCCGTACGGCTCTCTTTTGTAGTCTTAAAATAGTATCAGTATTTGCTTTGCAATTTGCCCACTCTATGTTACAGTAAGAGATGCGAGAATGAATAAAAGAATTGTAAATAATAAGCAAAACACGAAGTGGGACAAATGACCGCAGCTTGTACATTACACCAATATACCGAGACAAACTTCGGGAAAGGTCACGTACGTGCTCATGCCAAGAGAGGCACTCATCGATTAGAATTCCTAAGAATTTGGTGTTTTTCTTTTGTTGGATGGAAATGCTATCTATCTTTAATGAAATACTTATTTCTTCTTTCTGAGCACGACTTTTAAAATATATGAAGTTGGTTTTATCCAAATTTAACGACAGTTTATTACATTTAAACCAATTTGATAATTTGGGCAGTTCAGTATTCAACATATGAACAAGAGTTTGTAAGTTTGGATTGGAACAAAAAATATTGGTATCATCCGCAAATAATATATATTGCAATGAGGTGGAGACATTAGAAATATCATTCACATAAATCAAAAAAAGAAGCGGACCTAAAATAGAGCCCTGCGGCACACCACATGTGATTGATGACATAGATGATTTTGCATTATTGAAGGTTGTATATTGACTTCTACAAGAGAGATAACTACGGAACCAATCCAATGGTATGCCACGAATCCCATAATGGTAAAGCTTCTTTAAAAGTATACTATGATCAAGGGTATCAAAAAAATAAATGCCTTACTTAAATCCATAAAAACTCCTATGACATGTTCATGATTGGATAAGGCAGATGATACCCTATCATATAACTTCACAATAGCATATTCAGTTGAATGAAATTTCCTGAATCCATATTGATCATTATTAAGTAACTTATTGGCAATCAAAAATGTATATAACCTATCATAAACGAGTCGTTCTAATATTTTTGAAAAACATGAAAGTATAGAAATGGGCCGATAATTGGTAAATGAGCCAGCATCACCTTTCTTATAGATGGGTATTACTTTTGAAATTTTCATCATTGAGGGAAAACTACCAGATGATAATGACAAGTTAAAAATATAAACGAGAGGTTTAATTATACTTCCAATAATATTCTTTAACAAATGTGTATTCATCGCGTCATGTCCAGTTGAATGACTGGAATTAAGTGACGCAACAATCCTCGTGACCTCAACTGCATTTGTTGAGTTAAAAAATATACTATTTACGGAGGGATTAAATAGAAAGTCTTGGAAATTTTGACTACATCCCTTAACTTTAGAGGCCTGTTCGGCACCTATGTTTGCAAAGAAATTGTTAAAACCATTTGCAATTTCATGTGGATCACTTACAATTCTATCACCGTGTTTAAACTGAGTTGAATGGGAAACATTACCCCTTTTCAGAATATCGTTTACTATTTTCCACTTTGAAGAAGAGTCATTAGCCTGTACAAATTGTTTAGTGTAATACATTCTTTTGGATGTACGTATAACATGAGTTAGTTTATTTCTGTATTGCCTATATTCTAGTTTCTTCAGGTCGGTAGGATTACAAAGGCTTTTTTTATAAAGCCTATTTCTATGTTTAATAGATTTTAAGATTCCTTTAGTAATCCAAGGATGTTTGGGTACATTTTTCCGAGCTTTGATTTTAACTTTTGGTATATTGACATTCAAATAGTTTGTTAATGTTTCTATGAACCTTTGATAAGCAACATCGATGTTATTGCTATTGAAAACATCATTCCCGGTTTCCGACATTAAATCTGTTTTAAACTTTTCTATATTTTCTCCTGTGAATTTACGAGCTTCAATGGCATTCCTATTAGTTCCTTTTTTGATATAACTGAGAAGAAACAAGAAAATAGGCAAGTGATCAGAAACTTCAGAATAAATAAGACCTGATTCAATATCGTAGTCAGAAACATTGGTAAATATATTATCAATTAAGGTACTAGTATTTTTATCTATTCTTGTTGGTTTAGTAATTGTCGAGAACATAGCATGAACATTTAATAACGTATTTAAATCATCAGTAATATCATTGTCAGAAAGCAAATCAATATTGAAATCCCCCATAAGATGCATGTTTTTATTTTCTTGATTCAAGTCATGTAAGAGGTTATCGAGATCGTCCAAAAACATTTTCTTGTCCTTGCTTGGGGGTCTATATATGATACAGATTACATCATTTTTGCCAGAAAGACAAGAATCAATTTCAATAGAAAGTAGTTCAGCACTGTCATTACGAAGAGAGAGATCAGAGCGAAGTTTAAATGACAGAGCGTTGTTGACATAAAAAGCTACCCCTCCTCCTCTACCCTCTAGTCTATCAGAACGTATCAATGAATAATCAGGAATGTCATACAGAGGAGGTGAATTACTATGTAACCACGTTTCGCTGACACCTACTACAGAAAATGTGCAATCGAGAGAATCTAACAGCAGTTGTACATTGTCAAAATTCCTAGCGAGACTACGGGCATTCATATGCAAATAAGTTTGCCGTCGACCTTTTTTCTGGAATCTTGTCTTAAACTCAGCAGGTAAATAATATTCACATCTAACATTTGGAGATATGATGGGATCAATGTCATCCATAGTTAAAACCACACATCTCAGAGTAATACTTGCTGAGGTACAAGTGTTGCTGAATAAATAAAGTCATTTGAGGTACATACTCATAGTAGTAGTAAAATACAATGGGGCAACATGAAAAAATAAGAACAGAAATCATTTCTATCAAAATACATGTACGTTTAGCGTATAGTGGCATTTGAACGAAACATGGAGTATCTGCCATATATACCCAAGCTAGAATTTTCAATAGAAGGTAAAAACAACATGAGCACAATTAAATAATTTGTATAAAGGAGTAAGGGTATCAGCATTTCTAACTTTTTACCCCTTATCATCAATACTATGTTTTGTTTTGTTTTTTGTTTTATTTTTTTTTTACTTTAACATCGTACGCTTGTATGTGAAAAAAGAGAAAATGAACCCTACCTAAAGACTTTTATCAAGGTTTTAAATAGTTATACAATAAATCAGAGTCTTCATATTCGTTAGATTGTAAATGGTTGCTTCACCTACATGTATGTTGTTATTACACAACTCAATAAATAACAGTTTCAATATTTTACTGAGAGCACAAAAAGGTTAAGTCATCAAATAACTTGTAGCATAACAAAACAGGCGAAAGAAGATTTCTCAATATTTGAAATCAGGAGTTTCAGGATTCGGATCAGGACTATGTTTCCCAATAAATGCTGAAAAGAATAATAAGAGCATATAGTACAGTATTTTGTAGCCCCTGAAAAACAAATAATCAAGCTCCAGATCGTAGTATCAATCTTCGTGTTAATAGCAGTAAATAGAGAGGTTCTAATGAACAATCACCTGAAGAAATGATATTTATATTCACACTGGATCGTGACTGTCAAAGTTGGAAACAAAACAATTACAGGAAATGAGTTAGGAAGAAAAATCAGTACCTTGTTGACGGGTGGTAGTATTAATCCCGGTATTAATCCTTGTAATCAATCCACTTAGACGTGCCTTTTTCTTTTGACTGTAAGCACACGAAGATTTTCGTAGAAAGCCCGAGCTCTTTACGCATCTTGTAGGCTTCTTTGGCTAGGAAAGCGCGACGACTTTTCATGGATGGTGGGAGATCCGATCGCACGGTGATCCGTGATTGGGGTAGAGGCTTGGCGCTATCCGGAGAGGCTGCAGCCCCGGCTCGATTTCCCCGCTTGCCTTCAAATGCAGCCAAAACGGCGTTTCGATCCTTCATGTAGCAGAACCGCGCTATGATTGGGACGGGTCCACGCTGGCTGGTCTGATCACCCGTTCCTCGTCGAGGTAGGCGATGAGCATTGGCGATAGCAATAGCAGCTGCATCTTCAAGGCCAAGGGAAACAAATACATCCTTCAGGACCGTATACACATTTTCACCTTCAGCTTGATTTACACCATAGAAGAGGAGATTAGATTTCCGATTGTGGATTTCCAAAGAAAGGAGTTTAACTTCCAAAGATTTCACCATCTTTTGTGTTGAATCTTTCACTTCGGGTAACTTCTGATCCGCAATTTCTTTGATTTTCCCTGCGTTGAAATTCACACTTACTTCTAGGTCGGTAAACCTTTTATTGATAGCGGCCAAATCAGTAGAGATGCTATCAAGCTTGGAAGAAATGGATGCTTTAAACGCAGAGATGTTATTGTAGAGGTCGGTTAGCGTAATCTCCTGAACCTCAGGAGGGCTGTCGATTGGGTCGTCCGATGAGCCATCAGCATCCCCAGCTGCCGCGAGGGCTGTTGCCTGATGATGAGGTTTCGAGGCATTAGCACGTGTGCGTGTCTTCTTCCTGGTCGCGTCAGCCATGCTTCCAGCAACAGATGAAACAAATGGCTTTACTATTTCCACAAAATAAGTTAATTGGTTAAAAAAAATATGATGAGAAGGATGCCAAATAAGTTCACTCCATAGAAGTAAATGATAAGGTGCAAGAATGTACTCAAAATCGAAAAAATAGTGGGTGAAGGCAGAGAGCTGTCAAACTACACGTGCGTTCGTGCCGGCGCCATGTTGTGACCATCTGTGCAACTTGATTGGTAATATATATTGACTAACACCTTTAATGATACTAGTTCTTTAGGAATTCTTTTTCTTTTTCTTTATTTATCTTTATATCTTAAGCCTGTCACCGAACCAGAAGTAAATCAAATAATCAAAAGTTTTCGATATGACAACATATCTGTTGATATTGCAAAACCTTTTACATACTTTATTCGCAGACCTTTGGCACACATATGCAATTTGTCAATACAAACCGGTGTATTCCCCTCCAAAATGAAAATCGCAATAGTTGTGCCCATATTCAAGAAATACCTCACTTCAGATTGTAGCAAATATAGACTCACTTCTATCCTTCCATTATTTTCCAAGGGACTCGAGAGAGTTGTTTACAATCGTATCTACAATTTCATGGTGTGTAATATATCATTTGTTCCAACCAATACGGGTTTAGAACGAATTGCTCTACCGAATTTGCTTTAATCAATCTTTATGATAAAATCCTGAATTATGTCTGAATAAGCATGCAATAGCTATTTTTATGGATTTATCAATTTAGCATTTGATACCCTTTGGCATACAATACTATTAACAAAATTGCGTTATAGGGATTCGAGGCATACCACTTCTTTGGTTTCAAGGCTATCTCGCTGACAGAAAATAATACACTGTTTTTAACTCACATACTTCTGATTTCATGTTTCTTACACCTGGTGTACCACAGGGTTCACTACTTCATTGTTTCTAATATATATAAATGATCCCGGGGGGGTGGGGGGGGGGGGGGGGAGGGGGGACTCACATACATTGATGGTACGGGGACGTGCCGTTTTGAAGACCCCCTTTTTGAGACCTCGATATCCGTTCTTTAGATCCTCTATATCCTACGCATGCATGGCGAAAGTTCCGCGAAAGTTCCGCTCCTTAGCCTCCCCGCTGTGCCGCAGGGCTGTGCCCCTCCCTCCGTTCCCCAGGTCCGCGGTTTGCGCCTGCCTAATATTTGTCTAAATTTGCAGCTAGCCGGCCAATCTGAAGAGTACGCAAGAAATTACGCGTAGACTTCTATACTGCATGGGACTTGCATCCAATACCCATGCGATTTTCCAGAGCTCTCATTCGTAGCAAATTGGCAACATCATTGTTTTTATTTGTTGGCCAGCTGAGCTGAGCCGATCGAGCACCGATCGTGCAGCTTGCTACGCTTCAAGGTCAACCCGGCCTCCCGACCCACCGGCCGAGCGAGCTGCAAGAAAACCCTGACGTAAACACAACGCGTCGCATGTGCAGCGAGGCAGCATGTGCAGCAGTTCTGTAGACCCTATTTTTCACAATGCCGGTATATTTTTGTTCCTTAGACCCCATATTTTACGCGGATTTTACCCTTGTAGTCAGTTCCTTAGACCCCCATTTCGGGGTTTCGTGAGGCACACCCCCATCAAAATATGATTTGAGTGCCCCCCCCCCCCCTCCAGGGTCAATGATATGATAAATTCCCCACATCCTTCTGACTACGTTCTTTTTTGCAGTCGACACTGCTTTAGTTGCCTCTGAGGAAAGCATTTACATGTTGATCAATAAAGTGAATGTTCATTTAATGCATGTTCACAATTAGCTTTTGGGTGCAATAGATTATCTCTAAACGTTGTAAAAACTCCATTTGTTGTTTTCAGACATAGACAAGACCTAAATACGTGTTATAATTATGATCCCTTATACATCAACAACATTATAATTAAGCAATGTTCTGTGGTTACATATCTTGGAGTGCTTGTAGATATGTATTCATGTTGGGATTTACATATGAATTTTGTTTGCGGAAATTATCACGTAACATTGGTATCATGAATAATCTGAAACTCATTATTCCACGTAAATTCTTGTTAATGATGTACAATGCATTCATAGTGCCTCACATCGCTCATTGCAATTCGTTATGGGGTTCGTTGCATCCTTCTAAATTACTCAGACTTCATCGTTTATACAGAACATAATCCTCCGTATTATGTGCCAGTTCTCATTACCTTGAATCTTCGTTACCCCTGTTCGAACGTTGCTTAATGTTATCGATATAAATACGATGCAAATTGCCTGTTTAATGCGTAGATACTTTTCAAACCTTCTTATCTCATGCACATGTTTTCATTGAATGCTGAAATTCATCAGTACAATACCCTTCAACCTGTTAAATTCCACATGTGGAAAGTTAAATACAAAGTACTCTTTCCAAATCAGCCCGTTGTTTAGGTCCAGTAACCTAGAATTCATTACCATCCCACATTCAGAATGCTTAGTTTCGTAATTCTTTTAAAATCAACTTGTAAACAGTGTCAAAATAAAATGTAAGCCAAATTACAAAGGTTAACTGACTGGCAATGGAAGCCACGTTGCTCAGTAATGTGTTTCTTTTGTAATAGCTTTAAACACCACATGGCTGAGTTAATTCGAGTTATCTTCTAAAAGCCCTCATACCATATGTTTTATAATACAGGTAACCTAGGCTCTGTGGCGCACTGGATGCATCGCATTCTTAATTCTTTTGTCTATCCTTTTCGCAGCTAGGAGCCGTGCCTAATTTATTGTTACCCGCGGTTTTTTTTCGGTTTGCTTGATTTTGCCCTAAGGGTATTATGGAATAGTAAGTGACGTGAGCACATATGGGAGAACATGATTGGTAGATTTTGTTTTGGTATGATGGAACGAGGGTCCGAGATTACATGTGTTTGAGGGAGTGGTGTGAGAAGCTATTTTGTCGTGCTTTGTCACCCACGGGGAGGAGTCCTGTGTGCGGGAGAGAGTCGGGGAAGTCTGGGGACTTGCTGCATGAGAGTGAGCTAGTGTATCCGCCCCAACTCTAGCTGCCACTGTTTCTGCTGTCATGAGCGGGAAGTGCAGACGGCCGTCGTGTGGACACTAATTCCTCCGGGGGGCAGGTAACAGGGTCTTCAATTCTTCAAAATAACTGTATGTCTGAAACATGCCAGTTTGCAGGGGGTTTCTACAACTGTTAAATATTTGTATAGGCAAGTCTTTCAGCTTGAAGTTTGGCTTTCTAAAAATCAGTGCTTTCAACTAAAGTTAATATTTTAAATGCAAACAATTTCTGACACGAAAATTACAATTTCAAATTGAATGATTTCTTCTAGTTCGGAAACTGAACGTATGTATTTTTCAGCAAAAAACTGAAATGTGTTTAATTGGTAGTCAAATGTCATAAACACCCTCTTTTGGCAAGTAACAAAAGTCGGCCATTTCATGTCAGCCATGTCGAACTTTGAGGAAACCTATGTTGTTGGGTATTTCTCATTGATTGGTACCACCGTGTATTTACGGCATATATTTATATTAGGATGAAAATGAGAACTACTTTAGCGTGGCTATATGTTTTGACAATTAATGGTTTATTCAATTTAACGCATTTTGTTAACAAGCGGTCATAAGTAATGGTTGCTGGTTAAATGGAAGTATTGTACATTGCAGAGGTATGAATCATTCAAGCACTGGACATTATAATGCTAGTAGATGGCTATTATGCTAATTGGAGATATCGAGGAGATATCCGGTTAGTGGGGTTTTTTTGCGAAGTCTATTTGGTAAACCAAATGGTGTGATTATTGTCCTTTTAAGATGTCGTGCATGTGCTTTACAAGATATAAAGTTATAGCGTACAAGTTATACTTGGGTTGAATGTATATTTATGATGCGGTGTAACTATATTTCAGCCGTAATCAAGGGTTCAGCCGTCACGTGCCCTTGCACCCAGACCGGGCGGTGACTGTTCGGTTTTCTGGTCTCCCTCATCGACGTCGCCGAGCAACGAGGATCGCAACTACAACCACCTCAGCTCGGGCATCGACGTCCTACCGTGTAACCTCGACAGCGGGTCTTTTGATGAACTCGCCACTTCAAAAATCAACGTTATCGCGATTGCGTCGTCAAGGCAACTGCGCTGAACATTATCAACCGGCCATATCCAGGTTTTGATATTTGTACCGAAGTTTGATGTAAACCCATAATTTAATTCATTACTTTTGATATATATAAATGACTAGTAGACAGGGTCAATCTGAAAATATTTGAATGTTTATCCATCCTCATTCCTATTTAAAGATTATTGTATTGAGGCAACATTTCACTGTTCAATTCAATTGCTATGTGTATGTTATTGCGTTTCATTATAATCTGATTATTTCATGCATTCCTTATAATTCAAGTTTCATTTTGAAACTACATAAACATTAGTTCCGATTTTTATTCTTTATTCATTTTATTTATGAAGAACCCCACAATGTAACAAACAGCATTCCTCCTTTCTAAATACTCTTTACCTGGTGCAACATATAATAAAATAAGTTAGCGGATTTAGCTCCACGGTGTAATTATTTTATTTATCTGCATGTTCTTTTTACACAGATGTACCCAACTTATCAAGCCACTGAGGATGTTACGGGTAAACCTTTTTCTGCATTGTTTATACTTGACCCGTGCTCGTATTGGGCATTCTCATTGACTCATGCATACTTATTTGCAGTAGAAAATCCACCTCAATGCATATCATGTAATTATACACTAACAATTGAACACATTCTCCTTGAACGTGTTGAACTTGCAAATATTCGTATTAACTTTTTGATTGTCCTGACCTGAAGACATCATTTAGAGATATTTCGCGATTATATGTTATAAACTTTCTAAAGAAGATCAATCTTTACATTAGATTTTAAGTGGGAAACTGCTCGGATCCCAATTACAACAGGTATACCCTTGGGCAAGGTGTTTTATTTCAATTGCCTAGTCTTTCGGAGGAGACTTTAAACCGTCGGTCCCGTGTAAAGGAGAGTCACACCATTGGCACGTTAAAGAACCTGCTTCTCTTTTCATACAGAGTAAGGAAGTTATCCCGAGGAAGTAGTTAACATATTGATTTGTTTCTGATTGATAATCCTGCTCAAATTCTGCAAATCACATTAGGGAAACTTGAATTGTATAATCTTTTTAGATGAACTATTCGACACTTATATGATACTCAAGCGTTAGTAGTGTCGTTAATTTCTTATCAATCAATCAATCAATCAATCAATCAATCAATCAATCAATCAATCAATCATTGTTTATACTTACATCTCTGCAATACTCATGTTGTGCCTTTTTTTTATTAATCATCGCTATTGCCGATCAGTCACTATTTATATTTTTTCTATGTTAAGTCATATGTTGATGTAATACATGTCAATGTTGTATATTATTTTTAGTTCTAGATTCGATGTACTGGTGATCAAGACGCGACCCATCGACATCGCCTGGCCCGCCAACGCCAAGGAGATCGTGCGGGAGATCCTGGATTATGTCATGGACGGCAAAACACGCCCTTTCCTGGTCCATGCCTTCTCCGTCAGCAGCCACGTGTACGCCGAGATGCTCGACCTGATGGATGCATCAGAGGGAGAAGAAGCGCGCGTCTGCGGAGCGGAGTAGCCGTTAGGCCTATGCGTCGGTGCGTTACCGCATCGTTGATTAGATCCTGTACAGTTGTATTCTCTCCAGGGATAGCTACGAGGGTATCTACTCGCAGGCCGCCAACAACTCCTTAACGCAGTTTGTCATCAAGAGGGTTGCAGAGACCTACTATTGGCTGACCAACAAGTACACCATGGATAGCATCGACAAGGTGAGCTTGAAGGGTGAACTCTCTCGTGAGCATTGGCGTGAAGAAGTAAGCCAATGCGGTTTTCAGGGAATGGTAATATAAGAGTTAAAGGTCCGTCTCATTGGTGGAGATGTCGCAAGGACAGCATAGATAAGTTAGAGAGACTTACAGGAGACTTGAAAAAAAATCAAACACATTCGAATTCACGATGACTTCTCGGAGACCCGTCTAGTCTCGCGGAGACTCGGTCTCAAACAAGCCACATATTTCTAATACTTTACAAGGCATAAACTCAGCAGTAATTTACATCTTGGGGAATCATAATTCATAATGATTCATTAATGTATGAAGGAAAGCGAGAATTCCATAAGAATTTCCAAAGAAACAAAGCAGAGTTTATTAACGGTCTTATTGTTCTGCATTGTCCTTCAGGTGAATGAGATCTTCACTGGCCACCCGGTCAAGGCGCCCGCCCTGAACCTCTTCTCTCGCGATGACCCGATCGCCACGGCCAAGGAAATCGACGAGTTGGTCGTGCAGTGGCGCAAGCATCTGGAGAGCGACCTTGCCGTCAAGTGTTGCAGAGCTCCCCACATTGCGAAACACAGTGACGAGTAGGAGGAGAGCATCTACGGCTTTATGGGCAAGCTGACACTGCAGAGCTGCCGCACGTTCCAGTTAGAGAAGCTCAGCAGTAATTTACATCTTGGGCAATCATAATTCATAATGATTCATTGATGTATGAAGGAAAGCAAGAATTCCATAAGAATTCTGTCGTCGGCGGGGACGCTACTGTAGGAAGCGCCAAAGCAGGCCGAATTAAAGTAGAATGAGTGAGGGAGATTGTCGAGAACTCGCGGAGCTCAACAAATGAACGCTAGGCTAAATCTTTCTAAAGGAGTGGTCACTATGGACTGTAGGATGGACTTTGACTTAACGAAGGATGAGTGAGGGAGATAATTAATCCGCGCAGCCAGCTTGACAAATGAACAAGAAATCTCTCCTACCAGAGATGCCATTTTAGGATGGACTTTTGTGAAATTTGACAAAATGGTAAGTGAGAGAGAGAGCCCGCTGAGCTAGCGCAACAAATCAACAAATCTTCCCTAAAATAAAGGTCACGATGAATTAACGGATGGGCTTTGGAGCGATTTGAAGAGAACGCGCAGAGGTAGTTCAACTAATCAACGCTACATCTCTCCTTAAGGAGAGGTCATTGAAGGGTGGACTTTTCCACAGAGGAACACCGGGGTAACTCCACACCCCGCTCCACACATGTCCTATATAAATATCAGTGACACATCTTACTCTTGATTGAGCTGCGAGCTTTAGAATTGACTGTTCAGAAATAACCGCCAATCTTAATCGTTTACATGCCGAAACTCGCACATCATTATTGAACCAGCGGACTGCATCTCATTTGGGGTATTGAGCATTAGTTTATAACTGATGCAGGGGAACAAAAGGTATTTTGTATCCACCTATTGGACAGTCAGTATAGACATGTTTACCATAATAGCGGATCATATTCAGATATGCCTAGAACGAGCATTTACCTCCTAACTTGTGACATATGACTCGAGTCATAGCTGTATGTGTTATGTCACACACAGAAGAATGTTTCATTGTCATGTATGTATATTATGAAACTGATATGTGAGCTAAGAATCTGAAGGTTGAGATTTTGTACGTCGTATACTGTGTAAAGTTGACTTGAAAGAGTTTGGCTTGATTAAAAAGAACCAGGGGTATGGGACATGGGAAGAAGGATTATTAAGTTGATAAGCATCCTGACTGACTGGTTTACCATGATATGCAATTGATACAAAGAGCTCAGTACAGAGAATTGTGTGGCACTCCATGATCGCCTACGTCACACGACAAAGCACCCAGAGAGAGAGAGAGAGAAATAGTATATCAAGCAGTCATATTAACTATGAAGATAGCTTGGACAGACCACAAGGCAAATCATGGTCGTTGAATTATTTCACGAAAAGTTGGATTGCATGCATGAATACTTTTGAACAAAGAATGACACCACCTCTCTTAACCCTAATACTACCGGGGTATTTCAAATCATTCTGCCAGGGTGGGGGGGGGGGGGGGGGCATTATGGCCATGGGCCGCCCGATTCCCTCTATTTTTTTTATAAGGGTCAAGAATTATGTACTCTACAAGTTGTATAGCTAAATTTACGAAAGTGTCTTTATTTTTAAATTCAATAATGTATGCTCATTTATGAAAGAAATCACTAGATAAAGCCTCAGGAATATCAATTTCTGGTACAAATGTCTTTCAAAAATCCCTCAATTCCTAAAAAGGGATAGGTTGTGGTACTTATTTCTCACGTATTTCATTGTTTTTCATCAAGCGCATTTTGCGATTTGGGTGTAAGTGTGTGTGTGAATGTATGTGTATGTGGGTTTGTGTGTGTTGTAATTACTTACATTACCTATTAGAAAAGTATTTACATAAAATGGGAATCTTCTGCATGATTTTGTCCATATGGTTGTGCTCAGTCATATAGAAAAATAGCGAAATTTCAGTGACATGTGTTTGGTAAACGTAATCTGATATCGGCACGGTAGGTCCGATCGTCATTAATTTGGTATCAAAATGTGCGAAAAGGATCAGAAAAAAAATCATGTTCGTTTCTAAATATTGAGGTGTTCGGAAGACCCGACAAAAAATTGACGGTGGTGGGGGCATAATGCACACCCGTGAGTATTAGGATTAAAGGATTGTGAAGCATGTTGAATTCCCCATACTGCACATATGAGGGGAAAGTCGTCCCATAATGTATTAGTGTAAGAGACCGGCGGCATGGATCATTCTTCGACACAAATCCCCGTCACACGCCCGCGTTGCAAGTAATAGCATGTGAAGTGCACAATATTGATGCAAGAACACGACATTGAAATCATTCTCTATAAGAAGCAGAATAATTATGGTTGTATTTAATTGAGGAATGCAATGTTTGAACGAACTATTTCTCTCTCAAATGACATTCTATTGCATGTGAATCTCCAACGATATAAGCTATCCATCATGTACATTGTATATCTATATATTCATATTATCAGAATCAGTGTTGGCGTGTGTAAAGTATCTAATTTGTGATTCAAATGGCTTAGCTTCTTTGCATTTTAGAGTGTACAGATCGGTTTTTCTTGATTTCCCCCGAGATGTTCCTTCACATATACATATATGCTCCTCTCTGCTTGTGGTCTGCGTCAGGTTTCGCTGAAACACTTTGCGTCGGACGCAAAGACGACGCAGGGAAGGATCGTAGAAGTTGGCAAGCAAGCTTGCCACGTAGGAAAACATGGACAGCCGGTTGTGACCATGGCATAATTAAGGGATCCTAGTATAAATGTACTTATCTTCTAAAGGATGGAATGAATAAGAACTTACTAGGTTATATTTCTAAGCGTTTAATAAAGACAGCATTATGAAAGAACAGGTATGTATTTTTAATTTTTAGTTCTTGAAATAAAATATATGGTTGTCACATATCCCACGTAATATCCCTCATTCTCATGTTCAATGTTATATTGTAATAAATCATTTTACTTTCTTACTCTGATTTTAGTTGTATTTTTGTGGGGGGGGGGGGGGGGGGCTCAGCCAGCAAATAATATGTAAGAAAACATGACATTTTTTATATTCAGGAGAATTTTTGTCGACAATTGCCAAAGTATTGCATCACTGTTTGAATTGAGTTTTGACTAGGACAATTCTCTGCATCCACAATGTAGATATTTGAGTGTTTCCTTCATCAAAACAATGAGCATTTACATGATTATACATGGATCAGTTTCATCATTACCGTATTGATATATGTCATAAATTTGAAAATGTTGATGCATTCCAGAATAAAAAAAAAAAATTGTGGGGAAAAATAAGCAACCGTCTCCGTCTGCTTATCTGAATGTAGAGTACCGAAGAGTGACGCCATTTGAGCATTATTATCAAAACAAATGGCTCTAAACAATACGGGCAGAACAAGCAGCGGTGATTACAAGGGGAATGTAATTGAGAATGCCGGACACTAGCCCGATATACAATATAGGACAGGTAAACCTCTCAGTGGAGTGAGTTTGTTTAGAGTCAATTTGTCTTGACAACATGTTCATATGACGACACCACCTCGGTACTCTATGTGAAAGAATGCTTGCATCGGAAGAGAAAAGAACAACGAAGATGGCTTTAGAGAAAGAGAGGTGGGGTGGGGGTAGAGAGAGAGAGGAGGAGGAGGGAGAGAGTGGTGGAGAGAGAGGAGGTTGGGAGAGAGAGACGGAGAGAAAAGCGAGCGCCATGGAAAAGTAGTAACATTTCAATGGCCAATTATGTCACAGCATATAAGATGTCATATCATAGTTCATGTTACTACAAGATTGTATCAGATTTAGAGGGCTCTCAGGTCACTTTCAAGATATATTTGGGCAACAAATCCCCTCCCAATGTGATTTTTTTCATAAATTTCACATTTCTTTATATCAAAAAGAAAATTACCTCAGTTATAGATAGAAAATTGTTGACGATCTGCAAATATATATATTTAATACTCTTTGAAAAGGTATGAACATCAGCAATCGGTCTGTTGGCTCAGTTGGTAGAGCGTCAGACTGATAACCTGAAGGTCGTGGGTTCGATTCCTGACATAGATGCTCTTTTGGTTTTTTTCTCGTTGATTTGAAACTAATAGTCTATACGCTAAAGTCACCAAGCAAAACCACCGACGTCTTATAGCCTAGTGGTAGGGTAAGCGCCGGGACTACCTCACACTCGTGCTAGCGAGCACGGGTTCGAAACCCGCTAACTCCAAGGTTGCAAAACCAAGGTTCAAGGATTGTCGGATGGCCCGGCAAAGGCATTGGGATCACCCTTGTTCCTCCCCTAAAGAGTTAGAGTCTATAGTTTTTATAGGCTATAGTTTTTAGGAGGTAGGAAGGGATATGCGATGGGCCGGTCGCCATACCAGAAGGGAACTAATGGTAGTCGGTAAGGGTGATAAGCTTAATTGCGGAAGCCCGAAGTCACGACACCTGAACTCCTGGCAACCATCGCTTAACCTTTTATTTTGTTGTTGTTGAAATATTGACTTTAATTGTTGTTTTCCTTCTATCTCTGACGACAACAATCAACCAGAGCCTTATCATCTTTGTTGTTCCGTTTTTCATTATTCCATATTCCTCTTCTTATTACTTTTCACCCCGGTTTTTTGTCCATTGATTTTCTACACTTTCCTGGAGCATGTTGCATATAGGTTTTAAATTATTCTACCTTATCATCAACGGTAGCTACCAAGAAAACCTATCTGCAACATATGGTCCTGATCTCTGATATCATCTAATCTTTCTTATTTGCACAGAGTAGAGGGTATCCTCAACCAGCAAGGATATCATTCAATCCTACAGCGGAAGGCCTTCCTTTCAGGGAAACGCCTGATCGGAGGAGGGTTCGTTTTCCAGTAGGACAATGACCCAAAGCACACGTCAAGACTATTCAAAGAATATGCAAAGGCTACTTGAAGAAAAAGGAAGAGACACAATTCCTGGCAATCATGGTCTTGTCATTTATGTTTTTGAATTTTAAAAAAGAGGTTTCCATACAAGTATTGTTTAATTTTATTCGTGTGTTTGACTTCTAACTAGGAAAAGGAAAAATGAATGAAGTTACGCATTTAACCCTGTATAAGGATGAAAATCTCTGGATATCTAGATTACGCGAATGTAATAAAAAGGTTAGCATTTTGAGAAAATGCCATAGTGACTGGTAGGCATCCATTTAATAGACTATAACTTTGTTTGAATCAAGGATAAAATGTACATTCTTATATAATATTCACTTCAAAACAAAACTTGAAAACTATGCTATGAGCCTGAATATCAGTAAAGCCTACCAATTATAGAAAAACACACTAAATGCAGGTGTTCCTAAACTTTTGGAGTTCAGTGTATCTCTCTTACTTTCTCTCCCACTACATATTCCTCTTACTTTCTCTCTCTCCCTATACGGTACATACAGCTGGCCACCATACCGTACCGGGTAGGCAAGCGAAGGAAGGGCAGACCACAGCGAAGGTGGATAGAATCAATCAATGGATAGATGGAGCAGCCAATCTACCAACTAACACGGGCTGCGACAGGTAGATGCTGCTGCGGGAATGTTCATTTTTATGATTCATTCAAAGAAAAAATGTCAATGATAGTACATTTGTGTAAAGAAAAAAATCATAAAAGCAAAAATAAAATTGAAGAAAAAACGGGGAAAGAGAAGCACTATCATGTAATGATCAAAAGTGGTGCATGTAGTTGCAAAATGATCAGTAAAGCACAACTCTGTCACATCAAATCTTGTAAGAGAAGGGGTGAAGTTGATAGTCCTTATGGTTTTGGAAATATATGAAGGACTGAAAATATGTCTTTTTTTTACAGGATGGTGGCAAGATCGTCACGCTTGCGAGACGATAAATCTTATGCTTTTGTTCAGATTCATATGCATAACTTCAGATGCTTACGAATAGAAAGTTTGGATGATATCAGAGATCGGAGACGCTTCTGGCAGAAATACCACGTGGCCTCACATGTGTCGTGCACAATGGGAGTTGTTGTGCTCTGAATTAATTATATCATACACACAAGTCCAAATCTGACCAATGATTGACATATTTCTGATATGAAGTTCATGTATTTTATAATGAGACAAAAAAGCACCAGCAGCCCGAATGGAGAAGTAAACAAACTGTATATTTGCCTGGAGTAAGTTTTCGAGTAAGAGATCAAAGGGGAAGGGCCTGAAAGTCAGCAATTGTTTAATTCAGTTAGAAATTAATATCAGTAAATAAATTTCAGTAAGAAATTAATTTGATAATTCTGAGCACAATAGATTAAACCGCCATTTACATGAAGTCTGTGTAATTTTCAATGAGGCACAGAAAACAGCGGCCCATATGGAGAAGTAAACAAAATATATTTTTGCCTGGAGTAGATTTTTTAATCAGAAATTAATGACAAAACGACTGATAGTCTGCAATCGTTTAATTGAGAAAGAAAAATGGATAACAAGGTGATACCTTCTCGTTTAAGCCAATAATACAGTTTATATGATGCAACCTTTTCTATTGAATTGGGCAGAAATTGAAGTTTTGAAAAACATTAATCTTCAATGGTTATGTTTAACTTTAAATCAATTTGAAGAGACGACTTTGCCATATATAAAGCATCACATTGCTAGTACTGCAGAACTTACTTCTTGGTTACCATTATTTGCTTTAGTATGCAGACTGTGCATAGAGAATGTCCATGCTATGTAAGCCTAATTCTGACATCAAAATAAAAATGCTACGAATCACCTAATCATTTAATCTTTCAAGTTCAGATTTTATTGAAATCTTTGCATGATACCATTCACAAATGGGTAACAATGTGACTAATCACATATTTATATACGTTTAACATGATTCATCAAAACACTGATTGATACAGAATATAGTTTGATTTAAACTATCAAACATGAATAAATATTGTGTTCCTTGAAAGTGTAAAACATAAAAGGTGAAGGTCTAAGAAATATGCCTGACTGAATTACACACAGATTAAGAAATACACCGTTTGTTATGAATATAAGCAAAATATGTGCCCATTGTGTAAAACCTGATTTTGCTGTATGATTTCATTTTCTGTTCAAGGGGAGGGGGTAGGCTTCGAATTTCTTGCAAATAAATACCCCAATTCTCTTAGACTTAAAAATCCAGATCTCCTCATAAGCAATAAACATGCGTGCACTCTGCTGACTTACATTTTCATAAAAATGTCTGTATGCAAAGTTCACAATTAATGCTTTAACTAGTGTGACTTTCAAGCCTGCTAGATATATGAACAGTTCAAATACTTGTATTTCAGCACAATACAAAAGATTGGATACATGTGTGATTTTTTATTTTGCAATGAAAATGATATCATACATTAGCGAGGTTATACTACAGATGTGATACTAATTATTCTAGAATATTATGCTCTACCAGATAACAATATGCAACAACAATGCTTTTGAACAATAATATACACAAAGGTACTGCCATTTTAAAAAGGATCTTGTCCTTCTCAAAATGGGTATGCCTCAGACCAGCAAACCCAGTGTACACACATTTAGTACTTGACATTAACAGAATATACACAACACATTAAATAAACAGATACTTTGTGATGATGGATGTCAACGTATTGATGCATTTTTTCTTCAATTTCTTCTTAAAAACATCTCCAGACACAAATGTACATTAAGTTGTTAAAAAATATGAATGTTGAGTAGCAACACTCATGCATCCATCACACGGTTAAAAGAATAACTTATACAGCACCAGACCCAGTTTGAATATACACTTTATACAAAATAAGTGATATTATGAAAAAACAAAAAAGAAAGAAAGAAGAAAACAAATAACATTTCTTCTATAAAAAGAAAAAGGCTTACGCTAAAGACAGACCCACTTCACCTGTTTAATGAATGCAGTGCAGACATGGTCCAAGGAACACATTGGTATCACATATGTGAGCTCTCCTGACCACATTATGGTCTGCTTTGATGTTATCGAAATATACCAAAAATCCTGCACTGATCGGGGCTTAAGGAGACTTGATAACCCCCTTTTTCTGCAGGGTGCCCCTTCCTTCTCGTTTCAATAAAGTACGCAAAATCTAAGCAATCGTAAGCACTGTATAAGAGGGCGATAAAGTTCCAACTCTCCCCCAGTCCAAGGTCAGTATTTGCCCTCTTATATCATTGAGAATGGTTGAGTACTGAATATCACAAACTACTTCCAAACTCTATGCAACTCTTTTTTTTTGTTGGTAGATTAAGGTTTCCAAACGCGTTATCTTTTTTTTAAACGCGTTGAAACGAGTTGATAAACGCAAAGGTGTTTTTATTATGGGGTTTGGAAAGCTGTTTTGAAACACGCAAATTGTCACGATCCTAAGCGCGTTTAAACCAGAAACGCGTTTAAAGAAGCGAGATAAACGCAAAGCTGTTTTGAAACGCGTTTAAACCACGTGTTTTCGGTGACAAGGCCGGTTTTCGACTTGGGCGATCGAGTTGATAAACGCACCGTTTTTTAAACGCGTTTGGAAACGCGTTTGGAAACGCGTTCGTAAAGGCCTTTGGAGTTGATAAACGCACTGTTTTTTTAAACGCGTTTGGAAACGCGTTTGGAAATGCGTTCGTAAAGGCCTTTGGAAACGCGTTTAATTTCTGAAAAGATTAACCAAGAACAAATAATCCATAAACAGCACATGTATAAAACTAAATATTTTCAAAATGTAACAAGAGTGCATTGTACTGTTTAGCAATGGCATTCACTGTAATCGTGGAGGTATATGTTTGTGTAATGTGAACATCTTTGACACAATGTTGATACAGCAGTTTTTTGTTTACATTTTGCAAGACTCAAATGACATTCTGGCATGCTTTCACACATCTCTAACATGCCCATATTTGGCATGAAATTCATTGTGTGTTGATAAAACCTGAATATAAAGATTTGCAGCATTGAGATGAGCATCAGAACATGAGTTTTGAGAGCACCGTGAAATTAACATCAAGAGCCAGTATTTCACATAACACATATTTCCATGGAATATCAACACATATACAGCAACGGTGTACTCAGAGTAAATACTGAGTGGAGTAATGCAGAGAGACTAGTAGAATAAACAAAGGGGTGGTTGATAATTAATGCTGGATAACAAACAAACTATAGGCACATTCACAAATAGTTTTTTTTGCTGCTACTGCTCCATTTACAGTACACTCAGTCTAGACCAGCAACAACTTCTGCAGGCTTGAACTCTTAAACAGTCATCAAGACGATGATGATAACAGCGCCCTTTCTTTGCAGTAATGTACGTGATACATTTTCTTTACCTCCCCTTTCTCTTTCTTCGTCTTATTCTTTGTACCATTACATTCCCTTGATGATTTCCTATGTCAGCGCAATACCCCACTAGTGCCTGGAACGAGACTAACCGCGCTAACCCCAGTGACAGGCGAGGCGTGAACGGAAGATCTTTCGGAGCGCCAGGAGTGTAGGCATATTTCGGCGCACTAAATACATATAATAGTTCCGTGGATACAACTGCTGATATAACTGAGGGACAACCCACACCCACAGTGCCTTGTCAAAAAGGTATATCGACTCTAGTACAGCATCTCTATGTACAATTAATACTAAAAGGCTAGTGATTCGAAGATGTGGAGGTGGTGCTAAAAGTAATAGCGCATTAAAAATGGTTGCTCACTTCAATTAGATATTAACGTGTGGAAACTTGCTCGCTATTTGATCATGTCACATGTTTCAAGTGAACAAAAATAAATTGCCTAAGGCACGAACAGATACACGTTTGTCACATGTCTCGAAAATGATCAAAGAAAAATTTTACTTATAGACTCTTACAAACATTTAACCGCACGAAATCTTGTGCTATTTCTTAAGTCAAACAGAAACAAAACAACCCCCAAAACGAAAAAAAAACCTTTTCATAATTCCAAAGACTTGGTAACCAATAATCTGTGCTCCAAACTATCATCAACATCGCCATCTTTAGACTTTACGCTCTTCCATCGCCCGTGTCTTTTCCAAAGACCAATCTGGCACGGAAGCTCTGGCAGCGGCGGTAGCCCCACCTGCTCCGAGTGAGTGAAGGCCCAAACTAGCTTCTTCCCCGCATACCTCCCGCAAACGAGCTACTACTGTTTCCCGGGTCCTGGTATAACTTAACCGCTTGTTTATCTTAGACAAACCCTTTCTCCCTTTGTTACAATAAGCAGGTCTGAATACGAATTGATCAGACTTCTCGGGAATACCTGCCTTATCCATATATTCTCTTAAAATTTTCACTGGACAGGCACTTGAATTTCCTTTACTTATCACGACGGTATTGCCCCTACGATACTGATCTGTCTTACTACTCCGTAGAAGAACGGATATATGTGAGTCTTCAAACACAATGTCAGAAGCGCGGAGAGATTGAATCTCATCAAATCTAAAATAAAATCTGAAAAAGTGAGAAAGATATAAGCGAGATCTCTCAAAACCAAAACATCTTCACAACCTTCGTACTTCTTGCATAAATCAATGATTTGGTGCGAAAACACCGCGTCCTTCTTGACGACGGGTCTCGACGCCCTTCGTTTGGCACTCTCCAAATGTTTTTAACGGAAGCGTTATCCGTTGGATCAGCTTCTCCTTTCATGCTATGCGCCTATTTTATTTGATACAGTGCTGCCTGAATCACACCGAATGAGGACCCTCGAGATATTAAACTTGATACATACAATGCAACGTGTATGGGTTCTGCTGGTAATGCTCTGCCCCCCTCTGCTACGATGTAAGACTCCCATCTCTTGAATGCACCAAAATACTTGCAATTAGTCCCTTCGCTTCTGGCCCCTATGATCTGATGAGCCATGACGACTGCCTGGTCGATGAGATTCTCAGATCGAACCCCTGCGTCGTCCACCGCACCTTGTATAGCCTTCTGGACGCCTAAAGCTGAAATTGGAAATACAAATAAAGTGCAACACTATAATCTCATCTTCAATGCGATTAGCCTAAAGCTGCTTCGAGGGCTTCCAAAAATTCCGTCATCAAGGAACATGATTACCTTATGACCCTGACCGTACGCCAATGACTGACAGATCTCATCACTTTAGTAAATACAAACCCCGCGGTAGAAATGCCAAAACGTAAAACGTTGAACACGTAATACTTCCTTACTCCACCGAAATCCCAGGCAAATTCCAAATATTGCCTATGCTCATGAACTATCTCAATGTGATGACAGGCCGACTTTAGATCGAACGTGAACACATAGTCACCCATTTCAAACACATCTTTCACAACAGAAGCATCTTCATCTTTGAACTTCTCTTTGTATAAATGAGGATTAATGTGCCTCCAGTCTAAGACTAATTTGTATTTTCCTTTCCTATCTGACACAGATAAAGGATTTACTACAAGAGGCCTCTCTTCAACCTCGGTAAAACATTTCCTCTCTACCAAATTACCTATCTCGCTCCCAACAAATTTCGAATGCTCTCTGGCAGAGAGATTAATGGGCAAATTAACCCATATAGGGGTTGAATATAAGGGTAATTTGTACCCTTGATCGATTATACTACAAATGTATTTATCAGCATTTATTCTTTCCCAACATTCCTTCCTCTCTCGTAGCCTCCTTACAGGAGATGGAATCTGGCCATCTACAAAACTTGTTTCACATTCCGTTTCAATACTTGGGAACTTTCTTTCAATTCACCCCTTATATTAAGTAAGATAGTATCACTTAGCTTTGTCTTGTAGGAAAGATTAGTTGAAAGTTCTCCAATGCCCTGCTTTTCCACACGAAAAACACGAACCCGGCTTTTGGCTCGACTGTGACCGACCGTTCTTCGTTTGTTCCGGCAACACCGGAACCGCCCCTGTGGACCAACCATCGGTTCGGCCTGTAAACACCTTTGGCTGGTAAGGAGTGAACCTGCGAACTTTAAACTTCTTCCTTGAAGTTTCCTTGTCCTTTTTCTTCTTTTGAGCCTTTAACTCAGCTTGATTGATTCTCTTCTCGTCATCCGAGTCGTCTGCCAAACTGTTCCTCAAATACTCGTCTACGGTGTTCCATCCTCCTTCGGAACTGTCCGCAATTTTGATTAGTTTTTGGCGATGTTCAAGCATTTGAATACATTCGGCAATCTTTTTGTGCGCGTCTTCTTTGCCACCTCTCCCCTCTTCTACCAGCAATGCGTCTGCCTCTATCAACTTTCTAGCAACTTTGACATTGACTTTGTACTGTTCCTCATTTCCGCGTTTGCGGAAATTGTACACGTCCTTATTCATCTCCTCAATCTTCGCTATTTGAGATTCGCTAAACTTTCTCTGGTTGTCATTAATTCGCTGCTGAAAAGCTCCTAATTTATCAGAAATCAACGAATCGAGCTGGCTTAGAAGCCCCGTCTGGCTTTCTCGAATCTTCGCGCTCGAGAAGTCAGCAACTGCGGTCGGCTCCATAGTAGTTGTCTCGTTGGATTAAAGTTCAAGCTAGAATGATTCAATTACCTACTAATTGATGCCACGTACCCCCGCGCGTGCCCTGGTCACCGTGGCAGAATAAACTCGCACACCTGAACGAGGTGCCTATGCAAATTACATTCCATCGGGGCAACGGCCCCGTACCCAACATAAGTATGCATTCATTAACGATACAAACAACATTTGTCTGCTATACAATCGTACCGCAGACAAATAACATTCTCTTTGTACACCAGCAATTGCCATTGTTCATCAAATGAGTGTAGCACCATCAAATATGCAGATGACACAGTAATTACTGAATACTTGAACTCCGATAACATCCTACCTTATTTCATATTGAAAGAAAACTATAGAAGAATATAGAGTATGTCAGACAGATAATGAATGATTCAACCCATCCACTTAACGGGAACCTTATATGAACCGCTCAGGTATTATAAGTCTGTGCACTCCACGCACACAGAAATATCGCTTCAGGCAATCATTCGTTCCTAATGCCATTCATCTGCACAATCCAAAAATTCAAAAGGTCTTTTTCTCAAATGCAACTTATTATTTCACTTACATTGGTTTAAATCCCAAGGTCTATTTGAAATATAAGTAATAAAAACGAGAGTTATGCTCGGTACTTTGATTTAACTTGGTATAATTATCATGATTATAATTATAATTTATTAAATAGTAATATATAATTATTTGTACACTTGGTGCCTATGCATTATCTCAAATGCAATTTTACAGTGTATGTTTTGTGATACTTCAATACACATGTACAGTTAAGTAATCTGGAATGTAAATGTGAAAAAAGAATTTCTGGTTGGACAACAAATAAAAACAAATCAGAACACACATACACACATGACAAACTCACATATTATCAATTATTTTATACACCAGCACAAAATATGCATCGGAAAATATTATGTCGTTCATTGTCACATGCATTTGTTTAAAGCCCCAGGTTTATTCGAAATATAAGTAATGAAATCATGAATCGAGATTTATACACAACAATGCCTTCGGTACGTTGAATATACTTACGCATGCACTCAATCATTATTATTTGTAAACTTCAAAATGTCGTTTCTGTGTTTGTGTTGTATTATTAAAATTCATTCGTACAGTTATGTAATCTGGAATATTTATGTACATGTATCTTAAGAACATGTGACATGTGAATTTGTTGATGGACAATAAATAACTCAATTTAATTCTTGGACGTCAGCGTCGGCATCGGTTTCAGTTTCGTATAATTTGGCAACGCGCATCGTCTTCAGGAAAGACTATTAACCATGACGACACCTGTGCATATCGGAACGGTAGGCAAAGTGTATGAGCGTTTAAACTTTGTTTTCGGCCTTTTTTTCAAATTATAAAAAAAATTTAATGATCAAGAGAGGAACTGTTTGCTTATGCTTTAACATGATATACAGTATTTCATTGGGTATGTTTTTTTTCCGTTTGGTTTCAGTGGTACCATGACAAATTCAAAGATACCATGAATAATTTGAAGGTTGCCGTAAAATTGATGTGCTAAATTAGGCAGCAATCAACATGTACAGTAGGCATGTTCGTTTCCTGTTTTAGCCAGGGTTTTGCAGTAGAAAGGCTCACTGAGGTGTCATTTATTGTTCTACAGTAGCTGGATTAGTCCGTCAGGAAAATTGAATAGACACAGTTGCGCCGGTTCTGCATGAGGCCAGCTAGGTAGACCTTTGTACTTATACAATCCAACGCGGATTACTCCAGCCTGGACTCCCTTCTTTTCACTGAGCTTTGATGCTTTTATTTATGATGATAGTTTATGTTACACTAAAACCAAACTAGGTTGAGTATTTTAACCCAGGGTTGAAACTATCGTCATGACAATGGGGTTTTTTTTTGCAGTAAAACAACTCGTGATTAATACGCACCTGATGACATTAAATTTATGTTTTATGCATTAAGCAGGTGGGGTGTGTTAACGTGGGAGAGATAGGGAAAGAGCGGGAGAGAGAGATACATAATCAATAAGCACTCCGACGTTCATGAAGAGCGTACCATATTTCTTTAGAGAGTTGCTCCGAACAGACGCGGGTCATCATGTGCAGATGCTGTGGGACTCATCCCAGACATGATGGGAAAGACCGGTACTTTGTCATCTTTCTCGTTATGTGCTTCGGGGGTGGCTTGTGGATATCTGTCTCGGGGATCTGGGTAGAGCTCCCAGTCCTTATAGCCAGAGGTTTACCGGAGCAATTAGACCTCTATGCTTACACTTCTTTGACGATCCACTGCGCAATCATTGGCCCTTTGGCTTTCCTTATCTATGACCGACTGTCGCCATCTCACGTGTACCGACCAGAGATTTCAGTCAACTATGCCATAACATTAATGGGGATGTGCGGAACGTTTCTGTTAATATTCTTTTGGGATTCAACCACTGTTTGGTCAACCGACAACCAGGACCACAGTACTGCTTTCCTCATCTTGCTCTTTGTTGTCTCTTTGGTGGATGAAACTTCGACTACAACTTTTACGGGGTACATGTCGCTCCTAAAACCGGAATATCTAAACTGGTTCTGGGTAGGAG
Source organism: Arbacia lixula (assembly GCA_963669155.1). Taxonomy (NCBI): domain Eukaryota; kingdom Metazoa; phylum Echinodermata; class Echinoidea; order Arbacioida; family Arbaciidae; genus Arbacia; species Arbacia lixula. The sequence goes on along the minus strand of OZ022581.1, from coordinate 10,969,144 downwards.
GAGGATTGAGTTCCCTCTTCATTTCATTAGTAGTATTAATTCAGGATTTCAACAGTACCGGCACTACATGCGTCGCTAATGGCACATATATCAACGAGACCATTGCCAACGGTATGTTAATGGCGCAAAATTGCACCACATGGTACGAAACGCCAGCAGCGTTCCTTTTTGGACCAGGACAATACTTTGCAATCTTGTTTCTCTTAATGTTGATTTGCCATGTGTCATTCGTCGCCCTAAACACGACTTCCTGTGCTCACAACGAATACGCGCGACAACAACATGGCTCCCGGCGTGCCCAGCAGAGGCATGACCCTTGTGGCGGCCTTTGCCAAACCACGTGGTCTTACGAGTCGGACTCCAACGAGAACCACGAGCTTCTTGACGTCACAACAAAAACAAGTAACGAATTATCTTCCAATCCGAATGCCCTTACTGATCTTTCTCGAGGACAGCTTGTTCTTCTATATGTAGTATTCTGCTTTGTGATTTGCCAACAGTACGGGATATTACCCCCCATACAAGGATATTCGACCGATGCTTACGGCAGCAACACGGTCATAATGACTTCCCCGGTGGTGGGGATAGCAGGGGTTGCTGGGCATTTCCTGTTCCTGCTGAGACCCGTATGTAGCTTTACCGCAGTGATCATGACCTGTGTTACCGGGACGGCTGCGGCCCTCTACTGCCTACTAGCCGCTGTCATGAGCCCGGATCCACCTTTGCTGGACTCCCTATTCGGCCCACCACTAATAGTAAGTTCCACTCACATGCTTTTGTCGTGTATTATTTTTTTATTGGCATTATAGTTACGTCATTTCACAAAATAGTTATGTATTTGATGAATCTTCTTTCGTACCCCTTCTTTCGTCTTCTCGGGTCCATATGCTATTAACCTTCTAGAGTGAACCACCCGTCCACCCAACTCAGTCCTTTGGACTGCCACGTCAACCCAAAGTCACATTGGCGCTCCCACTCCGACCTGGGAAGTCCTGAAGCATGAAGAAGAGCGTAATAAGTGCTAGAGGAACGATTTGATGACGCGCTAGGGAGTCGCTCTATCATAAGCTTACCCTTAGCGCCGCAAGTTGGTGATTGCCTGATGTTTGCTCAAAACAGGCGCACTGGGTGGGCGCTCTGACGAGAGCAGCGTAATGACGCAGTTACGTCGCCTATGCAGCGCAAAGTAAAATAACTGACAGGGCAGCGAGAGCGCAGTGAGAGCGACTCAAGCGCAATGAGAGCGCACGGAACGTAATTGGATCAGACTGGGATGATACAAGGTTTCAGGTGGCGGACGTCATGTCAAAATATATCCTGCACGATCAATTTTCATTGCCATGGATATATATCTGTCACGTAAATCGAGGCGCAGGCCGCTGCTTGTCTTTTTATGCATGTTCAAGGCATGTTTTCTTTTCATTGAAAAAATGTTTGTTTTGTCTTTCTGGCCCTTACTCATCTTGTTCTCGCCTTCGTCCTCCCTTTCTCTCTCTCTCTTATTCTTTTAGGTCCTTATGTGGGCGCTCAGCGGACTGTTCCTGTGTTACTGCCGATCCGCAATCGCCTGGATGCTAAGGAACTCTACCAACAGTCGGAGGCACCTGATTTTCACCGGTGCTCTTGGCTCGGTCTTTGTGTTTTCTGCATCCATCATAATGTTTATTTTGGTGTACGCATATGAGGTCTTCGAGGCTGTTTGGGATGACGACTGTCCCGACACGTGTGCGGAAGTACAGAACATGTGCTCCGTCTTATAAAAAGTTACGATTGTTCTGAATCGATTGCAAGTCCAATCCCCTTTTCATAGTGTAAAGAATTACGATTTGTATCAATCGCAAGTCAGTGAGAGATTAATCGCAATTAGTTTGAAGACAGGGCCTAGTTTTACACGCTCTCGTGTATTATGTATAACTATGATCCATTGTGCCACATAGCTCAATACATAGGCCATACACTGGAACTGCCGAATCATTCGGTTCTCAAGCATAGCAATGATCGCAAACGAATATTTTGTCATTATATTAGTGATACTTAAAGAGGAATCAAACCCCAAATTAACAAATTTTTGAGAGTAGTCAGATACAATAATGGAGTTATCTGTGTTTAAAAAAAACATTAATTATTATCCCTGTGAGTTTGGTCACTAAACCGAAAGTGGGCAAGTGATACATTACGTATTGACTTGTTTATGCATAGTAAAGCAGAATAATAGCAATTCCATGGAGTCGGTCATTTTGGACCAATGGAGCTTTCCATAAAGGTTAGAGATCAGATACGTGTGGCACTAATCATGATATTCAAAAGATTACAACTTCCTTGTGATAAATTTGATTTTCTCCAACTTTCACCAATCCATTATTCCGATTTGCCTGCTTTTGATCAATTCAATTTATGTTCAGATATTCATATTTCTTTATACATTGGGGTCACGCAGCTGCATTCAATAGCTATACATCTATTTTATTGAATTGATTAATGCAAAACCGATGATTAGAAAGCTACCCCATTCACTCGAGGTGATGTCCTATGAAGCGCTCTGTCGAAGAATTGGTATAAAACTTGGGTAACACGTATAGATGCACGCAGACTTCGAATATTGATATTCCTCCTAACGTTATACACAGACGCGTCCTCTACAAAAATGTCTTAACCCTTTGTTTGCCACATATGTCTGTTGGCACAATGAATACACACTAATCCCATAGAGCAACAGTTTATCTGGCACACAATGAGTATTATGGTGTATAACGACTTAAACATGATTACAATGGGTGTGGCTACCGTCTACACGGGATCTTCGTTTAATTTGATAACCTACCACGGGTTTGCAAACGTTGTATAACACGCCATAACTTTAAGTGGAGCACCCTTGCATGCTAAAACTGTGAATTCCATTAAAGTTTATATTCTCGCACTTTATAGATACAAATATATGTGCATATATAGTAAATTCATGGTTATACGTACAGTAGGATACATTTATGTTCGTATTGAATTCCTCCACTCTCTATTAAGTACTCTCCTGGTACTATCATGTGTACCATTATAATGGTGGAATTAGTGTCTGTCTCCTGTCGGGATCGTATCGCACTCCTCTGCTTTCAGCACAGTCCACTGCCTGGACTGAGTTCGTATAAGCGATTATATATGTACCGATCTACAGTAAGCATTACGTACCATACCCGCAACATTCACGTTGTCCCATAAAAACTTTTGACACTTTTGATAAAAGCTCACTAATAAGTTACAACTCGATTGAAGCTGAAATTCACACACCATAAAGCCAAAGGATGTCACTTGTTTTAGTGAAATATTATTGATAATTTTTTTTTTTTGTAATAATCCTTGGAAAACGACAAAAGAATCAGATTTGGATCTCAAACTGTGTTTTTGTATCAGTTGATGAATTCAGAACACAACAATGCCCCTTGTGCATCACACACGTCAATCCGCAGGATCTTTTCTGCCAGAAAATGTTGGCAGTCTTACAGAGGTCTACCATGTGTCTTCGGTATCCCCTGATGTCCTTGCTGCGATTGACAGCTTTTTGGCTGCTCTTGTTGGATTAAAGTAGGATTCATTTTATTGGAATTAAAGACTCGTGACAATTTATATCAACTTTCTTATCAGGTGTAATATCGATCCATTCAACAGTACACGACATGTTTATGAGCAGTGGTCGTGCGAAGCAATGGATATAGTCTGTGTGATGTATGTTGCATATTTGAATTGTGGAGTGTAAATCACTTCCATTTTCTGTAATGCATGCACGTGTTTTATGAAATCTGTTTGTTTGTATACTATGTTTCGATGAAGCCATATCGAAAACCACCAATTGTATTTGTTTTATCTTCATTATATATTAGCTAACTTTGTTGAATTGATGAAAGTATCAAGTAGAAAACAACTGTATAAAATGTGAATAAATTCATTATACAAATCACTTACATATTAGAGAGTTTTTCCTTATCGTTTAATTGCTCATCTTCTATGTTTTTCAATATCTGCCTTTACTTCTAGGAAGTGTTCCGTTGGTTCATTTGTTTATTATATTCTAACTATTTTTGTTATGGGGAAAAATATAAAAGATAATGATATATATACATGTATATGTAATTCCATTTATTTTACAGTGACAAGGATGCTACGTGTACATGATAATCAGAACATCTTCGTTTACTATGTCTCTGTAATTCATTAGAAAATCTAAGAATAAATATCAACACATCTTTTGTTATTTCGTGTATTCATTTGTTCATTTACGAATAGGCTAATCAGCAACAAGATCAGCTTTCAGTACTGGTGTAATCAACATGCATACATTCCATTGTAATAACATTAATATCTAATATAACAAAGATAATATTCATATATGTATATAAAACACATTTATACTGCCTTACACTACGCACATTCATAACCACATTTACATAACACATAGATTGCACATTAAAAACTAGAGCTATTCGACTGCCACGCAGTTGATAAATGTGCCTCCGCCTCTTTGCTGGCTCTATTTAGATTTGTTCTCAGAAAATGAGTATGTTTGGTGGGCAATGTACCATTGTATTCCTCTGTAAAATGATAATATTCTGTTTTTCCATGTTTAGCCAAGTTTGGCAATGTTCAGTGACCTTTGAAATCTTACTCCTTTGCTTTAGATTCCAACCAGTCGGTCTAAATCCATCCTTGTATCAAGTTTATTTAATATTAGCCAATTTTTGGTGAAGTTCATTGACCTTTGACCTTTCAGGAATTTTATCAAAAATTCACCAGTCTACCTCTATGAGGTGATACATCTCTGTACTATGTTTGGTTTGAATATTGAATCATTAGATTTGGATTCAATGTGAAAAATATCTATTTGGGGGCAATTTTCAGCCAATTTTGGCAAAGTTCATTGACCTTTGAACTCTGACTTTTGAGAAATATCACCAAAAATGTCATCAGTCTATTGCCAAATAGTGATCCATCTTTGCACCATGTTTGGTTGGTATTGCACCATTGGATTTTGGATTTATTTTGAAAAATATCACTTTTGGGGCAATTTTCAGCTAATTTTTAGCAAAGTTCATTGACCTTTGAACTCACATGAATTTTACCCAAACTTTCACCAGTCTTCCTCCATGAGGTGATACATCTTGCACCATTGGATTTGGGTTTGATTGTGAAAAATATCCATTTTTGCAAAGTTCATTGACCTGGACCTCTGACCTTCCAGTAATTTCATCAACAATGTCACCAGTGTAAGTAGTGACCACCTAAGTAGTGATCTATCGTTTCATTATATTTGGTTGGAATTACACCATTAGATTTGGATTTATTGTGAAAAATTTTAAATTTGGGGCAGTTTCTAGCCAATTTTGGCAAAGTTCATTGACCTTTGACCTTTCAGGAATTTTACCGATAAATGTCAACAGTCTATCCCCAAGTAGTGATCCATCGTGGTGCCATGTGTAATGCGAATCGCATCCTTGGATTTTGATTTATTGTGAAAATAGGTCAATTTTAGGCAAATTTTTACAAAGTTCATTGACCTTTTACTTTTCAGGAATTTTACAAAAATGTCACCAGTCTACCACCAAGAAGTGATCCATCTTCGTACCATATTTGATAAGAATTCCATCCTTGGATTTAGATTTATTGTGAAAAAGGTCAATTTTTGGAAAATTTTTACAAAGTTCATGGACCTTTGATCTTTATCATGTTTGACCCCTATTTTACACACTTCATTAATACGCGTAAATGGTGTAGAGGGCCTTCCCCAATATAGTTCTAAGACTGCATTGAGAGAGATGTTACAATTATAGCCCTGGATTAAAGAACGTATCATGCAAATACAGTTGAGGCCAGAAATGTTCATACACTTACCAAACACCACAACATTTACTTCCTCTTATAAAATATTTGTGCTACCATGACGAATTTGATATCAAACAAACGAGTATGTCATGCTCCTTCATCACATTGCTTTGTCATCAAGAGTTAATAAATATTTAGATGTAATATAAATCATAGATTTAATATTTATATATTTCCATGAAACGATGTTTGAAAATATACTAACAAACATTAGAATATATTTGGCACGAATAATACTTTTTTTCATAGAAAATTCCACCTGAACTATAATTTAATCCCAACGGCATTCCAATCATGTAAAATAGCTTAATGCGCTCTTTCATTTGACACCAAATTCGTCATGGTAGTATTTATATTTCTGAAGATATAGTAAATTTTACGATGTATTGCAAGCGAACAAATTCCACTGAATTCCATGGTTGTATGTAAACTTTTGGCCTCAAATGTATGTGCACCATCTCCACTCATTGGGAAGGATCCCTCGCATGCTATCGGCGCAGGGTCAAGATCTTTCACATAATCAATCTCATGCGTAGAGGGCAACAATGTGGATCAAGTATCTTGCTAAAAGCACAGGTGCCATGGGTGGACTTAAACCTAAAACCCCGAGCTCTTCAGTCACGGTGCGCATGAACCACCTTACCACAACAACTCCATGTTATACGACTAACTATGCAAATTACAAATAGTTTTGTATTGGTGATAGCGTTCACTTGTATCTAGTATATGTATAGGCCCTTCACATCTCTCAAAAAGATTCCTGATGGTATTAAACTTTATCTCTTAGTGGGCCATTTTTTTCATGAATTCTGTAATCTGATTGGTCAATTTGTCTTTGAGATAAACCCGTATTTACATCATGTACAGTACTTGGTTGAAAATAGCAAACGGGTAATGTGAGCCCGTATTACCTGTTTACGTTTTGTTGTTGTTATTGTTTTAATGTATTACCATGCATTTTCATCGTTGTGCACATGCGCAGTGGCGATTTCAACCAATTATGAGCCCGTATTCCGTGAACGTGAAAACAACACACGCAAGCGCGTACGCATGCAGCTAGTTTGCGTACACACGCGCATACACCGTGCGCTGGATCAATCGGCCCAGAGCAACAAGGTGCTGCAAAAAAAAAAAAAAAAAAAAAAAAAAAAGCAGTCCTGCACAATAAATGCACGGCTGGAGAAATTAGTAATATTAATGCATAATCAAGTAACTTGCGTACGGGAATGCGATTGGTTACATTCTTTCAACCCTTCTTATCAATACACTTAAAGAGATAAAACCGTCACACCCTGCTTGTTTTCACGAAATACGGGATATATCTACGTTCTGGTTCCATATTCCATTCGGCCTCCGGCCTCATGGAATATAGAACCAGAACGTATATATATCCCGTATTCCTTGAACAAGCAGGGTGTAACTAATAGTATTTTGATATTCCAGAACGAATGATCTTCTTTCTCCGTGATTAAAAAAAATCCGTTGTACAGTAACATTAAATATCCGTATATATATATATATATATATGTGTGTGTGTGTGTGTGTGTGTGTATGTGTTTGCCATATTATGTGCCACTGTTTCACGAGTATCAATTTCTAACATTTCGAATCCTTGTATCCCAAGCCCCTCCCACTACACACACGAATTCTAAAATGCTCCTGGATATTTATCTGTAAACATATACATTTCATACTTCGCAGACATATCCATACTGGTGTTCAGCTGCATATTTAGTTGGTAGGGTACACATACTTGTTGCAAAGGGTATAAACATCAATAATAAACTTCCCATTAATTATTTTGATCTTTTTACGTATAGTTCAGATAAGGCAACACATACAATGACAATTACTTTTAATACAATCATTGCTCTACTGTAAAACAGTTTCTTTACCAAGATGTAAAACAAACAGATACCAAAATAACTGTGTTCCCTGGTAATCAAACAATTTACAGTCAACAAAAAGAAGAAAGTAAACATATAATAAAAATAAAAAAAATTAAAAAAAATTAAAAAAATAAAAAGTTACAGTTCGATATTCCGAAGGTTCGTTTATTCCGAAGGTTCGTTATTCCAAACGTTAGTAATTCCGAAACACGTAAATTGCCTTTACCTCGATGCTCGTTAGGCCGAAAACGAGGGTTCGTTAATCCGAGCATTTATCGCGTAACGTTCGGAATAACGAACCTTCGGAATAACGAGTGCTTCCCTTTTTCTATATGGTAGACCATGGAGTGTCAAATATAAAAACTTTCTGAAATAGTTGAAAATGCATATAATCACTTAAAACCGTGTTTAACCAATCACTACAGAACGAATGTTCGATCGAAAATATAATATGAACATAGTACGTGAGGTAAGCACTGTTAAGGTGGCAAATAAATTGTTTTATTGTATTAATGTAGGATTAATGGCCGGTTTTGACCATGGCAATAGAAAGCAAATTTACAGGGCTAGTGGTTACGATTTACAAAAATAACCTGTGACATGTCTGATTTTTCTCAAAATTGTCCTGTTCTGGTGGTCTAATTTGCTTTTTTCTTTGAAAACGAATTTCTTATATGGGCTTAAAGACAGGGTAGGACTTTTACAGGCAAAAACATAACATTTGGTTTAAAACAAAAACAAAGATAGAAGAGGGAAAAAGTGTAAAAACTTCACTCACTTTTTCAAAAGATGACTTTCAAGAGAATTATATTGATTGCTAGATTTAAAAATAGGTTTTGGAAGGGTCGTCCGACACCTATTGCCTACAGAGCGTGGACCACAATGCGCAATAGCGCACATCACCGCTTTCGCACCATATCATGACGAGTTAGGGCAAACGGCGCACTCTGAGCTAACGTTGGAATACGTTGGTATGTGAATGTAAATCATGGCTACGTTTCAAACGTACTCAGGGATAGTTTTTCACTTTTCCTGACAAGGATCGTGAAGCTATGACATTGACATTTCATATATGTCATAGATAAGGTATACTGCTGATTATTGCCGAGTTTCATGACTTTTGCAAATGGGCCACTCTGTCTTAAACTCCCCCAGCAGTTATCTGGCGCGACTGACGGCTAACCATTACAATCTTTTGCGCAGATTGTATCGAGACACTACAGGCTGTCGAATGAAATGTTGTACACACTGACTTCACACGTGACATTCTCCGCACATGCCTCTGTCGGGTCATATGCCCTGAAGAGGTCGAAAGAGGTGACGAGCGGGAACATGACCAGGGCCCCGAGCATCGTCCCGAACGTGGTGCAGCCTCCGAACCACATCATCGATGTCCGACTGTCGCTGTCGCCTCGCAGGATCCCGCAGATGGTCGCCCGACAGTAGGAGAAGAAGACGCCTTGGAAGATCCAGGCCAGGACCTAGGAGAGGGGAATGTGGAGAGAACTGAACTTAAGAACTAATGGACAATGCTAAACAATAGCCATGAAATTTGTTTTGCTATTACCCATTGTACAGTAATAAGATTGATCAATAGGTTAGTAAGGGAAAAAGAGGATCATATGGGACTTGAGCGTTCATCCAATACCTGTCCCATATGTGCCTCTTTTTCTTTGCTTATACTCTAACAGACTTATCAATTAATATTTTTTCTATGGAGAGTTACAGTAAGACAAAGATTTTAACATGCATCTATTCACATTGTTGGTTTATAATGTGTCTTCATTGTTTGCTTAAAAATCATCTAATTCCATATATTATATAAGAACACATTGTGTTGCTTCTTCATGTCATAACATACAGTCAATTTGTGTGAACTCTTGATTTACATTTCCCCAAGGCAAACATTAGGTTTAGCCTCTGGCTCTGTTAGACTATGTGGGCCTCATTCATCCACCACACACGAGACGAGTTGATTTCAATCGCAGGACTCAGATTTTGGATTAATTCAAGAAGGTCATTGCAGGATCGTGGCAAAATCGTTCCGTCTGTGATGGCCTAGGAAGTAGCAAAAGAAAATGTTTCATTATGGAACATCCTTGGTATCTGTAGGTACGTGAAGAGGCTCAGGTACTTACAATGAGAGTTTTTCCAGGTGTTGTTTCCAGCAGCGGGGGATCTGGACTCAGGCAGGCCGTGAGGATGCAGTAGGCTCCTGCCACCATCCCGATGAGGGCAGACACTAATACCATCAGGTAGTGAGTTGTCGGTCGGATCATCACCAGGAAGAAGCCGATGGGTACGCTGATCTCTGCGAAGGTCGTAGCTAGCAGGTAGATGTGCGAGCCGTAGGCCGCCGCGGAGTAGCCCTGGATGCTCGGCAGGATGCCGTACGTCATGGCGCTGATCACAGTCAGTACGACGTAGAGGACGACGTGCCATTTAGGAGGAATGCATGAGCGAGACGACGCTGTCGCATCTGTCGTATCTGACCTTTGTCCTCCGTCGATAGAACTGATGTCTTCATATTGGTAATGATCGTTTAGAGGATTACCGACTGGAGAGTCGTTTGGTTGCAGAGTTGTTTCACGTTCAGTTTGATCATCTGTACGAACAGCGCTTCTGTCATTATGTCGGATATTGTTCGATTGTACAGAACATATTTTCTGCCTGATATCGTACCTATCGTCGATATTTCCAGAACCAGATATGTCTGCGACGAGAGGAGTTCGTTCATCAACGCCCTCCGTTTCCCAAATTCTCGAAGATTCATGTTCATGGGAATTATCATATTGATTCCGCAAAGCTGGAACACATCTCAAAATACAAAAAGACAAAGCGCTTAAAGTAAACAAAATGAAAATACAAATATAGTAAACACTTGGTGGAAATCTATTGTATCCGTTTCTCTCGATATCCCAAATTGTGCAATTCTGTACGATTGATGCATTATTTTCAGGGATATACGAGATGTTGACAAATGTAGAGTTTACTACGCATTCATCATCACCACCCGTGCCTTGAATCAAGACGATAAAGCTAGGGATAACGGAGCTGAGGCCTTCTCCTATGAAATACCAGTTCGTGTATTTTTGTTTAAGACTGGAGATAAACGGCAAAAATGTTATGTTGGAAGTGGAGTCTACGAGCGCCATGAAAAGTACCAGAATCAAGAACGCCGTACTGTGCTCAGCGCCATCGACCCAGATAGTGTAGTTGTGCCAGAACCAGATTAAAAGAAAACTGGCAGAGGCGCCCACGACAAGGAGAGCATAGATGGCGGGAACCTCCAGCTGACAGCCTCTAGGCGCGAATGATTGACACGCGATGAACAGCAGCGGACCAATCACGGCGAGCTGTGTGACGATGATAAAGTAAGAGCCGATAGTGTAACCCTCGGGAATGCCCAGGTTGGTCAGCAGGGGCAGCTCAACCCACAGCCCGCCCAGAGCCACCCACGTGCTCGTGCCGAACGTTACGACGAGCAGGGCGGTGATAACGTCACTGACGGGAATCCGACACATCGTAACTTTATTTGGTTGTTCTTAATGTTTCCGTTGACTCGAAACCCTTCCTGTGCCAGATGAAATGTTGTTCAGTGGGACTTGCGTGCATTGATCGTGACAAAAAATTGCACACCGGCAAAGAGTTAAATCAAGTCCGTATCAGACTTTCTTTTTCACTTTCAGGCAAGTACTACGTGATCGACAGAACACTCACACCTAGTTAAAATGTTTGAGTTTCTTCATAACCTCACATGTCGCTGAATCGAAAGTTCTGGAGGTTCGTTTATTGAAGCTTTGTCGAAACTTGTGAGCGATATGAGTTCATATCCGGCAGTTGTGTCGTCTCTCTGATAGCGGTCCGTGATGATCTAGGGGCCACCTGCAAACCATGAAAAGAAAAAACACATAAGAACGTCACATGCATCATAGTCGAGCATGTTTCCAGTTTTCACCCACAGACTCGCTATTTTTTAATAACTTAAAGGGATAGTCTACCCTGAAATAAGTTGCCTTAAGAAACATAAAAGAAACATATTAGTGAAGGAATGATGAAAACCGTCAAAGGATAGGAAAATTACGATTGAAGTTTCGATTTTGTGATGTAAAGTACGAGATGCTCTTCCACTTGTTGTGTACTGTATTTCTTAAAAATGTCTTTTAAATGTTTTTTTTTTATGTTTTAAAAGATCACATCTTTCTTATCCCTTAACGGATTTTCGTCAAAACTTAACAAATATGTTTCTTTCATGTTCCTGCTTTTATCAAAAACCAACTTAATTTACTTCAGGGTAGAATATTCCTTTAATCTTCTACTAAACTGTAGAAACACATGCCCGTTACTAAATAATTATGTAAATTGTTCTTTTTCTGTTTTTAACAACGGGATGATTTTTTTTTCATACAGGTATGTGTTAAAGCGTATTTCTGATGCTGTATCAAATGCCCATGTACAGGGATGCATATTTTTTGAGAACTTGAAATGCACATTTTCATGACGTCGCAAAATCAAAAGGTTTAAAATCAAATAACTTTCTTATCCTTTGACCGATTTTCGTCAAAGCTCCACTAATATGCTTCTTTCATGTGTCTGCTTTTATTGAAACAAAATATTTTCAGGGTGACCTATCCCTTTAACTGTGCCAAAGACATTTCAATTTGTGCCGTCGAACATAAACGAAAAATGTATGATGTTCCAACAATAATAGTGTAGCATTACTGACATGAGAGGGCAGCATTTCAACTGTGCAATAACCAATCAACTATGCTGACGAGATTTTACACACGTTATACACAAAGCAGCAGTTTTTATGCCACACAAAGTGTTGTGGAACACATTCGTCCTCGTGATATTTCCCCTTATATTCAATCATTACTGTGTGGGTAAAAAAAACAGAGAGATACGTGACAACAATTCCAGTTGGACCGTCAGCGAAATTTGTCTTCTAGGCGACCAAATAAGTCGCTTAATTCTTTATAAAGCATGCCATAAGGAACCACCCCTTTGGTAAGCCCATTGACTAATCTACCAACGTGTTCTCGTGTTATTGCTTGAAGCCATGAGTTTCGATCCTGGTCGATAAGTGGGGTGTATTCCCTACACAATTGTACATTTACTCCCTCCCCCCCCCCCACCACCAAAAGAAATCATGGTCGTGAACAGTGTCATCCCCCTCCCCCCCCCCCCCGCCCCCCAAAGAAAAATGATAATAATGAAAATAAAAATAGATAAATGAATGATGAGACAGAATAATAATAATAATAATAATAATAATAATAATAGCAAAATATGAATATGCAACTAGGTACGATCAATAACAATGTAACTGTAGAAAAAGAAAAAGAAAAACTCATTCCTAACATTAATTATTCTGAAGTCTTGCATTTTCGTTGGTAACTTTCTTTTCAAAACACAATAATTTTGCACATGTATGTGTTTTTTTTTGTAAAAGTGAACATGAACATAATATCCACCGTACATTAGCTGATTATAACGACAAAATAAAGATATAAATAACATTTATGATTAGAAGAGAGATGTTCACTGTGCTAAATGTTCTTCTCCACTTCTAAATGCCATGAAACGGAATGAGATGATTGAGTGACATTTCCACTTAACTACATATTTGTAACTACATGTATAGTATTCCTTTTCAGCAGGTATTTTTTACAGCAATGGCAACATGTGTTTTATTGTTCTTGTTGATAAAATAAATTAACTTGTAAACTTGAAACATGTAATGTAATGGAGGTTTTTTTGTTAACTCCATGGTAAATGAGGAAATACTTGACTACGCTCTTAATGTGATTTTCACGCATCAATTCCTCCCACGCTTCGTTTTAACGACCAATCCACCATCCCACAAAAAGATCTAATAGAAAATGTAATGTGTGTTTTCGGCTTTTGCTATTTAGATGATATAGATTATATACATAACCTCCCAATTTGCTGTGTATGTGATCTTCGTAACGTCCCAAATATACCCCAGTGCTGTGTATGTGATGTGAATAAGGTCGCAAATATACCCCAGCTGCACAGTGCTGTGTATGTGATAGGTATAACGTCCCAAATATACCCCAGTGCTGTATATGTGATGTGAATAACGTCACAAATATACCCCAATGCTGTGTATGTGATATGTATAACGTCGCAAATATACCCCAGTGCTATGCATGTGATGTGATGTGAATAACGTCGCAAATATACCCCAATGCTGTGTATGTGATATGTATAACGTCGCAAATATCCCCCCGTGCTGTGTCTGTGATGTGAATAACGTCGCAAATATACCCCAATGCTATGCATGTGATGTGAATAACGTCACAAATATACCCCAATGCTGTGTATGTGATATGTATAACGTCGCAAATATCCCCCCGTGCTGTGTATGTGATGTGAATAACGTCGCAAATATACCCCAATGCTATACATGTGATGTGAATAACGTCACAAATATACCCCAGTGCTGTGTATGTGATGTGAATAAGGTCGCAAATATACCCCAGCTGCACAGTGCTGTGTATGTGATAGGTATAACGTCCCAAATATACCCCAGTGCTGTATATGTGATGTGAATAACGTCACAAATATACCCCAATGCTGTGTATGTGATATGTATAACGTCGCAAATATACCCCAGTGCTATGCATGTGATGTGAATAACGTCGCAAATATACCCCAATGCTGTGTATGTGATATGTATAACGTCGCAAATATCCCCCCGTGCTGTGTATGTGATGTGAATAACGTCGCAAATATACCCCAGTGCTATGCATGTGATCTGCGTAACGTCCCAAATATACCCCAGTTCTATGCATGTGATCTGCATGATAAAGTCCCAAATACAATTTCACACGCATATAGACTAATTGAATGGTATTATGCGTCTCTAGGAATTGAATAATATTATTATTATTATTTCTTCAGTGCTATGTATGTGATCTGCATCACGTCCCAAATATACCCCAGGGCTATTGACGTGATCTGCATAGTACCATCCCAGATATAATCCATTGCCCTCTTTCATCACAATAGCGTCCCATCATATCTATATATACCCCATTGTCATGTGCCTATATGTTGTTTGCGAAGGAGGAAACGTGGTCGCCTGAGCAAGACATACTCCTCTAGCAGGGAACTGGGTGGGACTTTTTAAAACATATCCCTGCTTCTACGCATGTTGGAGTATGGTTAAACATTCACATTCATTGCCCTCTTTTATCACAATAGCGTCCCATTATATCTATATATACCCCATTGTCATGTGCCTATGTTGTTTGCGAAGGAGGAAACGTGGTCGCCTGAGCAAGACATACTCCTCTAGCAGGGAACTGGGTGGGACTTTTTAAAACATATCCCTGCTTCTACGCATGTTGGAGTATGGTTAAACATTCACCATAGCAAGTTTGCAAACTGAAAGTTAAGTAGACCCAGGTTTAAACACAATTTTATCCCGTGACTGAAAACAAAAAACGCTGATGAGTACTCGGTATACTCGGTATACATATGTCACATGACAATTCATGTTGTATTGCAAGCAGAGGTGATAGGCAAATATGTACTGGAGGCACTTGTTTAGAAACACATTCAAACTACTCACTTGTACCTTGATCGCACCTCAAATGGCCATATGCATTCTTGAATGCGACTCATACTCACATGATAAGCGTGTACTTCCTCATCATCCACGTCTGTATATACACACGCATTAGGACCGCTATCGACCCAGAATGGAACGGTTAGGATGTGGGAGATCGTTCGTACCATGTTCGTACATATCCCTGAACAATCGATGGACTCCCAGTGTTCTCTATGCTTTACTTTCTAGAGCAATGAATGATGGTCACCGATAATCCTGTTCATATATTCCTACACTATAACTGCTATTATCTTCTGAAGGTCTGTTGCGTAATATTCCCAGACGTGTGTTGACGGTAGACAAACAGACAGTAAGTAAGGACACGTTTACTTTGGAAGGGTTAGAATTGATGAGTACCATAAGTACCATCTCTTCTGATTTCTCTCCATTCAGCTAGCATGCAGAATCACCATTCATGTTTTTGATGTTTCTTTAAAAGCTAGCAAACTTTGCAACTACATGTATAGTATATCATAGTCCGTCCTCCTCCCTCAGGTCTCGAAGCGTTTAAATCATATGAGATCAGAACCAAAACTATTCACATTCTCCCAACAACTACAACAAATTACCTTTTATGGACATATGTTAAAAACTTATTTATCAAGTTTTCTTTACCCGGGGCAGCCTCGTCAGGAGGTGGGAAGACGTTCTTTCCAAGGGCCTTGCCTTACAAAACCTCCTTATACACCGTTAATACAATAATTAAGTTGTGTCAACACGAATAAGCTTAATTACACAACCGATACTACATTATAAACCTTTTCCACTCTTTAATAATTAAACTTTACAATTTCTCACATTAGGTACACGAGAGAAGAAATAATGAAATGTAAGGCTGAGGAAATACGGTGAAAGGTAAGAAGTGAAAGAGGGGAAAGCTAAGACAAAATACCTGAAAGGGAGAAGAGGAAAGAAAAGGACAAAACGATGGGGACATAAATAAGAATAGAGGTCAGGAAAAGAATTGCATAAGAGCAGGTTATTTGATTCCTCATCCTATAGGCCTATAAAGTAGTGCATGACTATTTTGGTAAGACGTTCCGGATTCATGTTTTTTGTAAGAACACATTTTCCCAGTTACTTACGAGGTAACCCTGATTACCGATAAAGAAAACCGAATAAATCAATCAATCAACTGAAATAAATGTTCAAATTCTATATTTTGTGACGTAAATTGCGAACTACTCTACAATACGATGTGTACTAATTTTTGTTTGTAAACATACCATTTTAATCGTGCATTTGATAATTATAATTATCAGACACGTCACATGTTTTTACACACACACATCTATGAAAAAGATTCATACCTTCCTTCATCAAAAACAAAAAATGAAAATTCATGACATTAAACAATTATAAGCTGCCCGCAAATGACGTCATAAGATTTAAACTTTAAAAAGTCATAACTTTTTTATCCTTTTGGCGGAAATTTGTCAAACCTTCATTGATGTTGCTTTCGTTGTTTTGCAATAATTAAAACCAAGTTAACTTCAGATTGGTTCTTTCCTTTAACCACAGTCCGGGCCATTCTGTTATGTTTTGTTACAAGTGTGGATTTCAGTAATTGGTAACAAATGAACCAAACGGGTCTGCAATAATCTACGAATGGTAAAAATGGGGAATCGGTTATTGGTTTAGCCTAGCTAGAGTTGAGGAAGTGTCGAAGTCTCCCCAGAAGTACCAATCGCTGGCCTCATTTCTTGCTAGTTTCTTCCTCATGATTTGCTATAGTGTATCGTTTACCTGGACACCCCAGAGTTTGAATCATTTTTTTACACTGTGCCCGTGCTCAAGCTTGTGAGGTTAACTTCAATGGAAATAACCCTTCATGGTTGCAGTGGAACGTGTCGGTACAGTAAATTAGTTTACTTTGTTGAATTAATTTGCTTCCGATGACATTTCCGACAACAACGAAAGAAGGGCCGCAGCCTGGTACCGACTTTTTTCAATTTTGCTATTTTCACGATAACCTTTGTTGTTATTTTACTTGTTTCTACTTTGATTGTCCAGCTACAAAGTACATGTAGTATGTTTCTCGTGCTGTATTTGAATTTGACACCACTGTTCAGTTTTGTATTCTATGAATTGGACCTAAATTTTATGCCTGTCACTGGTGCATTGTCTATCAGAACATTATGTTGTCTCCAAAAAAGAATTCACCACCATTACGTGTGAGCAAAATGACAATTTTACTACTCGTGAGTTTCCCGGAAGCATAAAGGGCTTAGGCCCTATTTCCGACACTTCCGACATGTAAGGATTTTATATAGCGATTATGCCTGATCAAAAGATAATATTCCTTCCTCATAAACACGTATACATTTTGTAGACTACAGCTACAGTGGTGTCGTGTTGTTATGGCTCCAAGTAGTCGGTAGTGCACACCGGCGGCCACACCACGGCGGACTTGTGGCCAGTCACCATGGTAGGGATCGGGACCCCACCATGTACTATCCCATAGTCAACCATGGATCGGAGGAATAATCAAATGAATCGTGATGATAGCATAATGTTGAGAGCCCTGCAACAGAACCAGATATGAGCTACAGGGAAGAGGCCTTTGCGTCAATGGCGAGTATGGGAACTGATGACGATAGTAGCTCAAATTCTTCGGAAAGGTTAATGTCTGATAGTGTTGCCTTGAAAACCAGAGGTAAATGTCTACGTGTATAGGAACCTGGAACGTAAGGACACTATACCAGCCAGGAAAACTAGATAACTGTATACAGGAAATGCAAAAACTGGAACTGGATATTTTGGGTATGGCAGAAACAAGGTGGACAGGAAATGGAAAACTTGTCAAAGGGGATCATACAATGATATTCAAAAGCGTTATGTGGACTTTGGGGTATCTCAGACAAGGTTATACTGTATTCATGAAGTAAGAGGCCAAACCGTTTAACACCAATATAGTACAAGTTTATGCACCAACGCAGGACTATAGTGATGATGAGTCAGACAGTTTCTATCTATGCAAAGGTTGGAAACGAGAAGCACGGAAACAGTGCGGGACATTATGGACTTGGCGAGAAGAATGAAAGAGGAGAAAGGCTCATAAACTTTTGCGAACAGAATAATCTATCATAACAAATACGTGGTTCCAGCAGCCACCGCGAAAGCGATGCACATGAAAAGCCCTGGTGACATCGTAAGGAATCAGATTGATTAGACAATGATTAACCAACAGAAATTGTGTTAAACAAGCAAACACCTACCCGGGTGCAGATATAAACTCAGATCATAACCCTGCGGTGATCAAGATGTTAAAAAAGATAAAAAGAATAAAGAAAGCAACTAGAGCAGGACAGCTAGAACTTAACTTACTTTACTTTAGAATACAAATGGAAATATAACATTGAAATAAAGAATAGATACAACATATTGAATATTGAGGAAACAGAACAAGATCCAACTGTTGTCCAGGAAAAGGAGTGGATCACAATAAAAACGTGTATCCAGTCATCACTTAAGGCAGTGCTTCCGCAAAGGTTAAACAAGAAGAATAAGAAATGGCTGACAGATGAAATCTTAGTATTGATGGAAGAAAGGAAAAAGCAGAAAAATAAAAACAGAGCTGAATATGAACAGGATAAATAGACAAATCTCAGCAACATGTAGGAAAGCCGAGAAAAAATGCAAGGAAATTGATGATCTAGACAAACGACACAGGTCAAAAGAAATGCATAAGAAAGTAAAGGAATTCACCTACAGGAATAAGCAGAATGTGACAAGTGGGAACATAAAAGATAAAGACGGCAAATTCCTGTTCGATCAAGAGGAAATCTCAGTAAGTTGTGTAGAATAATTTACATACGACAGAGAAGCAATTCCACAGTTTCAATGTACAAGCGGGGAAAATATCATGAAAGAGGAAATGCATCAAGTACCAGATTTAATGAATAGGGGAAAAGCAACTGGACGGGATGATCTGCCAGTGGAGGCATTGAAAGTACTTGATGAATATAACATTGATAAAATGACAGAATCATGTAACAGCATATACAATAGTGGAGTTATACCGACTGACATGAAACAGTCCATATTTATAACAATACCAAAGAAACCAAAAGCCCAGAACTGCACAGAATTTAGAACTACAAGTCTCATGAACCATGTAACCAAGTTGCTTCTAAAAATGATACAACAAAGGACAACAAACAAGATTGATTACGAAATAAGCCAATCACAGAGTGTATTTAGACCGGATACAGGCACACGTGATGGGATTTTTAATTTAAGAACAATATGTGAACGAGCGATGGGAATGCAAAAAATGTGTACGTATGTTTCATTGACAACACTAAAGCTTTTGATCGTGTCAACTAGTCAACAATGATTAATTGCTTATCAGAGATGGGAGTAGATAACAAGAATCTGCAAATAATGACTAAGATGTACTGGGAATAAAAGGCAGTTGTAAGGACAGAGCATGGGCCGTTATTTTTTTTTTCAGATAAAGAAAGGTGTAAGGCCGGGATGCGTACCATAACCGAATTTATTCAACAGAAAGGATATTCAGAAAGATTGGTGACATGACAGGAGTGAATGTCGGAGGAGTCAACATCAACAATCTGAGATATGCAGACGACACAGTCTTGTTCGCTGAAAGTAGTGACTATTGCAACAATTAATGAATGCAGTAAATGATAAAGGATTGTCATAAAAACAATGGCAGTAAGTAAGCAGAACCCGGTACCACGTGTCGCCATCAATATAGGCAACATACCTATTGACCAAGTACAAAGTATGCTGTATTTAGGGCACATGATTACAGGAAATGCAAAATGTGACAATGAAATTGCAAGAAGAACAGGTGTAGGAAAATCAGCCTTTGAGAATATGGCCAACATTTTAACCCCGAGAAAAGTCAGCATTAACGTGAGAGCCCGGCTGATAAGATGTTTTATTTGGTCGACGCTCTTATACAGCGCTGAAACATTGACACTTACAAATATCAAGAGAAGAAAAATTGAAGCATTTGAGATATGGTTTTATATAGAAGAATATATCGTGGACACAACATAAAACAAACAAAGAGATCTTACAAATGATGAAGACTTAGAAACAGATACAGGATGTATGTGTTTCTTCTTTGCTGCAGACAAGCACACTTCAACAGATACAATTGAATTGTGTTTGTTCTCCCACGAATCGTAAATTACCGTCGGCAATAAAATTGAATGCAACTCCGCAAACATACACAAAGGGTAAACATGTTTATCAATCCTAGTGTTTTTGTAATGAACATTTTTTTCAAATAAAAAATGCTCGTACATTTGTAGAGCGTGCATTGTTCTGCAGCCAGAGTGCTCTGCACTAAAGGCAATATGATATTGAGATACGTCATTAGATTTACCCCATTTACACAACTGAAACTTACACACCTTTATTGGTTAGACTGAAGCCAGAACATTTGATGTGATTTGCTCAATTTTGTTTCAATTTCTTCTTATTTCGAAAACAAAATTTTATGGTTTTATGGACATGGTTATTAATTTGATAGGGAGGGAATGAAGATATAAAGGGTTCGTAGAAAGGACAAGAAAAAATAGAGACCGAGAGAGGCTAAATAAGACGAAGATGGGGTAGATATGAAAATATGGGAGAGAGGGCCGTGGGGAGAATAGAAAACAGAGCAACAGAAAGAGGGGGAGACAGATGGGGGGGGGGAGGGACAGAGAGAGAGATAGGGAGAGAGAGAGAGAGAGAGAGAGAGAGAGAGAGAGAGACAGACAGAGTGTGTGTGTGTGTGAGTGTGTGTGCGTGTGTGTGTCCAGCTGTCAGTGAGTGAGAGAGAGAAATTGAGGAGGGAGACAGACAGACACAGACAGACAGACAGATAGACAGAGAGAGAGAGGGAGAGAGAGAGAGGGAGAAAAAAGTGAGACAGGCAGGCAGGCAGAAAGACAAGGTGAGAGAGAGCGAGACAGATAAAAATTAAAAAAAATAGGGAGGGGGGAGAAAAAAAAAAGATTAGTGTGAATAAAGAGACTCCCTTCGCTATTTACATTGCATGGTCGGAGCAATTTACCATCCCAAATCGATTGATCAATGATCCGCTGAAGCATGTCAACTTTCCTACTTATATTCATTCCAGTGCACTGACTTTTAAAACAAGTAATTACGATTAAAGCATGACTTCATGTGTGTATCTCCTCCGTTTGCGTCAGACAACATGGTTCTCCATACACAATGTGCTTACAAACCATGGCAAACTGTGAACATATCGCATGATCATGACTAATATTAGAACAGGACCAAAAACATGCATATGGAAGGATGAGCAACATCAGACATAATGTATTTTGTGTTAAAAAATGCTTGATGATGTGAATAGCACAAGCAACAGCAGCTCTGTAACAACTAGAAACTTTGGCAATGCCTCGCGTCCACCACCCCCCCCCCCCCCCCCCCGGCATACACACACACACACACTCCGGGGTCGGAGGGTGCGTGTTCCCAAAATGTCCGGTAAAGGGATACTTTTTCGCGGTACAAGTCCGTCCCGCGAATTGTAAAAGAAGGGGGTGTATTTGACTTTTCATTCTTTAAAAACGGGTTTTTTTTTCCTCTCCCTTGGAAAATTTAAAAAGGGCGTTCTTCCGGATTTAGGGGGGGGGGGGGGGGTCTCCAAGGCAGGAAAAGCCCGCGAAAAGCCCGCGAAAGGGGGTCCAGAAATAGACCTGAGATAGAGGGGTGCTTTCAAAGGGAGGGAACGAGCATAGGCGTATTCTCATGAGTGGTGGCCGGGCTCGCGTCCTAGATTATATTCCACGTCGCGTAACGACTTGGACGAGCAATACGAAGACCGTATCACTGTAGTCCGGGTGAGAACACTGGAATGGTATGGCTATGATACCAGTCAGAGCCAAACAGCCTGTCCGGAGCAATACTGCAAAGGAAGTGGCTCAGGGAGCAGAAACCGGGGCAGACAGAGAACAAAATGGGCTGACAATGTAAATAAGTGGACCAAACAAGCCAGAAGAAACTCTCATGAAATGCAAACATTTCCACACAACCGACGTGTGGAAGGAACTGGTGAAAGGGACATGCTGATGTCTGTAATTCATGTTTATTTTAAAGACATATTTGCATAATTGCATTTGACATATATCGTTTAAGCATTTCTTTACATTCTAACATTTGTTAAACTACAAGAAAGAGACGTATATTTTATATAATCAGACACACTCACCTCACACACTATACGGCATGGAAAGACGTTATCTCATTCACGATTTCGTTTTAGTGAAACCAGTTCATCTTGAGTTGCACAGACACAGTTCCTTCAAGAGTATAACTTATGAGCACATTATTTGAATCTTCAGAAGATTTTTGCAATACTTATTGCGGCACCGTCTGTAGCTCGACTGCTGTGAGTAATTGTCTACCACACCACTCCTTGCCGCAGAAGTAGAAGTTGAGTATACACGCCATCACTGCTTCACCATGCTCACGATGTTCCCGCTCGTGACATTAATGAAAACATTTACATCAATTACAGACATTATATAAAAATATGCACTATTACGAGCTGACGGAATGGCAACTGGAGTTCGACTGCGGAAAGAATAGCCTTCGAATAAATTGGGGCATTGCGCCCTTTGCAAATATCGAATACAAACTCGCACGACTGAAGTCTTGGTATGCATATACAGACTACTAGTACATAATGGAAGGAATAAATGAAGTGTTTACAAATACCGTTTCATAATGCATTCAACGCTTTTACAGAGTTTCATAGAACCGCGGGCTATAGATGGATAAGACCATTCGTGTATTCCGAGAAGAGTTTGCGCAAGGCCGAATAAACGCGCTTGGGAGGCTGTATCACGGTACGTCAGGTGTATTTTGGCTATACCCTTTGTGTGCCACACAAAACGACGATGAATGGGATTTGTGTACATTACTGGTCAAAAAAAAAAGATCGCAAATGACCACTGATCTCTACACTAGTGGGGAGATCAGTGCACATGAAACACAGTTAAAAGTAGTTAAAACTGTTAAAAGTAGCATGGTAGGCCTATCACCGAATGGCTGAATTAGAGGTCTATTAGAATTAAGATAGAATAAAGATGATAGGAATAATGCATCATCCGCGTAAACGAAGGTGGCTATTGGCTTTGTAATTCCGCACATGAAGATTGCGTTCGAGCCATATAAACTATGTTATCATTCAAAGTACAAACGTATAATTTCTTTGGTTATGCAACTTCTCAATTTACTTCAATTCAAATTTATCAAAATGAAAAACATATTTAGCATATTTTTAAAGAGCCTTAGACCAAAAGGAAGGTCATGGAACCCTCAATACATTGGTCTACATATCTCAATAAGAAAATCTACACAAACACACCCTTACACACACACACCAACACCCAAACACACATACGCACGCACACATAAGCCACACACTTCCCATATTAATTGCACACATTACTTAAACTAATTGTAAATGCGAATAAAATAAGAAGATGTCCACAGCTCCCTTGAATACAAGGAGGAATGCCATTCCAGATAGAATCGAATTATGAAAAACAGTAGTTCCCGGGGTTATTCGGCTAAAAATATGACGTGCCATTTCTGGTAGTGTGATTATGGTAGCTGCATGCAAGTGAGATTAAAATGTCGAAGCAAAGAGACTGGTATGAGAAGTTGATAAAAACATAACAAAGACATGAAAAAGGATTAAAGAGCGATAACATGATTTGATAGACTATTCAGAAATCACCTGTTTGAAGAGACTGCACAACTTGACTCCCTCCAGGGCACTCAAAATACCGACAATGGTAGACGGTCTGTACATTCATTTATAGTCGCCCAACTTGTATGTTGCATCCCGTGACTGACTGCGTGCTGTCACGCTGTTTGTGATAAGAACTTGAGCGTCATCTCGTGAAGGACTCCTGAAAAAAAAAAATTAAATGCGTGCCGAACAAACCGATGCTCTTATGCGGGACATGTGAACTATTACTTGTTCAAAAATGCACCAATCTCACGTAATGAGTAGCACGCTATTTAACATCCTGACGAAAGTTGGGAAGAGTTTGTTTATCAGTACACTTTTCCTCGTTTTGTTTTCCTTTCGTTTTGTTGACCACAAAAACCAACATCAGTCAGCGGCCTGAATCTAAATTAATGTAGTGTATATCACTATTACATACATCTGGGAAAATACCAAATATTTGTCCGTTTTCGTTTTCGTTTTGTTATGTTTAAATTTTCGATAAATGCCGTTTGAAACTATTTCCTCAATAAAGACATACAAAAAATAATAAATCCTCCCATCCTTCTTAGCAAATTTTTTTTATCAGAGAGGTTTTGAGCGAAATAAGTTGACACAATTTTCAGTTTTGGGGTCTGTGAAAAAAGAGTTTGAAGAATTAATGTTCCTAGTGTAAGTTTAAGAAATTAAGAAATTGTTTGACCCTCTCACACCGATTTTAACACTTTTCGACGATATTTCACCTTGTTGACTGATCGCAATTTTAGTGGGGATTGCTATATTGCCTGTTTTTTTTATTTATTATAGAACTGAAATCCTAGACTACATTTTGTGCCCAGTCTATAAAAAAAACATTGCAACTCAGATTTGAGGCCGTTTATGTATCTATGGTTGCATCATTATTGTACATTAACTGGTATTATAAGACGTACAGCTTGACTTGTTAGCTTATACAAATTATGTACGTTTGTAATATTCACGCAATATGCACAGACCATACCTCAGCGTTGTTAAAATGCAGTGGTCAAATATCCTTCTCCTCATTGCAAGTGGTAATTTCATGTCAGTTAAAAGCTCTCTGTACATATTTAAACATTTCCACCCTCCTTTAATTCTTTTCAATACTTATTCTCTTGTATTATCCTCCATTTTTAATCCTAAAACGGCCGGGGGGGGGGGGGTTGAATCAACCCCCCCCCCCCCCCTCGACGTTTCGTGCAATAATGCCGCAACGCAAGAACGACTCATCGAGACACTTCTTGACTTTTTTCTTTCAAGTCTTGCGCATAAATTCGCGACATCCATGCATACTACATGTATTACGGAGCCACGCCCGTTTTCGTAACGCATGTCATCACAAAACGTGCACAATTTTGCAATTTTGTGTGCATTTCCTATGGAAAACAGTGTTCGTTCATAAAACTCATTAAAGCCTAATTATTTTTCCATTTGACAATTTTGATTGATTAATTTGATGCTAATCATGACTGAAAAGTGGTCAGTGACAATTTTCAATAAAAGAAACAAAGAAAAACACAAATAAAAAGAACAAAGAAATAGATAAGAAATTCAGAAAACAATCAAATACATAAGAATTAAAATGAATTTTCACATTTTTTGATGACCAATTGTTAAACATATTATAACAGATATACAAACGAAATATTAGACTCTAAATGTTTTTATTTAGTGTTTTATATAATTGTGGGCTAAATTTGCAAAATTGATTAATTACAATCATTAGTTAACAATTTTTAAAAATATAACAAAATAATCTTGTAGATTATGACACAGGTATTGTGCGTGCCAAATTTTGTCGCAATCGCGCGACCGATGGCCGAGATCTCAAGGGGGGGGGGGGGGGGGGGGGGGGTAAAGTTCCCATAGGCCTTAATTTCATCAGAGACTATGATTATCTGTGCTGACCCAACGATGAGCACTCTTCACGCTTACATATCATACTCATAGATGTACAGCTGATTTTATATGAATATTGTTTTCAATGATGACGACAACCTACATTTGTAATGCTGGTGGAACGCAAATTCCCACGTGATTATTGAGGACAATTAACATATTCAATATTCATTGTGGGAGGTTCCCAAGCGTTTCCCAGCAGAATCGTGCGCCCCGCCGCCGGGCCCGGCCTCTGCCTAGCCTGTTGCTGGAGCCACGTTCATTGCGTTGAGAGATAAGTTTAGTCTAAACAGGTTTCGTCAAAAGTTTTCATCCAATATTTTTCATATTCTTTGAAGCTACGCTACAGCGATGGCTAACGAACAAGATAAGCTTCAACGTGTGAAAAATGCAATCGGAGCCATTCCAGACTTCCCTAAACCGGGAATTTTATTTAGGTAAACTCATTTCATTTTGCATGCATATTCCTAACTTTGTATGTCGTACGGCGTTCCCACCATACCCACTCATCGGATTTCACGTATGCATCTCTCACGTGTGTACATGCATTTAACCATAAATAATAGGCAATCCCGTACAATAGGGGACCAGGCTGTATCGCACATGTATAATGCACACAAATGGGAACACTGCAATACTGATTGTCGTCGGCAGAATGTGACCTAGAAATCACCTTTTTTGACGAATTAAGTAGCGAAAATTTTGTCTTATTTTGGGTTAGGGTTAGGGTCAGAATTAGGTTTAGGGTTAGGGTTAAAATTCATAAATTTAGTTGGATACCCTGGTCCCCTATTGTACGGGATTGCCAATAAATAGATCATCGGCATCGATTGATACTTCTATATTAGCATAGGAGAAAGATAGCCCCGACCCTCCCCCCCCCCCCCCCCACCCACCCCCTTGGTAAATTGTCAATTTGTCTACTGCCATCCCGTCCACTCACCACATGGTTTACATTATTTCTTCTAATTTCGTCCAAAACAAATTGTACACGACATATGGACGAGCACCTCGCACATGACGCCACAAAATCCAAGCTCTAAAATATGTTTCTTTCATGTGTCTGCTTTTCAAAAGATAATTTCAGCGTGAACTATCCTTGTAAGGTTTGTGTTTTTATGTTTTATCTAGTATTATTGTATGTTTAGAGTTGTTATCATAATCTCTAGAACAGATATAATTCAGTCAGTCTCCATTATTTCTATTCAATATAATAAACGATATTTAATTGATTCATTTCACATAATTTGCATAATTTGATTGTTTTCACATTATTCTGTTGTCACTCAGTATAGTAGATACTTTGTGGACAGATATTTTGATATGAATATGTATATGAGACAGAACAGTCCATTTCTTTTCTTTTTTATTTTTGTACAGGGATGTGTTCCCAATTTTTCAAGATCCAAGCATTTTGGGTGACATGATAGATCTTCTTGCTACCCATATTCAACAAATGCAGGAGAAAGTTGAAGTTATAGTTGGTAAGCAATCTTGCATTATTTCATTATATTTTCCTTTACCTAAGTTTTATTCATTTAAACATACTTTTATTTCTAGAAACTATTGTGTTCATTATATTTTTGTAGGCATGATGTAAAGTCATTGCTATGTCCACTTGTATATATTGCCTCAGTTGGCTTTTCATTGTATATATTTTTGAAGGAGCCTAAACTAAAGACTATAGATACATACTTGCATAGAAATACAATGGGGCATAAAAATGTGGTTATTTATTTCTTACATGACCAAGAATTACAATTCAACAACTTTGTTGGAATGATATCCTTGAATTGTAGCACGATAGATGATAATCAAGGAAATCAAGGTTTAAGCAAACTGCTGAAACAAACTTGTACAGGCATCTTTGCAAAATATTGCCGCGTCTCTAACCGGAACTTTTTTACATGTAGTCTTACTTTCAGACTTAACTTATTAACAATTAAGATATGTGTGGTATCTCATGACAGTGTATTTTGTGTATAATGTGTTATGATAATGTGAGTCATGCTATTATTGCACCTTCAGACCTTGTTACAAGTCAAGTGTAACAAATGGTTGGTAAACTTCTTTATATCTTGGGTGATATTGTCTAAGTAATGGTGCTGGATAATCACTAAATACAGGAGATAATGTGTTCTGCTTTAAATTCATTGATGATCTGTATTTTATTAACATCAAATATAATTCCATGCACTGTACTCCCCTGCTCTCTCTCCCCTCGCCCACCACCTTCCTACCCCCTCCCCTTCCCTGATGTCCAGGCCTGGAGGCCAGGGGTTTCCTGTTTGGACCGATGCTGGCCCACAGGCTCGGCTGTAGCTTTGTCCCAGTCCGCAAGAAGGGCAAGCTGCCAGGGGAGTGCGTGCAGGTGTCTTACAGCCTGGAGTACGGCACGGTGAGTGGACCCTCCACTTCAGGGCAGAACAGGTTTAGGCCCGTTGTAGAGTTAAAGGGATATACTGTACTGGGAAGACAAAAAGCCTTCGAAAGGGTGATCATGAACAATCTTCTTACCAATGGTTTTAACTTCATGTATTGTCCATTTTAGAAACTTGATGAACGTGATTTGCCCTCAAATGATCCACATTTGGAGTAATTAGTGATTACATCACAAATCCTCAAAAGGTTTGGCCCGAACACACGGAGCAATCACTAATTACTCCAAATGTGGATCATTTGATGGCAAATCACATTCAGGAAGTTTCTGAAATGGACAATACATTAAATTAAAACCTTTGGTAAGAATATTACTCATGATCAACCTTTGTGTCTTCCCACTACAGTATATTCCCTTTAACTCTGTCTATGCCAGGTGAAATACTGCTCAATGGCATTTCTGTGCATTATCTGTGACAGTTTGCGCACTTTGGCACAAAAAGAGTTAAGGTAGTCCTTTTGCAGCTTGATTTTTCCCCAGTGCAATACAGTATATGAATGTAAACTAGAGTTGCTAGGAAATGCGGTATTTCAAACATAAACATGGATATTTTTTTCACTTTTCTTGAATAGGCTCTTGAAGCTATGAGTGAGATGTCATACGCCTTATCGTGAGGGTAAATTGCTGATCCATGTCAAGTGTTTGAAACGTTTATAAAAGTACTTACACTACCTTTCAACGTATGGTATTTTATTTATTTATGAATGTAAATATTTCACAACTACACCCATAACACCAGAAAATCGGTCTCTCACATCAAGGATGCTAATCGCAAGATAAACTTGTTTGCTTTTATCAACTGGAAACATTAGCCTGCATCATGTTAGAAAACGTTGAAGAGAGCCCGAAATAAAGAGTCCATTAATTGATGCATGGCATGAAAGGCGCATAACGTCTGACCTGATTACTTAAGCTGTAATGCTCATGTGATGTCATGACTGTTCTTGGCAGGACGTGATGGAGATGCAGCGTAATGCCCTCATGCCAGGCCAGAAGGTCGTCATCGTGGACGACTTGATCGCCACTGGAGGTATGGACAGACAGCATCAGGGGTTTATTAACCCGTCACGTGTCACTTGTGAATTGCATCACCTTTAACCCATTTGCTACCGAAACTGGGTATACCTGGTCCCCAAGTGTCACCCCCTCCCCCCCCCCCCCCCCAAAAAAAAAAAAAAAAAAAAATGCGTTCCACAACATTCCTCAAAATGATTGATTCATGGACTCACAGAGAGTGTCTCACTTTGTGTGTTATATTATTCCTTTTTTGCATCTGGGAAGTTAAGAGAAATAACTAGATGCATGCTTCAGCTCAATCCTAGTTGAGGGTACTTAACATATTAGTCTAGATGGCAGAAAATGTATATAAGCAATTTCCAGTTCAAATAAAGTGATTACGGCATATCATTTTTGGGCATTATAAATAACAAACCTTATTTTTCCCAAATAGCATATTGCGTTCCTTGTACATAATGTTTCAATGACTTCCCTCATACGGGCCTTTTCTTGAAGAATATGTTACAGATTATTTGGCTGTTTACGGTAACTCTTAAATCCACTTCGAATTTGCCATCCAGGGGATTACGAGATGCTTGTGTTTTGAGATAATCTCCTTGCAGGCTTTACCGGTACTCATTATCACTTGATGTTCCATTTACATGGATTAGTTTGTATCACTTGACTTTAACTAAATGCTTTGTCCTGGGGAGTTTATACCGGGCATATTATTTTGCTTTTCTTTCACTTCTATATTTCTTACAATATAATAGATACCACATTTTATCATCTTTCTATCATTCCTTCTCTCCATGCCTTACTCTGTCTCTTTCTGTCTATTTGTCCCTCTCTTTGTCTGTGTCTCTCTCTTTCTGTATCTCTTCCCTGTTTCATATCCTCCCAGGAACAATGACTGCTGCTTGCAAGCTGGTCAAGACCCTCGAGGCAAAGGTCATAGAGTGCTTGGTCCTCATTGAACTCACTGACCTCAAGGGGAAGGAGAAGCTCACAGACCCTTTCTTCACCCTCGTTGACTTTGAAGGAGAGTGACCAGAAATGAATCAACTCACCCAATCAAAATATAGTTTTCTATTTTTTAAAGATGTGTAAGGGGATTAGTATTCAACATATGAAGCTCATTATCCATGTGTATGATTACGCGCAGAAATTTCCATATGTTTAGAACAGATACAAGGCCTGATGAGACTGGTAAAATCACCCTTAGCCTTGTGCTATTAGTAGGGCTGGGGGGTGGGGGGGTAGGTTTTAACCACACTTATTGTTTAGACAGTGTTGTACCAAAGTGGGCTAGCCCCACTAATAGTACTGGATAATTTGGCCTCGAGAAAAAGCAGGGTAATCACCCCAATTGCTTTTGGCAAGCCTTAAAAGAGCTCATGTTGGTAAAAAAAAAACATTAGAATAGCCTTTGGCTACACAAAAGTGGTAGTTCCAGGCTCACAAGGCAGAAATGCATTGACCAATTGGAGGTAAGCTGGTATAGGGCTAAGAATGCCAGTGTAAAGAACCCGTAAGATAAAGTCTGGCGTAAGGGATAGTAGCTAAGGAAGCTAAGAAAGGGCAGTATTTAATGGGTATGAGTGGTACACACAAACACGCATACATCTAATGTTCCAGGAAAATGGCGAGGGTTGATCATAAAATGATGATGTACCAGTGCTTCACATTATTTTTTTTTCAAATGGTGGCATGAAGAGCATCATTTGAAAGTCAAGATGTCTTGTATGAGGTGGTAGGTCATTGTGTGCAATGATTTAATTTTCATGGAATAGTTCACAAAATTATGTGAAAACAATGTAATGATAAAACATAATGTGGATTTGTATAACTCAGATTACAGTTGTATTATTCTCTGTGTGATTCACAAGGCATTATATAGCCATGAAGAAGTAAATGTGTCATGTGGTCAAGTTTAAAGGTTTTCTTATTTTCTTTGGTGAAGCTTCAGGTATTTGATATTGTATAAATAAAGTGACAATTATCTGTTTGTTTCTTGTCAGTGGCTTTCTGTACTTAAATGGTAAAAAGCTGCACATACATTGCCAAATACATTCTAGTGATTTAAGGCAGGTATCAATTGTATATTGCTGTTTTTATGCGAATATTATATTTCATTTTCTGTTTTGAGCAGATGGCAAGTGCCTTGAAAATACACAATGGATAAGGTGGTAGAACAAAATGGAAATGATTACATGACTTAAAACAGAGTTTTAATTACTATTTAGAGCAAATCCTTCAAAGAAAGAATTCTGCATGTCACCTTTTTAAAAAATAATTTTGTCTTTGAAAGAAATGTAACTTGCACTGAATAAATCAAGATGGATGGACGGCATGGGGACTGGGTCGGGGTGGAGATAGTACACCCTTGTCTTGTTTAAAAGTGTGATGTGTGTGACTTGTTTTTTGTTCATTTACAGGATGGAGCACACTATCCTTATTAGTGGGTATATTCCTAAAATTTCTTTGTAAAATGAAATTACCCCAGAAAGCCCTTTCACTGTGATGATGTAGTTATAAATTGACAGTACGTATGTGATCTTAAAGACATTCTTGTATGTGGTATTTGATATTGAAGAATACAGTAATCATTAACATAATATCATTCCTGCATGCCAAGATATGTAAGATAATGTTTTATAAGTTGATTATCCTATGAGTCCTATCTGTTTTGCTCCTCTCTACCATTCCTTTTTTCTTTACCCCTCTCCCCATTCTCTTTCTCTTTAATTACCCTCTCTCGTTACGTTCTCTTTCTTTGTCCAAATGTTCATAATGTTTTCCTTTGCAATAAACCATGTCCCAGAAGTATACCAATGCTGATAGTTTCTTACAGACATTTTATTATTGTATGTTTGCTAATAAAGTCTTTCTAGACAAAACTTGTCTCTAAACAAGCATAATGATGTATTCATGAGAATTGTCATTACTTCTCTCTTGATAAAGGCCTATGGCCAAAATATTGAGTAAACTATTCTTTTATGGCATGTTTATTATCTTCTATTTTGCATTAAAGGTACAGTTACCCTGAAATTATGTTTGTTTCAATAAAAGGAGACACATGATAGAAACATTAGTGAAGGTTTGACAAAAATCGGTCAAAGGAAAAGAAAGTTCTTAGATTTTAAATTTTTGATTATGTGACATCACAAGCAAGGTGCTCTCCCATAATTTTGTGTACAGATCTTTTTTCCATCAATTGCTCTTTTTCTGTTTGTGACAATGGAATTTTTTTTATACACATAATGTGTGTTAAAACATATTTCTAATAATGTATCAAATGCACAGGTAAGAGGATGCATATCTTTTTGAGAAAATGCAAATTTTCTAAAAAAATTATTGTACACAACATTGTGGGAGAGCACCTCGCACGTGGCGTCACAAAATTAAAAATTTGAAAGATCTTAACTTTCTTATCTTTTGACGGATTTTCATCAAACCTTCACTGATATGTTTCTTTCATGGATCTCCTTTTATTGAAACCAATACACTATAATTTTAGTGTAAACTATCCCTTTAATGCAGTTAAATTATTTTGTAAATGTTATTGTGTGTGTTTGAGGTATGGGTCGGAGTGTGAAGGGTGGTGGAAAAGGGACGGTTGTGTATGATAAATCAAGAGTCCACGATCTTTGAAGGTGTTTCCTTAAACTTCCTTGAAAATTGCCAAATAATGTGATAGAAAACAAATCTTCTGTAACCAACAACTCGGGGTAATTTTTTTTTTAAATATATCTTTCCAAGGCGACATCCGCTAAATGGCGCTGATCGAAGATGGGACATCAACAATTTCTCATGATTGTAGAATGCTTTTGACATTCATTAGAAAATATAATATGAATTCTAAGATCGACTTACTTCTGATTCCTAACACCTCCGCCTGAGAGATGAGAGACGTTGGTTGTCAACTTGTTGAGGGGGGGTGGGGGGGGGGGGGGGGGGGCGTCGCCTTGTCCGTTCTGCGCATGCGATGGGCAAGGTCACGTGTGCGTAATATTATTGTCACATGATCTCCGCTCGATCTATGAATGAATAAGTCAAGATGGCGAGTAAAACCCAACACCGTTGGCGTTGCAAAGAAGTTATTTTCCTGCTTACTGCAGTTATATGCTCGGGATATATTTTTATAACTCCAGTGTGGAGTAGATCTACTGAAATCATTGGACCTCCCGTTATACTTAGTAAGTAATAAATGGCTTCGGGAAGTACATGCAATGACGATGTGTTTATGGCTAGTATTGTTTGTTAGCGTTGCGCGAAATACTGACTGTACGGCGTACTGCCTCGCTCTCTGGCTGCCTGGACGGCTGGGCCAGTGTTTCTCGGATACCGTTGATTTCCACTGATTGCTAGTCATAAAAAAAAAAAAAAAAACGTATCACAACATTTAGTCATTGCACCTCCCTTTCCCTTTGACGTGTTAATGTGTGTTAATGTGTGTACTGTGTATGTATATGTAGACCGAAAAATCAGTCAGTAGGACGTTGGATCCGCTGAGATTGCATCTGGCTCCTGACTGAGTCTGAGCCGAGGCTATATGTCCAAAAATGTCATTTCGATTAAAGAATGCCCTGAATGAGACGGTTATTCCTGTCTAAAGTATATATGTTTGTGTGTGTGTGTGTGCTAGGTGGGATGGATGGGGGGTGGGGAGTGGAATGAGCATTCCCGCCGCACCTACCATATGCCTATGCCATTGTAACTAACAGAAAAATAAATCTGGTCATTTCCCAAGCAACGCCATATATATGAAAAAAGTGTATGTTCAATGCCCAATCAATGGGCATTTCAATTGAATTTCAGAGTGGTAACCATGTAGGTCTATGATCTATCTACACAACGGCTCAAAGGAATTGGCATAGGGAAAGGGAAGAAAGGGAAGGAGCCGCAGTTTTAAACTGCGGTATATTTTGTCCAGTTCAGCATGAAACACGATGTCGATGCTGTAGCCTAAAGAGCATCATGTTTCATGCTGAACTGGACAAGATATACCGCGGTTTAAAACTGCAGCTCCTTCCCTTTCTTCCCTTTCCCTTTACCCATGCCGATTCCTTTGAGCTGTAGTGTAAATAGGCAGAATTGTGGAATAACTCTGCAATTAGTCTGACAATAAGATTAATTATTACTAATAATACTTGTTATTATCCTGCAATTCGGGTTATGCGCATAATTTTTTCCCATCGTAAAGTGAATGCACAGTTTAATTGCTCATGTACAAACTTAGGCAGGAATAACCGTCTCATACGGGGCATTTTATAATCAAAATTTTCCCTTTTGGACATTTTTCAGAGGAGCCAGATGCAATCTCAGTGGATCCAGTGTCCTATAGAGACTGATTTGGTACAAACTGCCCCGTACAGGGCTGGGCCTGGGGACCTGAACCACAATCAGGCCCAAGTATTAACCAAAGTCTTTGAATGCATGCTGCAACTCTCAAACAACGAACAACACCAGCTGCAAAATTTACATTTTTGGATCATTTTTTCCCTCTTGGAACTCAAAGGTTATAGGACGTAGACTTGACCAGAGTACCATGTACATGTTAAAGTGGCGTAAATCCTTGAGACTTCAAACTTCAACCCGTATACTTTGAGACCATCATAAGCAGCATAAGATAATTTTTACACTGCATTTTTAAAGTCACTGAAAGTGTGCCGCAAGTGCATGTTGCATCGTGTGCTGCGGTATGAAAATATCCTTCCGAGGCAATGTCTTTGTGAATAAAACTACTATATAAGCTCTTCCTGAGGCATGCAAAATGTTGCCTTTATGGGATTTGTGTGTATTACTTGTGAATAAATATATATGCTGCACGCAGAGGGATTTTCAACATGTTTCGTTTTGCCAAGATATTGGGTTCATGTCTCACCTCACAAGTTCACAACAGGCAGGGGGGCCAGCATTGTGTGCTACATGGAGGGCACCTTACATGTACCTTCCCTATGCAAATGCAACATTTATTCTAAAGATTTATGTGAAGGGAAAGAAACAAAAAGAACACATTTACCACAATTTATAAGGCAACAAACTATATACACTTTCAAAATCAAGTAATCGATGCTTTTTAATGCAACTTTTCTTTGCAATCTCTAGTCTACCCTTAAAGCAAGTTCTCAAGATCAACAGAAACGGAGAAACAAACTTCTCGTTGATTTTGACAAATGATGGTACAATCAATTGCCATCTACCGTATACCTGCATGTACAATATGTACTTCAAGAAAGCACTCTGTCATAATTCGTTTAGATCTATAATTCGCCTGGCACTGCAGTTTTATCTGCTCATTTTAATGTACTTTAACTGTTTGGTTTGGGTTATCAGGAAGGAAAAAAAGGAAAAAAAGACTTGTATTTTGAAAAATTATGGTAAACAAGAAAAGTGGATGTACATGTACACCATACATACACCAGATGGTACTTACCACTTACCACAGGAACTGAGTCCAGAATTTTGCAAGCTCACTCCTGTTCTTCCCCCAAATGGATATGTAGTAGAGTGAGAATAAAACAGCCTTCTAGTACTCATAGGTCCTTCGGATATCTTTTGAGATTTGAAAACAAACAAAAAATGCTTCCTCAATTTGCAGGGAGAGAATGGGGAGTTTTGATTGGCACTTTTGATTGTGCTCGTATTCAAGCTTACTCGTGATCATGCGAAAGTTATTGTTCAAGAACTCCTTCCCCATCGCTTTCGTTAGGGGCAAATTGAAAGGGCAATTTTTTTTATAAATAATTTTTTTTTATAAATACTTTTCATTGGTTGTGTTTTCATTAATTTTTGTTTGAAGCAAATCAAATCTCTGGTTGTTTACTGTGGTTGCTTCTATGATCATTTAATGCTTCAATGACAAACTAGTGCATTCACAACTGTTTATTTACATCACATACAAACATGTGTTCTGGAAATTTGATATACATGTATACATTGGCCCATATCAACAACATTGGTTTAAAGACATACAAAACATAGACTTACTGCATGGGGTGCAAAATTTTATGCTGTCACATCACAGAATCACAAATGTGGGTGATGTTAGTTATTCGCTGTTGTTGTTTTTTTTAATCCAAATCTAATGATTCTGTTCAAACCAAACATGACACAGAGATGTATCACTTCATGGAGGTAGACTGGTGAAAGTTTGGATAAAATTCCTGAAAGGTCAGAGGTCAAAGGTTCATGAACTTTGCCAAAATTGGCTAAAAATCCCCCCAAATTGATTCACAATAAATCCAAGTCCAATTATGCATTCCACTCAAACATGGTACAGAGATGAATCACTTCATGGAGATAGAATGAATGCATGTTTGATAAAATCCTTGAAAGTTCAGAGCTCAAAGGTCAATGAACTTTGCCAAAATTTTAAACAAACTTGATACAAGGATATTTTTAGACAGACTGGTTAGATTAGAAGTCAAATAAGTAAGAGGTCAATGCAAAGGTCAATGAATGTTGCCAAACTTGGCTAAACATGGATTATATTTTCATATCACATAGGAATTCAATGGTACATTGACCACCAAACATACAGATTTTCTGAGACTAATAGAGCTCGCAAAGAGGCAGAGGCATATTTATCAACTGCGTGTCAGTCAAATTGCTCTAGTTTAGTTTGGCAATGATCTTTGCATGGCATTTTAACCTATTTTTGCTTTAATAGGCTGTTAATCTTGTTGTGATCATGCTCACTATGTGTAAAAAACATGTTTGTCTGAAATGTTTCAGCAATTTATTTGTTCAGAATATTTCATCAAACGTTGGAGTTTCAAACTGAAAGTTCAATATGAATATAATTCTCTTTTTTTGTGGGGAGGGATGTATCATGTATTTTTAAATACCTTTTTCTTCTGAGCACTGCTAAGCCCTGCCTCTAAAAAAGATATATTAAATGTTTTTCGTTATTACAGTTCAAGAAGTTAGATTGAAGGTACATGCAAACATAGACACCCACACACACACACCTCCAAACCCAAATAATCATTTATCGTTAAATTGAATGACACAAATATTTGTTGAATAGGAAATCCTTATAACAAAATCTCCTGAATGATGTGTCTGCCCCTGCTGCCTGTAGTCCCTGGTGATGGAGGCTGCCAGCTACAGGCCACCCTTAACAGGAGCAGCACGCTGCACCCCTACGTCTGCACCAAGCAGAGCGACCTCTTCACGCTCTGGCTCAACCTGGACGAGTTCATCCCATACTACTTTGACTGCTTCATTGACAACATGAAGTGAGTATACCAATCCATACCACCTTGAGAGGTGCCAGTGAAATACCTTAGCATGAGGTGACTTTAAAGGGTACCACCGGGCAGAAATTTAACTCTCTTATATGAAAGATATGGTATCTCAAATGTGCTAAATCAGATACTAGTATTCCAATTTGTTCCTGTTTTAACATAATGGGTAGTGGGAGTTCATTTCAAACAATCCTAATCAAATTTGACAAATCATAAACTTTGTTTTCAGACACCTTTTTCACAACAAGAATGTTTATTTATTAAGATCATATTTCAACTTAAGCTGATGGGAATCAAAATCATGCAGAATCTGATTTAGCACAAGAGAGGGTCACCAGTTATGCGCAAAGTCGTGCGAAACTTACGAACAGCTTGGTAAAACACCCCCTGTAGAATACATAAATCTTATAAAGCAGCATTTTATTTGGCACAGGAAAGGTTAACCTAAGCTCTCTTGCTTTCTGATGCCCCTCTCAGGTTGATATATGACCCTGCCACCAGGACAAGCCGTGACACCGACGGAGTACATGTCTATATCCCGGGCTTTGGTAACACCAGCTCTGTTGAGTGGCTGGACCCAAGCAAGGTGTCTTACGGTAAGGAGATATTGATGCTGGGTACAGGTTATGTCATGTCACTGCTGGAGGATTGATAACTATTTAGTCCAGGTGCTTATCTTATTTACCAATAACCTGTTCCCTCCCCCACCCCACCCCACCCCATCCCGATAAATATTAAATAATATTAAATATTAAATTTTCACTCTTTGACAAACGAAGATCAGACAAATTTTGTGTATCATATAATTAATACAGAACACAACAATACCAATTGTGCATAACCCGTGGTCTTTTCTGCCAGAAGCATGATTCATTATTAAGGACATCCAGATTGCAATTGCTAGTGGATTGACAGGTGTTATACACATTGTTGTGTGCTGAATTGATTATTTGATACACATTTGGGAAGTGATTTATCAACAAAGGAAAATCTAGTTTTTGAATTAGATATTTGTAGCATTATTACAAGAATGTTGATCCACAAAATGTTGTGAAAACCTGCTCCCAAGCAGTAGACATTCTTTGACTGTGCTAGGTGTTCTCCTAAATATTCAAAAAATTTACAATATTTAGATTTCAGCTTGATTCAAGTTGTAAATTTTTTCTTATCATTTTATTAAGTGTCAAATGGTTCTTCTAACACCTAGTACTACATGTAGGTTTTCATATGTAGTATATTAGAACAGAAAAATATAAATGATGTATGCAATGTACCTGTATATACATGAACATACACTGTAAACAACCAGAACAATGTCTTGTGGGCTGTGGAGGGCTGATTGTATTTTCATTACAGATGTTAATTTCTCATAATGTAAGAAGCCCGATATTCCATTGGTTTGTGTAATGATTTACTGATTATTTACTCTAGATATACATGTACCGGTACATGTATAAATTCCTCAGTAGATAGTGGAGGTAACATTTGGTTGGCTCTCCCCTGCATTAAGATAAAGATACAAAAAAAAATGAATGCCAAGGCAACTTCAATGAAAATGTGCAGTGACCTTTGCTTTATTAAAAAGTAATGAAGTGGGTCCATACAGTATACTTAACCCTTCTGGTATCATAGGTGCATGAAAATTTGTAATAAGTCAATGGGCTATTCCTGGCTTGGTTCTGAGAGGATTAATAATACTGAGAAGTGTGGTATGCAGTTTGCGATAACAAGTACAATGTACAGTAGTGGGTTTGTAAGCTTTTCAAAATAACATGCATTTTTTGTTCTTTCTAAACCCTCATTGATAACCTTTGATCTTCTTTGCAGGTTCATACTACGTCCATTTGGTGAATGCATTGGTTGCCGTAGGCTACGAGCGAGGGGTCAACATTAAAGGGGCTCCTTACGACTTCAGGAAAGCTCCAAGTAAGAATGACGAAGCGTAGCAGTGGTATCAATGCACAGATGAGGCCCTGGTTCATTACAGAATTGCAATTGATTGCAACTTGACTTAGGATTAACATCAATCGTAACTCTGTACGTTAATGATAGGGAATTAGACTTGCGATCGAGTTTGATCAATCAATCAATCCTGATCTTGTACTCAAAACGAGTGGTTGAAGAGGAGTGATTTCTTGAACATGCACTGAACAAATACAAATCACATCCTTCCTCCTTTTGTGTGCCTTTCATACACTACAGCTCAAAGGAATTGGCAAAGGGAAAGGGAAGAAAGGGAAGGAGTCGCAGTTATAAACCGTGGTATATTTGTCCAGTTCAGCATGAAACGTGATGCTTTTTAGGCTAAAGCATCATGTTTCATGCTGAACTGGACAAAATATGCCGCGGTTCAAAACTGTGGCTCCTTCCCTTTCTTCCCTTTCCCTTTACCCAATACCAATTCCTTTGAGCTGTAGTGTATGTACTGTTCATGTTTGTATGTATCACTGTATTTCACAGTACATTTCTAGTCATTCGTAATATGAGTGTCGAAAAAGGCAACTTCCAATGATGCAAGCCCATATATTCACAGTCTTCCAAATTGTGTTACTTTAGTTTCTTTTACAGTGCCATTGCCATGTGATCCTTTTTAAACGATTACAGAGTGAAACCTCTGTCCTCATTTCTGAAGCATGTGATATCTATACTGTATCTCTACCACTATAGGAGACAAAAGCACATTTTGTTTCATTTTCTGTTTGGCTCATTTTTGCGTGGGAATTATTAGGGAAACAGAATATGAGTGCCAATCAAATGAGAGTGTTTGTGAAGCATTGGCTTCCTTTGTCCACACCAGGAAGCTCTGCTTCCTGATGTGAGGGCCAGGCATAAAGAAACTCTTTGAAGATAATTCTGGGGCTTAGAGAATGAAAATGGATTATTAGATCATTATGTGAAAACTTTCAGATCTGCATATATTCTCATGGAAAAAGTTCACAGAAGAATAAATACCCCCTCCTATTGTAAGAGCATGTTTAGAAGAAACACTAAATGCTCTCACTATGAACATGGTCTTTTCTTATGCAGACAAAATTTGAAAGGGGCCCTTTGACATTTTGTTCGTGTTAAATAGACCATGTCCTTAGTGCCTGTTTACCAGTCCATACTTGCTCTTATGTACATTACATGTATTCCCAACATTCAAAATGTGCAAACTTCTATGGAAATAGAATGACATTTGTATGTACAAGTTCAGAACACAAAATATTACAAGTACTTACTTTTACAACACAATTTCCATCGTGCATCACTCTTATCAATCCACAAGGTCTTTTTGCCAGAGATATTAAGCAAATAATCAACGTCGGTGAAGGTGATGGGATGAACTATCACTTCTGAGGCGATCTGGATATAGCTATCTTTCTGAAGTGCAGCTGAGGAAAGATGGCGTATACATTCAGATCGCTGAGGAAGTGAAAGTTCGTCTCATTACCTGAAACCAAAAGTTGATTATTTGCTTTATATTCCACATCTAAAACCAACAAAACTACGCTTTATCACGTGATCAACTCTTGACCAATCCTATAGCAACATTTTGAGTATGTGGAATATAAAATGAATTATTGATAACACTGTAATGGCAGTTGCTAGTGGATTGACAGGTGTGATACACAATGGACATTGAATTCAATTCATTAATCTAAATTGATTATCTGACTCTCAATTTCGGGGGTCCTGATTTACCAAATAGTGAAAACTCTATGTAGATTTTCAAAGTGCTAGTACAAGAAACTTGATTGATGAAATGTTCCAAAACCTGCTCATCAAAATGTTTAATCCATTGACTAAACAATGTGTAAATTTGAGCCTGATTTGAGTTGTAACAATTTTTCTAAAAGTGTCAAAAGTGCGTAACAACCTCATTTGATTCCTTCTCTCCCTCGTGCCAGATAAGGATGGCCAGTTCTCCAGAGATTCTAGGATTATCATATATGCGCATGCAGTTTTATACTTATGAATAACATCTCTATGCAGTTTTATACTTATGAATAACATCTCTATGTTGCTTCTCTCTCTGCCTCTGCCCAGACGAGGCTGGTCAGTATTTCTGGCAGCTGCAGCAGCTGGTGGAGGAGACGTTCCATGCCAATGGGCGTCGGCCAGTGGTGCTGGTGTCCCACAGCTTGGGCTGCATGTACACCCTCTACTTCCTCAACAAGCAGCCCGAATCATGGAAGGCCCGCTACATCCAGGCCTGGGTGCCCATCTCGGGCCCCTTTGCTGGCACCACCAAGGTCATGAGGGTCATCACATCGGGTGAGTCCACACTACTGTAAAAGTGGACATTTTCGCGCGATTAATTTTTCGCGCTCGGCGGAGTAAAATGAATTTCGTATGTTTTTAATTTTGTGGGTTGTCCAGCCCTTTGGACGATCAATTCACTCAGCTTACCACTGCCACGCCAGTGTTGGCCAGGTAGCGGCAATAGCATGGTGATGTTGTTGAAGCGCTGACTAGGGCTAAACCATAAACGTAGGTCTACGTATGTGCAGCGTGATGCATCAAAGCAAGTGCACATACAAAGTGCGCTGATATGAACTTCATTTAGGCGTGAACATATTCGCGCGTTTTTATTTTCGCGTCAAATACACGCCGCACGAAATGCGTGAAAATTTCCACTTTAACAGTAACCCATTTTCATATTCTGCACCAGTACTGGTGGCAGTACATCATTCCATTACATGGAGGATTGCTGGGATAAGCAGCTTGACTAATTCTGCCCTACTCTGACAAAAGAAAGCAAGTGACAAATCACTCAAATCTGGGTTATTGGTATTCTTAGATCGTACCCAGCATTCCCTACATACAGGCAAAATCTGGACAAGAAATATTCATCTTGCTGCAAGATATTCAATCTAACATGATGTGGTGTTGCACTGATACCAATGCAAGTGACAGATACATTTTGCTCATTTACAAGAAAAGTCTCTTGTGTTTGTTTCTTACTTTTATCAGAGGAGGGCAGAATTGGCTAGCACATCAAGGGGCTGTACCTTATTTCAAAGGCCTCAGAAAAGAGAGGTGTGGCACCCCATAATTGCCTATGTCACAATATATAGCAATGAGATAGATGGATAGCACAGCAGTACACTCAAATGCAATTGGTAAGCATTAAAAGTGACACAGAAGGAATTATGATGAGATGCCAGTTTTCAGGAATGAATCAGAATTTAGGCCTGGCATGGGACAATGTAGATGTAAACCGACACTTTTGTGTGATATTTAGACTCTTGATACGCACATGGAAGGCATCCTTAATTAAAGGAGCTTTTCATGCCTGTGGAAAGCTGTCTTTTTAATATTTTTAAACCTCAGAACAGAAGTTAGATATACAGTACACAATCACACAGGGTTCATTTATGAGCTAGGTTTCTGTAGTATAGTGGTAGAACTGTGACTGAATATCTCAAGGTCCCAGGTTCAAGCCCACCCATAGCACTTTTGCCCTTCACAAAGATACTTCATCTATATTGTTGCTCTCCAACCAGGGTCCAGGTGCATAAAACTTACCATTAATGGTAACTGTGCCATCAATTGTAACTATGTATCATATTCAAGGTTTCCATAGAAGTTGCCATTGATAGCAAAGTTACCATCAATGGTAAGTTTTATGCAACAGGGCCCAGGTGTATAATTGTACCTGGTAGGAAGGAAACGAGTGTGCCTTACTGGCTGCCATGATGCTAAAATGATTCCTTAGGATTGGATGGGTGTCACAAAGAGTTCCTTAAGCATCCAATGACTGGGATTATGATATTAAGTGCTTAGAGATGCTACTCTCCCGTCTTTTACATAAAATACAAACTATTATTATGATTGCTTTTCTGCACAGGTGACAACCTGAATGAGTATGTGATTGCAGCTCTGACGGCCCGCGTTGCCCAGCGCTCCTACCCAAGCACCGTCTTCCTCCTGCCCGTCTTTTACATGAAATTCAAACTATTATTATGATTGCTTTTCTGAACAGGTGACAACCTGAATGAGTATGTGATTGCAGCTCTGACAGCCCGTGTTGCCCAGCGCTCCTACCCAAGCACCGTCTTCCTCCTGCCCAACTGGGACTACTGGTCTCCCGATGAGGTCATCATCACCACCCCGAAGACCAACTACACTACCAGGAACTACACCCAGCTGTTCAAAGACCTCAAATACTCCCTGGGGCCAGAGCTCCTCAAGGACACCAGGAATCTGGTGC
This sequence comes from Arbacia lixula, assembly GCA_963669155.1. NCBI lineage: Eukaryota > Metazoa > Echinodermata > Echinoidea > Arbacioida > Arbaciidae > Arbacia > Arbacia lixula. The sequence goes on along the minus strand of OZ022581.1, from coordinate 10,925,216 downwards.
GGGATATCAAAGCTCCCGGTGAGAAGAATGTCCTCCACCGCAACATGCCGTCATGTTGCAGTGTTAGCATGCCCCCCTCCCCCCATGAGAGTCTCCATCCCTCACACATTATGTTAAATTGAGAGTCACGCACTGTGCAGTTCAGCAACCCACTTCATTCCTTCATTAAGAACGGGGTAAAACAAAAATTATAAGGCTTAGCTACTTTGGTGATAATGTGAGTAAACTGGAAATTAGAATGCGATCATCATGCAAACCTGTTGGAATGTGAATCTTGTATAAAAGTTGCAGATATGTTCCTTTTTACAATCGTATATTAATGTCCTATTGTTCACATACTCCTTCTACTCCATCTCCCTTCATCTGGATAACCTAGTGCAATCTTCTGTTTATTATTTTTTTAGAAATAATCTGTCTATTACTAGTACTTTGCATAATAATAAGATTATTGATCAATCTGTTAGAAGAATAAGCAGAGAAAAAGAAGACTATGCAGGGACTTGACCCTGCCTTTGTACTGCTTGCCAGGCAGCGACATTACCCACCAGGCTACTGCTGGGCTTATGCACTTGTCATTTGCAAGACGCACCTCTTGACCCCCGGGGATGGTGCGTCATGGTTGTGTCATGTTCCCCAGAGTTGTGACGCACAGGTCCGTCATGAACGCAAAATGTCTGTCACAAGACTGACCGATATGTGCGTCATAGTAAGTCACTTTACAATGTTGCGTCATTTGGTGTGTCAATGGGACCTTCACTTTTCTCCGAGCTTGTCTTGTCTCTGCGTCATTGGCTCGTCATTTTCATGAAATGGTGTGTCAGATGTGCGTCGATGTGAGTAATGGTGTGTCACTTTCTGTGTCGGATGGTGCGTCATATCAAAATGTATGACTCACATCGGTACAATGACGGACCATCCTTGGGGGTCAAGAGGTGCATCTTGCAAATGACAAGTGCACTATGATAATGGTAGGATACTTAGAAACCCAATACCCAAAGCGTCCATTCACTTGCTTATTTTATTCTTGAATCCCTAGTAGGACAGATGTGTATTAAAATGATTGAATGATGATGTCATCTTTTTTTTATGCCTCCGCCACGAAGTGGCCGGAGGCATTATGTTTTCGGGTTGTCCGTCCGTCCGTCCGTCCGTCCGTCCGTCCGTCTGTACGTCCGTCCGTCCGTCCGTACGTCTGTCCCGAATCCGTTTCAGCAATATCTTGAGAACCGTTAACCAGATTTGCTTCAAACTTGGTACATGTGTGTATTGCATGGACCCAATAAAGTGTGTAAATTAGGGGTCAATTCTGATTGAGGTCAAAGGTCAAAGGTCAATGAACTTTGTGAAAAATTGACCCAAATTGACCTTTTTCACAATAAAGCCAAATCAAAGGATCCAATTCTCATGAAACATGGTACAAAGATGGATCACTTCTTGGGAATAGACTGGTGACACTTTAGATAAAATTCCTGAAAGTTCAGAGGTCAAAGGTCAATGAACTTTGCCAAAATTGGCTAAAAACTGCCCCAAGCTTTATATTTTTCACAATAAATCCAAATCCAAGGATCCAATTCTCATGAAACATGGTACAAAGATGGATCACTACTTGGGAAGAGACTGGTGACATTTTTGATAAAATTCCTGAAAGTTCATGGGTCAAAGGTCAATAAACTTTGCAACAATTTGCTAAAAATTGGCCCCAAATCGACATTTTTCACAATAAACCCAAATCCAATGGTGCAATTCTAACCAAACATGGTACAGAGATGTATCACTTCATGGAGGTAGATTGATGGAAGTTTGGGTAAAATTCCTGTAAGGTCAAAGGTCAATGAACTTTGAAAAAATTAGCGAAAAAATTGCCCCAAAAGTAATATTTTTTAAAGTACATCAAGATCCAGTTGTGCAATACCAACCAATCATGGTGCAAAGATGGATCACTACTTGGGGGTAGACTGATGATATATTTGGTGAAAATTCTCAAAGGTCAGAGGCCAAATGTCAATGAACTTTGAAAAAATTGGCTAAAAATTGTGCCAAATTTAACATTTTCCACACTGAATGCAAAACTAACGGTTCAATTTGAATCAAACATGATACAGAGATGTATCACTTCATGGAGGTAGACTGGTGAAAGTGTGGGTAAAATTTCTGAAAGGTCAAAGGTCAATGAACTTTACCCCCAAATTGGTCAATTTTAAACAAACTTGATACAAGGATGGCTTTAGACGGACTGATTAGATTGGAAGTGAAAGGTCAATGAACATTGCCAAACTTGGACAAACATGGAAAAACAGAATATGATATTTTCATTTCACATAGGAATTAAATGGTTCATTGCCCACCAAACAGGTTTTCTGAGAATAAATCTAAATAGAGCTAGTAAAGAGGCGGAGGCATATTTATCGACTGCGCGGCAGTCGAATTGCTCTAGTTTAGTGATACTTTCAGTAGCACTAAGATTAATCGATTGATCTGCTAGAAAAATTCAACTTTGATTGATCTCTCTCTTCCTCTCCCTAGATGTGCCCGTGTTTGCTGTATATGGAGTTGAAGTCCCCACAGAAAGTAGCTATTTGTACACCACATTTCCAGATTCACAACCCAAAATAACCATGGAGTTGGGAGATGGCACAGTAAACATCCGCAGTCTACAGGCCTATAAGAAGTAAGCAGCGTGACATGTGGTACAGTGAAACCTGGGGGGTGTTTCACCAAGCTGTAAGCTACACACAACTGGTGACCTGTTTTGTGCTAAATGAGATACCCCAATCCTGTTTTAACTTAGTGGGAGTTGATTTCCAACAATCGTAATCAAATTTGACAAATTTCTAACTTTGTATTCAGACGCATGTTAACAACAAGAATTTGATTTACAAAGATAAGATTTCAATTTCAGCTGAGTGGAATCAAAATCATTGAGAATCGGATTAAGCGAAGAAACAGGTCACCATTCGTGCGTAAAGTCATTCGTAGCTTACCAACAGCTTGGTGAAACAACCCCCTGCATGGTATGTCCTGTTACGGGAGACCAAAAATGTGGTATTTATAAGGAGGTCTTTCCGTACAGGTGTCTTCAAAACGGGTCTCAATAAGATTCATTTCATTTTCATTTCATTTATTTCAACACATAAAAAACAAACAAAATATAAACAAATAGACAAACATTAACTTACATAGTGGCGGAGTCATTAAGGAAGTTACAAAAACTTGTGTGAAAATCACACTGTTACAAAAACAAAAAACAAAGAACAGAACATTACAATACAGCAAAAGATAAACGAGAAACAGCACAACCGACATTAAAAAGGGCAAGACGAGCATTGAAAACCTTGATATCTGGCAAAAAAAGGCCAGGGGGTTGTTTCACCAAGCTGTTCGTAAGTTACGAACGACTGGTGATCCCTTCTTGTGCTAAATACGATACCACACTTTGTTCCTGTTTTAACATATTGGGAGTTAATTTCCAACAATCCTAATTAAATTTGACAAATCATAAGCTTTGTATTCAGACACTTGTTAACAACAAGAATTTTCATTTATAAACATCAAATTTGAACTTAAGCTGATGGGAATCAAAATCATTGAGAATGTGATTTAGCACAAGAAGGGATCACCAGTCCTTCATAAAGTCGTTCTTAGCTTACGAATAGCTTGGTGAAACACCCCGCAGGACTGTTAATTCATGTTGACAAGCTACGAAATGTATGAAAGCAATTCATTTTTTAACATTTAAACTGTGTGATTTTTTATGATTTGGACATGATTTATGCCGCTTCCAAGGATGTTCAACATGTTCATGGAATGTGTACTAATAAACCATATTTAGAAAAAGTAAAACTTCCTGTAACACCATTTGGTAGGATTCTTCCAGGATATTTGACCCAATTGTGGCCTGTTGATAGAATGTGTGCATAACATGATTGTATCCCTCTGTCTCTGCAGATGGAGGAATGAGCAGTATCACATGGTGCGGGAGTATGAGGTGAAGGGGCCTTTGGGGGAGCACTCCGCCATCCTGACGGACCAGACCGTCTCAAAGTACATCATCAGAGAAGTCTTAACCCCCTTCATGAAGCCCACCAATCAGAAGGAGGAGCCCCTGAGAAGGAGGAGCCACGCCTTAAAGAAGAATCTGACGTCCTCGTGACAGCACTGAAGGGGGCCACATGCAGCTGTTTGATGTCTTCTCCAGTAGAGATGACATCCCTAAAGGCCACTGCAGATGACACCATCCGATCAGCCGTACGCCTCTGTGACTGGCTGAATCCCAGGACCTGGGCCCTGTTCCATAAAACTTACCATGGATGGTAACTTTGCTACCAATGGCAGTTATTATGGAAACTCTAAATTTCATTGGCTGTCAGACAGTGTTACCATGGTAGTTACCATTGATGGCAGAGTTACCATTAATGCTCAGTTTTATGCAATGGGGCCCTGGTCATTGGATTTGTGCGAGAAGGGGACATCGATTTCCAGTCGTGAGCCCTTATGACTGCAGAATCATGGCTAAATTATGTCGTCTACAGTGACATTTAGACCCTCTCTGTTTGATAAAAAAAATGCTTCCAGGAGTTGGGGCATTATTATGCAGCTTTAAACCAATTTGTAGGGTGTTGATGTTGGAGGGTGTGACTGAATTATTGCAATATGTTACCAAGAGAATCGTGCCTACTTTTGAGCACCTGAAATTTAGCAGAGAATTCATAAGATTTGAATTTATAAGATTTGAATTTAGGTCAACATGATAAATATTTATGATTTTTGAAATGTAATTTTATAAATATTGTAACAAATCAACCTTATTTTTGTTTTAATCCCACCGTTTCGTAGCGACGGCAATCTACCTTCATAAATGTAATTTATTCGCAGTTCAACATTTTGAGTCCGGTACAGCATTAACATATGGCACCTAGAGTTTATCCACCCGTGAACAAAACAAACAGGTCTTGTTGTTTGAGGGCCCAATAGTTGTAAAATGAGAGATTCTGTACATTATTAGCACAGCGCCAGCTTAAGTCAAAAGCTGTCCAATTTGATTGATGTGAGTGAGTTTGGAAGCAACATTCGAAACTTGTTGCTTGGATTCTATGCACGAATGGATTATTACAATTAATAATAATAAGCAATAAGATGGTTGATGATATAACCACCATGTTGCACCTCTGTTTGATATGGGTTTGATCGCCAGAGAGGAATCATGTTTTTCAAGCATTATTGAGTACCAAAGTGTGATGTTATGCAAGCATAAAGACAACTGGCTCTAAACTACGAGGGTAGAGCAAACAGCAGTGACCATGATGTGGACTCTCATTTGGAGTGCTCGACACTAGCCCACTAGACAGTGTCAGACCAGTGAAAGTCTCGCTTGAGTGAAGTGTAGAACCAGAAGCCGGCGTAACAATCGATATGATGACACCACTTTGGTACTCTATACCAGATAAGTCATGAGAGGGCTTAAGAATCATCTGCACAGAAATAAATTTTTTGTTGTATTTACCTAGATGGGAGATTTTCTTTGTAGTATCCTTTGTCAAATGTTAGAGATAGGCATGAATTGTGTCACAATTCTGGATCATCTTGAATCTGGAGCCTGTCTGATGAAGAACTATGTCACTCAGTCAAATTCCTCTTGTTCTGACGATATTTCATTCCTTTCTTTGTTTTTTGACAAGTTTTGCACAAAGTTGAGACTACAGCAAGAACTCATCTCGGGGTTTAAGACTTAATATTTCTGATGAAAAAATGGAGATGTCACTTGGTCAAACTACTTTTGTTCTGACAATATTTGATTCCTTTCTTTGTTTTTAACAAGTTTTGCACAAAGTCGAGACTACAGCAAGAACTCAACTCGGTGTTAAAGACTGTTGATAGTTCTGATGAAAAGATGGAGATATTTTTGTATTACTAATAGTATGATGTTATTAACCAGAGAGCATTATTGTGTCCCCATATTTAGATCTTAATTATGCCATGTAACTTGGACATGCATGCATGTAGGTAGAATCACATTGCACTTAAAATTAAAGGAGTCACAATTTCCCAATAAAATGGAAAATTAACCCCAAGCAATATCACAAAGTGAAACAAGAAATTATTGATTTTAACTGTATTGAGGCCTTCAATTGAATGCTTGTGCTTGAACTATTATATTCAAGAATTAACTATGTGTTCAAATTATAATATATCACAGCACTGGTAAGAGCACTGTTCTATTGGCATATGATGCAGATGAGGTTGATTTTACTATTTTCGTCTCACGTGAACAATGTTTGGCAGAGACCTAGTAATCACTTTTCCTGTTAGCCTGTTGGTCTGTTTGTCTGTTAGTCTGTTATAAAACTGTTAAAGTTTTTGTTTAACTTGCTCTTATTTCTTTATTTCTGCATAAATTGTGATCACACTTGGTACAAATGATCCTTGATTAATACATGTGTTGTCATGAGGGTGATGAGGTCAAAGGTCATCTCGGCACCATTTTAAATATTTTGAAAAAAAACTTAGCACTGTTTATCAATTGCAAAATCAGGCAAGACTCGTGATTCACGAACCACCTTGTTCTTCTTTCATATCAACTCTTGTTTTAAACTTTTATCTCTTATTAATGCATCTTCTTTGTTTCCCCCCCCCCCCCCCCCCCCAAAAAAAAAAAAAAAAAAGTACGATTGTTATCATCAATCATAATTGTGCATGTTGTTTTGATATGTCTTATTTGCAAAAGATTCTAGCAATTAGTGAGAAATAAACATGTTCCTTTGTGCCTTGAAAGGGAGGGAGACCGTGAGTCTGAATTACTTAAATCACTGAAGGTACTCCATTTTTTTAAACATCCTTGGTGACACAAGAGATAATTATCTGTAATTGTATAACAATTACTGAATTGAATTGTTGGTGCTCTAAATGAGTGGCAGAGTTGAACAGAGTTCGTTGAATTCTGTCTCAATCTGAAAACATATTTTATTTGAAGCCTGCTTCTCAATTGTAGAGGATATTGTAATTTTGACATGAGAGTAATTGATTTTTATTTAAAATATTGAGAGCTGTGTATGATTTCAGAGCTAAATGTACCATACCGGGTATAAGTTTGTTTGTATTTTATGTAAACCCAAAACAATACAATAGCATGTACTTCATATATCTTTCAGTTTCTTCAAGCATTAACATGTCATTAGCAAGTGGATTCTTACCAATTGTTTAGTTTTGTGATATTTAAGTTACAGGTACACTCAATTTGTGTCAAAGTTTCTGTTCCCAGGAAGTGATATTTAGCTTCTCATTTTTTGCAGAGTTTGGGGAAATGAATTTCTAATGTTCCCTGCCCTTGGCAATGTATCTTGTGATGTGGCTGCAGAGTTGGTGTGAAATCATGGCTTTAATTTTGTCTTCCATCCCAATTTTTATGTTCAAATATTATCCCTCTGTGGCTGTGCTTTGATATTCATAAGCTTTCATAAGCATTGGACACATTTCCCTACCTCTGTTTATTGGTTGCTTGTTGATAGAATATTCATGTATCTTATGCAGTACTACATTACGTGTACATACTATTTTGCCTTCCTGCTTGTTATTGTCAACATTGCAAACATATTTGTATACTGCTTCATGCATTGTTCCTGCTTGTGTGATGATACGATAGTGCCATTCTCCTTGGGCTTAAAAAATCGCGAAGTTAGAAAAATCGCGAAGTTAAGGTGAAAGTTGCCTAGCAACCATACCAACAGCCGAATGGTCCTATTGTCCCGGTCCCCTAACTTCGCGATTTTTTAAAGCCCATTGAGAATGGCACTTTTGTTTCAGGTCTCATACAATTTGCATACCTTTAGTTGGTTTAGTACATGATCGAAGTTTCTTCATCTTGTTTGCTTTATTTTGGTTCAGACCTTTTGATAAGTGATAGATATATAAACAAATTATGTACATATTCAAGAAGCTGTATCTGCAATAGCAATGTGGATGCAAATACAAGGTAATAAAAATGCAGGAGATGAAAAGTTCAATTAATATTTTTGCCATATAAATAAATATATGTAAAGTGCATATCCCAATATCACAATTTAACCAGCTCCTTTCTCCTGTGTACACAGCCTACAGAAGTACAAGATACGTACTCTATACTCAGTTAGCTATTATACCTTGATTATCAGCATTTGCTGCAAATTTCCACATGTACACATGCCAAATAGATCTAATGTACCTAGTACATATTTGATCAGGTAGACAGAATGACAGGAATTTCACATAACACGGTTGCACATTTGTATTCGTTATTTCTGTTTTTGAAGCGTCCTTTTGTATTGGATTGGGTGCGCAATTATGATTCTATACCCTAAGGAGAGAATTACAATATCAATTTGTGAATTGTAACAATTAATACATTTCACGTATCATTCCATCTTACTTTCATTTTATCTCTATGTAGTTTTGTTCAAAGGAAAATGCAGACAAAGAAAATGAATGATGTACCGTCAAAGATTGTTTCACCATGGAACTAAATTAGTGTTTGTATCAGAAACATTCCACTTGAATTTGGTGGTCTACCTTTAATAGTTCACTTATGAATTGTGGACTAACTTCAGGAGGTGCATGTGTACATTCTGTGGTTCTGACACAAACTCAATGATATTGTCCATGGAATCCATTGAGCCATTTTGTTCTTGAAATAATTACAGTAAGTAATTGAACTTGTTCATTTTAGTAGACAAAATCATTTATTATGTGATAGAAATAAACATATTTGGTGCTCGTTTGTGTCCCATAGACGAGGCATAGAATTAGCCAGTACTATGCATATCAAACCAAACCTCTGTTAAAGAAGTGAGCTCTCAGAGATTGGCAAGCATTGGTGAAAGTATGTTCAAGGCAGTATTACAGGCCCAGTTTATATACCCCAATGCCATCTTAATATGCACTACGATTCATTATTATGTGCAAGTCAAAAGTCAATGTATATTTTGTGGTCTGTTATGTCAATTAATGTTACAGTATATACTTTGTGATTATTTTGCAGCTTTGTATGTTGTTGATTTTTTTTACTTTCTAAATGATTTGATTTGTTTATTTATTCAGACATCTAACTGCTTTTCAGAGGTTTCTCTGGTTAGCATGAAGACATGAAATACATGTAAATGAAATATGCGTGAGGCAAAGATTTGATAACTGATGACATGAAATAACATGCAAATACATACCATGAGTGTAATTTAATCTTGGAGGCACATGAAATTGTGATAACCTAGATGTGAATGAAATACTTTGTGATGAAAGCGGCTGTTTAGTAGTATGTATTCTTTGACTCGAGTGTACATGTTTAGAATGGGAGATGCGTCTTGCAGAATACACAAAACCTTAGAAAGAGAGATGAATAAGTGAATTCATGCTGAGGAAAGTTTAGTTTGAAAGGTTGCACAAGAGAATTACGGTGGTTAATGTGAGAGGGAGCAGAAGAGAAAGATATTTTGTGTTTATATCAAAGTGTTATAATTTATGGTTGAATTGTTGCTGAGTTGTTTAAAATCCCTTCCCCAAAACCACCCTAGTAGCACATAATAAGTGTAATACACAATGAACAAGGAACACACTTAAAACTCTAAGCCCCAGATCTCAAGCCCACTGCTCCCTTCACAACATAACATATTCAAATGTCACATCCCAAGCTCACTTTCAAATTAATCCTTAAATCATCAACATAGGTCTAAAGACCTTATGCTAAATCAAATCCCAAACCATAAATCATAATTGTGTTCCTTGACCTAAAATGGCCACTCCACATAAACCCAATTCAATATAAGAACCTAAATCCAAAAACAAAACTTCAGCACTAATATTTTTTTTAGAAGTCTAGCTAGACAACAACCCCCTCACCGACCACACCCAACACAGCCCCAATCTTCCACCTCTGGTATAAACATCCAAAACTGGTCCTAGTTTGTATTATGAAATACTAAGTAAAAACTGCACCAATTGACGAATCACAGATAAAGATCGATTAACTTGACCTAAAAGTTTGTTTTCGGAATACCACCCATCGATAAAGTACCCCACACTCCCTGAACAGATTTTCCGTGATTTAGTTTTTGTGACGTCATACGTACGGGTTTTTCCCCCTCTACTGAATATAGTACGCTTCACTACACGGTGAAACCCACAGTAACTCAATGAGAAGCGCAGGCGCACACTTGACGCAGAATGTGAGAGAAATAAAAAACCACAGTCAAAGAACAATCGCAATGTAGGATCTAGATCTCACAATCACGTTGCGCGCGCGTCTGGTCGGCTGGCGAGACTTGAATCTAGCTATCGGATCGTAACATCGCACGTGCCCAGATAGCTCGTCCGGATGAGTCGCAATCTTTGCATCCGCAGTCAATCAATTTCGTCAGCATACGTGTGCACCGTGAATGGAGCCGACGGAACAAGCAGCGGAACGCTTCGAAATATTACTACTAGTGCCTCGTAGATCCTGCTGAATAGACTGACGTGACAACATCAAACTGTGCGTGGATTATTGTATTGTTTTCTTGATACTTCAAGGTGATTGCATTTTGTGTTACAATCAGTCACAAACCCCGTCAACACGTCAATTTTTCACAAGCGACAACTCTGATATTGTAAAGCATGCATTTAGAGGGGAATCTCGCGTCTTCTTCCAATTCCGTCGTCTGCTATGAACAACTTGTGTTGCAGCGCTGATCTACATCTCTAAGCCTTCAGGCCCAGCGCATTTCTAGAGTCTAAACTTATGATATTGGGGATATATATGCAGACGAGCTTGGCTTGATGAAGAGTAAACTACAGCCACGATGATTCAACAAGGATTAAACGTTTTTGCACTTTCTACGATTGTTCTATTTGCCTTTGTTTCACAAGACGTCTGGGCTACAAAATGCTTGCAGGACATCCCAGGTAGTATGCACATGTTTCTTACATTTTTAGATTTCTTGCTTCTTTTATTAATGGTTTCATGTTAATGAAATGGTATTCCAATCTCCTCATGACAATTTGAGTAGTGTACTCTTATAATGTTTTCAATGGAAACCCTTCAGGGAAATATTAACAAGGCAGGTGGTCGATCTTGCTATACAATTGGTTATTGCGCATGTTTCACTGTTTTTAGGTAAATATAAATTTTAGGTGTTCCAAATTTTAATGTTTTCAATGGAAACCCTTCAGGGAAATATTAACAATAAATTAACAATAAATTGTATTTCACATCAGTGTTGATATTTAAAAAAACATTTTGCATGAACAATAACAATAATGTCCATACCAACACTGAGGTTTGAAGTCCATGAACTGGTGCTTATTCATTAAATTATATTAACTTACTATTTTTTTCTGTGGACAATTCATATACTAGTATATATATTTAATTGTTCTGTGGGTAAGTACGTAATGCTTGCTGTGCTATTTTTTGGTCTGATATTCACAGTATTGTCCACAGATATATGTTAAATTTAGTTGAATTGAATTTATTCAAGAAATGGATGTACAATAAGGAGATATCATTTCATGACTTATCATTTATTACTGAAGGTGAATATGCCAGTTTTTGTGGGCCGGTGCCCCCACATAAGCCAAGCTTGCAGGCAGACAAATCTAATAATGAAATGTACTCTGTAAAGAAAGATTATTCAGTGGAACTGTAAAATGCCTATATGTATGTGATAAACAGAGCGATGGCCGTGGAATTTTGTGCCCACTGTACTCTGTTTGTAGTGACAGGTCATGCACCTGTCATTCATATGAGTACTTCTTCTTCTCTACAAGACAACTGCTGAGCATTGTTGAGCACAATCCCCTTGATCTGTGCATACTCCCCCAAACATACCCTTGGAAAAAGTTCTTTGTACAGCTATGTAGCAGCATGTGTTTCACATATCAATACATGGCAAGGAAAGCAAATCTAGATCTGTATGTTCTTGTCTTGATCTTGAATCGTTATTGCACATACATAAATTCTATAGAAAAAGGAGTTTGTGTGGTACACAACAAATTAAAACATATAATATTTTACAAAAGAACACTGTATGGCATTCATTGTTTGTTGTAAAATATGATATGTTGAAAATACATTTTCAGGCATTCACCTAGCCGTAAGGATAGCTTGCTTTATCCTTCAAAAAATTGACAATGAATGACATCGAAAATTTGAAAGTCATTTCCAATGTTTCAAAATTCATTGTGAAATACATTGCAATCTCAAAGATGTAGTATTGTATAAAAGTTATTTAAACTTCATATGAATTATGAATTGTTTAAAACAATTAAATCCTGTCCAAGTAATTCAATTCAATTAAATTTTAGACATTTTTATCTTCCTTCATAATCGTATGTGAACAAAGCATCATTGTATTCATATAATCAAGGAATTAGAGACTTTTGTTGAATTGATAATGATAATTGAAAATATGTATAAGAATTGTTTCAGCTTTAATTTGAGGTGGATATGCCTTAAACATAAGCAAACACACAAATAACGTCTCTTACCAAAGCTTTATGTCAAGAGAACACAAGCAATGTATGTAGCATGTGAATTAGATTTATATTCAGATTCAAAGAAAAGAATATAACCATTTATGGTGGATGTCTTTGAGTTATGAATTTATTTTGCTAAATAGGTCTTTGATGAATGTTCTTTTTAAAGTTCAAACATGAAAAGTCATATTTAAAATAAATGCTAGAACCCCTATGGACCATTTTCATGATTTAATGTGGATAACAAACATTTCATACTATAGAAGTGACAGGAAGAGAGATGAGGAGGGTATGAGGGATTGAAAAATGAAGCTGGCAAAATATTACAAGTATGACAATAAATGAAGACAAAAAAAAGCTGTTGTATTACTTAATGAAAATATATTAACATAAAGATAGAAGGGAGAAAAAAGAGGAAAGTAATCATCTCTATATACATAATGAAATAACTACAGATCTTGGGTGCGGTAATGTGATTAATTGTTGTTTGTAATACTGTGAAAGCTTAACAACATACTTTATTTATATTCTATGCACAATTTCTTGAAGTCATTAGGAATTGATTATTCACTTCAAATTGAAAGTTACCAGCTTTTGGGGTAGAATCCCCATCATGGATCCAGGCTGATTTGAAACATTTATTCAATTCATCATCATATTATCCATACAAACAATACAAACCTGTATTGATGTAATCATGTAAATAAAAAATTCAAGAATTTACAATAATGACATTTCAATTTGCAATACAAGAAAAGTATTTTAATTGAAAGTATACATGGCAAAGATGAAAAAATTCCCAGCAGCAAAAACTTGTTACATTTAGATGTTTTTGTTAATAAAATAACATTCTAAGAAAAGTAAATATTGAGAATTGCAGAAAGTCACAAACTCATTGTGCTTAACCTGCTATAGCAAGTAACTACCTGTATAGGAAAGACCACTCTGTTTCTGTAAGAAAATATTTCTCATTAACATCTTTAATATTAAATTATCTTGTGCATGAAGATCACCTGCAAATTATCACATTTCTTTTCTCCCTCAAGTGGTCTTTGTAAACAGGTTTCACTGTAATTAGTTTCACCATATTTAAAAAAGCTGGTGTATTTTTTTTTTTTTGTAAGTGCTAGGAATGTATGGAGATATTTAATTGTGAGGAGTATCGAGTACACCATAAAAGCTGCCATCTATGCCTGGGAGTAGACGGGCAGTCGAGGAAGAGAGAGGCAGCGGCTGCTTTCTGTCTGCGAGGTGGTTAGTCAGCTGCCTGCCGTGGGAGTGTAGCGGCCTGGAGCTGCAGGGCAAGAGCCATGCTCACTCAGTCATCAGCGGGTGGGGAGACATGCACGATGGAATTTCATGTGCTCCAATGGATCACTTCCTTCCACCGCTATGGCATTAGGAAACGCCACAAATGAACACCTTCGCTCACTGAGAGAAACGGCTCAGCACCTAGTAAACTTGGGCAGGTCCCATGTAGCCTGCGTCATCAACTTTAAATTCAATTTTACCCTATGAAAATGAATCATATTTAATGTGATAATTAAATGGAGTCAAACCTGTACAGACAAACTGCTGAAGGGAGACAAGAAAGATGGTACTTATCATTAGGGTATCTTCATGTACAGGTAACTTTGATAGAGGATTCCGCGAAAAACATTCTTCAAGGGAATCCAAACATGTGGTCTTTATGGGCCGGTGGGCTTTCTGTACAGGTGTGGTTGTTAAAACATTTTTACCAAGAAATTTGCTTTAGTGGTAGATTTATAGGTAAACAAAGCAATATCCTTTATTAATCATTGCAAATAAATTTTACAAAATGATACTTGAAGGCAAAGAAATGGCCATGACAAATAAACAAAGAAAATAAGATGTGAAGACATTCTAAGGGATATCTTTAAGTGAAATATTATGATTTTGGAATTGTTAGATACAGTGGGTTGAAATTCCTTGGCTTGAGTAATAACTTCTTGGTTCTTAATTTACAAATGAAATAAAATGCATATTGCACATTCTCTATTCAAGAATGTAGGGTAAAGTTGAGGTTAAAAACCTCCAACCTCCAGAGTTATTTATAATGTGATTAATCAAATGCAGGAATATCAGTTCATGCACATGCATACTTGTAAAATATTATTCATACTTCATTGCCAAAATTCATTATGACTCCTTTGTTACCACAACTTAACAGGTTGTGAATTGCATGCTCAAGGGAAATAATCAATTATATAATTAAGAATTCATTTTCCAAATGGCTCATTTGTGGCCTGGATACTGACATTACACTATTGTGTGACATGAAAATATATTTATTCACCATATGAAAACTCTAATCAACTATAGTCTGTATTCATTTTGGCAACACTTGCTCAGTTTCATTGCAGGCTACTGATGACAATTTTTAAAAAGGAATAATTTTTTTTTAACTACATGTAATCAGATATTCCATAGTTCTACTTTGGCGATTTTTCCTGCTTGTATGCAAATGAAGCTGCGATGACAGTCAGGCGTTTGCTCGCCTTGAAAGTCTTACACATTGTATCCAGGGCCGCTTTATTTCCCACCAGTTGTTCTCTTCCCAGACCGTTACTGTGCCTTGATGATTGATATCGGGACAAAGGTCCTCCCCCTCACACTACAGCTTGTCCCTACTTGCATCAGAAGTCTACATAGCAGTATGAAGAATTAAACAAACAGATCCATCTGTCATGTTTCACCTAACAAGGATATGATATACATGTAGCAGGGTGTATTGCTTCATCAATTGTTTGTAAGCTGCAAAGTGCAAACATGATTGCCTAAAGTGTGGCTCTCTCAATGTTTGTGTATGTATAAATGCTGTTTTTAACTGACCTATCCAAGTTTTCATTTTGATAATTCACATCTTGCTGACCACACCTTATTTGTAATAATTTGAAAGCTTTTGTTTGCAATACCTATGAGGAATGATGACCTATAACTCTGTTATTAGTACAGTGTGTATTCTAACTTTGTGATTGAGATTTATGTTAATTCCATCTGGGATTACCATATTTTCAAACATTTAAACAATAGTATGCTTATTTTCTGTTTATTCTTATTAAATACAATACTCAAGAAATACACATTCACGGTGTTTAGATAAAAGTTGTCTTTTTGGTAATTTGAGGAAACTTATGCATGGGGCTTTAATTTATGTTAGCCTCTATTTCAAATCAAACAGCAGACTGTTGACATATTTGTGCTGACCCTCTTTCCTGTTATAAAATTCAGCATTAACTATCATTTTGTCTTTCTTCTTCTCTTCTCCTCTTTTGAATTGTGAATTCAAATTTCATATCGGATCACACTTTCAGAGTTGTTAGTGATTATTATTTTACTGGTAGCTTTTATTGTGTCTTTCAAATATACAAATTTAAAAATGGATATCAGTGTGAAATCAGTGCTTTATGATATCATTGTTCTTTGAAGAATCATTAGTCATGTCATGATGTGAATCATCTCACTTTAATGATTTGCCTTTCAAATGTACATAAAAGAGTGTGAAATTGGTGTTTTGCGATTGTTTCTACAAAGAATTCTTGAGTCATTTGGAGGATTGTGACGCTTGTCTCCCCAGGTGATTATGTGTCAGTGCTAACATGTGCCCAGACCAGAGGCAGTGATGAGATTAGCTGAGAAGTGAAGACCCTGTCAGAACTTCAGGAAAATATTTGCCAAAGCATTTTCCTTGAGGCTAATGGCGACCAGACAGCGACATGCAGCCACACCTTGGGTCATGTGACCATGAAACCTAGTCAGAAGGAAACAGGTGACTAAGCCCATGTCAGGTGATTCTCTAAGCAGTTTCTTTGTCTGAATGCGGAGATTTAACAATCTGTCTGGCGAAAGGGTGATTTTTGCAGCCAGTCATCATGTGTATCATTGATGGATGGGACCTCTGTTCAGGCCTGACAAATGGTTTATTTTGCGATGTCATTCAAACGCTCATTATGCCTCCATCTTCATGCCTTCTGCTTGTGAAGTTTTAGAGGACAGTTTTAAACTCGCAGGTAAGGCGTATAATATTGTCTTTTTTAATGTGGATAATCATATGCCAAATAGAAAATCAGATCTTTACCAGGAAAAAATAATTATAGTAATCCGTGTAATTATGCATGAATATCATGCTTGTTATTGTTCATACCTAATTTCTATGTACTGGTATTCTTAATACAACTACATTTTGAAATGATGGTTGAAATAAAACAATATATAAAGCGGAAGTCACTTCAACATGATTATTTTCATGAATTTGCGGTAAACACATAGAAATACATTTTCAACACACTTGTGAATTGGGTTTGTATAGCAGAAGCGCACATGTGCATTCCTTTATGAAAAGTACATGCAAATATCTAACTGGCACGGATGCAAGTCGGGGGAGGCTGGGAGCTATCAGAGACGCTGTGCGGATTCCTGAAGAAATAAAGGGCTTAACCATAGGCATTGTCAGGGCTTGAGGTGCTAAGCCCGATGTTATTTGCCATGTCATTGGGTTAATCCTGCTAAGTGGGGCAAGCTGGAAGGCTAATCTTACTGAGAGTTGGCAGGAAATATGTGCAGCAATGGTGTGCTGGGCTGGGCCGGGGACAGGCCAGGCCGTCAGGGCAGCGTCAGGGCAGCGGGAGAGGAGAGCTGTTGATGGGTGACATGCACATCCAATGACACCATGCAGGTCTCCCTCCCCCACCTCCCCACTCCCTGTCCTGTGTTTGCTGACAATTACACCCCACACACAAATACTCTCACACACTCATACACACATCCTCCCCCCAGATTTATGCAGATACCTACACCCCATACACAAACACTCGTTGGCACACACACACACACACACACACACACGCACACAGTTCCCATCCCAACGTAAACAAAGAAACATTCCCCCACTCTCGCGCACGCACACTCCCATCCCCTCGATCCCCCTCACCCACCCTTCCATCCTTCCCTCACACAAATACACACACACACTGTCCCCCCTACTTTCACATACCTCTATCCACATGCACTCTCTCACCCATTGATGCACCCCAGTGTCTTAATTTGCCCCTTACCTCCTTACCCCTATACAAAGATCATGCACCCCCAGTATCTTACTCCTCTCCTCCTCACCCCCACCCATTGATGCACCCCCAGTATCTCCCCCCCCCCCTCCTTTAGCATACTCTCATGCACCCCCACTGTCTTTTCCCCTCCCCTCCTCACCCCACTCATTGATGCACCCCCATTATCTTCACCCCTCCCCCTCCTGAAGCATACTCTCATGCGCACCCACTGTCTTTACCCCTCCCCCCCCCCCCTCGCCCCCACCTGTTCATGCACCCCCAGTGTCTTCCCCCCTCCCCTCCTCACCCCTACCCATGTACCGTGCACCCACTGTCTTTCCCCCTCCCCTCCTCACCCCACACATTGATGCACCCCCATTATCTGCACCCCTCCCCCTCCTCAAGCATACTCTCATGCACATGAATGATGTGTCATAATCACCAGCAGCTGCCCTTTGTTTTCACGTCATTCACACGGCCCACTCAAGCATACATGGCACTCACTCTTCCCCCAGCCTCACACTCACTTTCCTCACGCGTCAAATTTTTACGTAAGGTATGTTTTCCTCGAGCTGACAACAACAGTCGAGCTGTTCAAACGTGTCAAATGTTTTACGTAAGGTATGTTTTCCTCGAGTCGACAATGACAGTCGAGCTGTTGAAATGTGTCAATAGTTGTACATAATTCAGGCGGTTTTCCTCAAGCTGACAGCAACAGGCAAGCTGGCAGTCTGTTCTCATATTTTACTAACATATCCAAAAGCATCCAATATGTATTGTACAATGTAGTTGTTGTTACTGTTTTTGATGTCACTGACTCTCTGAAAAACAGCCCTGTTGACTGAGTGAAGAACATGAAAGAAACAAATTCTTAATTTTAAGAAGTCACTTGCGAGCTCCTCAGCTCCAAGTAGTGTATTAATTTGATTTGTTTTCAATGTTACTGCCACTCTGAAAAAAACGTTTTATTGTCTGAAATGGGTGCTCCTGTGAATAAATGAAACAAAAGCAAAATCAAAGCTCCATGTAATGTGGAACTCTTTTTATTGGTCCTACCACAGAGAATACCAGTTCCGGGCACATACTTTAATTGTTATTAAAGACAGGATGTCCCATTTGCAAAAGTCATGAAACTCAGCAGGAATCAGCAGTATACCCCAACAATGATGTGTATGAAGTTTCACAGTCATAGCTTCACAAACATTTTCAGGGAAAGTGAAAAACTTATCTTGTTAAGTGTTGAACTGCAGCGATAAAGTCTACATTCATGAACATACTGTTCCTCTCAGCACACAATGCAGATATTACTCCCATTGAACGCATGCACCATGAAGCAGACAGATGCGGACCAAAGCGCACAGTATAGTATGATATTGTATCTTCTTCCATTTTCCTTTTTTCTGTGTTTAAGGAGGCAAAGGAACACTCTCATTCACTGCTATTGCTTTGCATGAAATTAGAAAAGGCAGGGAGCAAACTGGTGAAAGTATGAAGAAATGGTACTCTTTAGCCATGAAAGCCTTCATGGATTAATTACTCTGAATTTTCAAAGAAAAAACAGACAAATCCAGTTGTCACTAGGGGACTGTTCCCCTTAAAAGGCAAATGATAGTTGCCATTCTTTGCAAGTGCAAACCGGTAGTGGAGAAGGAAAAAAAAGGAGAACCATCCTTCCCACTACCTGGAAACAGTTATGAGCAATCTGATAGCAAGCCAGTATTACCCACAATGCAGTGCTGCATATCGCCAGCAAACGTGCCCAAAAGATGCCATGGATGCTGATTATACAGACCCTTTAAGAAAGGGTTGCCCTTTTACAGGTCATTAAAATATCATTTGGAAAAACACAGAAAAATGGAAGAAAAAAGTGTTTAAGAACTTCCCTCCCAATAATAGAAATGGAAACTAATAACTCTCAACAGCATTTCTGCGATCGTTAGATTTCAAATATGAGGTTTTGGACGGGCTGTCCACTATGGAAATTCTTACTTAGCAACAACTATTACAAAGTGCATTTCCCCTGTTGATTACTGAATCGCTACATATTGGTGAATGTACTTACATGTTACCATAACGATAGGGAGAAAGTTGTGATTGTGAATGCCTGACACAAACGGCTAAATGCATACAATACAGTAGTGTGTATATAGGTCTATGATGAAGTAATCAAGTAACACACACCATTCCTAATGTCTGGAAAGCCTCAAGGAGTTGTAGCGGAGTATTCCTACTGGAATGCTGCCAGGGGTAAGGCCAGGCCAGGGAGTAGGGGGAGAGGTGATTGTGTGAAGGCAGGGATCCTTGGACCCAGCCAGAGCAAGGAAGCCTCTCATTGAAGCCTGGCCAGAACAGGTGCAGTGAGCAGAGCCTGCCGCTGCCGCTACGTCAGGGAAAGATAGGGGGCGGGACGGAGGTCCATTGTGTTTTAGTCTGCAGGGCTTGAGAGTATAACGTACACTTTCATTCATAGTACAATGTGGCCTGTCGTCCAGGCTGTTGAGCATTTCTAATCATTACTACAGTGTGTCCCAGAAAAAAGGAAACCCGTTTTTCGAGGTCGATAACGTAATCATAAATTATCATATTGTTATAAAAATAACAGCAATATTGAGAGTAAAGTATCTTCTTTCGTTTGGTACCAAATTTACAATGAATTGTTCACGCATGACTGATATCAAGCAATTACAAGTGCTCGATGTCAGAAACGTTTTGCGCAGAATAATGAATATTGTTTGCACTACGTCGATGCTTCCTTACAAATCTTGACCATTTGTCCTGGTAATTTGATTTAGACAATTATCTTTTAAACACCTTTTGCTCCTCAACGCATGACTCTTATCTATCATGTGAGGTGTCAAATGAAAGCAGAAACACTGTGCGTTCTAATGATGTGTATAATATTCCATGATATTTTTCAGTCAACTAGAGAAATAACACAGAATCTTGGTTTCTTTTTTTCTGGGACACACTGTTTATTACTATTCCATAAACGCTCACCCCAACAGAGGAGAATGATAAAGACACTAGTCTTCTGAGTACTAGACTATCTTTTTCAGTTGGGATTAGAAATGTCTAAAAACCTGGGGCCATATTCGTGAAAGCCTACTAGCCTAGTTAGTTACTAAAATGCATGCAGCTGAATGTAGTAACTAGCTAGGCTCGGTAAGGTTTCATGAATTTGGCCCCTGGATGCCAAGCAAAGCTTCTAAGGGAAGGAGCAAATGCTAGAATGGGGGCTTGGGTGATTTAGCCCAAGCCCCAAGCAATGCCAAAAAGTGCCCCTGTGCATAACGAAAGAGCCCCTGTTAGAAATGTGATTATGTTTCTCCTCATGAGGATTTAATGCATTACGTGGTTTGGGGTGTCTGTTTTATGACAGCAAGCTTGAAAAGCAGCAAATTGTTTGATTCCAGGAGGGGATGAAGAAGAAGAGGACAGAGAACATGAACATAGAAACAGCAAAGTTTTTAACATTTTACTCCACTTATGAAGAAATAATATACGCTACAGCTCAAAGGAATTGGCATAGGGAAAGGGAAAGGGAGGAAAGGGAAAGAGCCACAGTTTTAAACCGGTGCATTTTGTCCAGTTCAGCATGAAACATGATGTTTATTAGGCTAAAGCATCGTGTTTCATGCTGAACTGGACAAAATAAACCACGGTTTAAAACTGCGGCTCCTTCCATTTCTTCCCTTTCCCTCTCCCTATGCCAATTCCTTTGAGCTGTAGTGTAAGTGAATGTTTAATGCCAGGTGATATTTAGTGCGTTCTTGAGGATTTTCCTTACAGTTTATTTGTATTGAGATTTATATCCATAGTTCATGTATTCGTCTTTAAAATTTGAGTTATTTGATTTGATTTCTTTATTTTCTGCTGATTCTCAATACATCAAGTGAGAATACTGCAGTATTAAAGTACATGTGTTTCACATTGATGGAACTAAAAATTCATGAAATACAAAAATAAAGGGCTATTCATATGGTGTAGGTATCATTGCAAAATGTGATCGGCTAACCTATGATTATTCTTACATGTTCTCCGTATATGTCTGACTCTCAATAATTTTGCTTTATATTTGGCAAGGCAGTGTGGTTTTTCTTTAAAGAGCCTTTGTGGAATCAGTGAGCTGGCTGCATGATGATGACTTTATGGCTGCTCCATGACAGATTTATCAGTGCTTGTTGCCAGTGAGAAAGCTGCATCATGTGCAGCCAAGGGACAAGTTAAAGTGACATTTAAGTGTCTTTACCCCACCTGTTGCAGCACAAGGCATGTGTCAGCGCAATGCGGGAGCTAAAGGGGGGTTTCTGTCAGCAATATGAGTCGGCAGAGAGAGAGGAATGTTTGTGCGGAATGCAGAGATGTACAATTTAAGCTTCTCTGATTCATTCAGTCTGCTCATTCTCTTGAGTGAAATACTACATGAACCATACTGATTTCACAGTGGTTATGCATCCATGAGCTTACAGTGTATGTGATATTAAATTGCTCAGAACATAAAATCAGCTTTTAAAACTACTGCAATTGTTCTCCATAATTCATATCAATCTGATGTTATATTGTGTCTATAATAGTACTACAGAATATTGTATTTGTGAATTTCAATTATGTATATCTTTACAATGCTTTTGTAAGTGACTTACTTGGTGATTCATTTCACTGGCATGCAAGTTTCATGCCCAGTTCTTTCTTTTTGTAGTTTGGCAGAGAGATGTTTCTCGTCCCATATAAGTGATGAAAGTAGGTGCTCCCTCTTTGATAAACACACATTGTAAATGATTCAATTGTTGCTATGTCAGGCAACCATTGGTCTCATCCTTGCATTCACAGGTGTGTTTCCATTGAAGAAGATTAGACTCAGCCCATGTGTGTGTGGTATTTTCAAAGATGTTAAACACAAAAACAGAAACTTCTCAACGGTAGTTCAAAATAATATCAGACATGTCATATTTATGTTAAATGTTGATGCTGTGTCAGTCAGGACAGAAGTTTCTTGGAGGAGCTGAGCTATTGTATTATTTTCTCATTTTGAATGAACATATTTGTTTCATAATTTTATTTGTTTAATCAAGGTTGGTTAGTTGACACAATGAAGGTTAATTTCATACTTTCTTGAACACATGTTCTGTCAAAGTTCGGATAGCAGGTTTAACCACATCGTAGGGCAATTTGTTTCACAAATATTTTGTTGGAAGTAACTTGGATGTCTGCATAGCTACATGTACGTACAACAACCGAGATCTGCTCTCTTGTATTGGTAGCACCTGTTTGTCATGCGCGCTTGTGGTTTAGCGTTTGTAATTACATTGTGACGCAGACAGCCTGCAGATAGACATCTTCAATGTATTATTTATATCATCTTGTCACATGTCTCGAGAGAGATAACCCATTTCATGTGAGAAGCATAGTTTTAATAAGCTTGCAGAATGTTTGTTTCTCTGCATGTACTGACATTCACGATGCAACAAAAACAAACAACAAAAAATACCAAAACAACAATATTGACATCTTTTCTTAATGGCAGCCAAATCATGATGTTGTATTTGAGTAACAAGCCATTAATGAGTTTGAAACCCTTTTCAGACACCATTTTTCTGAATTGTTTCTTAAATGTAGTACTTTTCTCTTTCATTATCTGATTTACAAAATGTTTTTCACTATCAAAGAGAGAAAAATGCCATTTGAAAGTTTCATTTGTTTAGTTTAATGCTGATATAAACAAAATGATGTGCTAGATTTGATTTAAAGTACAACTACCATTGAGTTGTCCTGAGCTACTATATCCAGGGCACCAGTACTTTAGAATGTCACTACAAGGCTTCGTCTGACTCATATCCACATTTTCACCATCTTCTGTACTATATCTTAATCACTTCCAATTAGTTTACGCTTTCTCCAAATGACTTGTGGAGAGGCTTTCCATCTTCAGGGACCTGATGTCACAATGGAAACCTCAAGCTGTTCATCGTCGAGGAGAAACCCAAAGCTGAAATGCCCCCAGTAAGTTTCACTCTCATCACCCCGAGCTTTGCTGTTTGAATCCAACACTCTGCAGAAACAGCCCTGTGAGGCTGTTGAAAGCTGGCCTTCGAAACTCCTTATGTCTGTTTAATTGAAGCAAAAGTAACAGGTCCTGGCATGTGCACTTCATTCGGGGGAAAGCCGTTGTCATTATTGTTTGTGGGCTACCTAATTACAAGTGCGCTACAGGCTTTGTCCTTGCTCGCTGACTCACAAACAGGTGATACTAAAAGAGATGTTTTCCGCAATTCCCTCTTCTTCTTTGAATTGTTGATCAGCAGTATTGTGAGGAGATAGAGAAAACAACTAAAATCATGTAACATAAAACCAAAACTATCCCAAAACATGCAAGCCTTGGAAGTTCAAATTCATATTGCTCTGTACAGTTTATTAAAAATTTTCCCCAAGTCCTGTGAATTTAAGTCTTTTAGCCCTAATTGATTATACTCTACTTGATTTAACTCTACTTATTTTTGGACGAGATCCCTTTTGTTTTCTTTCCCTCATGAGGTCCCATAGCAACCATATAGGCAGTATGATAGTTTCTGGAAAGAGTAGCGTGTGACTGTAATCTGGATGATTACCATTTCATGACGTATCAGAGAAAGGAGTCCTTCACCGCTTGTGTTGCTGGACCTTGATGCAGGTTGCGTGAGAGTCTGATGGGTCATTGCATGAGTAAATCAAGCCTGTTCAAGGTCATCACACATTAATTACCAGCTCTATATAGAGCGTCCCTGGGTGCGTATAGCCCCTGTTGAGGTCGTGCAGCCAGCCCCTGCCCCTTCCTTACTGCCCCCTCCCACTTGATTAATCCTAGCCCCCCTCCCATTGCCCTCTCCCATTGCCCCTTCCCACCTGATAAATCCTTGCCCACCTTTCATTGCCCCTTTCTCATGCCCCCTCCCACCTGGTTAATACTTGCCCCTCTGTGCCTGTCACTCAAGGAATGTCTGTGTTTACCTGAGCAATTTAACTACGTGATCGTGGAGGTGCACAAACAGAAGATGGTTTTCCAAAGTTCCCATGTATGTAGCAGATAGAAGTCTAAGGGCGTGTTTATCATCTTTTCAGAATTTGAAACGCGTTTCCAAAGGCCTTTACGAACGTGTTTCCAAAGGCCTTTATGAACGCGTTTAAAAAAATGGTGCGTTTATCAACTCAATTGCCCAAGTAAAAAAACGGCCTTGTCACTGGGCAGCTCTACTGCGCCGTTACACGTGCACTGTAGTAATAGTGTGCGATCGATGTGTTTACTTGGCATGGCGCGCATGTTTTCAGAAATCGGAAACACATGGTTTAAAGTCGGTTCAAAACAGCTTTGCGTTTATCTCACTTCTCTAAACGCGTTTCTGGCTCAAAGGCGTTTAGGATCGCACAAATTTGCGTGTTTCAAAACAGATTTCCGAACCCCATAATCAAAACAGCTTTGCGTTTATTAACTCCCTGAAACGGGTTTTAGGCTAAAGCATCGTGTTTCATGCTGAACTGGACATAATATTCCGCGGTTTAAAACTGCGGCTCCTTCCCTTTCTTCCCTTTCCTTTTCCCTATGCCAATTTTTTTGGGTTGGAGTCTAGCTTTACCAGGCTAATTAAAGACAGGATGTCCCTTTTGCAGGTCAACAAATGAAATTGTCTTCACCACAGTGCATGCATTCAATGGGAGCAAGCCCGCGGTGCACGGCACCTCGCGTGCTGACAGGGGCAATAAGATTGTAAATGTACGGCCAATAGGAAAGATTCGCGAGGCTATAATTGTTAGATTTCAGGCATATTATCATTAGGGTATACTGCTGATTTCTGCCGAGTTATATGAATTTTGCAAATGGGACACCCTGTCTTTAAGCTGGAATGGCACAAAAGTTTCTGACAGTATATGAATTAAAGGTAAGGCTATTGTTAGACTATGCTACCTGTGATCAATAGAGCGCTAGTCTGCCATGACTGTGGTTCCCATTGGTACTTAATTGCAGGCTACCAGAACGGAATCATCTCAGAAAATAAAAATGAGTACACAAAATCTGAATCTGGTGAAGATCGGCAGAACAGTCCTGCCATGATAAGGCCCGCAATCATCACCACTACCAACCCCTATATTAAACTGAACTTAAAATTTAAGTGAATGACATTAATTTATCTCCCCTCAGAATGGGATGCTTAATTCCATTTTGAAATTGATCTCTTGGGATATGGGTGTCCCTCTCTTTTAAAGCCAGGATTAACGTTTGAGGTGTGAGTGTGAACAGGGTGATTGACTGCTCTCTTCCAGCCTGCGTCTTGCCAGGAGCCCCAGGGAGGCCAGGGCCAGCTGGAAGAAATGAGGAGGTTGCTGACGAGGTGGATCTCCACCAGCGTGAAGTTCGAACATAGCCTGATCAGTTCAACACATGAGCTACATGTATCAGTGCACTTTCTTGCCCATGTTAGGTGGACAAGATTCTTGCATTGCTTGTCCTTTGTGGATCCTAAAGCCTGAGTTGTGCCTGACTTTGTGTGAAAATAAGTAACTGTCACTGTAGGCTTGGTAGGGGGGGGGGGGGGGAGGGGTAGGGAAGGGGGAATCTAGTCTGACAAATCATCAGTTAAGAGTCAAAAGCGGACATTAAAAATTATCCTGATCAGAGCTGGTGTACTGTAAAAAGTCAATGGCATTCATCTTAACTCCTTTTGTGGCACTAGAATGAAGCTGACAATGTTCTCAGAGATATATCCTAAATACCCATTTGCGTCTCCGTTTGTTGTCTCATTCAGATCTTCAAGCTTATTTCCAAGATCAGATATGACACATTAGTTAGCCATCTTGAGGCTGATGGAGACAGGGTTCTGGTCAGTCTTGAGGAGCTGGTGGCTGTGAGCAGCCAGCCCTGGAGGGCTCAGACATATCATAGGGAAATGCCGTGGGCTATAGACTCTCTGCCTGGCTGTGGCCCACCAGATAGGAAGGCAGCTGGAGTTAGGAGGAAACCCGACAATTGTTACTCAGGCTGTCCCAGGGAGGGTGGGAGGATGGGAGGACGAGACGATGGCAGCAACTGGTTGCTCTGATTAACCCTCTTAAGCCCTGTTCATAAACCATCATTTTGCAATATTTCTGATGGCTGTCGATGAGCAAGTTTCTAACCTGCCTTTTTGAATACCATGCATAAGCTGAAAACAAAGTAATATTGCATGTTTTTTTTTGTAAGGCATCCGCAAAATTGTGTATATTGTATATTGTATATTGCGAATTGGTGGTTTTATTTCCATGGGAGCACAATGTGTGTAATAGTTTGGTTCTGAGGTTGTTTACCTACTGCTTGTCAGCTGGAATGGCCGGTGAGAACAGCTCCCTGAACCAGGCCAACTAACAATCCATTGGATTTATGCAGCAGCAAACTAGCATCCATTTTTTGCACTAGCCTTGCAAAATCAAATGATTGATTATTTGGACCACACACAAATTTAATTTGAAAATAAATCAGGGTTCATTAATTAATTAATCCAAATATTGCATTGATCCAAGGATTCATTATTCTAATGGATAGTTATTCTGAATGTTTGTTAATCTGAAAATGAAGTAGGGTTCTATTTCTTTTTCAGATTAACATACCACATATTTTATTTTTGTAATAACAAGCTCTATTTGATGCCATATGCAATGCCTGTAGGAGGACTTTGTGGTTCACAATTTCATCTCACATGATGTAAAGCCTCTGAATGTTTTTACTTACCCTGCCCACAAAGTCTGCGTTCGTGAGGAAACAGGACTGGGTGAGAGCTGGGTGCAAGGACCGAGGCAGGGGGGCATGAAAGCGATATGCAGCAACGTATTTTGACAAGGTACAAGCAATCCCAAACGGAAGGGAATCTGTTAATCTATTAGATGGGACTGTTGACAGGAAACCCACATGGATGTCAATAGATGGGACCTTGGCAGAGTAGTATGATAAAAGCCCAAGTTGCTTGTATGACCTCTTCATATTCTGATAGTATTTATTGACATGTTTAATGGGATGGTGTAGATGAAGATTTGTCTTCAATAGAAATGATAATAGATAGGCAAGCTGTTCTTTAAAGGCAATGAGGTACTAGTAATATGAAAGCTTACAACTTTCATAATACAGGCAATGAAGTACTAGTATTATGATAGTTGTAAGCTTTTGAAAGTTGTGTCAAATTGACTTTAACAACTTTTGGCCATGGGACTGTGATGTCATAAGAACATTATAGTAATACCTCCAAGTTTTGTACAACAGATGAACCAAGAATCCATTATTTCAATGGTGAGATATTTCATTCACATCAACATGTACTTAAAATTATGAACAAAGTTGTTCCATTGCAATAGTTTGAAGTCAGGTATGGAACATTTTGAAAAATGTGGAAAATAGCATTTAAAAATTGTTCACATTGTATGGTATGTAATGGATAATTTTGATTTATAACACCATTGTCCTACTTGGCTACGGTGAGCTTCAAAATAAAATCATGTGTACTGCATTTTCTGTCAGCTTGAAGTCAATCTTACACATCTTACACTGCACTAGATTCACAGTCTTTAGCACTGCACGAGTGTCACAGTCTTTAGCACTGCACTATAGTCACAGTCTTTGGCACAGCACTATGATACAGTGCCAACTACAAACAATTGTATGGTAAATGTAGCCTAGTTCCCAGGCTGTTGGACATTTTTTATCCAAACTGAAAAATATACTCTGATACTCATAAGGCTAGTCACATTATCATTTTCCGCTTTTCTCGGTCCATCCAACACATTGAGGCAATCCGGAAAAGACATTGAGAATTAGTCTTCTGCAGCCTGACCCTTTCAAGAATGTCCAACAGCCTGGAAGCCAGGCTAGGTAAATGGGATGTTAACATGCACTGTTGCATTGTGGGAGTCACTTGTCAGGGAGCCAGGAGGCTGGTTTGTCTCAGACGTCAATGGGGAGGCCAGACAATGGACAAAAACAGATAATTAGTTCTGACTAGCCTGGTGTTTAGGCTATTGGGCATTTTCTAAACCAAACTATTCAATAATGGGGTCTGGCTGCAGGAGACTAAATCCCTCTCAATTTCTTTATCAGCTGACGGACAGAGAAAAGAGGAGCATGATACAGGTATTAGTCGTAGAGTACTAAAGTCTAATTATTAGTTGGGATTAGAAATGTCCAAAAGCCTGAAAGCCAGGCTAAGTCCTGACTGTCGGGGTCTGTGATGAACACTGTTCAACACAATGGTATTGTCACTTGTTGATTGTGTTAGGAAAAAAAAGAAAAGGGGATAGGAAAAAGGTACACCAAAAAAAGTCTGTTCTGCCTTCAAATCCATCGAGATTGTATCCGACTCCTCGGAACACCCAAACTTTAAAAAAAAAAAAAAATTATTATACAGGAATAATGCCCCAAATGTGATGGCTATTCCTTTCTAGTAATAGGGTTGATGTGTTTGGTTGAAGTCACAGTGTGGGCGAGGTGTATTAGTATTCATGTTTCAATCGATCACTGTGTTTTTTGTATACACATGACAGCAGACTGGGTTAACCCCTAGTTAAACCTCTCAGTATCAAGCCACAAAAAGTACATTGACTTTAACACATTCAATGCTTTCATATGATTTGGAAGGGTTGAGCCTTGACAGTTCCTCTCCTATACACATCAATTTAATGATACACATTGTCTATAGGATACATGTAGGTAAAATAATACGACTACATGATAGCGAAGATAATAAGAATACAGATTGTTGCCTTTGAGTGGAGAACAAAATTTGCAGGATATCTTCTTTTTCCTTCTCAAGTGGATTAATCGCAGGAAAAGGGATTTTTCCTCATTGCCTCCTGAAGGCATTTTTTTGTTTTTCTTCTCAAAGTGTGGAGCCTTCCCATTCTTGAGAAGCATTGAAAAGTTGAAATCTCCATACTGTACCATAGTTGCTGAGCCAGACACTATGTGAGCCTTTCAGTGATTCATACTTGAAGCTAACAGAGTTTTCCTTGAATTTTGACTAACGTATGCTGTTCCTCATTAACATTGTATTGTCAGGTGAGGTTTAAAAATGATATGTTACATGTGTAAATTTGTCTTGATAAACCTTGGAAAGTATATATTTCAGAGCATTTTATTTCTCCCATATTCATTTCAAGTTGATTTGATTTTGCTGTGAAGAGGAAGCAGCAGAAATGACGAAGTGCACTTACAGGGGTAAAATCAGGGCCCTCCTGGGGGCAACCCTGTCACCGTGTACCTCAAACTGGTTCTTATTTTAGCATTGCTGGATGTCACTCAAGCTTAGCCAAGGATATCAACTTAGAAGAACACCAAAATGTCAAATATCTGGAGATTTGATGGCTTGATGGCAACGATGACAAGATCTTTATGGCTGCCTTATGAATGGCAGGTGTAAGGACCAGTGGGCAGGAGAGTCTTAAATGCCATGTCATCAGCAGCCCGCCCGTTTATTGACCCTCTGACTCTCGCCAGCACTGGTCCCATAGCCCCCACCAAGCCGCCTCTCATCCCCCACAAGCCATGGCATCCTCACCAGCCAAGCACCCCAATCATATCAGTGACTGGCATTATTTCTAAAGGACTTCCAGTGGAAAATTACAAGCTTTTAATTTATTTGATCGAAATTCAAATGTTTCGCATGAATACAATGTGAACTTAATTGAACAGCCCATCGTATGAAGATAAGTGAACATGATAAATGGCTTCAACTCTGTTCACGCATGATGTTTGAACCAAGTGGTCATCACTACAGACTCCATGATTTCTGGAAGTCATTATACCCAGAGTGCAATACCCTGCATATTTAAAATTGAAATAATTGGTTGTAATCATCTTGTGTTGTATAAACCCTTGTTAATAGTTTACTTTTTATACTACAATACACAATACAATAAAATACACTTCACACAGTAAGATATCCTTTTATCGACATAACATAACCATAATGAAAGTCAGCTCTCAAAATATATCTACAAATGCAAATAATCAATATATTGATTATTAAGGCATAGAAAATGATTATGCAAGGGTGATATCCATACTTCATATAAAGTGGATGTGCTATGTCTCACAAATGAGAGGCAGCCCAAATAAGCAATGTGTAGGACATGGGAAGTAGTGGTTTCTCAGATCTATATTTGTAACCCTTAGTGAGTGACTTTTACATTGAACTGCAACTGGGTGTAATTCATTCTACAAGGTAACCAATGTGAAATAGAGATGTTTAGATGTGAATGGGTCTGCTGAACAAACCTGCACTCCTCTCCTCAAAGCCTGTCTAATTTTAGTTTGTTAACAATGACTGTGCTGTGTGGCCCTCTGTCATCAGAAGCTGTAGCATCATCTGGGACAGATCCCCAACAAAGAGTGATTCAAGAAAACACAAATTGAGAGTGAAAGAGAGCTTCACTTAGTGGTCCTCTCAGCCAAGACTCGGATCAGTGTGAGAGAGCCCGCCTCCACATGGCAGGATGTCATTGTTTACCGCCCCCTCCAGGGAGATGGCAGATATTTTAGTGGGGGTATCGTCAAATGATGGATATTCATTGAATTGATTATGATAAATGATTAACACTAAAAATGGAGAACTGGTATGTATCATCTAGTCATGGAGAAAACAACAGGATCACCACAGATTCGAGGAAGATCACTGTTGCAGTAATGGTTGAAATGGTTGAAATAACCACTTTACCAAATTTGAATGAGTTAGATTAACAGCATTGACATATTCCACTTAAAAACTTAAAAACCTTGCATACTCTCTGGTACCATACTACTCCATTGAGACGAGGATTCTATAAAGTTCTGTTTTAGCAAATTAGTATGTTTTAGTCATGTTTCCAAGATTTCATACTAGATGACACTAATGGACCATCCCAGTGTCCTTTCACCACACAGAAGACT
Organism: Arbacia lixula; assembly: GCA_963669155.1. Lineage (NCBI taxonomy): Eukaryota > Metazoa > Echinodermata > Echinoidea > Arbacioida > Arbaciidae > Arbacia > Arbacia lixula. Next base: position 10,893,761 of record OZ022581.1, on the reverse strand, counting down.
TTCAATGTGTGCCACTCTATCTGAATATTTTGATCACACGCAGCGTCATTGAGACAAGGATCCTATAAAGCTCTGTATTAGTAGATGAGATCCTCATTGTGTCATATTACCATGATGCTGCACTTGTCGATACCAATTTACCATTTTAATGTCCTTTTTCTGCACTAAAGTCTTCACTGTCTTCATGTTTTGATTGTACGCAGCTCCGTTGAGACAAGGATTGTATAAAGCTCTGTATTAGTAGATGGGATCCTCGTGTCAAAGTATCGTGATGCTTCACTTGTAAATACCAATGGACCATTTTAATATTAATGTCCTTTCACCCCACAGAAGTCTGCAATGCACGCTACTCATCTGAATGTTTTGATCATACGCCTCTCCATTGAGACAGGGATCATTTTAAGTTCTGTATGACTAGGGTAGTGAAAGATGAGATCCTCACTGTGTCGTATTTCCATATATCTTCGCTGGTCAAGACCAATGGACCAACCTAAAACCTTTCTCTGCATAGAAGTCTTCAATGTGTGTCACTCTCTCTGAATGTTTTGATCACACGTCACTCCATTGAGACAAGGATCTTATAAAGCTCTGCCAGACAAGTTTCAAATTAGTTATCCAATGAACTATTCCCATTTCTTGTTATTATACTCCTAATTGACATGTTAAATGTATAGAATTGAATCCAGCAATATCACTTACTTAACCTCTTGTGTGCCAGAGTAACAAATGTTCTTTAGGATTTGTGTGCCTTCCAGGGCCCTGTTGCATAAGATTTACCATTGATGGTAACTTTGCTATCAATGGAGACCTTGAATTTGATTGGCTGTTAAGCAATGTTACCATGGTAGTTACCATTGATAACAGATACCATTAAGAAGTACACACATGGTACTGAAAGAGTTAAAACATGCTTATGTTATTTTTCAAAGACAACTGCATCATCATAGGCAGATAATAACTGCAGAATGGCAATGCTGGGGGTTGTATGAGTGGATGTAGAAGTAAGGAGGTAGAGATGAGCTGAGTCATGGCTGCATGGAGTCAGCCACCAGAGAGGCATGACAGGTCCATCACTGTCCCCTCCTCTCACATCAAGCCAGGCTGACTCAGCCCTCCATGTCAGGCCTGGTAAGCCCAGCACCACTGATGACCCACTACCATCCCACCAGAGGTCCACACTCTCTAGAGATCCACCCACTAGAGATCCATACTCCCTCCCTACCCTGTTCATTCCTACTCTCAAAGAATGCAAGGTAATCAAAACAATGTACCCCGCAGATTTCAAAACGAGTCAAAGAAAAAGACTGAGGGTGTTGATTGTGTTAGTCCTGGCCATGTGATTTACATCCCATATCGACTGTGGGTAAATGTGTGAACTTGATAAATATCATCATGAATGTGTGCAGCTAAGCATGTTTGATTTGCTTCCTCTGTACACAAAGCTCCAGGCTCAAAGCAATTTTGATATCAAGAGTGCAATGATGCAAAATTTGTTGCTACATCACTAGTGGGATGGAACTTTTACCAAATGTGTCATAATTGTTGATCTATCAATTAACATGCTTCATGCAGACAATCTCCCACATGACAGCTTTATATTCTCACGTAATGCACGTAGGTGAATGAAATGCTTTTTGAGCTGTGTTGAATGCTGTACGGTGATTTTTCGGCACACAACCACATTGCTACATACTACTCTACTCTCAATAACTCAGATATTTCAACACAAACTGCTAAGAGCCTGAGGTAAAGACTATTAATCAGACGTTGTTTACGTGCGTTATTTGAATTTTACACTACGTATCAGTTTCAAATTATGAATATACAGCTTGCTAGCACTTCTCTATGTGTTTTCCCAATGTTTCGATGGTTTTGTGGTGATCTTAAAAAGGGACGGGCTGTCTTTAAAGATTATCACACAATCTTTTTTCAAACACTTCTTACACAATAATCCAGTTTTATATGAATTCAGTGCAGGATACTCAGAATGAGGAATGTTAAAGACATATCTAGAGTGTGCATGGAGATAGTGGCTCTATTGATTTTGAGAGGATCAGAGTGACGTTTATAACCCAACCCCCATGTTCATGTACACATCTCTATTGAATGAAATACCCCTACTGTAATGACTGTAAGGAGCTCATTAGATGCGCATGACCACATATTTTGCTCTTTTATAAATCGAGTAACCTCTCATAAGCTATGAAATGGGCCTGTTTGAAACTAACAAGATATAAGAACTTGCCTTGGTATCATAGGAAAGCTTATATCCTTCATGCTGTTACAAACAGAGAATAAACAAGACCACCTATATGGTGGAAAGTGGAAAGGGGTGAAAGAAACAGAGGTTTGATAAAAACAGACATGTTTTAAGATTACAGCCTAGAGCTGCAATGAAAAAGGCATCCCCAAAAAGCACAATAAATCCCCTTCAATTTTTGTAAACTATGACTGAAATTTCAAACATGTTATCATTAGTGTGTATGTTGATCCATCCTGAGTTTCATAATTTTTGTAATAGGGATAACCTGTCGTAACTTGGGATGACTACCTTTCTCTGATACCTTTGTTTTTGGTGGGGCAACTTTTTATGTGTTTTCACATCACACATATATATCTGATCCGTCTTTATGATGCAACTCCAGTTCAGTCTAATTGCAATTTCTTCTGGCTGTTTTCTGGCATTCTTTAATCTAAACAATTACTTGAATATTTCCTCATACAAGCCATATTCTCCCTCAAATGTCTAAGCTGGAAGTTGATAATGGACAGAGGGATGCATCTAAGCAATACTGGACTGTTTTATCTTAGCGTATTAGTGCCTTCCTTCTACCTTGGTGCTAAGGGTGGCAGTGAGCTTTTCTTAATTAATCCTCGGCATTCCCCTAACCAAGTTACTCCCCTACTTCCCTCAGTCACCCAGCCTGATCTATCTCCACCTCTCTCACAGTGAGCAGTGATTGTCCCCATCCTATGCAGTCATGCAATACAGAGAGACCCCTTTCACACCCCTATACAAAGCCATGTGTGTCACTGAACAGAGTAAGAATCCATGTTACAATTTCATGCATACATGCATGCAGCCGACAGACCCCTTTCACATCATGGTACAAAATCATGTTTGTTAGAGAACAAAGTAGGAATCCGCATTACAATATAACTCTTAATTTGGAGCATTTTTTTTTACAAGAAATACATGCTATTGCCATAGAACAACAGTGTATATGGTGCACAAAAGGTTAATCCACCATTATTCACAATCAGACACTTTATTGAAGACTTGAAAGAAAAAATTGCAGGATATGCACAAATATTATGGAATCTAACAATCCTGTTGAAGTATTGTGAGTAATGTGATCTGTAACAATGTGGAACAACTCAACAGCCAAGGAATATTTAACATCACTATTGCACATCTGTAGTCCTGTATAATCTCTAAAAGCTTGATAATATTTTCACCTGCATAATAAGAGCACTTTCAAGGTAATCATTCATGTGACCTGAACAATGAACATACATCTGTCACTGGACAAGTGATGACAATTTAATGTTAAATAGTGAATATGAATAATGCATATAAAGGTCATTCAATAAAGACAAGCAATGTGGTCTTTATGTACAGGTTACTGTGATGCAGGATTCAATGAGAAATATTTTCTCAAGGGAATAAAACATTGTGCTCTATACAAACAGGTGGTCTTTGTATACAAGTGGTCGTTTAAACCAGTTTATAGCGTACTGTGTTTTCCCCCGTCTGAAAGTGCCTCTAGCTGTGGAGCCCCCTGACGTAGTGAGAGACGAGTGGTTCTGGGCAGTGCTGGTGTCCGGTAATCAGGGGAAATGTTAGTCAGCAGCACTGCTTTAAGTGGTCACTACTCATTACAAAGTGTGAGGTGTGTCCCAGATTGAGGGTCACGCGGCTACTAACGGGCAGCAATGGGCTTATTATATATTCATAACAAAGCCATTTGCATTTTGTCATGGAATGGACAACATTGTATGATGGTCAGGCAGCGTCAACCAAATGGTGATTTGTAATTCTGTATGAATAGTATGTATTTGTTATACGTTTTGTTTGTTGGTTAATACATTGTACCAGAATTTATGTTATGATTTATTTATGATTTTTTTGGGGGGAAAATAAAATTGAATCTTATATCTTGAATTTGTAGAGTAATATGATGTATCCCTTGAACCTGGATAACAATTGCTCTTGCACTGTGGGTACTACTACCAGCTGCCTTACATACAGTAATTTCCATGGAAATTATGTTATCATGTTGCCCATCTGAAAGAATAACAGAAATCCAATCCCCCACCCCTTCTCCTTCTACTTCTCTCTCTCTCTCTCTCTCTCTCTCTCCCCCTCTGTCTGACTCTCTCTCTATCCCTCTCCCTCTCTCCCTCTCCCTCTCTCCCTCTCTTTCTCTCTCTCCCTCTCTATCTCTCTCCCTCTCTCTCTCTCTCTCTCTCTCTCTCTCTATCTCTATCTATCTCTCTCCTTTTCTCTCCCTCTCTCTTTCTCTTTCTCTCTTTCTCACTTTCCTTCCCTTGCTCTCTCTCTCTCTCTCTCTCTCTCTACATAACATACAAACCTGTATGTATGCAATATTAGACTAGGTTTTATTTGTAATTTATTTTTAAGATGTTGCAATATTTTGTTTCATCATGGTAGCTTTCCTTTCTTCAATGCAAGTTGACATGTCCTTCTCATTCTCTCCTTTTCTTTTATCCTCACTCTATTTCTTAACCCAGCCCTTTGTTTATATTTTCACTATATCTTCGCTCTGATATCATTCTTTCTTCTCTCTCTTATCTCCTTATTCTGCCCCCCCCCCTCTCTCTCTCTCTCTCTCTCTCTCTCTCTCTCTCTCTCTCTCTCCCCTCTATCTATCTATCTCTCTCTCTCTTGATTTGGTTGTTTCTTACTCTCTCTATCAGTCTCCTCTGTCTCCCTCTCAAATATGTTCTCTCCCTTCTCCCCCTCTCATCTCTTCTTCTATTCTCCCTCTCAGGGATCAACATTCAATTTTTTTTATTACTCATAATACACTTATCTGTCATTTCCCATTTTTAACTGTCAGTTTGATCCTGAATTGTTTCATGACATAAATTGTCTACATGTGTCCCGCATGTGTCAATGGACAAGAAATGATCACCAGCCAAGGAAAAGGCAAGTAGACAGAGGAAAAAATAAACAAAATTCTACTTTTCTCAAAAGTTTGTTTCTTTGTAAATTGTTTTTGTTTCTTTGTGCAATAGGCATATCACTGTGTTTTATCCCACTCTATTCAAGGAAACATGGGTTACTTTTACCTGTTTTGTCAAGTTGGGGAGATCGTACAATATCTCGTGATGTTATGCCAGACAAACCTTTAGCAATGTCCAAGGCAAAGGCTTTGCACTGTTTTTTACCATGCAGCTGCTATTCACCTATGATTCTGTACACCTCCTCCTGTGGTTTTCCTTTCCCTCCCTATTATTTTCTCGTTTGCATACTATCTGTTGTGTAGGCAGTATTTCTTAAATTGCGAAATGGCAGCCGTGTTGGCATGTGCCCTCTTGGCCATCCATTGACCAGTTAGCGGTAGACACCCATCAGAGTGGAAATAATTACCAGACTTCCTCCACACGTCAGGAGGCATTTGGTGGTAGCTGCGTGTGGAGTGGTGACCGGGGCCAGCGAGCAGGGCCGTAAAGAGAGCAGGGGGAGGAGACTCGGGCCAAGATCTGTTGCTGATTTTGCCCAGCTCTGATCTCAACTCCGCAAGGAGCTTTCGCCTGTCAAGATTCTGGACAGTCAGTTTGCTGATTGGACTCAAATATTGGCATTGGGAGCTTCCTCACTCTCAGTCACAAGGAGAGAGCAGTCTGAGTAATGAAATGCTAGCAATGGGAAAAAAAGTATTTATTCACAGTTTGCTTGACAATGCAGTTTTCTCTTGAATACAAATGAAACCTTATTAACTGAAAACTCCTGAAAAACAGAGAGAGAGAGAGAGAGAGAGAAAGAAAGTTAGGTAATGATCCATTTTTGGTTGCATCATGAATGCCATTCATTCACTTCATTGGATAACTTTTTATTATTTTTTCTCAAAAGTCTATATAGTTGACGCAACAGTGCATAAATGCAACAGTATCAATTAAATAAATCTTTTCTTACATATTACTTTTGCGAGCAGACCTTTCTAAGTCCTCAATCTACCATCCTGTATCTCTGCGTTTTCATGTGAAATCAACCAAATTTACATGAATTAAAAAGTGTGGTTGAAAATATGAAGAAAGTATTATTTTGATTACTTAACGTTCTGACGTTGGTGGGACCACCAATGACTGATTGTGACCAGAATAGTTGGAATAAGATGAGTCGTGGGACCATGGGGGACTTGGATGGGGGGTTGGGCAATGCACCGATGAGTGGTCGGTGTAGCACTGGTCTCTGATGTCAGTCACACACGTAAGCAAGGCTTGATTGGTGAGTTCAGAGATTTCCTTGAAAATTGTCTGTTTTCTCAGATAATTCAATAGAAAACACATGTGTGCTAATCAGGGAGTGCCGCTTTCTACGGAAATATACACTGCTGAGAAATGTGATTGGTGATGCCATTTTTACAAGTAATCATTGTTCAGTTCATAAAGAACTTGCTCATATTTTATCTTTAAGGTATATTGCTAGTCTTCTAATTTTATTTGGTTTGATATGATTGTGTCAGAACAGATTGTTACAAATATTCATGGATTGAATACAAATTTATGGTCATTTTGTTTTAAACTTTGATACACCGGTACACTTATGTTGTAAACTTGTGTCACTGTCTGTTTAGTGACCATTTTAGATATATTATGTCACAAGTGTTTATATATATATGAATTATTTTCATTGGGCTTCGTCATTAATCTTGATTCTCGCTTTCCTCAACAGGTACATTGTTGGGTGCCTAACTTAACATTCCTAAAACATCATAATCAATGAAACAAGACTGAAACTAAGAGAGACCACAACATTTAGTTACCTTTCTTGATACTGGGTTGTTTCATGACAACCTGCAATTTTTGACAATTCCTTTCAGGAAGTGGGAAAACATGTCATGTTATTAGTAGCGTTGCTTGCAAAAATACAAAACATGCAGATACTGTCAAAGATGAAAAGAATTTGTGCATCACTACTGATTTCGAAACTAGTTCGCCTTATTTGGCTTGCATGCGACATCAATATGGCTTAACATCCCATCCAAAAACAATGCGAACATGTGAGTAAGACCGAAGAAGGAGCGAGTGAATTGCATTCATGTGTTTTTGTTTTCCTCCACTGGTGAAGGAATATTCCCCCAGTGTCTGGCATCAGTCATCATGAGATCTGGGCTCATAGTCTAGAAACCTAATTAATACAAAGGCTCTGTGACACACACACGTACACGCAGACAAACATACACACACACGTACACATACACACTCATACACACACGCATACGTACGCACACCTCTCCCAGGACTGGATACCTGATCTCCGTCACACACAGCCCGAGGCAAATTTCCACCCATGACAATTATTCTAGTTTCAATTGTGAAATTGCAAAAAATTGGGACCCATCGTTTCTGCTTTTTAAGTTCTTCTGCGCCAGACTGCATGCTGCTGTGCATAACTCAGTGTGTTATATTGATGCAAGATATGAAGGCAGTGTACATAGGCTGAAGGCAGCTTGGCAGCTTGCAATGTTGACACAGTTCTTTTCTCACAAACACAGGTAGCACTATGGCCAGGTGCCACACACACATTCCAGTGTTCATCCATTCAATACCATCCAATAGTCCATGTTCATTACAACAGCAGATTTCCTATGAGAATGAAAAAAAGAGTTAAATATTTTATTGTGATTGCAAGTGACTTAATCATTTCAAAAGAAATGTTGAAATATTCAGTTTATAATTAAAATCATTGAGAAATGTGTCTTGGGTATAAATGATGATCATCTAGCATTTAACACATGCAATGAACTGAATGACACAGATCAAGGAGATTGGGCCATTGGGTTTGATCCCGCACATTTCATATTGTGGCCAATTAGCGCATTTATTTATTATGGCGCATGTGGTTTAAACAGTTGTCAATAGATACAGATGAATAGAGAATATATTCAATTTTAACAAAGACAAGACATTATTCATGGCTTCTAATACCATTTTTACACTAGAAAAAGTTTCCGTAGCCCTGTAGGTGGAGACTATTAAAGCTTGGACCATTTTCTGTTCACATTGCTTTTTACCGAAGTGGGCTAGCCCCAACGATAGTACCGGATTATTTGGCTCTGCGAAAAAGCAGGGCTAACCCTGCAATTGTGGTGCCAAGCCATAAAATCCAGGGCTAAGAGCTACAATGTAATCAGAAACAAAAAATTAACCAGGGCTAAGGAAGAGCGGTGCTAAAAGCAGCGATAAAGAGCGCATGTACAAGATGTACACTCATAAATATTCATAAGCTGTCAAGAAAGTCTGGGGCTAATGATTTTGAATGTGAACATTGTGGATTTCCTTAGCTGGGTTTAAACAAATTGTACAGGGCTAAGAATGCCAGAGTGAAAAGCCTCATAAAATAGTTCAGGGTTAAGGAAAGTATGGGGCTAACGATATTACGGTGCTAAAAAAACCTGATGTAAAAATGTGACCAGTCCCAAACACACACCCTCTCCCATACCCACATACCAGGCAGACTAGGAGCTCAGGGAGCCTCTGGCTACCCGATCTTCCTTCCAGGTGAGCCTGTCTGTCACTGCTTGCCGGATCCACACCACTTCCACTCCCAACAGAAGCAGAGCTAAAGTATAGGAACCAGATCTAGAGGCTGTTAAATATAGATCATTTCTGGAGCCCTATTTAGGATGAGAGAAATCGTTAAGATCCGATGAACAAGGCTTAGAGAACTCCCTGAAGGTTATCAATTTCATGTAGGAAAGACCTTTGTGTTTAGATCCAAAAGTGTACTACCAAGGCCTTTTTATATACCAAAAGTCTCTAAAGAGGTGCATAAAGAAATAAACCTATGCTTTATTGATATTGTCAAAATGAAACCTTCATAACAATGAGAATATACTTTGATGCTAAGTTCATAACAGAAAGATGTGTGACTCATTAATGGACTGCATGTTGTTCAACTCTTTAGTCACCTAATATACCTAATGTTACTCTATAGTATCATGATCAAACTGAGACTCCTTCATCACAGCCACTTCTATAGTATCACCTCCCTCTCCTTCCCCTTATCCCAGGATCTGCAGGACTTGCCAATAGCCAAAATTACACATCCCTTATCCTCTCACCATAGACTTGTGTGTTGTATGTAGATCCTAATTTGTTGTTGGCCAATTCAAAGTTTCTAGTGGCCAAATAACATTTCAGATGGCCATTGGTGCTTGGGCCACAGCTATTAAAGGGAGAGTCCTGCATCGGATATGGCATGTTTGGTGGCCTTGATAGAAGCTAAGCACCTGGGTACCTTTTAACATACCGAGAGTGATGATGAAATGACAGTGTGTATGTGGTCCTATAGCTACCGGTATGTAGCTTATCCTTCAGAATAATTTGTTGATGTGAATGGAGCAATGGTCATAGCAAAATAAAGCTACAAAGTTGCAAGCTGCTTTCTCCTGATTTAAATTCATGTGCATTGTTATTTTTAATTTTTATTTTTGCTTGTAGGTGTTAATCTGTGAGAGCTGGCTGTAAATATTCCTAATACTAAATTCCACTTTGTCTTTCATCTCTTTGCGCACAGAGTTTGAATCCAAGAAACATTTTGTGGTGGATGGGACGGTCCGTCCGCTGGTGCTAGGGGGCAGCACACCATCATGGCGTCCGGCCCAGGAATTCACCAATCACGTGCTGCGGATACTCCTGCACGAGGTGATGGGATTTGAGAATGTAACCATAGTGACTGACCCCACCAAGACGATTTCTACTACTCAGTCAGTCTCAGCCATCACAGGCTGCCGAGACCCAAGGTGAGTGTCAACACTCTCAAGGAGATGGGGTCATTGGGTTTGCATCTTGAGCATCTTATGATGAGGATTTCTTGGACGGAGAGAGTAACCAATCAAGAGCTTCTAAGAAAGAGCTGGGCCATGTTGTATATTTGTACTCAATTATTGTAACTTCCCATCAATGGTCACTACAGTGGTAACAGGTGCAATAATGAGAGCTCATTGGCTGTTGCCATAGTAGTAATACCGTTGATGGTAAGTTACAATATTTGAAAACATATGCAAAATGGCCCTGGAGTGGAGAGAAAGCTGATTTGAGGAGATAAGATCCACGCAAAAGAGCTTCTTAGGACATACAATAAGAAAGAAATAAAGAAAGAAATAAAGATAGACGGAATTAAAATAGAGGAAGAAAACAGATGAATTGGACAACCAGTCTGAATGCATGGATTGCAGAGAGAGTGGCAGGTTAGCAGGAGGAGGAGCTGATCAGAAAGCTGGAACAGAGATTTGTGGCACAGTATGATTTACCGACATGTCCTGATAGAGCATTTAGAGAGAGAAAGAGACAGAGAGACATTTATATCCTGGTTGGTTGGCAGGCTAAAGGGATGGCATACATTGTATAGAAAGTTTTTGACAACCAAGACAGATGAAAAGTATACAATTTTAGTAAAAAGTATGATCAGATTGGTTGCTCGGGAGGAAAAATAGTGTTAACATGAAGGTATGGTCGAGTCTGCATTGTGAGCAGAATTATGAGTAAAAAAACACTTGTGAATCAATTTGATTCCTTAGATGTAGAATTATTATATATTAAAAATAGGATGGGGAACCACACAATGTGGTTTTTTTTAACCAATAGAACACTACCGGTACTATCGTTAATGCATCAAATAATATACAATAAATAACATTAGAGTAATATTGTACTTTGATATTTGATTTTAAAGGGAAGAACTTATTTAGTAATGTTTTTCTACCTGTGAGAGTGACCATAGTTTGTTAATGCATGATTGCGTGACGGACAATACAAATATAGCTTGCTCATGCTTTTATGAGAATCGTCCAAAGCAAACTCATATGGCCGAAACATTCCCTGTGGACACAACTGTCATATTTGCCAGATTTTCAAAGGACATCATTTTGGCCAGGAGTCTGATTTTCATTGTCAAATGCAATCACATTGATCCTGAAGCTTTCTTGAAAACAAATGGGCTGTCCAGAGTACACTAATTCTGACCGACTTCTCAATGCATCAGTCCAAAGTTTCTATTGTCTTGAAGAACAAGTAATAATCTTGGCGATAATGTTGACTGAAAGACAAAAGGGTCAATATTCCTATATCATCACGCTATCCATTTAGATACTTTTATGTTGTCCCATGTTCGGTGCTTGTTACTGCAGAGTGCACCCATTCTATACTTCATGTTCTCCTCGTATACAGATGTATATTTTTCTTCTGATGGACAATTTTGTCACAAAATGTCTCTTGATGTTGTTTTGTTTGCATATTGTATACATTCCCTTATGGAACATGTGGAAAGAACACAGTGTTGCCATACTGTGACAACACTGTGAACACATAAGTAACTATGTGAACACATAAGGGTTGTCCCATCAGTTCTATTTTTAACAAGTGTTGCCACTTGATGATAAATTAATCAGGGTCCTGATATAGTTAACTAGGCTTCGTACATGTTGATTGGCTCAGTAGTGATCGAGTATTGTTATTACCCATGGTATGGACATCACATCACATGTTCCTGATGCCATTTATGTGAGAAGAACTCCAGCTGCTTGCACCTAATGAAGAGGCTGTAATTGATAGCATAATCTGTCTTAAGAGTGTCTTATCATTGAAGACACACAGACAAGACAATGCAATCTCCCTGCTCTGCTGCAGCATCTTCTCTGTTATGACGTGAGGCTTTTAATAAAACTCATAGAGCAAATATTGTGAGTGTAGACAAGGGTCAGCTGATACAATTACATTCAGATCTGTCGACTAGCTGTTACATTCATATCAAACATATTAAAGCCACCCCAAGGAAACAGGCCATCCCAAGAAATTCTTCACTCTTTCCTCTACCTTTTTCGTTGATTATTTATTCTATTTATTCAAGTTTGACTCATTCTTATTAAGATTTTAATTCCTAGTTTCTCCATGAAGTATAAAACCAAAGAAAAGAGATTTTAAGTGTCATTTGGGAATTTTGTTACATTTTATCAATATTGCACATTTATATCTATGCATGTAATCTTCAGTACTATCATGCACAGAATAAGCTTGAATGCCAGGTTCTAATTTAATTTCCACTTATCTTTGTCATTTTTCATTGAATTGTCAGCCCACAGAAATATCACTTGATCTTCTTCAGAATATTACATTTCCGTATTTTGGCAGTATGTATATCCCATGTGATATTGAGCAAATTGTTTCTCTTTGTGAGCTTTTGTAGATTGGTGGGGTGCTAGCTCTAGAGCTACTGATGGACTAGAGGATGGATAGCCTGGCTACAAGGCTGTCGGATATTTCTACTCCACACTGAAAAATAGAGTCTAGTACTTCTAAGACTAGTCACTTTATCATTCTCCTCTCTGCTTGGCCCGTCCCATGTTAGGGCAAGCAGGAGAAGAAATGGAGAATGACTAGTCTATTCCAGCCAGACCCTTTTATTGAATAGTTTGGATAAGAAATAGGGGAAAGTCTGGAATTCAGGCTTGGTGGATTGGTTGTGAGGGCCGTTGGCTGGCTGGAGACTTCCTGCTCCCTCCAGGTCTCCCCAGGTGGGAGGCTCCCACTCCCTACAGAGACAAGCTTACGCATCCGACCAGAATAGACAGGAGATGCCACTGAAAGACATGTCTTATTATTTGCCAAAGGGAAATGGAAACTGTTTGAACAGAACTTTAGGGGATGCAAGAGAATGATGAATTAATTTCAAGGCGTTTAAGGTTTCATCTTGTATTCACCGACCTTCGTAGAGTGAAACTTGTTCTTGCAACTACCTGTGATAAAAGATAACTTCTCATTAAAGACCTTATATGTTTCCCTTGCAAAATGTTTCTTGTCAAAACCAGTTATTACCAGACCACCTGCTCTTAAAGACCACATTGTGTATAAAGGTACAATAAAGTAATAGCTCTTTCAATATACAGATCTGATAGAAAAGTATCCTTCGTCAGGTAGAACAGAGAGGTGTAAGGAATGGAGTCAGAACGAAGTGTAATTCATTCCTATAGCAGTCGCGTGCATTGATATCACAATTGAATATTTTACGCGTTTGGCTCTTTGATCGAGGGAGATCCGCCACCAAACAAGCATGACAAATTGTGGATGCATTTAGAGGAATATATAGCCTGTATGTGCAGAATATTTCAGAACCACTTCATGTACTGAGGTGCATGTGCAGTTGTAGAACTTCGTATTATGATATGATTCTGTGAATTTGAGATTATATTGTTGCTCCGTTTGTTTGATAAATGGAGAATACTGTTGAAAACACGTCAGAGAAATGCCTCCATATCGCACATTTTGTGCAATCATATTTCCTTACAACTATCTTGTAAATCGTTTATTGAGGGTTTCACCTTCCACAGAAACAATCTCGATTTCATGTGCGGAGATGTCCGAAAAAGTTACGGACCAAATTCTTTCTACAATTTTATCAAAATTTCCCTTCGCTCACCCCCAATCTAATTTCCCAGAAATTAGAAATACAGCGTATTGTTTGAAACACCTGAATGTCTTAATTTTTATGAGGTGGCGGTCATCATAGATCAAAGGAAGTCTATCCGAGCGAAGTCCATCCATGATAGGTCCATGGGTAGAATTAGGACAGGAAACTAGTCAAATTCTAAGGCTTTCAAACTTTTACCTTTTTTTATGTGAAAAATGTTTATCATCCTCCATCAGAGGGGATATGTGAAAATGATTGGAACAAGCCATATTTGGAATGTATTTACAAATTTTACCCCCTTACTGCGTAGCACTAGCATTTCATCTTATTCACTTGTCTTTATGAGGGAGTTTAGTTTCAATGGGTGGAATGCACTTTGAATCTATCAGTTGTTGCTAGTTGGACAAACCGTGAACAGGTTTGGGGTTTCTATTTATGTACTGTTTGAAAGCAGAAACGGTATATTGCCTGAAGTTCCCGTTTGAATGGGAGTCTGTAAAATGGTGAAGTGAACCCATATGTGTATTTTGTGCCTAAACTCTTTTTCTATGCTAACGCTCCTTACCTCTTATTTAACCATAATGGGAAAATATGAAAGAGTGGGAAATACTTTTTTGAAAATGTCCAGTTTCAAGACACTTAAGGTAAGTTATAGGAATTTGGGATATGTCGTCATAGCAAAATAGTTCTACCATTAGCAAGGATCCTAATTTTATTTCATTTCAGGATCACAATGATAGACTCATTGGAATTAAGCAAGACCACAACCCATAATGACGGCAGAACGGTTGTAAATGCAGTGTTGTTAGGTTTCATGAGCTCAACCACTGCAACCTTTAACTCTACTATTTTTGTTGTGGTTGTTCTGCAAGTACAGCATGGGAGTGGTAACCAACTAGCAGAATGCCTGTGGAACTGTTTTGCAACTGGTATTTTGTATATGGAAGTCAGATCGCCATGGCTGAAGGGTCCACAAATAATTTATATCTGTCATATCCTATACGGTCCACCTACGAAGCTACTTATAACAATGTTTTAGAATTGCGCAATGCCAGATTAAGAACGTCATAGGTTATGGTTTCTTAGAACTCTCTGTCTACTCAAAGTTTTGTCGTTCACGCCTTTAACCAGGTTGTTGAGTAGTTCCTTTGTTCCCTGGTTACGGAGAAGCAAGCGATGACGTTGATGTGATGGACCATGCTGGGTCCTGACTCACACCTCCAGTAGAGGGTAACTCCGCAGTAATTAGTCTTCCTCCCAGACCTCCTGTGGTATACTCATGACTGGGTCTCCACATTCCAACTCATTTCCATGCAAATATGCAAGTCATGGGATGTTCATTGAGGAGTATTGCATGAAGGACACTGATGTGCTCATACTGATACGCAGAAAACTTATAGAGTAGCTGTGGATACTTTAAATAAAGTATTATACAAGTTCCTACACTCCAGCTCAAAGGAATTGGCATAGGGAAAGCGAAAGGGAAGGAGCCGCAGTTTTAAACCGCGGTATATTTTGTTCAGTTCAGCATGAAACATGACGCTTTAGCCTAAAAAGCATCATGTTTCATGGGCCGTGTTTATCATCTTTCAAGAATTCGTTTCCAAAGGCCTTTACGAACACATTTCAAAAAACTTGCGCTTATCAACTCAAAGTCGCCCAGTCGAAAGCTGGCCTTGTTACTGCGCAGCTGTACTGCGAGGTAGAAAGTCGTTTAAAAACAGCTTTGCGTTTATCTCGCTTCTATAAACGCGTTTCTGGCTCAAACGCGTTTCGGATCGCACAAAAAAAAAAGGCTTTCCAAACCCCATAATCAAAACACCTTTGCGTTTATCATCTCCCTGAAAGGCGTTTGGAAACCTTAATTCTACCCAAGAAAAGAGTTGATAAACGCACCCCATGGTGAACTGGACAACATATACCGCGGTTCAAAACTGCGGCTCCTTCCCTTTCCCTTTCCCTATGCCAATTCCTTTGACTTGGAGTGTATATGGAATAAATGATGAGAGATCAAACAAGACTAATGAACAATTTGTCTTTTTAAAATCCCGTACTTATGATTTTTAAATACTAGAATGTGTGTTTAGAACATTTGATTCTATTTTATGGAACTTTACAAAAAGATATATTCCAAGAACTCTCCAGGGAAGGCTTCCAAAATGTAATCGTGTGGAGGAAAATGTAGGTCAATTGACAGTGTGTGATGAGCACATAGTGATGTAAACTGGTTGTAGTCCGTAAAAAAACTTTTTTAATGCAGTATTCTTTGAAAGAACACCAGATATATCCAAAGCCACCCCTTTCTCGTTTTATACAACCTATGTTTAACCCCTCTCCATATCTCTGCCACTTTTCTTTTATGAAGTTGTGCTTTATATCATTCCTCTTTGTCTCTTTAAGCTCAATTGATGTACATATAGATTTTCTGCATAATATGAAATAGCTATTTTATTTTTAAGTTTGTATGTCGGTTCTCTCATCGGCAGATAATGACACCGTTAATGTGTCAGTGTTTAAATTAGTTTTATCTTTTACCCCAGGGAAATGTAGACTCCATGCACAGACTAGTAAGAAAACCACATGGAAGCTTAATTTGCTTTACAAATTTAGAACATGAACATTGGTAGCTTGGGGCGTAGTGAGCTGGGGTGTGACGTAGCGTAGTGCGGCGGTGCGGTGGTGTGGAGGGTAGCGCGAGGCAGTGGGAAGTGTCTTGAGGAAGGGAGTCTGATGAGGGTGATGAGGGAGGCGTGCCTGCAGGAAGGTCATTGACCTGGAACATCAAGCTTCACATACAGAGACATCAGCACTGTGGGATAGGCATGAACAACTCTGGGTATCGGGTTCATGTCTCTGCAGTTAGCTGAGACCAGAAGGGCTGAGCGCACCGACGCAGAATCAGGCTTTCAAAATACTCTCGCAAATTGGCGTTGCAGAAGGGAAGAGGAAATAGAGCTGTCGAAAGGGGGTGGATTTGGGCATTTTGAACAGTGTTTGAACAAAGATATGTGATGAAAAGAGCCAGCAGTAGTCTTTGGAATTACCTTACATCGAGGACCGCGTTTCTTGATTGAGTGAGATTGGATGCATGTGACCAACCAACAAAGACGTCACTAGTGTAAGTTCATACCACCTTGCCTTGTTGTCATCAGTGTGGGATCCTGGTTAAGTGTGAACAGGTCTCACTGTCAGAGACACCATTCCTAAGTCATGTTGGAACACAGCTATGATCGTCAGTGGTGTTTTAAACTGTGTACTGCAGTGTAGTGTGAAATTTCAACATATTCAATTATACTGAAATAAAGGAGTTAATTCTGAAGGGGATGAACTGCAAAAAGTTTCTTGCAATAATTTTTCTAAGAGTGTCTGAATTTCAGTCTGACTCATGATCGATAGGGGGCGAACGCTAATATACAAGGGAAACAGTATAAGACAATTTGAATGGAAATGGATGCTCATATATGTTAGCATCAGTATGCAATCGCAGACACATTGTTTTCTGCCACAGGTGTTGCTCATAAGATCGTATTACAGCTTGATATAGATACCACACCAGGGGAAAGTGCAGGTCAGCAGAAAGTGTGCTTCAAGGCAGTCAATAGCAGTATGGTTATTGACCTGCCTCACTGCGGAATAAAGCTGTAATAAAATGAGAAGACATTCATTCCTGGTAGATGTACCCCCACCTCCCCTTCCCCTTCCTCCTCGTCCGGTGAGACCAATCCAAGGCCCTGCACCTTCCTGCGTTCGGTGTCGGCTGCATGTCAGAGCTGCCCTAGAGGTGCTTCATCTGGACTAACACCGGATTGAACCACCCTATACGATAGAGGAAAGATCAGCTTTGTCACTCCCCCTTGTAGGAAGCGTGGGGTTCCCGGGGGCCCAATTATGTCACAGTTTATGCATCCTTTGTAGAGCGGTGCTATGTGCCCAGCGTGTGATGACTCTATGCAGTGGTTTGGACAAAGTGACAGATATCGACGGCGTAGTCAATAAACCCCGTAAGACGGCTCTTAGGTTTCTCTTCATGTCACTTATTATTATACAAGCAAGCGGAGATGGCTAGATTTTTTTTTATAAGAGGCGTGATCCCAAACTGTAAATCATATGGGATGGTGTGAATCATGACATGGCCAAAATGTGCTGCTTTAAAAATAGCTATGTCAGCTTAAGACACTAAATAATATTCTGACAGGTAGAAACGACCCCATTGTTCTTTGTGAGATTGTCAGTAAACTAGAATGGCAAATCAGGTCTGGTTAAAAAGTTATGATTGCCCAACAGGAAATTTTATTAATTATTTAGTATAGCACATTTCTTGAAGCTACGTTAAGTCTATCCTTCTTCAATTTACACATCAGATTGTATGCAGTAAGAAATATTTTGAAAATGTCAATATCTGATCAACTCTGAACATGTATCTGAACGAAGTTAATGAAGATATTTTTTAATCAGTGTACTAGTAATGATCCAGTTTATACATTGCATTTCTTACTGGGCAAATGTACATTATTTTCCTTTCCTATAAAAACTATTTTAAAGGTAAAGTCTGATCTTTCTATATCATATACGATAATGTCCTCTGTATGTGGTATGTTTTCCAGCTGCTCTGACGGATACCAGCGATCTCTGCTAGCCCCGTCTATCAACGCTGAGGTCTGGATGGATGAACCTCTTAGTCTACAGCCCTGGACTAACGCCCAGGAAATAGTAGACCTGGGACCACTGGGTCTTCATGCCAGGTGAGTCTTTGACCCTTGCTACACTGTAATACCTGGACTAACTCACAGGAAATAAGGGACCTAGGACCACTGGGTTTACATGCCAGGTGAGTCTTTGGCCCCAGTTACACTGTTAGGCCTGGACTAACACCCAAGAAAAAATTAGACCTAGGACCACTGGGTTTACATGCTAATTGAGTCTTTGACCCCTGTTACATTGTTATACCTGGACTAACACCCAGGATATAGTAGACCTAGGACTAATGGGTCTACATGCCTGGTGAGTCTTTGGCCCCTGTTATGATGTTAGGCCTGGACTAACACCAAGGAAAAAGTGGAGCTAGGACTAATGGGTCTACATGCCAGGTGAGTTTGGCCCCTGTTATGTTGTTAGGCCTGGACTAACACCCAACTGAACTGCTGGCTTAATAGATATAAATTCTTAGGTAGTAATGATTTGGAAATTGAGGATTGATTCATCTTTAATCCACAGTAAGAGTATAGAGAAACATACCTCTTTGCATGTAGCCAGGTATTTAAAGCTAAAATATAAGTCTCAAGAATGTTTGACAGTGCTTCCTTTATTATGGTAATGAGTGATTTTAACTTACTGTATTGGTAACCTTTATGTTAAACCAACATATAACCCTTGCTGTTCTTTTTCCTGTCCCAGGTTTGGTTGGTATATCTCCAGTGCGTTAGTGACCACCCTCTACAACACGGATGGCATGATCATTGACCACTGGAGGGTGTTACAGAGCTCCCAGATGACCAGCTACCTGATGACCTCTACCACAGAGATCGAACCTTTGACCTCCACGATCCCCGGCAGGGTCAAAGGTCAGAAGTACTGTGACCTGCCTGAGTGTGTGAACGGGGTGTACTACCCTCCCTGGTGCATGCAGGACACATCACAGTGCGTCTTGCTGCTGGCAGACTACATAGGTGGGTCTTGGCTCTCTCACACTTTGGTCTTAATTCCCCTTTCTTTATTTCTTCTTGATAGCCGAGTTGCAACGTAAAATTCGTTTTTAGATTAATAGGGTTATATTTCAAACAACCATCATCATCAGTCTCTTTACTGGGCGTGGTCATTAGGTCGCTATCCTTTTGAATTTTGAATCAGTTCCTTCCACATTTCTTGGTTGTGTGCCAGTGTCTGCATAATTTCTTTATAGTTTCTTCTGCTCCATTCCTTTCGAAGAATATATTTGTTTACATCTACTGAAAAGGGGAATTTTGTTTATATAAATAAGCACATAATGTTTGAATGTTCCTCAAATAGTATGAATTACAAATTGTCAATTTAAGGGGTACTGCACTCATATTTTATTATTGTTTTTTTACGATAGCACTTGATTTGTGAAACAAGGATGTGTTTTCTTTGCAGTAGCACAAAATATGCAAAATATCAGTTGCTTACAGCTGTGACTTAAATCATTAAAACCTTTATTAGTAAGGACAATTTAGTGCTGTTTTAATGTGGATGGTCCATGAAAAGCTTCTGTCATGAAGCATTTGCTCAGAATTTCAATATGTGGAACCGTGCCTGCGAAGAAGGAGATATTATAAACCTGGAAACAGCATCAATCCCTCATTAGTGTAACAACCTTCAACTGCATGTGCTGAGAACAAAAATCCAGAGGAAGTAAAGATATTTAATATCTTTTGCCTTGGCTGACCATGGACTTCAGTTGAGTCTGTGTCAACAGAGTTTATCCAGCTGTATCAAGACTGACCATCAGAGACTTTAGAGTAGTCAGAAATAAATCAAGCCAAACCTCAGATGCCGCCTTGATCTTGAAGTCTCGCAATCCTTGAGGCCTGCTTCTGCTGCCTCAACCAGCTGGATTAAAGCTGTAATTGAATGACCGTTTGGCATTTTAGACAAAGTCGGATTTTGCCATGATTTAATATCCTTGTGTAATTCTCTCCAGCAGTTTAAAAAGCTTTGCTTATTAACTCCAATAACCCTTGAACATGTCAAGGAAAGCCAGCATATCGCTCTCAATTATAATTAATAACTAAATAGGGAGAAGAGCCAAGTGTATACACAGAAAACAGGTGCAAGTGCAGCTTAAGTTATGAATCCATGCTTTTATGCAGAAATAGTTTGTTTGATACAATTATTGTAGTGGGAAATCACTTCCTGTGTTTTTTATTTTTTAATTAACAAATTTTAGAAAATGAGGTCAGTAATTATCGTGACACTTGGTTTATTAGATAATGATAGGGGATATTATGCCGTGTCCTGTAATTATTTTAATCTTCCTCCCTTGCATTCTAAATATAGCTGGTCAAAGTATCTTACAAAATCAATCAATGTTCATGAATTTTCTGTCCCAATATGTCAATCAGAATCACCCATAATTTTAAGAGGTGATATTGAAATTGTTGATTTATTGCATGTCTTCTTGTGTTTTTACTTGTGTAAATATGTTTTTTCCTGAAAAATATCTGCCGTATTTCACATTTCAAGAATGTCTAAATTCTTACCAAATTCATGATGACTAATATGCGTGGCATCTACCACAATATCAGTAAATTCTTATGTCAGCAAAAACGTGAGAAATGTACAAGCAAAATATGAGTTCATTGATATGGTCCGCACTGACAGAGGCGGAGGGGCACAAAAAAAGGGGAAAATCAAATTAGGAAGGGAGGAAGTAGTTGAAGCAAGTGGAAGGAATCACAGCAAGCCTGCAACTTCCACCAATCTGATTGACTGAGCTGAGAGAGAGAGAGGGAGAGAATGAGTGTTTGAGAGGGGAGAGAGAGATTGAGTGTTTGAGAGAGGGAGAGAGATTGAGTGTTTGAGAAGGAGAGAGAGACATAGAGGGAGAGATAGAGGGAAAAAAGTGAGTAAGAGAAAGTGAATTTCAAGTATGCAGGGAGAGAGGGAAAGGGAAGACTGGAAAAACAAGGGAAAGAGAGTCGAGGGTGAAAATTTAAGAGACAGAAATATTGGAGAGAGAGAGAGAGAGAGAGAGAGAAAGTGAGAAAGTGTGAAAGAAAAACTGCACCACTCTGGTAAAGTACACATTGCACGTGAGAATTGTTATATTTGTGAATGTGTAACTTTCTTCACAGGCTGTGGGTTGTCACAAAGGAAAGAGAAGTTCTTTCTTAGGATTGAGTGAATAAATCCTTGTGTAAGTCCAACAGAATTACAAGAATATCAGTTGTATGAAGGATTCAATGTGATATGTGTCAAGTTTCTGTGCATGCATTATATTATTCAAAATTTCTTTATTTGTTTAGTTTTAAATTTAAAGAGAAAACCTTTTATATTGCCACCAATAATAAATCCACACGCTCTTGAACTATTAGCTTACATTGTATTTTGTAAGGTTACCTTTGTCAATTTAAGACTTTTGGCTTCGTTACCTTTTCATCTTCTCCTTCATTTTCTCTATTTTTCTTTATTTTTATTATTTTTCTCCTCTTGTATCTATTGTCACATTTATCCTTCCTTTTTCTTTCTATTCATTTCTTTCTGTGTATGTTTTGGGCACATTTGATTTGATTTGATTTTGATTGATCTATTTCTGCTTGATTTCCAGTTCATCAGATGAGACTATAATATGAAAGACATGCATCAATCAATACATAGTGCCAATATTCTTGGACAATAATGAAACTCAAGGAAATGAATTACAAATGTAGGGCTACCCATTTGAATAGGAAACCTTAAATAGTTTGTTCCAATCTTACTGTCCATCTCTCCTTGTTTAGATTCCACGTTTGACCGGCTGACCAACCAGATCAAGAGTCTTGGCCTGATGGTTGGGGTGGCATGGATTGGGCCCAACCTGCAGGCCACCGTCCAGCAGAAGCAGGAGAAGAACCAGCCCACGCTCTTCTTCAGCTGGACGCCCAATGACATCACTTCCTCCGGGGCCTTCAGCCGCATCGCCTTCCCATCGTGCCAAGAGGAAACTGCCCGTAAGAAAGACGGCTCTGGTAAGGCCGCCGCAGACGCCATGATTCTGCCACGATTCTGCAGTCGTAAGGGCCTATTGACTGGAGATGTGACCTCACCTTCTTGCACAGTTCCAATGCCTAGATCCTGCGATTTGCACAGTCATGTGACCCGAGTTGTGTCATCTGTGGTGGCCTTTAATCATTGTCTATGAAATGTTAGAATTGAATAAAGAAGAAGAAAAAAATATGGCTCACTATACGATATATTACAATTCTCCCTATTGCAAACAGCCGATATCAAGCATATATCACCTCACAATACCAATATCTGATCGATTGCTCTTGGGATGTATACTTCATGCAATAACGCACAGAATCTGTAATTTCGACCCTCGTAAACCTCGTAATATTAATACCTCTTCATATACACGGACGAAGGACTTGAAAAAAATGCCACCAATCACTCACGGTGATGTTTTTGCCTACCTCAACATTGATTGTGGATGGACTGATGAAAGAATGAAAAGACACAAGCAAGACGATGGCTATAGTATAGAATGTTCATGGACCGGAAGTTCATATCCCAAGAATTAAAGGTAAAAAAATTAGAGCGTTACACACGTTCAGATTCGGAGAGCTATATGCAATAGGGAGAATTACCATACTGCATACAGGGGAAAGACGACCCATAATGCAACATGCAGCAACATCCATATCTTTATTTTAGTTATGTCCACTTCTCATACAGTAGTACACCAGATTGTAAGCGGACATGTCTACAAATAAAATCCCAACTTACATTGCGTCATGGGACAGATTTTCCTCATGGGTGTATGGAGCATTGAATATAGAAGAAGTATGGCCCTGTGAGATGTTTATATCTCTATTACAATTGAACATAGCAGAAATCAAGAGGTGGATGGAAATTGCGTCTTTCACTGTCAAGATGTCTTTGCATTTGGCAAACTTTTACTAATTTGCTTATTTGTGTGCTTTAGTGCCTGGATCAGGAGAAATAGGGGGCTGTGACTTTCCATGGCAGAATGTGAACAAGGTCATCTGGCGCCCTCTAGTGACTGGGGCACCCTACGTGTACGACCTGCTGAAGGACGTGAAGTTCTCTAGCTCCGAGATGGACTCCATTTTGTATAACTATTACTTCAGCCGGCTGAACATGGCCGACTACGCCTGCCAGTGGGTGCAGCGGAACAGCGGCAGCTGGGAGGCATGGATACCTAGTGGTGAGCAATGAGGGCAGCAGACAGGGTGGTCCAAGACAGTCAGACCAGCTGGTAACCCACTGGCCTATGGCAAACAAGACTCCCCTTGTTCAAAAAATTTAGCCACATTACTGTACTTGCACCTACCACGTGCCCTCTATCAATGTGGTATGTGTGAATGATTTGCTTATGGTGAAGTCATTGCTTGTGTGTAAGGTGTAATTCAGCCAGGGTTACATCACACCAACTTCACATCGGTAGTATAAAAGGTACGATATTGTCATGATAGCAATGCATATGAAATCATATCCCTACCAAGTGGAGAAATGCCCATACATGATGATCAGATCTATTTAATACAAAGGGTATTGTTTTACCTGGTTCTCACAAATTAATCATTTCATTGTGCTTGTATGTTTGTATGCCTGCATACTAAGCTAGGAAAGCCTGTTGACTTTCCCATAGACCTAGTTTAAAAAGAGGTTTAAATAGCTGTAATTGCGAGACTATTTCCACAAGAACTGAATGACTGAGCTAGTTCATGGTTAATTTTTGTTGCAGGCACCACTGGTGTGCGACGAACCATCCTTCTAGGGGGCCTGTTTGAATCCCTCCAGGACCCGTCTGCCCCTCACTCCGGCATCGAGCCAGGAGCCAGGATGGCCGTAGAGGCCGTCAATGCGGACACCACCATCCTGCACAGCTACAAGCTGGAGCTGGCTGCCATGGAAACGGGATGCAGTCCTGAGACGTCCCTGCTCTCGTACTTCAAGTTCTATGAGGACCGTGGCCAATCACTAGCAGGTAAACTGGGAGATAGAACTTTGAATGTCTATATGTCAGTTCAGATCTTACCAGAATGGTAATGATGATTCCAGCAGTGAGCTCACATTTGATTGAAGACAGTAGTTCGTTCTGTCTGACCTCCTAAGGCAGACAACAGGATCCGATCAGTCGTATGACTTTGTGACTGGCTGAATCGCAAGACCCGGTCAATGGATTTCTGCATGAAGGTAACATCATATTTCCAGTGGTAGGCTATTACTCCTGCATAATCGTGGCAAAATTGTTTCGTCCGTGATGGGCTTTCATCTATTTTGAAGTTAGCCATAAATGTTTTAAAAGGGAGCATGAAGGAGAGATATATAGAACATTCTTTCCAAAGATGTATTTAATTCTTGGTTGAGAGCTGCAAACTTTGAGCCAAGACATGGGCAATGTTTGCTTAAAGATGATGCTGCTTGGTGGCTAGTGAGATATTTTCCAACTTGTGTGTGCATGCTCTCAAGAATTAGTGAGCTTTCCAACTGTGGTCAGGGTCTGGCTCATATTTGAGTGTGAATGCACCCTCTTAGCGCAATTCTGACTGGTCCTCCCCATCAGGTCTGGTTGGGCCCATGTGTTCTGAGGAGGCGGAGGTGGTGGGCAGCATCTCCAAGTTCCTGAACACCGTGGTGATGAGCTACCAGTCAGACTCCCCAGGCCTGGCCAACAAGGAGC
Organism: Arbacia lixula; assembly: GCA_963669155.1. Taxonomy (NCBI): domain Eukaryota; kingdom Metazoa; phylum Echinodermata; class Echinoidea; order Arbacioida; family Arbaciidae; genus Arbacia; species Arbacia lixula. The sequence goes on along the minus strand of OZ022581.1, from coordinate 10,868,739 downwards.
AGTTCCCCTACTACTTCAGGACCTTCCCAGACACCACGGAGCAGAGGTAGGTTGGGCTTGCTTTTCACCAAACATCTCCAGTTGTTCACAGATGTCATTCTTAGTTAAAAAGGAGTTTTCAAAAACTTTGACCTTTCTTGCAAAGTGAAAATGACATATAAGATCAAATGACAATGTTTCTTAACCCTGTGAATATTTGGCAAACTCTTGGTGCTATAAATGCAAACATTGCACAAATTTTGTACATGCACATACTTTCATGTGCTACATGAAAAAAAACTTTGGGTGATTAGTTTTGGGACTTTGGAAGAAATTTGCAATGCAATTGCAATGCAAGCACAGTTAGTGATCAATATTTGCAGTAAATAACAACTGATATTGTTTGATTATCCTTATAGGTAAGGGATGGAAGGGGTAGTGATTATGAGCCATAGTTATCAGAGAAATGTTCTGCCATCACTGAGGTTAGGATTGTTTTTAATTCCAAAGACTTTATCACTCTGAGATGATTTCTTCCTGTTATCTGCAAATCAAACCAGAATGGGACCCATTGGCACTCTGTTGATCATGAGTCTTGTAGTCTCCACCACTGTTTCCCCTTACTTGAAAGTTGTGCATGTCTTGTTCTGATTTGTCTGGCGTTTTATGAATCAACCTATCATTTGGATTTAGTTCATCTTTGAATAAAGAAAGAGAGGAGGAGGATAGTTCTGTTTCAGTTGCCAACTGTGAAGGGCACTTGATATGAAAGGAGTCAACCCTTGTGTGTCATATAACACTGCTGCCATGTGGGCTTTGTATGTATTACTTTATAAAAAAAAAGTACATGGGGAGCACAAAGCATTCATGATTTCTGTTACAAGCACGTGCAAAACTTGGGCAAGATATAAAAAAGTGATAATTTCACAGAATTTCACCCCATTCACCTTCTGCCGTTTCACCTGTGCTCCTGGCTTGAGGCTTAATTATATGTAATCTGAGAAGCAGAGACAAATAACTAAGTAGGGCGTGTGAAAAGATGGCTACGTCTCGTGTTCGTGTTGTGGCGATCCGGGCCAGTGCATCAATGGATACGCTACCTGAGAGGCAGAACAAAGCCGGCGAGCGATTCAAGGTCTCGCGTAGAATTTGGATCAGTGTCAACAAAGAGGGAGTCCTCAGAGAATTTGTGTCATGGTACGCTGAGAGGGGGGATTAGGTGATGTCATCGCAGCAGCGATAACAGATCCTTCAAGACCAATCGGCTATCTCCAGTTTTCAACCTAGTTCAATTTTGCACCTTTACCCCATATGAAATGGGATGTTTTCCATCAGGAGGTATTTGTTAATTGATGAAGGGCAAATTATCAGTGCAGTGAAATCATATCATTATGCACGCTAGTACTATGAACCTAATTAACTAAATTACTCTGATAAAGCACACTAAACTTGCTTCTGGGTGTATGCCTAAAATTTTTTTTCAATCTTCGAAATTGTTTATTACTATATGTGAAGACTATTTAAGGTTTGCGCTGTTCTTTATGTGCACAACTGTTAATGTACATTAAAAAAAATATATGTGCACTCTCTCAAAGGTTATCTATAGAGATAATTTTTAACCCTTTTTCTTGTAAGGGGATGTTTTGTATAAAAGTGTGCATGCTGTATGTCTTGCTGTGGCTTGATAATTCACTTCTCATTTGGCCTTGTATATCCATGCTCTTCCTGTGTTAGTGCATAAAGGAATAACATGATTAAATAGCGACTTTCGAAGACAGAATTCACTTAAATGTGTCAAAAATCATACAAACAGTTCCAGAGGAAATGTGGGGGATTTAGTGTCTCGATGGAAGTTGTTTCAAGTTGCAGCAATGGGAACTTTCCTACATGATATCATGGGGTAGGGGGTAAGGGATTCCCCCCCCCCTCCCCCCTACCTTACATATGTAGTATTGGTGAATGCAGTGGTATTTCTTTTATTTTCATTTGTCATTTTAAAGAATATTTTTAGAATATTAAGATTAGAAAAGCTATTTAAGACACTTATGCATCAGGGGCATTGTTCATTTTTAATTAACCCCTTACCATCACTGAAGACAGCACCAAGCTTACAACAAATCAAACCATACTTTTCTTGAGACCACACACAGACTGATGCCTCCCTAGTTCCTATCTCAGCAGAGAGTATACTAATTTCTCATTCCTCTGTTCCAAACCTTACACCTTCTGCTCCCCATTAGCTTCCATGTGTTTGTATTTTACAAGATTTAATACCCAATGAGATTTGTTCCGCTTTCTAGGAGGGCGGTCTAAACACGATTTATGATAAAAGAGCAGAACAGTAGGTGTTGGGTGCAGGAAAAAAACCTTGTTTTTAAGACTGTCTAGCACAAATTGGATAAAAGCAAAACAATTGGATGAGGTTTGTCAACTGAGACTGCTATAGAGAATGCTTCTATTAAAGCAAAGGTAGCTGTAAAGACTACATCACCTGTTATCAATGGATTTTAATTGTGCCATGATCATAGGCTCCATTCTTGTTTGCTTTCGGGATTCCAGGAAAAAATCATCTTGAAATCATAAAATAAATTATGTTAACCAAAATCCGGTCCACATGATAGCAGCTGAATGGTTCTTGTATGAATATCGCCCCTTATCTTTGCCACTAAAAGTACAATTTCATTGCTGTGTAGATATTTTTCAGAAGAACAACAAACTTGTGATCATTTGTAATTCCCAATAGTCAAATTGGCCATGATGCAGCTTAAACAAAACAGTCATTGTTTGATGGATGTTTCAGTCATGTTGTATAGTTTATTATCCATAACATTCAGTGAATAAAACTTTTTATCTTGAGAAATACTTTAAAGTAACACATTTCTGATATATATAGTGCTTCCTGTACTCGATAAAGTAAATATCTGAATGATACCAAGACAAATATTTTATGATGGTTGGTTTGACCTTTCTGCTATGCGTGAAATATGACTATGGAGGTATGAAATGGAGCAGTCCCATCAGAGTCCAGAGCCAGAAATAGCCAGCGAGTGATCAGGCCTACTGAGGCTGCATGAGGTGATCTAATGGTGACAAATCTACTGAGCACTCCACCTCCTGGGGGGATTTATTTTCAGCATGCAATCCACCAGCTGTGATCTGTCCCTCCAAAAGACAGGATTCAGTTTTAGCAAACTGATTGTGTCCAGAGTTAGTATGTAGCCGAAGGTAATAGGTAACAAATGCTTTTGTGTGGAGGGTAGTATATAATATGTTCGGGGGGGGGGGGGGGGGGTTGGTATGATCTTGGGACAGGTAGTGTTAATACTTCCAATGTCAACCACTTGTTCCTTCTGGTGTTTGTAACACCTAACACCTATCTTGGAAGAGTTTAGTAGAAATAAGGCAGCTGACAGGAGTATTAGCCTAGCACTTGGAGTGGTGTTTGCAACAGAAAAAGCTGAAAGAATGAATTACAGAACCTAGTCCTAATAACTAGTCGTGAGTTTTATGAATGAAACACTTGACATACAGAATATCATTCATTATTTTTATACTGAATGATATTCTGTGAGTCAAGTGTTTCATTCATAAAACTGATAACAATGATGGTGTAAATGATAAAGTAATTTTTCAGAAAATATCCTCTCTACATGTAATCGTACATTTATACCATGCTTAATACTACATTTCTGAGCACTATGGCAATATTGTCCTTGCAAGATTAACAGGGCCAGCACTAATAAACACAAATTATAAAAATACATTTAAATATCATAAGCGTGGTACGAACATGTGACAATGTATAATTTATTAGGTGAAATGATAGCAAATGAATGAGTGCATGTATCACTATGGAAAAGGGGTTCACCTGTGTTTGGTTTTGCAAGGTCGTGTTAACTCAGCAATAGAAGGACACTATGAGGTAAGCCGTGAAGAAAGCGTGAAACTAATGTAAACAAAGTGAGTTGCGTGCCAGCCTGTGTGATGGACAGCTATGCCTATGACTGTGCATGGGGATGAACTGATCTAGTGACACCTCAGTGAGCTGCTGACGGAATGAGAACTGACAGGCCCTAGTCTAAATAAAGTCTCGTCACTTCACGGTCTCCTGGCTGTGTTGTGGGAGGCAGGAACCTCTGGTTGCAGCCAGGGGCTGTTGAAGGCTGAGCAGGGGCAGCGTGTAACCCTAGCCTGCCCTCCTTCCCTCCTGCGCCACCCCCCTCTTTCCCCAGAACACCACCAGGATGTGACTCTTCCACTCACTGTCACACGACCCTCCATTGCACCAGGGATGGCATGGTCTGGGGAGGATGGTTACATGTAGGTAGGCCTTCTAACCTCTCACGTGGCATGGTCTGTACAACTGTAAAGACTTGTTGATTAGAAGAAGGGGCACCTCATTAGAAAGTCCACTTGATGAAGAATTGTTGATTAGCACAAGGTACATCCAAACCACACACTGTCACATGCACGACCCTCCATTGCACCAGGGATGACATGGTCTGCGGAAGGTGGCGACATGTAGGTAGGCGACATGTAAGTAGACCTTGTCACCTCTCATCTGGCATGGTCTGTAGGAGGGTGAAGACTTGTTGATAAGTAGAATGGGTACCTCTGTGGAAAGACCACCTGTTGAAGAATTGTTGATTAGCACAACCAAACCACTCACTGTCACACTACCCTCCATTATACCAGGGATGGCATGGTCTGGTGAGAGTGGCTCCATGTAAGTAGGCCTTGCCTTGTCAATCCTCACCTGGCATTGTTTGTAGGAGGGTGAAGACTTGTTGATTAGTAGGAGTACCTGTGTAGAAATGCCATCTGCTGAACACTGGTTGATTGGCAGAAGGTACACCCAAACCACCTCTGTACAAAACCCACCTGATAAACACTCCTGAATTAGTAGAAGGAACTATCAGACCACCTCCATAGAAAGGATGCCTTGAAGACGCGTTAGTAGAAAGTACAATTAAATTACCTGTGTAGAAAGGCCGCTTTCTGATGACTTACCTGAAAGATTACCTCACCACCTCTTTAAACAAATTCTGATATTACAATACATATTGTCAGTTTAGAAGTAGAAACAAAAGCTATGATCACATGGGCCTGTATTGATGTGACAGGCCATTCCTGCGGCTGCAGCTAATTATGTCAGCTGCCCTTATTTGCCAAATACGGATGATTAAGTTTCTTGTATTGATCCCCTTTCAATCATCATCTCTTGCAGCTTTGTCCTGTCCATGGTATGGCCTTATTTTGTTACATATTTCATGTGCTTTCCAAACGAACGTCTAGACTATTTAAAGGATGGAACCAACAACATTAGTTTGAAGTTTACGTTACATATGTACCCAAATAGTAAATATTCTACAATCTTACATTTCATTTCGAAAAAAGGTATTAGAATTGTCATTCTTTGTTCACCTGAAGGACTGGATTTAATGTTGTGACTTAATATTTTAATCCTTTTAACTGTGATTTTAAGCAGTGACTTCACATCTTACTCCTCGCAACAAAACATGTCCCATAACCATAGCTTCAGATACATCTTTAAAAAATGAATGACACCAAATTCCAATGTGTAAAAACCATGGAAGGGAAATTATAAAAAGCAAATGACGAGTGTAGTTTAGAATTGGATGTGGCCTTGTTCCGATCAGCTGTCAGTGCTTTGGCTAGTTGAAAATGACTGCTTCCCCTCACTGACGTCTGCACAAAGATGAGGTCCAGATAACAGCATTGTCAGAATCTGGTTCTCTCCTCTAGCTCTCTCTCTCTCTCTCTCACCGTCTCTCTCTCTGTTTCTCTCTATCTCCATCTGTATATCACTCTCTCTGTATCTCTCTGTCTGTCTGTCTCCTCCCCGTTGGTCTCCTTGTCTTTTCATCTCTCTCTTCACCTTTATGTCTTTATCTCCTCCCTCTCTTTTATTGTCTGCCTTACCCCCCCCCTCCCTCTCTCTCTTCTTTGTCTCTGTTTCTCTGTGTCTCTGTCCCACCTCTCTCTCCCTGTCTTTTTGTCTGTCAGTGTCTCTCTTTCTCCCTCTCCATCTCTCTCTTCTCTTCTATCTTACCCACACACCTTCCTTTCCCTTTGCTGTTCCACCCACACCTCCCATTGTGAATCTCTGTTTCCCTCCTACTTCCTCTTACCGGATCTACTCCTGTCCGCTGGGAGCTGAAATCCAATACCCATTTTGGCATAGATTTGAAATGGGTTAACCCGATGAAATTCTGTCTTCTTGTATTTTGTGGTTTCACCCGAGTTCATCTGTTTGTGTTTTGAATCATCCAAGATCCATGTCAGTGTACTTAGGATTGAAAAAACAAAACATGGTTTGCACTGCAAGCATTGTGGAGTTATTCATGCAATAGTGTTGCACTAAATCTTCTTTAACCCTCTGTGTGCCAGATGAACTGCTGCTGTATGTAATTTGTGTGTATGGATGGTGAAATAATTCACCAGTGGCATGTTCAGAGTTAAATATGAAACAAGATGGAATATGTCAACCAAGTCACAAGCAGTTAGTGAATTGAATTCAATCAATTCTTCTGTTACTACAAACCATGCTTGCATATATTTTAGTGACACTCCCAACTTTTAACTCTTTTATGTGTTAAGTTTGCGTTTTTTCAACAGAAATATCCATATGTCCCATACAGCTGGCTTTCTTCTACACAGGAAGGGTTAAAAATCTGTTTGCTTTCTTCTACACAGGAAGGGTTAAAAATCTGTTTCACACTCTTTTAGTGTGTTAGTAATCTGTTTTGTTCATGGGATTTCCATGGACGTTGACCACAACATGACTGCTGAATTTGCAACTTTATATTTGCAGCTTACCATTTGGTCTGTTCAGCCCACAGTGTCTGTGGAAGACAGGTGACGTCGTATTTCTCCTAGGCTGTAATACTCGGTAATGAATAACTTATTCACAGCAATATCAGGATATAATTGGAAGCTGCCTACTAAATGGGTGAACTTGTTCTTACTAATTATATGTCATTAAGTAGAGTGTTCCTCTAGACATTTCCATCCATGGCAGTGTCTTTACATTATTTTGTATAAAGGGTAAACACATAGAACTAAGAGAGGTTAACTAGATTACTCACAGCAGTGCTTTTCCTTACCCTGGCTATGGGTGTTGTCAAGGCAAATGTTACTTTGTCATCCATTAATGTCAAAAGCATAGGGACTTAGTGAGCCGCTACCCTATTGAATTTTGCGAGGCGATATAATTACCTGTGAGAGAAAACAGTACTCATTAGGTGTGATTAAAGGTCAGCACATGTAGTCACTCCGCCTCTTACACACTGGGCATGCTATGGTGGGCGTGAAGAGGTGTCATCGGTGGAAAGATGATTTAGTGCCGTCATTAGGGAGGGCCAGTCAGCGGTGTCTCGAGAGTGTTGGCATAAGGACAGATGCAGGCAGTGATAGAGCTCTAACGACCTCTGCGAGCATCTTCTGATGAGTTGACTACGTAGGCATGGACGGGCGTGGAGGCATTTGTCACGGGCCGGGTCAATAAGACGTGGCCCAGTAGACTCACATTCATTGACACTAATTGAAAACATACAGTCCCATGTACAGTCAATTTTGTCAGTTGAAGGTAAAGGATAGTACAGGAAAACCCATTTTAAACGACCACCAGTTAAGAATGACCACCTGCCTATGTAGACCACATTTCTGTTTCCCTTGGACAAAATGTTTCTCATTGAAAACTGTATCAGAGTAATCTGTACATAAAGACCACATTGCTTGTCTTCGTAGAACAGTTTTAATAGTTAGGTGTCACTTTAGTGGTAAAGATTATGAGACTCATTATAATTACAGGTACTTCTGACATGACCATAGAAGCATTCTTGCTGGTTTCCAGATTAAAGAAAGGACTCATGTTAAAGTGATGATGTGTGAGACATCAAAACGAACTTCAACCCTATGTATTGATATATGTACTTTAAACAGTTATAATGTACTACTGATGGATACACTATAAACATGTGTTTGTATAATGTAGACCTTTAAGTTTGTTATTGATGTATCATAAAAATCATTGGCTGCATGATGTCATCTTCAGAATATAACCTCAGTATCATGGACAAAAGATTCATTATGACCTTCCTAGTCATGACCTGTGCATGACATACAACCAACTCCTGTTGGTGGACCATGGTGTAATACTTCTTAGGTCACCAAGTAATCTTCATCAACTGCAATAATTAATTCCTCTAAGAGAAAATCCATGTTCATAGACATGAAAACAAGTTATGGAACATTGTGTTTTGCATCATGACGTCATGTGACACTTGAGTACAAGCCTTAAATTCATTATCACAAAAAAATATTCACACTAGTCACAATGTTTGTGGGGTGTGTGATTAAGTTGATTAAGATTATCTCAGAGAATTTAGAAATACAAGATTCTTTTGAATTGAACTGTTTAAAATGTATTGATGTGAAGTACACCTTTGTTATTTTTTATACTGTAATGTGCTAGTATTGCTGCTTAAATACTGATGTGTTTTTAATAAAAAAAAAAAACATATTGTGTATGTCATATGAATAACAAATTCTACAATGTCATTATTTCATTCATATGGTTCATGTTTTTCTTTTTATCTACTCCAATTTAGCTATGCCATGTCCAAGATGTTTGAGCATTTTGGTTGGGGGCGGTATGCCATGTTGTCTGACAGCGACAAGGTAACCCTGGAGGTGGTGAGTGACATGCAGTCGGTGCTAGATCAGGCAGGTATCGAGCTGCTGCTGAACATGAGGATGAATGTGGAGGAGCTCGACCACCAGACGGTGCGGGCTCACATGGGAGAGCTGCTGGCCCGGAATGCTAGGCTGGTGGTGGGATACTTCCCTGAGAATGTGGCCAGGCTACTGCTGTGTGAGGCCAAGAAACAGGTCAGACATATATTGATTGATGGGTGGATGGATGGATGGATGGATGAATTGATTGATTGATTAATTAATTGCTAGGCTGGTGTTATCCTCGCCCCCCTCCCTTCCCCTGGCCCTTTCCCCTTTCCCTTCCCCCACCTAAAAGAAATGCAACAGCTAGCTCCTACTTCATTGTCAGTGCATTCAGTGATTTAATTGTACACTGTCAGCTCAGATTATACTTAGAGAAACACATCATCACTACTTCTACTTAAATCACTATTTTCAATCAGTTGTATTGTGCTTTGACTTGCCAAACTCTGAATACTAATTTTTCAGTATCCAAATACAATTCCAGTATTGTCTTTCATATTGTTTAATTTCAAATCTTTTATACATATTTCCTTTTTATTGTAAGGATCAAATAGAGAGATTATCTTGTGTTTGCTCATTTGTTTTAATACTTGTTAAAGAATGAAGCATCAGAATAAGATATTTCTCTGTTTGTTGTCAGAGAATGACTGGTGCAGAAGGCTATTAATGGGCCTGATTGAATATTGTTGAGGTATATAAAGCATAACAATGAGCCTGTATTTCTGTGTTTGTTGTCAGGGAGTGACTGGTGAGGAAGGCTTCCAGTGGTTCCTGCCTGACTGGTATGCAGACGGCTGGTGGGATACAGACTACCACAACCAGGTGTCAGCTTCCTCCTACTCCCACACCGTCTTCTCCTCCCCCTGGTCCTTCAACATCTCCTGCAGCACAGCCGAGATGGCTGAGGCGGTCAGGGGGTACATCAGCCTCTCCAGGGCTTACATCACCAACTGGGATAAACCGGTTCCAAGCGGATCAACGGTCGAAGCCTGGATCAACCAGTATAACTCTCTCATTGAGAAAGAGGTGCATGATTTATAGATTTCCTTTTCGTTAGATTCATACACATTAACAAAATCCATATGTTCACTCAATTATTGTGCACAGTCAAAACCACTTACTGGGTCTAACCGGTTCCAAGCGGATCAACAGTCGTAGCCTGGATCAACCAGTATAACTCTCATTGAGAAAGAGGTGCATGATTTATAGATTTCCTTTCCATTAGATTCATACACATTAACAAAATCCATATGTTTACTCAATTATTGTGCACAGTCAAAACCACTTACTGGGTCTAACCGGTTCCAAGTGGATCAACAGTTGAAGCCTGGATCAATCAGTATAACTCTCTCATGGAGAAAGAGGTGCATGATTTATAGATTTCCTTTTCACTACATTTACATTGTAACCTGCTCTAGTGATGACCTGTATAGAGAGTCCACCTGTACATGAAGACCACATTTTTTGTTCCCTTGAACGATGTTTCTCATCAAAACAAGAAACCCCGACATAAGGACCGCATTTCTAAATTCCCTTGAGCAGTCTTTGTATACAGGTATCACTGTATTATATACATGAGGAAAATCCATTTGCTTTTCCAAATTATTATGAATTCAAACTCACTGTAAGAAGCACCTGGATAGATCATCCATGTGCTCATAATGGGCACTTAATTCCTCCATCCCCTTAACTGATAAGATTGTACCTTGAAAAGTGTAACCTGGCAGGAATACTGTCTGATCCATCACTTGTGATGGGCAGTTCAGATGACAAAAGTTTAGACATGGCTAAGTCTACAACTTATATTACTGCATATCAAAAAAGTGTTAAGTAGACTAACGATTTAACGAGGTACACCTTCAGGTTTGGCCTGAATAGGTATGAGCAGGATTAGTCGTATCGTTCATACACCATAATATCGTAATATTGCTTTATTTTGGTTACGGTGGGTGGACTCAGGATGAACATGTGATGACGAATATTCCGCTTTGCAATCACGTGCCAGTGCGTGATGCGCAAGCCACAACATTCTTTGCTATTTTGCGGACGCAGTTTATAAGATTCACTTACCACAATATTGCGTGAAATTCCTTTGGTCTTAGCTGGAAAAAAGGAAGAAGCAAATACCCCATAATCTGAGTGACTCCCGTTCATATATGCAGCTGTTGGAAAGGTACCGTCAAAATTGCCGCAAATGTTGTGCTTTAATTTGCGGATCGATGGCATATACGAACAGGGCTACTGTCATTTCTTCATGATGATGTCTTATTTGACACCGAGAAGTGGCAATGTACAATCTCTCAAAGCATAGAAATATATTACTCACTTTTTATCTGAAAATAGGTATGCCACAAATGCATCTCAATAAGATGTAGTGAATGCTATTTGACTCACAGCATTTCTGCAACAGTCTACACCACAGAAATTGTTCCGAGCTTTGTATTAACATAAAATGGCCAAAGTATGATTGAGTCAGCAGGCAGATGTCAAATTGAATCAAGATTTAGTCAGATAACCTGTCCGTATCTACCATTGTTGGGTGAAGGTATGAGGTTCATGAGTAGGATATGGGCAATCAAGCTTGCAATGTGTTTGCCAAGGTGAACCAGGAATAGATGGAGCAGTGCGATTGTTGAGAGAGGAACACAGAATGAAATACAATGGACTTGGATGGGGCTACTTCAAACTTGATGGAGAGATGATTTAAGGAGTTTACAATTTAGGAGTGATCATCCTTTAGAGTGATTTTACAAAAACAGCATGTGATTTTTTTTTTAGCTGTTATAAATCATGTGTGATTATCTGTTACCCTGTTACCCCAAATGATAGAAATGAAACCTGCATATTACTTAACCATATTGCAGTGATGATTGTGCTCTCATGCTTCATGCATTATTATGGCATCATTTCATTGATTCACAATATTGGCCAGAAATAGATATGGGTGTGTAAAACTTCTTTCAGGTATTGATATAGTTTGCTCAGATTTATTGTCTAGCAGCACCTAAAATTAGTTTGTTCTAGCTTCCTTGTATCAATTGTTTTTTTTTTTTTACACAGTTACAGATTGATTATCTTAATGATTGCCCATCTGGTTAGAGGATGCAGCTATATTTCTTATGGTGAATTGTCATTTCCTTAAAAGATAATTTAATGATATTTTCATCTTAAAATCTTTTTATCTGGACGTCTGCAGCATATCTAATAATTATTCCATTCTCTAGACATTTCTTGAACATGTATGGAATCAAACAAGCATTTAACCACAACTGCTACCTGCCCATATTTCTCCTTTGAACGGTTTTCACGTCGGAAGCCAATTAATCAAAGTTTGATGAAACCTAGTGCATTGGTCCAGAAGTCAGGCACATGTGGAATGTTGTGAGCATGTGAGCCCAATCAGAACAGGTTGTGTCAGTTCCAAAGACATCCATTGGTTGGGGTATATGATACAGCAATATTTTGTGCTCCTACCAATCTTTAGTACTTTTACTGGGGTTGTGTCAGTGTTCATGTTATTCTTGTCTGCCATTTGTCCTACAGGGCCGCCGTCCGTCCAGCTATGCGGCCTATGCCTACGATGCAGTGTGGGCCTATGCGTATGCTCTGGATAAACTCCTGGTCAACGATCCATCGGGTCTCGACACTCTGTCCTCGCAGCAGACTGTCAGGTATGTCATCTTATGTCACCTCCCTATTTTAACTGATTGAAATAAACAAATCGTTTCCAGGAATTAAACGTTCCACAGTAGTGTGAATGGCCTTGAATAACATATCACTTTCCCACTTTAAGAAGTCATCTTTAATCACAGTCACTGGATGCCGGGCACTGTGCGAGGATGCCCTTGAATAACGTTTCACATTTCAACTTTAAAAAGGTTTTGATCACAGTCACTGGTTGTTAGGCTGTGTGCCTGGATGCCCTCTCCCTCCGTTGATGAGTGTGTGAAGTAATGAAGCTAGGCTGGTAATGGTGTCTGTCAGTGTTGCTAATGAGGAGGAGCAAACCCCTGTGTAAGCTGAGACTTCCCCTCTGGATATGTGGGACTATTCTAATAGACCTTGAGGTAACCTTGACATTCAGCCGACGGCCATTGATCCGATCCTGCCAGACCCAGACATCTAGAGCTACATAGCCTCCCCCCTCCCCCGTCCCCCCTCCCTGTTGTCTCTCGTCTATCAACCCCCACCCCCAGGGCCTCCCAAGAGGGGGACGTGGATGTCGCCAGGTCTCTGTCATCGTAGTGTCTCAGCAGTGCTCTAATTATCTGCTGAGAGTGCATCACGCAGGCCCCAGCCTCGCCTCATCTGCCCTGCCTGGTCTGCTGGGGTCCCCAGCCGGCCAAGACCGCAGCCTGGCACCCATTACTGCCAGGCAGGGCGTACATGTGTGTTCCGACCGCCGCGGGGAGCAGATGATGTACAGCGTCTTAAAAAATTAGAGAAACCCTGCTCCGGGAGTCTTGGGGGACGGGTTATTTACTGCTCTCTTGTTGGTGTAAATGTTTCACTTTGCTTGATGTTGATTGGTGTAGAGCCTCATCTTTTGACGGTAGGCACTTTCAGACTGCCAACAGTTCTCAGAAAGTTGCTTCTGGTAAGTTGTGATGGTATTGTCTACACTGCACTCAAACATCTTCTGCGGGAATTCAGATGATGTACAGCATCTTAAAAGATTTTTAAAAAAACCCTGCTCCCTGAGTCTTGGAAGACGGGTTATTTACTGCTCTCTTGTTGGTATGAATGTTGCAGGCACTTTCAGACTGCCAACACTTCTTGAAAAGTTGCTTCTGGTAAGTTGTGATATCATCTACACTACAATCAAACTTCTACCAAGATTGAGGGGAGCAGATGTCCTTTTGGTCTTGATTGTGTATGCACCAAAATAATGGTTAAGTTAGAAGTGGTTTTAGTCATGTGACAAACTCTTTCCCCACCCTAGAAATGTTTGATATCCAAGAAATCTTGTGTTTATGTGTGGTTTAAAGTGACATGCAAAGTTGCTGACAGTCTTCTGACTGGTAACATATCAACAAGACTGATTTGATAATGCTCCAAATGTTTTGTCTTTGACATTTAGCAAATAGAGCAAATTAGGAAATCAATTTATAAGTTGTTGCTGATCAATACAATTTCCATTGATGCTGAGCTTTACTAGGGGAGCTGAAATGGGAAAGGAAGATATTTCTATAGGATTCATATGCTTACTCAGTGTACAAAGCTTCAGTACATTTTTATACCAATAATGCACACAAATTTGAGAATAGGAGATTTCATGAGGGTTAATGTTTGTTTTGTACATGTGTATTTCTCTCAAATTGCTGAGCCATTGACATGTACCATATCTTGATGTGTTTCTGCTCTCCAAAGTATTCATGTCACTTCAGAACAAATTTGTCCTACTTTTGTTTGATGTTTCCTGCTCCCCATGGTTAGAAATACACACTCAAGGGTTTTCACTAACTGTTATTGTGTCTTGCACGATAATATGACTGGAGGTTCTTGTGAAATCTTTGCACGATCTACGTACCTGACGATGCTCTGTCGCTGATTAACTGTTCCTGTGTCAAACTGTCACTGACCTTGGGCTGGCAATAGGCGGTTTTCTCGCTAAACAAACCTGGTTTCCTGAGTGAGTATTCACACTTTTTGTCCGTCTTGAGAGTGCAAGGCTTACAGTTAGCTCATGTGAAGGCATCTTGCATAGTCCCTCAGAAAACAGCCCTGCAAGCCCTGATGGGAGTTTATTGTTTGTGGTTCAGTTCTATGTTACCATATGCCTGGATGACATGTGCATTCATTGAACCTCTGGAATCTGTTGGACTTGTAATGGAACTTCGTTGCGTCTCAAAGAAAATAGGCTAGCCCTGACGGGAGTATATCTTGCGTTGTTCTGTTATGTTTTATCATTTGTCTGGCTGACGTGTGCATTAATCATAGAGGATCTGAACTCTGCAATCTCTTGCACTTGTAATGAGACTTCCCAGTGTCATTGATGCATGTATCTTGTTGAACTGACAGTGCTTTATGATTTGTGTGAGGAAGCTGTGACAAGAGACAGTTTGTCAATGTGTCCATTTGGAAATGGTGGACATTGAGTTTTATGTATTTCAGCTCATGGAGTTTTCATATGGTATGTGGAATGAAAATGTACTATTGAGAAGCAAACTATCAAGGTAGTGTGTGTTGCTGTTAGATATATCTCTACTGTGTGAGCTTGTTTTTGCAACTTTCACAAATCAATCAAAGGTTGTGAATTTATGAACACACAAATATTGCCACATGATATTGACTGCATTTGTGGTGCAAAAACATTCACGTTATCATCCTCCTGCTCATGTGTCAAGATAGCATACATGTACGTACACTCCAAAGGTGGATGTATGTTTTTGTTCCCAGTCTAGTCGCCTGTGTATACAGTGCAGAACAAAGTAGCAGGCAAGAGATGTCATTGGGCAGTGTACATGGAACTTGCCAGAGTGTTGATTACGAAACACAGCAACCCACAAAAAGACCTTGTCATGCAAGACAATATCTGTACACACAATATTGGCTTATACACGTTGTGTGATTGTAAAGACTTTTGAAGTGTAATAGAGCATACAAACATGTACATCTTGATGTTGTATGGAATTACAGCACAACAGAATTAAGCAAAAATATACTACTGCATCAGGAAGGTATATGTGTAATATTGTTAAGTCGATGATCGTTGCATATTATCATTCCGTAAATGGGCAACTATATTTGAACTTATATGAATGTATCATCTGGGTGCTTGATTGGTATGGACCAGAATTCTCTCTGTATAATCAAACATGCTGTAACAACCATCTATGATATGTAACCTGTACATAAAGACCACATCTGTTGTTTATCTTGTCAACTATTTCTCATTGAAATCTGTATTAGATTGACTTCTACATAAAGATCACCTGCTCATTATTTGTTCATCTTCCTTTAACAATATTTCTCATGACAAAAAGACTGCATTTCTTGTCTTCCTGGTGCAGGACATACCTGAGGCATCTGAGTAACACATCGTTCAGTGGCGTGACAGGAGAGGTGCAGTTCTTAAATCAGGACAGGAGAGGCCCAGTGACCATCCACCAGCACTACCCACCAGCCTCCACGGTGAGTGATATGGCCGGCGCCCTCGTTTGACACTTCTTACTATCCTACTATCATGTCCTTACCCAGAGTGCATTGATAGGACCTCACTTTTCACTAAAGGCTACCACAGGCTTCACAATCCGACCAATCATACGACTGTGCGACTGGCTGAGTCGCAGAAGCTGGGCCATGTGGCATAGATTTTCTATTATTGTAACTTACTATGACTAGTCACATGACTGATGGCCTATATGTAGTCCTGATTATGGATGCTGTACAGAAGGGATGATCTGGCGGTCAGCTCAGTCTAGTAACTTTCTATGACAGGTACATTTCTAGCTCCTAAACATAGACACCTGAATCAGGTTTGGTCACCTAAGTATGATAATTTCACTTTGCCTCATCAGTCTCATATGTCTCCTGTCATCAGTAGTTCTATCATATGATGGAGAATGCTGGGCTTGGATAATGCGGTGGTTATTGGATGATGTGAAATTTTCTGGAAAATTGGATTCCTCTGTATGTTTGCGTGGGTGTGTTATGTGTATATTTGATATCCTGTTTTCCATGGCATGCCTTGAGGAATGTTGCGGGTAGTTGCTGGGGACGTTTGTTTGTCTGGTAGATGAGCAGGTGACACGGCCCATTACCTGACTGCCTGCCTGCCATGGCATTAGGCCAGGCTCCTTGTACATACCACCTCCAGCTGGACAGGATACGCCAGCTCTGGGCCTGTTGTATAAAGAGTTACGTTTGACTTGGAATCGATTGCAAATCTAATGCCCTATCTCCCATATGTACAGAGTTCATTCAATATCAATGACAAGTCAAATTGCAATCAATCATGATATTTTATAAAGCAGGGCCCTAATTTGTGACAAATCTTGTTATATAGTATGCTCATTTGCTCATACTGTGTTCTGGTGGAAGACAATGAGAAGGAGATGGAGGAGAAAAAAAGAGAACAGGAAGAATTTCTAACTGTGGGGAGCAAAAGCTGAATTTATGCTGCTTGTGATGTCATATATGTCAACTATGTTGCATGCAGGGCATGAAGCTGAATGGCAGGATAAAGACTACAAAATTAAAACTGAAGATAGATAAACATCATTGATATGTTAGGAGTAGGTTCATTTCCATTCTCCTCTCTCTCTCTTTCTCTCTCTCTTTCTCTTTCTTTCTCTCTCTCTTTCTCTCTCTTTCTCTCTCTCTCTCTCTCTCTCTCTCTCTCTCTCTCCCCTCTCTCTCTTTCTCTCTCTCTTTCTCTCTCTCTCTCTCTCTCTCTCTCTCTCTCTCTCATTCTCGTTATTTCTTTTTCTTTTGTTTTCAATTCTCTTTCTGACATTTTCTAAATGTTTTTTTTTTCTCACTCTTTCTAGATATTTATGTTTTTATACTGTTATCACCTATGTTCTTGTTGTGTGTTGTATTTTCTCTTTCTTCTATTTGCCTTTTCCCCCATACTCTCTCTATCTCCTCTTCCCTATTTCTTTCTCATATATTATCTGTATGTCACATTTTTTCACTCTTCCTTATCTCTTCCCTCTGTTCTTCTTTTCCCCATTACCCCCTCTCTCGCTCTCTTCCCTGCCTCTTTCATGTGCATCATTGTTGTATCATCCCATTGTTTCTCTCTCCCTCTCTCTCTCTCTCCTCTTACCTATCTCTCTCTCATGCATCATGCTCACATCACCCCATAGCTAGGATGACGCTGCCCATGAATCGACAAACTGTCCTTCTCCAGTAGCTTGTTCCTCCTCTCCCAAGGTCACGTCGGAGTGACGGCTCCCTCGGGGCCAGCTTTGATCGGAACTGTCAATTTGAAATGTGAACTTCATAAACCTGCTGGATTTTCCTATTGTCTGTCAATCAATCGATGCGTTACCTCACAAATAGCTCGGGTGTGTTAGGGAGAGGGAAGCGGATCTTGGCACTCACTTACCATCTTCCATGCTTTGCACTCTATGCACCTATCGATATAAACCTCACTCTTCACTCTGTGGTCAAAGCTGGTATCCTGTATCATGTTACAGATCCTATCTTCAGATATACAATTATTTCATGATATCAGGAGTTGATATCATATATTTATGCAACTTGTATGCCCACGTGGGTTCCTGCTGACTAGATTCTACCAGTATTTTGAAGAGTAATTTCTTTCTAGTGTGCTGAGCTTTCAATCTTCCTAAACTAATAAGGAGAATCATAGTTTCATGTCAGTTTATCATCAATTCAAACAAACATTTAAACATCCTGGAAAATTCTCAAGATGGTGTGATGTATCAAGCTAGAAACAGTGAACAGGTTTTGCTTCATGTGTGGCTGTGCAGCATGCACGTAAACAGGGGCTGGTCTGGGCCTGTGCGGAGCGGTGTGGAATTAAAAACAGCCCCCTCGCCCTGCCTATGAGGGGAAGCGATTGATGGGGAGCTCCGCAGCCTGTGTCTATGGAGGACACGTCAACCCCCATCAACCTCTCAGCAAACCGACTGGTCATAATTGGATGCGAAATGTGTCACTATTGATTTGGGGAATGTTCCCAAAAAGGCTGTAGAGTTTGTCTGGAATGAAGCACAGCTGGTGCCCGTGTGTTAATCCGTCAGTATCAGGTGTTATTGGGTGTCGGTGACAGTGCTAATCCCTTTGTCAGTGGGCTCAGCTTCATCTGGTATTCCTGGCCCCCCCTGGTCCTTCTGTACTTTCCCCCCTATAGGCTAATGCGGGAGGGGGGGAGGGGGGGGAGGGGGCGGTTGGAATCATGAATGTGCCATGCGATTAAAGTCTGATTGGCAGGTTGGTTGCTAGGTGCTAACCCCACACCATGTGGGTATCATTTCCCTTTCTAAATCTCCCATTCTCTGTTCTGTCTTTCTTTGCTATGGGCTACCTGTCATAACTTGCACAAAAAGCCGTAAATATTGGTCAATCATCACCTTGCCACTTGAATCCAGCGAGCATAATTTATTATGATTGTCAGAGCAAACATGAGGATCCCGGAGATTTCCAACCCCACATGAGTCATGCGATCATTCATATCTTGGATCAGATTTGAAACAAACCCTTAATTTGTGGTCAAAATTAATCATTTAAGGATCGAAGATTTATTGCATTGCACAAAGTAATGTCTTTATCACATGTGCATGAGGAATCTTTGTAAAATATTTAAGGATTCAAATTTGCATTGTGAGCAAAAAATGACCCAATATCATGTCACACTACTAACTTTCTATGAAACATTTGATGCATTGCTTTCTCTGACATAAGACTCCTAAACAAGCATTTACATAATCTGAACATATCTAAATATAACTGTGCTCATTAGACTAAGAAATATGAAATATGCATACTACTATGTAGATGAATATGTGATTTATATCAATTTAGAACTGGAATATTAATGATGGAATTCCATAATATTTTAACTGCATTATATATGTGGCAGTGGATGCAGTTTCCCACCCATAGTATACTCAACTACCATTGAGCATAAGTTAACATGGAAAACCAAGGGTTGATGTAGAAATTAATTTGTGTAGGCAGATTGTGCTTCTTTGGAGATAATTGACTTATAGCGTATTTCCTATCATCTGTGACGTTTGTCACCTTGACGATTAAACCTGATCTGGTCTGACTGGTCATGGCTTGCTCCAAACCAGACAGTAACAGATAGCCCGGGCTGTATGGTGCATTCAGTCAAGGAGTGTGATGGAGAGAAAGGGGATGGTGTAGCCATGATGTCATTATGTTTGGTGCATGGTGGCGTCACAAATGCAGTTGTTGTTGTGGTGGTAGATCATTATTTTCAGTTGAACTCGTTAAGGGAAAGTACCGATAGTCTGAAGAGGGAACCTTGCCAAGTGATTAGGATTTTATAGGTTTTTTTTGTTTAATTATTGTTCATAGTTTAGCAGCCCTTAAAAATGTGTTTAATGCATATTAAAAGTTTTAAAAAAAAATTAAGATGTTTATAAATGTTGGGAATGTCATATCAAATAATATTGAAAGAGCATGCCTTGATTGAATTTACAACATATTATCAATTAATGACTTTGGTTTGAAAGCTATAATTCAATCTTTAAAGTAATTATTGTGCACTTTTGAATATCTTGTCAATGATGTATGAGTGTAAATCTCAGAACACAGTATATAGATTCATTGATTTTGAACATGGAATGTAACATTATCTATTCTTTGGGGGAAAAAAATAATGATAAAGATGTAATGAAAAGTAGAGATAGTATGTGTGTGATGTGTAGTATTTAAAGTATGAATATACATTTTCACTCAGCTTTAATTTTATATCTTTAAAACTGATTTGATATCTTTTTTTAAAGTGGTGCATGATTGATATTAACATCAATTTACATCTGCATTAGAATTTATTGTGGCAATTAAAGTAGAAACAAACAATTGGGAGGTAAATGGTTGGTTAGATGTTCAAAACGCCCACCCCCTTGCCATGCCAAGTCAGCTAAAGTGCATGGACCTCTGTGAGGGAGTAGGAACACAGGTTGAACTAGCGGTGAGTGCCTGGAAGGACTGTTCATACGCGTGCTTCATGAAACGATTCATACATGCCCAGGCTGCTCAAGATGTATGTTTGAAGGCTGATGGTACTAATAGCTGGAGTGACCACCTCTATAGATAGACCACCTGCTTATAAAGACCACCTCTTGTATTTCCCTAGCTGAAAAAATAGTTCTCATTGAAACCTTCCTTTTAGTAACCTGGACATAAAGACCACACTTATGTCTCATTTGAGTGGTCTTTACATACAATTATCAATGTATTACTTGACTGTTTGAGTGTCATGTGTGATTTTTTCACAAGTAATACATACAATTCTCATGGAGCAAGTGTTAATCTAGCACACAGAGGGTTAAGGAGATATTTCAAGCAAGGGACAGTATAGTACGTCATACATCGATCATGCTTGTTTGGTGTTGAGAGTGCTGCAGAGAACATACTGAATAGTGGGATGTGAACGAAGTGTTTGTTTGGTGGATCCATGGGATTGCCTTGTCCCTGGCACATTGTCAAATAGATGTAACCTATACCTGGCCAGCCTGTTGTTTCCTTGAAGTATTCTCATGTGTAGAATCATCCCATCGTGAATCCCAAGCAATCCTATACAAGACTTGGCCATAACATCCTATGCTTCAACCTCTGTTGGCACGATATCTCTCTTCAGTTTTCATCATAAATAATTTGCAGTTTGTCTCACTCCAACTTGCAGTTCCTTTTAGTTTGTAGATATCTTTATCGTAGCATTCACTTTCTTGACAGATGATTGAATATGTAATAAATTTTCCAGTCTTGCAATTCATTCTAGTCAAGGAATTGTGACTATGTACCTGCACAAAAACATGATTTTAAATGATTAGAAATGTTTTTAAAACCATGCTTTGATCATATCTAAAGGGGCACATGATTAAATATGTAATGAATCTTCCACGATTGCAACACTGTTCAAGGAGTTGTACTATTTTCAAGAAACCATGACTATAGAGATGATCAGACATGTTTTAGAAACTATGCTTTGATGGTGTCTGAAAGGTCCTTAGGCTTGCAGTGACCGCTGGTCTTCCTCATGCCTATCAAGTGGCCGCCTGGGTCTCTGTCACAAGAAATGAAACCAAACATTATCTCTCGCCATCACCTCAACCAACCCAAATGAGCATGGATTGGCTCAAACCCTCCTCATAAATCCCCATGGCAACCTTGCGTCTCTCCCGAGAGGGGGTGGAAGGAAGGAAGAGGGCCGATACCCCAAGATCAAGACGGCTTTACCATAGTGTGCTGGTTCCTGAATGCCGCTACATGACCAGCAGGTTTGGGGCGAGGCATATTGTGAACGTTCAATTACCCCTCGGTGAAAGCTGCTCGTAATTAATGACTTACTCTCAAACCTGTATGAGGAGACATCTCATGGTAGACACAAAGAGTGATTCTTCTCACTCTGGGACTGTAATCACATGTACTATTGTGTAGGATACTGATGGTATAAGACCTATCTATGAAGGGAGTCACTGTCAAACACCAGTGCATCTGGTACTCTCTGCTGTTCAGTAATGTATGTTATTTCAGACCTGATATACTTGAGAACATCTGCATCCTGCAGTAAAACCTCAAATTTTTATACTTTTTTTTTTCTTTAATTATCATAAATTATTTCTTTGGCATTACTTTTCATCAATATTTTTCAAAAAAAGAGTTTTGTTGTAAAATTGTTATTACTTCCATCATAGATCAATCACTATGTGATTGACAGTCATCTTTTTTGTGAACTCAGTTTTCCATTTTTATTAAGGAAAAACAGTTGTAAAAACCTTAAAATTATAAGAAAAATCTGTGATGAAAATACTTCAGTTTAGCACTCTATTCATCAAAATTGAAATGAAATAATCAGATGCAGCGTACCTGTAAATTACAAGCGTGCTGCGCATACCTGATAACACAGTTTATGCACTCCCAGTGGGTTTTTGATTCCGTTGATTGTCACGCATTGGTTCTTCTATTGAGACACCTCCTTGTTCCAATCATCTCCCTATTAGGAATATTGTCCATCTTGTGTAATTGAACAGTTATAAGCTAGCTAGTACCCTGAGGCGGTACACGTCTGCCTGCGCACGGTGACCATGTGCAGCCTACGGGTATCCCAGCATGCATCAGAGAGTGGGTTTGGCTGGCTCCTGACTCACACTGACTCATCTGTTGTGTTTCACATCAGCCTCTCTCCCGAGCCCTGTCCCTCTATTGGCCGCCCCGACTCTCGACTCCTGGCTCTCGACTCCCGGCTCTCGTCTGCGGGCTCTTGACTAGTTTTGATGGGAGGGCTTGTTTCATGGCCGGGCTCTCACACATCAACGCTAATCCCCTCGATATCCTGGAATGACTGACGATTTTTAGCGAATGTGAGGTTTTTTGGTTTCATTCTCTTGTGCTCCGGCCCGGCCTGCAAATCATTTTAGATTAAGAATTATATTTTAGGGTGAGGACTGGCAGAAATGACTTGTTTCATATCGAAGGAGACTGCATTATGGAGCAGAATTCAACCTGCTTTACATAAACCCGTTCTTGTCACCATGAATTGTCCTGCATGCTTTAAATCTGTAAGACCGGTTGTCACATTATGACACCATAATAATAAATTATTGCAGAAGAAAAGAAACCAGCCTTTGGGAAAATACTGAAAAACAACTGGAAGTGTGTTGAGGGTAAAGAGAGGGACATAGACAAAAACAGGCGTACCGAGATACTAACAGATGGTGAGGGGATGAAGAAAAAGAAGAGGAGACAGTCAAAAAGAAGGAGAGAGATGGAGAGTAAAAAAAAGGGGGTGGAGTGAGGGGAGAAGGGGATTTTCTTCAAGCATTAGAGTTAAAGTGACATAAATCACAAACAAAATATATTTATATGTCACTGTTTTAACCCTCTCGATACCAAGCCAGGAAAAGCCTGTTGACTTCATACACACTTCATGCACCTATGGTACTGAGGGGGCTCATCTCAAAATTGTGTGCAGGCAGAGGAATAGATTCGTGAGGTAAAGCAGGAGTTGGCATGGTTACAGCTAGCAAGGGAATATGATCATATTACCTTCTTGGTCAAAGTGAACAAATGAAAACAAAGTTCAGCTTGATGAGGAAGTATAATCGCACGCTACAAGATTCTAGGAAGCAACACTTAATGGTCCGAGAGTACGAGGAGCCGGAAACTCCACCGCTGTTTGATCACATCATGAAGTCCACATCGATCATGTCTTTTCTTCTGGAGCTGTTTTATGGATGGGTTTGTCATTTACTGGAGGTCCCTGTGCTGGGGCTTGCTTTCATCAGGAGCTGTGCTATAAATGTCAGGAGTTCTGAAGGCACCCTTGATATATAGGAGCCAGGATCAGGGGCACACAGCTGGGTTCTTGCAAGCAGGGAAGGCGGGCGGGCAAAGTCAAACCAGTACATATGTACATTTGAGTTATTAGATCGTGGCTCAGTTGGAGTAAGTTTAGAGACAGAAGTCATCAAACTTGACATGGATCAGTAGTATTTCCTAATCATAATATGAAATCTCATAGTTATATAACCCCACAAACCTTTCTTAGTAAAGGTGCAAAACTATACTTGCATGCTTACTCAATTTGAAACACCCAGTTTTGTAACAACCATTCATATACTGAATTGCATCGATCAGCTCAGTGCAATGCAGAGAGCTGTGATGTGCACTACTGCAGTCGTAAGTCTCAAGGCTATGGGATCCATTTAGTTTTGGACAAAACGTCAAAAACTCCACTTAAAATATATATTGAAATATCAGTATAATTCCGCTCAAAGTCAGTTTCCACTTCTAATATCGTAAGGGAAGCTGTATTCATATTTGTTGAGGTATTTACCCAATTTCATTTTTTTTTACCTGCAGAAGAGCTGTCCTACCTTAACAACATGGTCATATAATGCACAAGTGGTTGGCTCAAAGCCAGTCATGTGACACAATAATGTTTTTCAATGTTAAGTGAGTGAAGAAAAACCTGCCCAAACTCCTTTTGAGCTAATATGAAAGGGTGTGCGTGATAACCCTGAGGTAAAATCAAGTACAATTACAACAAAGTCTGTCTTCCAAATTGTTCACACATTTCTAACTACATTTGCTAATTTGTAGCATTGGAATGGTTTTATTGGACAATGTTTACATGACTGTTGCTCAGCAGTGAAATCAATCTAAACCAGGGTGCCAGTTAACACTTGATGAGCCATTTGTTGATATTAATATGCAGAAATCCCATAGAGTAGCAGGTTGACTGTCCCACGAAGGGTTAATGCTTGATAAAAAGGTGAGGCCAAACCCCAGCCAGAGCTAGGGGTGAGGGAGGTGGGGGGGAGGGGGTAGGGGGCATGCTAGCACACCTCTTCTCTCATGTGGATTGAAGTTACATTTATATCAACATTTACATTTACATTTATATTTTATAGACAGGTATTTAATCATTTTAATTTATTGTTATTGAAACTCAGATCACAGTGTATAGCAATTACTCTTTTTAAATACCTGCAAGAATTATCTAAAGAAAACATTTTATGCAAACATGAGGGATGTTATGGATTGTATTATAAGATTCATACATTGAAACCTGCTTCATACATTAGCTACTACTGCTGTCTGTCGATAAGGACATTTTGTGTTTCCCTTCATTGGAAAATGTTTATCAAGGACATGGAAACCTGCATGTATGATGTGCCATGTACATAAAGACCACCCGCTCATAAAGGCCGTATTTCTTGTCTTTCTTGAGTGTTCTAATAGAGGTTTCACCGCTCTAGAAGGGAGGAGTATCATGTATCATTTAGATTCAGAATATAACTCCTTTTTTTTCATTGCACATACTCACAGCCTGAATTGATAAGTGCTGCGTAGAAAAATAGGCTTGTGTCTCATGTCATAAAAAGTCAGAAAATTCAAAATCATGACTGTATTTTTAAATCTCATTTGTGGTTTGAAAGCTTGCAGACTAATGACGGGGTGATATGAAGTACTGTATAATGTGTCGAGCAGTCTTCTCAACATCATCACACAGCTTTTGCTCTTGCCTTTCTCTTTTTCCTGTGTGTATGTAAAAGCCATGGCAAGCAGAAGAATTTATTTTGTCATATGTCGGAAAAGAAGTAATTTGTGTTCCAGATAAATTTGTGGGCGTGTGTTTTTTTTTTAGATATGATCCATTTGCATGACTATAGAATATCGAACACCTACTTTCACTTTCGTAAGCTTCATTGTTTCTCTTCATACTCTGGATGTAACCTTGCCTTGAGTGCCTGTGCCAAGACCTGTACAGCCAGTCAAGTATCCCATGTGGAGATGAGAGGAAATCAAATCTCAGAATTTATTTTGTAGAGTGAAAGTATGTTAACCAGACAGTTAGTGTGTTGTGGTTAAACAGCGATTGGTTGATAGGAAGGAAGAAATCAGATTATGTTGAAACTCTATGCTAGGAGAACTTTTGTTAAAATGTATAAATATGTGTAAAGAAATTGTGGTTGCATTGTCCATGCATTGCCCTTCTCACCCCGATCCTCCCCCCTTCCTCTGACCCCCCCCCCCCCCCCCCCCCACTCCACCCCCAGGTCCAACCTCTCCTTGTCCCGGTCTCCTCCCTAGCCCCAGCCCCCAGCCCCTAGCTTTAAACCCCCATTCCTCAGCCTCCCCAAGCCCTGCACCCCCAGCCACCTCCCCCAAGCCCTGTACCCTCATCCCCCCCTCCCCCTAGCCCCAGTCACCCCTCGCCTCCGGCCCCTATAGCTCTTATAGCCCCATTCCTTAGCCTCCCCCAGCCCCTAGCCCCCCTCAACCCCTTCCAACCCCCTCCATCCCCCACTCCTCCCCCAGCCTTCCCTCTGGCCCCTAGCCTGGATCCCCTAGCCTGGATCCCCTTGCCCCAGCCCATGTTAGGCCCAAGCCTCTATGGGCTACATAAGGAAGTATGTGCAGCTGTGTGTACACTGCTACACTAATGTGTTTCACCATGTGACATTCTCTCACACACATACATACATACATACATGTACATACATGCATACAGTCGACCTACTGTAACTTCCAGACTCCGCTTAGGAAACTCAGAACAGTCACGCTTTATTTCCGTTATGTTATTTCCTTTAATTCAAACCATGTTATGCATCATTTTCTTGGCGTATGGATTTATCATCCATTGTTAGAAAGAAATCAATACCCAAATGCGTAATTGGGCCCTGCAGTTAAGCATTACCCATCTCCCTCCCTTCTCGCTCTCCCTCTGCACCCCACCTACCTGTACTCAATGAAAGTCAAGAACAAGGTGTCTAAATAAAAACGTACCAACTTATAATATGCCCCGTTTTCATTTGTTTCATATCTCTTCATCTCCCTCCCTCTATCTCTTTCTTTTGATCTGTCTTTCGTGTTTCTCTCTCTCTCTCTCTCTCTCTCTCTCTCTCTCTCTCTCTTTCTCTCTGCTCTTCTCTTTCCATTCCCTTTGCCTATATTGCCATTCTGCTGTACAGATTATTGGAAGCTACTTGCCTGACATGGCGACAGAGGATGAAGGCTCCTTGACGGTGAACACATCAGGCATCCTCTGGGCTTCGGGCAGCCAGCCTGTAGATGGCGCTAATGGTGAGTCGAAAGTGGGACGTCAGCAAGGCTTTCTGTAATTCTCCTCAATGCAAATAACTCTGCTATATCACAGTACGTTCCCTTTCACTTTAGCCGAATTTGATGAACTACCTTAATACTTATTTTGTATTTTAATTTGGTTAGCATAATGCTTATGCTCTGCATTGTGAACTTTTATTGGCACAACTCGACTGAAATCGTACAAAAACCATTGGGAGCCACCATGAAAAAAAAAAAACTGTGGACAGTGCAGCTATTGTCAGCCCGGAGCATCTTAGGAATGGATATTATTTTGTGTATTTGCCATTTTACAATCATCGACTTCATCATTCTTGTAATCTTTAAGAGTTGGACTGTAAGATCTGAAAACAGTATGTTTGATGTTAAATAGTGGATGAAAAGCATTATACAGCAAAAACTGCTTCAGTGACCACTTTTATAATTATGAAGGTCACTCCCTGAAACAAGATTTTTCAGTGAAACCTGAATTAGGTTCAGATGACGTATAGGTAGCCTTATTTACCTGGACTTCTTAAACCGCTTTTATCCCTCAGGTCCGACATGTATGGTGGAAGGTTTGCGGCAGGCGCTTGGTTCAGACTGCAGGACGGCCATCGCTCTCATGAACACCATCCTCCTCCTCGTTATCCTCATCACCACCATTGTCCTGGCCGTCTTCATCAAGAGGAGGTAAGCTCGCTCAAATCTCACTTTTCCTTCACCGCTCCAGGTCATCCACATTACAATTATCCATTTCTCAGTCCTGTTTCCGGAGATGAAGGCATTCATGGTGTGCCACAAATCTCTGTTCCTAGCCTTCTGGATCAGCTCCACCTCCCGTTGACCTGACCCTCTCTCAGCCATCCGTGCATTCAGACTGCATACTTTTTCTTCTCCTTCCCCTCTTTCCCTCTATCTTTCCTGTCATTGCTAGATTTACCAGACTGTTCTTTCTGATTATGTGCCCTCAATGATATGTCCCATGACAATTCTTTCTATCTGTCTATCTAGCCTTTGTGTCTCCACTGCATAAAGAAGGACTTGATCTTCATCACCATTCTATTTTCTTCTTTCTTATGCTTTTCTCATGCATGTACCCAATTCTTAAGCATTGATTACAATGATTACATTCTTACTTTTGGAAGTATTTAATATGACAGCAGTATTGTAGTTGATAGCAATGACTAGTCGATCAGACCACATATATTTCTTATTGCCAAAGACACCCAAGGTAAAATCACCCAAA